>CM076672.1:12592500-13792500 GCA_038501925.1 Xenopus petersii
AACTGGTTTCTTTAGCTTCTCTAAATATTGTGGCCCTCGAGAGGTGCATGGATTGTTAGTAAGAACTAGGGATGCGGGGGGCGTGGCCTGCATGGCGTTCGTGTAAGAAGCAAGCCCAGGGAGCTCCGTGTGGGGGGCACATAATCCTGCCTAATACTGCGGTTTGCCTTTCCAAAAATCGGTACCGGATTAGGTGCACACGCCAGGGCACTGTTGCTGCTGCCTGATGGTGCGGAGAGGTGGATATAAGCGCGCCGCTAAGCTTAAAACCCGTCAGCAGAAGGATATGCAGGCCCAAGATGGCGCTGGTCCCAGCGCTGCGCTCGAGGCATCGCCACAGTCTGAGGGACGAAACGAAGGGGTCGCACACAAACTTGCGCAGTTTGCTCGGACTCCCTCGCCTCCGCATAAGGCTCCAGGTACGGGGCCTGCTTCACAGACCGCTCCACTGCTGCCAGCAGGAGAGGGGGATGGGGTTGAGCCTCCTGTTTTACCAGCCCATAATGCCCCTGGGGAGCCAACACTGGCAGCGGTTTTACAGGCCATTACAACTAATCATACTGCGTTAGTGGGCAAGATAGATGATCTGAAAACTGACTTTGCCATACTGAAGCATGATGTCCACAATCTCAGAGACAGAACAGGGGAAGTGGAGAGGAGGGTTAGTGAACTGGAGGACTTTACTGCCCCTCTACCGGCCCGTGTTACCACTACTGAGAAACAGTTGGCGCTTCTGGAACAGAAGGCGGACGACCTGGAAAACCGCCTGCGGCGGAATAATATTCGTATCCTGGGCCTGCCGGAAAGGGCAGAAGGGGCTGCCGCTGAAAAGTTTGTGGAACAATGGCTAATTAATAAATTTGGCCAGGCGGCTTTCTCGATGGCTTTTACGGTGGAGAGGGCACATAGAATCCCGGGTAAACCGCCTCCGCCAGGGGCCCCTCCAAGACCGTTAATTGCGCGCCTCCTAAACTATCGTGATAGAGATGCTGCGCTATCTGAAGCGAGGAAGGCGGGGGAGCTCCTGCATGAAAATCACAGAATCTCGATATATCCTGACTTTTCCTCTGAGGTGCGGAAACAGCGGGCTAAATTCACCGAAGTCAAGGCCAGCCTACGCCAACGTCACATTCCTTATGCCATGATTTTTCCGGCTCGACTGAGGATTACTGACAGTGGCAGAACACATTTTTTCTCCTCGCCTGAGGACGCCTTTGCTTGGTTGGAGATGAGACCTCGTGGCAGTCAGCAACGGGACTGAGATACTGTGTTCGGGACTTGAATTGGTTTTTTGCCTGATTTGCTCCCTGGATTGTTTTTTTTTTTGGAGTCTCGGGACTTGCTGGTCCTCATATACTTATGACTTTATGCTGCGATTGACTCAGGCACGTTTACTATTATATGCAGCGGGACAGGTAAAGGCTCTATGGTTTAATTTGGTGTAATGTTGCGTTTTATAAGAACAGAATGTTATTATGCTGGGTGTATTTAAAAAAAAAAAAAAAAAAAAAAAAAGGCAACTGCTCTGTTGCCCCCAGAGCCGTACATGTGTATGACCTTCACGGGGCTGCTTCTTAACATTTTGCGGTCACTAACCTCGACTTTAGTTTAAACCAGGGGTTGTTGTTGGGTACTTAAACTCACCCTGCTGATAGTATGGAGTGGGTGGGGAGGGAGAAGGTTAGTTTTTGGGTGTTAACAAGTTTGTGCCATGGTGTCCTCTCTCTACACTTCCTTGGGAGTATACAGTGCTGTAGCATGCATACCATTACGTTTCACTGCTGCAATGATTTTTCATTTTTACCCAACAATGGCTACGGTTAAATGTTTATCATGGAATGTCAGGGGTTTGGGAGACATGATTAAGAGAAGACTTGTATTTGACTTCATACGGAAAGTTAAGCCTCACTTTATTTTACTGCAAGAAACTCATTTGCTGGGGGGTAAGGTACTGGCTCTAAAGAGGCCATGGATAGGGTCAATGTATCACTCCCTTTATTCGAATTATTCCAGAGGGGTGACTATACTAGTGTGTAAGTCCTGCCCCTTTGTGCTGGACAAGGTGATCTCTGACGGGTATGGTAAATATGTGATTATACATGGGACGTTGTTGGGCAAGAGAATTACTCTGGGCAATGTATATATTCCTCCGCCATTTACTGATGGGGTGTTACATGACTTGATGGAAAAGATACTTACTCTCCCACCCTCACCTTTACTGTTAATGGGGGATTTTAATGCGGTAGCTAATCCGGACTTAGATAAATTACATCCCCCAAGAACGGGTACCCCTGCTTTTAATAGGTGGTGTTCACTGTTCCACTTAGTAGATCTCTGGAGGGCCCGTAACCCGGATGGGAAACAGTATACATGCTACTCACAAGGCCACAACAGCCTGTCCAGAATTGATCTGGCCCTAGGATGTGCGGAACTGAACAAATTGGTGCACAGTGTGGAAATTCTAACCAGAGGGATTTCAGATCACTCCCCCCTACTTCTTAAGCTGCAGGTTTCTGTTGAGCCTATGGACAGGATCTGGAGGTTGAGTTCCTACTGGGTGCGGAATGAACAATTAGCTGAAACAATTCATAATAATATAGAATCCTTTATGGCACTAAATACTGATGAGGTCCCACTTGCCACAACCTGGGATGCGTTCAAGGCTTATATCAGAGGGGAATATATAAGTAATATCAAGGCATTAACTATATCCTTTGCAGCAGAAATTGCTTCCAAAGCTCAAGCAGTGTTAGAGGCGGAAGCGACATATGTGCGGCAACCGAATGAGTCCAACCTAAAACTTTGGCAGACTAGCCAAAGGGCTCTGTCATTAGCCCAATTGGATGTTGTAAAGAAACAAGCTCTGTATCAACAAGCCACTGTCTTTGAGCATGGCGACAAAAATGGGAAACTTTTAGCTCTGCTGGCTAAAGAGGACAATATTTCTATAGCTATTCCAGCAGTGACGTTGGATACGGGTGACACTGTCTCTACTCCGTTAGGTATCAATACCAGATTCGCTGAATATTATGCAGAATTATATAAATCTAAGTTGACTGTATCTAGGGGGGAGATTTCGGATTACTTGGGTGACACTAACTTACCCAAACTAGACGTGGGCGCCTCCAACCTCTTGGCATCTGCCATAACTCAGGAGGAGGTGGAGAAGGCCATTGCTGCTGCTCCGGCTGGAAAGACTCCAGGCCTGGATGGCATACCAATGGAATGGTATAAAAAGTATGTTAAGCAAATTGCTCCACTCTTGACTCAAATGTATAATGGGGTGCTAGAAGGGAAACATTTACCGACCTCGATGAGGGAAACACTAATTGTCCTGATCCCTAAACCGGGCAAGAACCCCCTTGACTGCTCATCTTATCGCCCGATTTCCCTAATTAACGCTGATGCAAAAATATTGGCGAAGGTATTGGCTTTCCGACTCGCAGTACACCTTTCTACTTTAATTTCCCCTGATCAAACTGGGTTTATGCCAGGCCGCACTACCGACACCAACATTAGAAGGCTATTCACAAATCTCTCTATTGAACATGATAATTCGGGTAGCAGGGTAGTGGCTTCATTGGACAACGAAAAAACTTTCGACTCGGTAGAGTGGGAATACCTTTGGTCTACCATGTCACAAATGGGAATTCACTCCAATTTTACAAGATGGGTTAGAGAATTGTACTACCTTCCAGTGGCGAAAGTGAGAACTAATACGAAAGTATCTCACACATTTCCAATTTCTAGGGGTACGAGACAGGGATGCCCCCTCTCGCCTCTTTTATTTGCGATTGCCATGGAACCCATGGCCTGCCGTGTTAAGCAGTCCCTCCTGGCAGAGGGTTTAAAGTTTGGTCCCTTAAGTGAAGTTATTTCTATGTATGCGGATGATACCCTCTTGTACCTTGCTAACTCAGATAGTGCCTTACCCACAGCGCTCAACCTCATAAATAGGCATACGGTATACTCTGGTTTGAAGATTAATTGGTCCAAATCGGTACTTTTCCCCATAGACCCTCTTCGGACACATTCCCCCACATGTTTACATGGCCTTCAATGGGTGGACTCATTTAAATATTTAGGGGTTTGGATTCACAAGGACCTCACACGATTCGTGGATCTCAATGTCAGCCCACTCCTTAAGTACATAGAACAAAAAACGGTGGCTTGGTCCCGTCTCCCCCTAACCCTGATGGGGCGCATTAACTTGTTTAAAATGGTGATTTTACCTAAATTGACTTATGTCTTTAGGCAAGCCCCCAACGGAATGCCGAAAACCATATTTACTAAACTAAACAGTCTCATGTTGTCTATGTTCTGGAATGGGTCCCCTCCTAGGCTGGCCTTGCGAACGCTGCAGTTGTCGACAAACTTAGGGGGCTTAGCAGCTCCAAATCTATTTTTTTATTATCTGGCATCACAGCTGGTAGTGGCTCGTCAGTGGGCAACTCCAGATATTACTAATGCAGCAACCCTATTAGAAGCTCAGGTAATGGGTTCTTTGGAAGAGCTTAAGTATTTACTGTACAGGGGTACTAAGTATGCCAAAAAATGCTCCCCTCTTATGAGAGCGACGGTCAGAGCCTGGAAAACTGCTCTACACTTTTTTCCAAAAATGCCACGGAGTTGCTCGGTTTTCACCCCGTTGTGGCGTAACCCTCAATTGCAACACCTGCATAGGGTGCCGGATCCACTGGTGTGGACCAGATTTGATATTAGACTTATTGGGGATGTGATAGAGGACGGTACCTTGTTACCGTTTCAGGAACTCAAACAAACATTTTCACTGCCTAACTACATGTTTTTTCGCTACCTACAACTAAGACATGTGATGGAAGCTCAATTTGGGAACTTGCCTATAGATACACTGCCACAAATCTTGGAACTGGGGATTCACTCAACGGAATTTAAAAAACCTTTGTCTCAATTCTATCTACAGTTACTGAAAGCAGGGAGTAGCAGCCTCGACCGCCTGAGGGTTAAATGGCAAAGGGACATTCCCCAGATTACAGAGGAGAATTGGGTAGATGTTCTTGACACAACATTTGCCGGGATTATCAGTAGTAGGGACAGGATGACTCAGTTAAATTACTTGCACAGAGTATATATCACTCCCCACAGACTTCATAAGTTTAAACCCGACCAGATCCCAAACTGTCCTAGATGTAATTATAGTCCTGCGGACTTTATGCACATGGTGTGGGGCTGTCCAGTAGTGCATGTCTATTGGGAAAAAGTGGTGCAGATGATCCGCTCAAGAACAGAAATTGTTCTACCACTGGACCCTATGGTGCTACTACTGAACCAGATGGGGGAGCTACCCCACAATAGGGCGCACCAGACCTTGATGTCAATTCTTTGTATGTATGCGAAAAAACTGATAGCCATGCACTGGAAGTCTCCAACAGGGCCTACTCTGCAAATGTGGGAGCACCACATTGAAAAGTGTATTCCATTATATAAACTGTCATATATTAAAAGAGGTTGTCCTGAAAAATTTCAAAAAGTCTGGGATCTCTGGATGGATGAGGATCCTGGGGTGGAGCCTGCTTAGTGAATTTGCGGTTTTTCCGGGCTGCCCATAGGAGTTTGCAGGACTCACTTGGCTGGACGTTTTCGGAGGGTGGAGGGGGAAAATCAAGCAGGTTAGGTCCTTACAACTCATCCTGATATGTTCTTAGTAACGCTGTACCCTAGGATATGTATGGGAGAGGGATGAAGGAAGACACCATGGGAGTTTCTTTTTGAATATATTTGTTTTATTTTATTTTATTTTGTTACAATGCAATAATGACAAACTGTGTTGCAGTCTATGTACAAACAAAACCAATTGTGATATCACATGCTTACTATGTAAACCTGCATTTGTTTGTTCAATAAAAGAAATGTTAAAAAAAAAGAACTAGGGATGCACCCAATCCACTATTTTGGATTTGGCCGAATCCTTCATGAAAAATTTGGCCAAATCCTAATTTGCATAGAGTTTCATTCTGATCCTAATTAGCATATGCAAATAAGGATTCGGATACGGTTCGGCTGGGCAGAAGGATTCGTCCGAATCCTGCTGAAAAATGCAGAATCCCGAACAGAATCCTGGATTCAGTACATCCCTAGTAAGAACTGGGTATAGTAGGGCAAGATGGGGCAATAGGACAAACTGGGTGGTTCACCTTTACGTTAACTTTTAGTATGTTATACAGCAGCTGATTCTAAGCAACTTTTCAATTGGCCTCCATGATTTATTTTTTTTAATTATTTGCCTTCTGAGATCTTTTAGCTTTTAAATGGGGGTCACTGACCCCATCTAAAAAAAAAAGCTCTGTAAGGCTACAATTGTATAGTTATTGCTACTTTTTATTATTCATCTTTCTATTCAGGCCTCTCCTATTTATATTCCAGTCTCTTATTCAAATCAGTGCATGGTTACTAGAGGAATTTGGACCCTAGCAACGACATTGCTGAAATTATTAACTGGAGAGCTGCTGGATAAAAAACTAAATAACTCAAAAACCACAAATAATAAAAAAGGGAAACTGATTGGAAATTGTCTCAGAACATCACTCTTTATGTCATACAAACAGTTAATTTAAAGGGGAACAACCCCATCTTTTCCTTTTTTTGTTTTTCAACTGCTCCCAGTAACTGCATAGCTGTAAGTAAACGTGGTTTACAGAAATTGTACCCTCCCTAGAATTATTACAGACAAGATCCTATGAAACTGAGCCTAGTGATTGGCCAAGGCAGAGGAGCCCCAGACAGCCTAAATGGGGGGAGGAGGTATTTTTCATAATATTCAAAACAAACATGTAAAATTGCCCTTTTTTGCCCTGCCTGTCTTGGGGGGACCTACTGATTGTTCTTGATAATATGCGGCAATTTCACTTTAACCTTTAACTACATTTTGCTCTGGAACCTCCCCTAGAAAACATCTGTGGGGCCAATTGGCACTTAGTTGGAAGCTCCTGCTTTCGGATCACCAGCGCCAAGGACAACTACGATAATGCCAAGCTGGCCTGCCGCAATCAGAATGCCTACCTGGCCTCTCTCACCAGCCAGAGAGAAGTGGAATTTGTCATAAAGCAGCTGCAGAGGATGAAGGTGAGAAAACAGTGTGTGTGTAACGTATGAGTAAATCAGTAGTAGTGATGTGTTGTTTGTTGTATAGCTCATGGCACTTCTGGTGATGTACCGGCAGTTGTAGGCACATTTCATTATACTCAGCGACAGGTGGAACATGAGAACCACAAACTGCCCCATTTCCATGTGCTATTTATTGGATAGGCATTTTGTATTCTCTTGTACTGGTGCTTTAAAGGACCTGTAACTATATATTTTGGATTCGGCCGAATCCTCCATGAAAGATCAGGCCAAATAGCGAAGCGAATCTGAATCCTAGTTTGCATATGCAAATTAGGGTCAGGAAAGGAAAAAGTGGGAAAAAAATTGTGACGAAAAGTCACAAAATTTCTATTCCCGCTCCTAATTTACATATTCAGATTCGGTTCAGCCAGGCACAAGGATTTGCAAGAATCCTGGTGAAAAAGGCCAAATGCTAATTATGGTTTTTTTTTTTTTTTTTTTTTACTTGTTTTGGGATTTAAGTCACATCATTTTATTTTCCTGGTCCTAATTTACATAACAAATTAGGATTCGGATTCAGTTCCGCCAGGCACAAGGATTCGGCCGAATCATAGTGAAAAAGGCAGAATACAAAACTGAATCTGAAAGCTAGTTGGCATATGCAAATTAGGGTCAGGAAAAAGTGGAAAAAAATACTTTTACTTATTTGTTTTGGAACGAAAAGTCAGGTCATTTCTGTTCCCGCTCCGAATTTACATATGCACAGTATTCTGTTCGGCCAGGCACAACGATCCTGCTGAAAAAGGCCGAATCCTGGATTCATGGGAAAACATGTTTTTTTAAAAACGCATCAGTTAATAGTGCTGCTCCAGCAGAATTCTGCACTGAAATCCATTTCTCAAAAGAGCAAACAGATTTTTTTTATATTCAGTTTTGAAATCTGACATGGGGCTAGACATATTGTCAGTTTCCCAGCTGCCCCCAGTCATGTGACTTGTGCTGTGCTAAACTTCAGTCACTCTTTACTGCTGTACTGCAAGTTGGAGTGATATCACCCCCCTACCTCCCTCCCCCCCAGCAGCCTAACAACAGAACAATGGGAAGGTAACCACATAGCAGCTCCCTAACACAAGATAACAGCTGCCTGGTAGATCTAAAAACAACACTCAATAGTAAAAGCCAAGTCCCACTGAGACTGATTGTTACATTAAGTAAGAGAAATAACAGCCTGCCAGAAAGTAGTTCCATCCTAAAGTGCAGGCACAAGTCACATGACTGGGGGCAGCTGGGAAATTGACAAAATGTCTAGCCCCATGTCAGATTGCAAAATTGAATATAAAAAAAATCTGTTTGCTCTTTTGAGATTTCAGCGCAGAATTCTGCTGGAGTAGCACTATTAACTGATGCATTTTTTAAAAAACATGTTTTCCCATGACAGTATCCCTTTAAATACAAATAGCTGTAATAATAGGTACGGCTTAATTCCCCTTGGATTTTTTTTTTACATTTTCAGCCTGAATTTGACATAGGAAAAAAGGGGAAATAGACTTGAATTCGCTGTGCGCTGAACTTTCAGCTTTGTACTGATAATCTTACGCACTTCAGCTTTTTCCCGTGTCGGTGATCTGAATCAATGTGGCCTTTGTGGTTGGAGGAGGGTTTTGTAAAGGGATTTGCCTATTAACAATGACATTTGTTCTCAGACGGACCTCACACCCTGGGTGGGACTTCGGAAGATCAACGTGTCGTACTGGTGCTGGGAAGACATGTCTCCCTTTAGTAACAGCACCCTGCAGTGGCAGCCGGCAGAGCCCAGTGACGCGGGATTTTGCGGGTACCTTGCTGAGCCTTCCGTCATGGGTCTGAAAGCGGCGACTTGTATCCAACAAATCAATGGCAGCGTCTGTGAACGGCCAGGTCAGAATTCCCAGGGCTGAAGACTAGAAAGACTGGGGCTCATTTATAAACACCGGGCAAATTTGCACCTGGGCAGTTACCATGGTAACCAGTCAGCTGTTCGTTGCTTTCCTTGCAGCCGCTGATTGGTTGCTATGGGTTACTGCCCTGTGTTTATAAACAAGCCCCACTGAGTACTGTACTCTTTTGGGATAGGGGGACCAAAAAAAGGGGGTGGTTCACCTTTAAGTTAACTTTTAATATGTTACACACTGGCCGATTTTGATCAACTTTTCAATTGGCCTTCATTATTTATTTTGTATAGTTTTTGAATTATTTGCCGTCTTCTTCTGACTCTTTCTAACGTTCACATAGGGGTCACTGACCCCATCTAAAAAACAAATGTTTGGTAAGGCTACAAATGTATTGTTATTGCTGCTTTTTATTACTCCTCTTTTCTCTAAGTCATCTTGGGGGACACAGGGACAGTGGGGTATAGCTGGAACCTCCAGGAGGGCAGGACACAACAGTAGGAAAAACTTAGCCCCTCCTCTACTGGCTATACCCCCAGCAGGCGGAGCTTAGATCAGTTTTTGTTGTGTCCTCAGGAGGATAGGACGTAAGATTTTTTTGCTACATTTATTATTTTATTTTTGTCAGTTGCATGACACCAAGGGAATGCCCAGGCCCTCTACACTGAGCAGAGGTTACCCATAGGCATTCTACAACGTGGGACCTGACTCCGGGGTTCTTATTGTACAAGACCATCCAGTCTCACTATAGTCTCCCCTCTTTTAGGTGGAAACTGACTGGCCGGAGGAGAAAACCTGCAGGACTCTGTAAGTATACTGCTGTCCTCCACTCCTCTGCTCTCTTTCCCCTCTCTCTACATATTAGAAGAGAGGTCTGTCTCCTAGGGGCAAGGGCTGCTTCAGCCATCTGTTACAGGGCTGCTAACTCCTCTCTCTGACTGCCCCTCTCCCCCCTCCCACAGGCGCGCTCCCTGTCTGTCTCCATTATACTTAAGACAGGGGGCAAGGCAGCACTGCACTATGTGCAAAAGGGAGCTGTTAGGTGTCTTTATTAGGGGGGGCAGTTCAGGAGAGGGGTAACGGTCACTTCATGACTTCCTGGCAGCAGCGCCGAAGAGAGAAATAACCGCTCTAGGTCGGGCGGCGTTCTCTCTCTGTTCTCGCGGGATCTGCGCGCTCCCTGAGATCGCGGCCGCCATTTTGTTTACCACTCCGGAGCTACAGTGCGCACATTATAGCGCAACAGCAGCGCTTCTGTGGGAAGCGGTTATACACGCTCCTAGCCCTCTGGACCCCCCTCTGGAGAACAGTCAGACAAGTGAGGGAGACACTGTAGCAGCCTGCCTTCGCTGCAAAAGTCCCCAGGGAAAGCCTCCTCTGCTGGTTCTACTACAGCACGGCTGAGCTAAGACATATTATATATATATATATATATATATATATATATATATATATATATTATATATACTGCTTATAGTTTTTTTGCTATTACCATGTCTGAGGGATCTGGTGACAGGCCTTTTTCCAGGGGGGCACCTTCGGCCCAAGTCAGATATTTAGCTTGTGCCACGTGCCGCAAACGTTTGCCCCCTGGGCACAAAGAGCCTTTATGCACTAAATGCAAACCACCTGTGGTTGGTCCTGAATCTCCAGCACCTGCTCCTCCCCAAGTAGACCTAGGTGTTCAAGGGGAGACTGCGTCTCCACTTACAAGCTCTCCTCCTCCAGGGCCCTCTCATAAACTGCCTTCCACTCCAGAGTGGGCATCACAGTTAGCTTCTGGGATACCTTTGTTGGCACAGTCTCTAGACAAGCTGCTTTCCCGCCTTGATAGGCCAAAGGGGAGAGTTTCAAAACGCAGAGCTCCTTCCCCATCTGAAGAAGAGAGCGATTCTCCTCCTAGAGGTTTTTCACCATTCCTACCTGATTCCGGTGATGAATTTGGGCAATCAGAAGGCGAACTCCTATCAGATTTAGAAAGGGAGGATGAGGATTCACGCAGGAATTCCTCCGAGTCTGTAGATGCTCTAATTACTTCTGTGCTTGAGACGCTCCATTTTCAGGACTCAGGGGCATCATCTGACACCACTAAGAGCCTGTTTAAACGTCAGAGTAAGACCTCACCTGTTTTTCCTGCTCATGCTCAACTTGATCAGATCATACAACAGGAATGGGACACTCCAGAGAGACGTTTTCAGACAAATCGAAAGTTTCAAAGACTCTATCCATTTCCTAAGGAGCTCATAGAAAGGTGGTCAATGCCACCTTCAGTGGATCCTCCTGTATCCCGGCTCTCCAAAAACACCGCTCTTCCTGTTCCAGATGCCTCATCTTTCAGGGATTCGATGGATAAGAAGCTGGAAAGTCTTCTTCGCTCCATGTTCTCAGCCTCAGGCACCTCGATACTACCTGTCCTTGCCATGGCATGGGTCAGCAGAGCAGTCCAGTCCTGGTCAGACTCACTACTTACTGCCATTGATTCCGGGACACCTCGCCATGAGCTTTCTCAATATGCTTCCCAAATTAAGGAAGCGAATGACTACCTATGTGAAGCTTCACTGGATGCACTGCAGGTCATCAGCAGATCATCGGCACTTTCTGTAGCAGCCCGTAGATCACTCTGGATGAAGCTCTGGTCAGCAGACCTTTCCTCAAAGAAGTCTCTAACTTCCATTCCCTTTAAGGGCAAGCTTCTGTTCGGTCCTGACCTGGACAAGATTATCAGCCAAGCAACAGGGGGCTACTACCACAACCTAAGGCTCGTCCCTCGTTCCGCAAGGGAAAATTTTTTCGTGGCTCCCAGGCCAAGCACTCGAGATCTTCTCCACCTCGACAGTCTTTTGCAAACAGAGGACGTTTTAGTAGTAAACAGAGATCCTCCTGGCAAAACAAGAAACACATCCCTAAGGCGGGGGACAAGACTGCCTCAGCATGACTACAGCTACACTTCGGCAGTCACAGGTCCGATAGGGGGCAGGCTCAGCAAATTTTCCAATGTATGGACCGCACTCATTCATGACTCCTGGATCCACGAGGTAGTAACCCAGGGCTACCATCTAGAATTCGCTTCAAGCTCCCCAATCGTTTCTTCATGTCCAGACTGCCACAAAACTCAGACAAGAAGACAGCCTTCCTGGGCGCAATATCAACACTTTCAAGGGCGCAGGTGATCATTCCCGTACCAGTCAGAGAACGCTTCAAGGGCCACTACTCAAACCTATTTGTAGTACCCAAGAAGGACGGATCGGTAAGACCCATTTTGGATCTCAAGGAATTAAACAAATTTCTTCGTCATCGAAGATTCAAGATGGAGTCTCTCAGATCTGTTATTGCGGCCATGTCCCCGGGGCAATTTCTGATTTCTCTAGACATAAAGGATGCCTACCTTCATGTTCCCATTTTCCCTCCGCATCAGAGATATTTGCGATTTGCCTTCCAAAATTGCCACTTCCAATTCACAAGCCTTCCCTTCGGGTTAATGTCCGCTCCGAGGGTCTTCACGAAGATCATGGCAGCAGCAACTGCAGTGATTCGCAATACCGGAGTCTCCATCACACCCTATCTGGACGACCTGCTAATGAAAGCACCCTCCTTCTCGGAAGCTCAGAGATCTCTCCAGATATCCATGGACAAACTCCAGGAACTAGGCTGGGTCTTAAATCTAGAGAAGTCTTCCCTAACCCCCAGCCAATCCATGGTCTTCCTTGGCATGCAATTCAATACACAAACACAGAAGATTTACCTACCTCAAGAGAAGGTCAGTCATCTCCAAGCCTTAGTGAAGTCGCTTCTTCAGAGGCCCCATCACTCAGTCAAGTTCTGCATGAGGGTGTTAGGGGTCATGGTATCCACCATAGAAGCAGTACCATTTGCCCAATTCCATCTACGGGAGCTACAGTGGAATATTCTGAGGGTTTGGAAGAGGAAATCCCTTTTTCAAGAGATTCGACTATCCGGCAGGACAAGAGCGTCTCTCTTCTGGTGGTTGGACAGCACTCATCTATCCTTGGGCAAACCCATGGGAGAGCCGACATGGCGAATACTCACGACGGACGCAAGCCTCTTCGGATGGGGGGCAGTTCTAGAGGGCCACTCTGCTCAGGGTCAATGGAACTCACTAGAAGTGAGATTACAGATCAACCTGCTCGAGATTCGTTCAATCCGTCTAGCCCTAATCCATTGGCAACAAATTCTACAGGGTCAGGCCATAAAGATACAGTCCGACAACGCCACCGCAGTCGCTTCCACCACCAGGGGGGCACAAGAAGCAGAGATGCACTAGACGAAGTCAATCTAATTTTCAAATGGGCCGAATCGCACCAGACCCATCTGTCAGCCATTTACATCCCAGGCCTGCTAAATTGGGAAGCGGACTATCTAAGCAGACAATCCCTAGACCCAGGAGAGTGGTCATTGAAGGACGAGATCTTCCAGGAGATAACACAGATGTGGGGCACTCCAGAGGTGGACCTGATGGCGACCAGGCACAACCGAAGGGTACCAGCGTTCATAGCTCGTTACAGAGATCCACTGGCGATAACAGCAGACGCTCTAACAGCCAGGTGGCAATTCCAGCTGGCCTATGCATTTCCACCTCTACCTCTGGTACCCAGGACTCTCAGGAAGCTTCAGCGAGAGCAGACCACTCTCATCCTCATAGCTCCAAGATGGCCCAAATCCAACAAATCTAAGTTTGACGGCATGGCTCTTGAAATCGAAATTCTGACCCAGAAAGGATTTTCCAAGTCAGTAGCTAATACCATGTGCGCAGCCAGAAAACCTGTTTCGGCAAGGACTTACCATAGAGTCTGGTCTACCTATCACCAATGGTGTGTAAGTCATAAGAAGCAGTTCAAACGATTCTCCATTCCGAACATACTTGAGTTCCTGCAAGAGGGCCTTTCCATGGGTCTATCCCTTGGTTCTCTTAAGTCACAAGTCTCTGCCCTATCTGTCCTTTTCCAGAAACGAATTGCTCTCCTACCTGACGTCAAGACTTTTATGCAGGGAGTATCACATTTGGCTCCTCCAGTTCGAGCACCAGCTCCTCTATGGGATCTCACCCTAGTCCTACGAGCTCTCCAGGACCCTCCTTTCGAGCCATTAGGATCCGTAACGCTTCTCTGGCTTACCTGGAAAACTACCTTCCTTCTGGCCATTGCCACTGCAAGACGTGTTTCTGAGCTTGGCGCACTGTCATGCAAACCACCTTTCCTCGTTTTTCACCATGATAGGGCGGTTCTACGCACCATTCCATCTTTTTTGCCTAAAGTTGTATCTGATTTTCACTTAAACCAAGAGATTACTATACCGACCTTTTGTCCCTCACCTTCCAATCCTAAGGAGAGGGCTCTACATACTCTGGATCCTGTCAGAGCCCTAAAGTTTTACCTGCACAGAGTTCAGGACTTTCGCAAAGTGGACTCCTTACTCGTCATTCCTTCAGGCCCCCACCAAGGAGGCGCGGCCACAAAATCATCCATTTCACGCTGGATCAAGCAAGCGATTCAACGAGCCTACGTGGCACGTGGAAGAACGCCACCAGCTAGACTCACAGCCCACTCTACTAGGGGAATGAGTACGTCCTGGGCGTTCAGGAACCAAGCATCAGCAGAACAGCTGTGCAAGGCAGCTACGTGGGCCTCTGTCCACTCCTTTTCAAAGTTTTACCATTTCGATACCTTTGCGGCTTCTGACACTCGCTTTGGCAGAAGGGTGCTTCAGGCCGCTGTGGTTACTTCCACCTAGGCCTCATTCTCCCTCCCGGAGATTTAAGGGGACAGCTTTGGTACGTCCCCACTGTCCCTGTGTCCCCCAAGATGACTTAGAGAAAAGGAGATTTTGTGTACTCACCGTTAAATCTTTTTCTCTTGGTCACTTGGGGGACACAGGGCTTCCCTCCCTGGAATGAGGCCCTCATTTTTCTGTTAGACATGTTTAATAGTAGGTTTTACGGTTAATTAAATTTTTCCTGTTGACTTTGGAACAAACTGATCTAAGCTCCGCCTGCTGGTGGTATAGCCAGTAGAGGAGGGGCTAAGTTTTTCCTACTGTTGTGTCCTGCCCTCCTGGAGGTACCAGCTATACCCCACTGTCCCTGTGTCCCCCAAGTGACCAAGAGAAAAAGATTTAACGGTGAGTACACAAAATCTCCTTTTTGTTCAGCCCTCTCCTATTCACATTCCAATCTCTTATTCAAATCAGTGCATGGTTGCTAGGGGGATTTGGATCCTAGCAACCAGATGGCTGAAACTGCAAACTGGAGAGCTGCTGAATAAAAAGCTAAATAACTCCACAAATAATAAAAAATGAAAACCAATTGCAAATTGTGTCAGAATATCCCTCTCTACATCATACTGACAGTTACACATAATCAAGTGCAACGGTGTCGTTCATTTTCCTTTTTTCATTTTGCAGCCAATTACAGCGCTAAGCAGTGTCGAACCCCTTGTGCATCTCGGGCGAGCTGCGGGGAGTGCACCAGTGGCAGCTCAGAATGCATGTGGTGCAGTAATATGAAGCAATGTGTGGACTCCAACGCTTATGTGGCTTCCTTCCCATTTGGCCAGTGTATGGAGTGGTACACAATGAGCACCTGCCCACGTGAGTATTACACCTCGTTGCTGTTTCTACACGTGATTTATGATTGTATTCGTGAGCTTAAAGGAGAAGGAAAGCTACAGAGGCAGTTTATTGCCAATAGATTAGCCACAATAGTGTAAGCTATAAGACTATATTTATTCTGTAGAATGCTTTACCATACCTGTGTAAACAGCTATAGAAGCTCTCTGTTTGTTTAGGATATAAGCTGTCATATTAGCTTGGTGTGACATCACTTCCTGCCTCTCCCTACTCACTCATAGCTCTGGGCTCAGATTACAGCAGGGAGGGAGAGAAAAGCAAACTGAGCATGCTCAAGCCCTAGCCCTGGAGGTTTAAGCTGAAAACAGGAAGTCTGATACAGAAGCCCATGAGTACACAATAGAAGGAAAGAAATGTGCTGTTTCTTTTGAGGACTCAGAGCAGCAATATTTTGAGCGTTTACTGGTGTATTTATATAGACCTTTCTGATAAAGCTTACTTAGTTTAAGCCTTTCCTTCTCCTTTAACAAGAAGGATTCGGTTCGGGATTCAGCCTGGATTCGGCCGAATCCTTCTGACTGGCCTGACCAAAACCTAATTTGCATATGCAAATTAGGGTTGGGGAGGGAAATCACGTGACTTTTTGTCATTAAACAATGCAAATTCGTATTCCGATGGCTACCCAGCAGCTTGTTTATATAAACTATAGTAGTACTTATCTGTTATCTACTGTGTATCCTGTGCTTGAATGGCTGCCCCCATGGCTACACAGCAGCTTGTTTATATAAACTATAGTAGTACTTATCTGTTATCTACTCTGTATCCTGTGCTTGAATGGCTGCCCCCATGGCTACACAGCAGTTTGTTTATATAAACTATAGTAGTACTTATCTGTTATCGACTGTGTATCCTGTGATTGAATGGCTGCCCCCATGGCTACACAGCAGCTTGTTTATATAAACTATAGTAGTGTTTCTGAAGCAAACACAGCAGTTTTACCAGGGCAGGGCAACATTACATTATATTTTTATTACTTTAAAACCCTTTCATTTTTTGATGTTACTGTTCCTTTTTCTTTTCCCAACCACGTCCAACCCATGGGCTTTTGATCAACTCGGTCATTCATTACTGTGTATGTCTGTGCCGAGCAACGACCCAACACAGACCCACAGAACCTGTGACTAGTAGTGATGTGCATGTGAATCCTTAAAATCATGTGACTTTTCAACAGAAAACAAGGAAGTAAAAAAAATTCCCCACCCTCACTGATTTGCACATGTAAATTAGGGTTCGGATTCGGTTCAGTATTTGGCCGAATCTTTCACAAAGGATTCGGGGGTTTGACCAAATCCAAAATAGCTGATTCAGTGACTGCAATGTGATTGGGAATTCTGGGTTTTTCTGCCGGTACTGGACACCTGTGATTTAGATTGTACACTAAAAGGGTTAATATTATTATTATAGTAACAATCTGTTTCATTTGTAACATTCACAATATAGTAAGTGTAAAATAGATCAAAGCGATGGAGGAAACCCTTTAACTGAAATAGAAATAGCTTTGTAGCTTTAGAACTGCCCCCGTAATCTGCCTGTGTAAGACATTTAGTAAATGCATATTTAGGGCGTCTTCTCTCAGCTTTAGTGTTTCACCCAAATCTTCCTGCTCAGTCAGTTGGAATGTGTTTTGTGCACTAACTGGTTTCTTTGCCCCACAGCGGAGAACTGCTCAGGGTATCGCACTTGCGCTCAGTGTTTGGAACAACCTGGATGCGGCTGGTGCACAGACCCGAGTAACACGGGCAAGGGCCAATGCATGGAGGGGTCACATAGGGGCCCCATGAAGTTTATTAATAGCACCCAGGCTAAAATCAGTATCCCTGCACCCGTCCTGAATGTCAGCATGTGCCCAGTGGAGAACAATTATAACTGGTCTTTCATCTCATGTCCAGGTAAGAGGGGGGGGTTGTCATGGGTTCCCTACAAAACACGGGGTCCCTACAAAACACGGGCGCCCTACAAAACACGGGCGCCCTACAAAACACGGGCGCCCTACAAAACACGGGCGCCCTACAAAACACGGGCGCCCTACAAAACACGGGCGCCCTACAAAACACGGGCGCCCTACAAAACACGGGCGCCCTACAAAACACGGGCTCCCTACAAAACACGCTTTCCTTAAAAAAACACGGGGTCCCTACAAAACACGGGCGCCCTACAAAACACGGGCTCCCTACAAAACACGCTTTCCTTAAAAAAACACGGGGTCCCTACAAAACACGGGGTCCCTACAAAACACGGGGTCCCTACATAACACGGGCGCCCTACAAAACACGGGCGCCCTACAAAACACGGGCGCCCTACAAAACACGGGCGCCCTACAAAACACGGGCGCCCTACAAAACACGGGCTCCCTACAAAACACGCTTTCCTTAAAAAAACACGGGGTCCCTACAAAACACGGGCGCCCTACAAAACACGGGCTCCCTACAAAACACGCTTTCCTTAAAAAAAACACGGGGTCCCTACAAAACACGGGCGCCCTACAAAACACGGGCGCCCTACAAAACACGGGCTCCCTACAAAACACGCTTTCCTTAAAAAAACACGGGGTCCCTACAAAACACGGGGTCCCTACAAAACACGGGCGCCCTACAAAACACGGGCGCCCTACAAAACACGGGTTCCCTACAAAACACGCATTCCTTAAAAAACACGGGGCCCTACAAAACACTGGTTCCCTAGGTTACCCTACTAAACACGGGGCCCTACAAAACACTGGTTCCCTAGGTTACCCTACTAAACACGAGTACTCTGCAAAACACAGGTTCCCTACACGGGTTCCCTGCAAAACACTGGTTCCCTGCAAAACACGGTTTCCCTGCAAAACACGGGTTCCCTGCAAAACACGGGTTCCCTGCAAAACACGGGTTCCCTGCAAAACACGGGTTCCCTGCAAAACACGCGTTCCCTGCAAAACACGGGTTCCCTGCAAAACACGGGCGCCCTACAAAACACGGGTTCCCTACAAAACACACTTTCCGTAAAAAAAACACGGGGGCCCTACAAAACATGCATTCCTTAAAAAACACGGGGCCCTACAAAACACTGGTTCCCTAGGTTACCCTACTAAACACGAGTACCCTGCAAAACACGGGTTCCCTGCAAAACACGGGTTCCCTGCAAAACACGGGTTCCCTGCAAAACACGGGTTCCCTGCAAAACACGGGGTCCCTGCAAAACACGGGCGCCCTACAAAACACGGGCGCCCTACAAAACACGGGTTCCCTACAAAATACGCTTTCCTTAAAAAAACACGGGGGCCCTACAAAACATGCATTCCTTAAAAAACACGGGGCCCTACAAAACACTGGTTCCCTAGGTTACCCTACTAAACACGAGTACCCTGCAAAACACGGGTTCCCTACAAAACACGGGTTCCCTGCAAAACACGGGTTCCCTGCAAAACACGGGGTCCCTACAAAACACGGGCGCCCTACAAAACACGGGCGCCCTACAAAACACGGGCGCCCTACAAAACACGGGCGCCCTACAAAACACGGGCTCCCTACAAAACACGCTTTCCTTAAAAAAACACGGGGTCCCTACAAAACACGGGGTCCCTACAAAACACGGGCGCCCTACAAAACACGGGCGCCCTACAAAACACGGGCGCCCTACAAAACACGCATTCCTTAAAAAACACGGGGCCCTACAAAACACTGGTTCCCTAGGTTACCCTACTAAACACAGGGCCCTACAAAACACTGGTTCCCTAGGTTACCCTACTAAACACGAGTACCCTGCAAAACACGGGTTCCCTACACGGGTTCCCTGCAAAACACGGGTTCCCTGCAAAACACGGGTTCCCTGCAAAACACGCGTTCCCTGCAAAACACGGGTTCCCTGCAAAACACGGGGTCCCTACAAAACACGGGCGCCCTACAAAACACGGGCGCCCTACAAAACACGGGCGCCCTACAAAACACGGGCTCCCTACAAAACACGCTTTCCTTAAAAAAACACGGGGTCCCTACAAAACACGGGGTCCCTACAAAACACGGGCGCCCTACAAAACACGGGGTCCCTACAAAACACGGGCGCCCTACAAAACACGGGTTCCCTACAAAACACGCATTCCTTAAAAAACACGGGGCCCTACAAAACACTGGTTCCCTAGGTTACCCTACTAAACACGGGGCCCTACAAAACACTGGTTCCCTAGGTTACCCTACTAAACACGAGTACCCTGCAAAACACGGGTTCCCTGCAAAACACGGGTTCCCTGCAAAACACGGGTTCCCTGCAAAACACGCATTCCCTGCAAAACACGGGTTCCCTGCAAAACACGGGGTCCCTACAAAACACGGGCGCCCTACAAAACACGGGCGCCCTACAAAACACGGGCGCCCTACAAAACACGGGCGCCCTACAAAACACGGGCTCCCTACAAAACACGCTTTCCTTAAAAAAACACGGGGTCCCTACAAAACACGGGGTCCCTACAAAACACGGGCGCCCTACAAAACACGGGGTCCCTACAAAACACGGGCGCCCTACAAAACACGGGTTCCCTACAAAACACGCATTCCTTAAAAAACACGGGGCCCTACAAAACACTGGTTCCCTAGGTTACCCTACTAAACACGGGGCCCTACAAAACACTGGTTCCCTAGGTTACCCTACTAAACACGAGTACCCTGCAAAACACGGGTTCCCTACACGGGTTCCCTGCAAAACACGGGTTCCCTGCAAAACACGGGTTCCCTGCAAAACACGCGTTCCCTGCAAAACACGGGTTCCCTGCAAAACACGGGGTCCCTACAAAACACGGGCGCCCTACAAAACACGGGCGCCCTACAAAACACGGGCGCCCTACAAAACACGGGCGCCCTACAAAACACGGGCGCCCTACAAAACACGGGCTCCCTACAAAACACGCTTTCCTTAAAAAAACACGGGGTCCCTACAAAACACGGGCGCCCTACAAAACACGGGGTCCCTACAAAACACGGGGTCCCTACAAAACACGGGGTCCCTACAAAACACGGGGTCCCTACAAAACACGGGGTCCCTGCAAAACACGGGGTCCCTGCAAAACACGCGGTCCCTGAAAAAACGGGTTCCCTACAAAACATGCTTTCCTTAAAAAACACGGGGTCCCTTCAAAACACTGGTTCCCTAGGGTACCCTAATAAACACGAGTACCATGCAAAACATGGGTTCCCTACAAAACACCTGTTCCTCAAAACTCGGGTTCCCTGCAAAACTCGGGGTCCCTGCAAAACACAGGTTCCCTACAAAACATGGGTTTGTAGTTAGAATGAGTGGTGGATAGCAGGTAGAGTAAAGCAAGCTGGCAACTGTTACCCAACTCTGCTTTATGTCAGGTAGTAAATATATGAGAAACGTGTTTTAAATTGAATGGCATGTATAATGAGTGGCACTGTGATGTTCTTCTCCCTGTGTAGCGTGCCAGTGTAATGGGCACAGTAAATGCATCAACGAGAGCAGCTGCGAGAAATGTGAGAACCTGACCACAGGCAAAAACTGTGAATCCTGCATTTCCGGCTTTTATGGAGACCCCACTAACGGAGGATCCTGTCAGTGTGAGTGTGGGGGGCTGGAAAATAGCTCAGTGGGGGGCACAATATATGCCTTAAAAATGAACTTTTAGTAAGTTATAGAATGATCAAGTCTAAGCAACTATTCAATTGGTCTTCATTAATTTTTTTTATCGATTTTCAATTATTTTCCTTCTTCTTCTATAGTTTTATAGTTATTTGTCTTTTACTCTGGGTTCTTTTCAGCTTTCAAATGGGGATCACTGACCCCCATCTAAAAAACAAATGCTCTGTAAGGCTACAAATGCATTATTGTTGCTACTTTTTATTTCTCATCTTTCTATTCAGACTCTCCTATTCATTATCCGGTCTCTTATTCAAATCAATACATGGTTGCTAGGGGAATTTGGATCCTACCAACCAGATGTCTGACACTGCAAACCGGAGAGCTGCTGAATAAAAAGCTAAATAACCCAAAAAAACCCAAATAATAAAAAATAAAAACCAATTGTAAATTGAACAACTGATTTAAGCTGAACCTTCTTGTCTTTTCTCTGGCTTGCGTGAGGACTGTTCCGTTAAATGAATTATTTGTTTTTTTCCCACCAGCCTGCAAATGTAACGGGCATGCGTCAATGTGCAACACCAACACGGGCAAGTGTTTCTGTACCACCAAAGGAATTAAAGGGGAGGAGTGCCAGCTGTAAGTTCTCTTGCTTTTGATTGGCCATTCATTCTTAACACGTAAAAGGCAGAGCAGCAGTGATTGGTCCTGGCTGCTTTATTGCCCCAGTGCCGTATCCAATAGCAACCCTGGAGACATGTCCCATCTGTATATGGTTAAATATTATATTTGTGATTTTGCCTTTTTTCTCTAGATGTGAAGTGGAAAATCGCTATCAAGGCAACCCCCTAAAGGGAACATGTTACTGTGAGTAAACTTCTTTTTGTACCCGTTATACAGGTTTCATGACCGGTCTATGGATTTCCTTGTCTGAGCAAATATGGCTGCTGTCACAGATGCAAAGGAGCACAGGCATGCAGCTCATTAAGACTTTTAGGGGGTTATGTAATAAAAGACACTTAAAAGACAAGTTTGCCCAGGAGCAGTAACTCATAGCAACCAATCAGCAGGTAGCATTTACCGGTCACCTGTTTAAAAGCAAGCATTTTATTGGTTGTTATGGGTTAATGCTCCTGGGCAAACGTCTTTATTACATATTGGGGTTAGTGCATTCAATTACAGAAGAACTAAAGCCTAACTAAAGAAGTAGCTAGAGATGTTCTACATGATGTTTTGTGCTTCTGTACCAGCCCAAGGCAACCACAGCCCTTTAGCAGTAAAGATCTGTGTCTCCAAAGATGCCCCAGTAGCTCCCCATCTTCTTTTCTGCTGATTCACTGCACATGCTCTGTGCTGCTGTCACTTACTGAGCTTAGGGAGCCACTCACAATATACAGTACACATAGAACAGAAATGTCACAATATAAGGCATATATGGCTTCTCTTTTGAACCAGTCGCTCTCCCGGTCTAGAATCTGGACTTGCCAGTCTTTAAACTTGTGTCCTTTTTCTTTTAGATGTAGGTACACGAGTTCTGACCAGAGGAGCTGACTCTTCTCTGCTGGGCCATACGCTGGTGTAACTGTTGTTTCCCCCACATACAAATCAGAGGATTCCTCTCTGCACCGCATACACCATGTTACTCTTCTTGTGCTTTGGGGTTGGGTCTTTTCGGTGAACCAGTTGCTGCCTCTGTGTGTTGCTGGGTTTAAAGCAGATTGGGATGTGGTATTTATTATAAATCCTAAGTTTTTCCGACACCCCAGCTACATATGGGAGGACCAAGTTGTGTCTCCTGTCTTGGTGTTATTGCTTCTTTTTCTACCGGTTTTCACAAAAGCCCAATCTTGATGTGTTCAGGGGCCCTCTGAGATGTTCCCTCTCCTTCAACTCTGTTCTCATGGGGATCTTGTCTGCTCTGAGTTTTAATGACCCGCAGTTTGTGATCTAGTGGATGGTGGGAGTCAAGTAAAGTGAGAAGTAACATCCTATGACTCCATGGGTTCTTCTGTGGCCAGTACTAACCCTTGTATTTTCTCAGTAAAATCCTGGGAGTTGTGTTTGGGATGCTCTGTATTTGCAACCAACGGGGCTAGAAGAAAAAAAAAAACCCACAAAGTCCACTTGATTTGACTTAATTCTATAGATATACCATGACCTGGATGAATGAGAATCTTCACAAACATAGTGAGTTGCCATTTTCTTTTAAAAGAAGAGAAGCCGTGTAAGGAGTTGCTTGTGCGTAGGATTTGCAGCTACTAGTGCGAGTATCTTGCTGAAAAGCCGAGCTGTTTGGAACTGAAGAGTGTATGGAGGGTGCAGCACTAATTGCTCAATCACCTACTGATCCCAGACAGGGGGCCGTTTCTTTTTACCAGCTCTTCTCAGAATTTTCAGGCCGCATTCCTATAGGCGCACTGAAGGGCGGCTTTTGTAGCACTTCCCAGAAATCCTTGGGGAGAGCATTGATATTGCTGGGGAATGGCGCAGCTCCAAGAACAACATGGATCTAACCAGCACCTCCTTTAATTAAATGAATTTCCGATCTACTGACCCATCTATCTAGAGCACATAAGTAGCCTTTACATTCAACATCATCCAGAAACATTTAGTTTTAATATAAAAACACGGGCTGTTCTTCGGTGTTGCACACACACTAAAAAAGGGACAGCGCCCCCCCAGTGGCTACATTAGCACATTACATGTGGGAATTGAGTGGTTGCTCCAGTCAGTGTTAAGTTTCCATGTCGTAGAGTTAGTGAGTCAGTTCATTGGCAGCCATTGGTTGGTAGCCATTGACACCCGATTCTTCCCAACTGCCATTTAATTTTATAGCAACTGCCCGCTGAAGTCAGGTTCTTGCTGAACAGCTGTGTCTCCCCACCATACAGATTCTTTGCTGATAGATTACCAGTTCACCTTCAGCCTGTCCCAAGAAGACGACCGTCACTACACTGCAATTAATTTCGTGGCAACCCCTGAAGAGGTGAGTATATGTACAGACACATTTGTGATTCCTCAGAGAGATCCCATAAAACTATGGCAGCATAGGTATTCCCCTGTACTAAGCACAATTCAGCCGGAACAGCCCCCTAAAGGTGGCCATACACGGATAGATCCGCTCGTTTGGCGATGTCGCCAAACGAGCGGATCTCCCTCCGATATGCCCACCTTGAAGGTGGGCAATATCGGGCAGATCCGATCGTGGGCCCTAGGGCCCAACGATCGGATCATAGCTCTCACTAACGGGCGGTCGGATCGCGCGACCGCATCAACGAACAGATGCGGCCGCGATCCGACGGGATTTTTAACCCCATCCGATCAAGATCTGGCCGACTTTCGGCCAGATCTCGATCGGGGAAGCCCGTCGGGTGCCCCCATACACGGGCCAATAAGCTGCCGACACGGTCTGTCGGCAGCTTTTATCGGCCCGTGTATGGCCACCTTATGTTTGCTCATACTCTGTATAGAGAGATCCCATAAAACTATGGCAGCATAGGTATTCCCTGAACTAAGCACAATTCAGCAGGAACAGTCCCTAAGTTTGCTCATAGTCTGTACAGAGAGATCCCATAAAACTATGGCAGCATAGGTATTCCCTGTACTAAGCACAATTCAGCAGGAACAGTCCCTAAGTTTGCTCATAGTCTGTACAGAGAGATCCCATAAAACTATGGCAGCATAGGGATTCCCTGTACTAAGCACAATTCAGCAGGAACAGTCCCTAAGTTTGCTCATAGTCTGTACAGAGAGATCCCATAAAACTATGGCAGCATAGGGATTCCTATGAAAAGGTATGGGCGTTTGTGGCTGTTAATGCTGAGGTTAAACACACATTTTTGCTTTCTGGCATGTAAAGGGTTTTTAGTGCAGACTTGATGTGATCGAGAGCAGAGAAGACATCGTCAGACTCTGTTCTTGGCCTAGATCTCTAGAAAGGGAAACCGCTACCTTTAATCCTTGCTTTCGACTAATATTTTCCATCTTTGTTGCGAGGGGGCTGCCTGGGCACAGTGTAGCCTTTGTTTCCCCTGTAGGAAATGAACTATTTGCTTTGGAGGCTCTCAGTCATATTTCAGGGCTCAGGATATTTGTATTCCCATTTTATTTTTATTTCATAGGAAATGCAGCAGCATTCTCACCGTGGTCGGGAAATTAAAGGGAAAGTGGTCTCAAAGTGTTAAAGCAGGTGTTGCTTGTAGGCAGCCTTTGCAGTTGGTCTTAAAGAATCACTCCTGAGAGTAAAAAGCTCGTACCCTAGTGGCCTCCTGCCTGTGCCCTCTATTCCAGTTCAGCCTTAAAGCTTAGATAGTTTGTGGCACATTTTGAATGGCAGTCGGCTGTATTGTGCTACTAATGTCTGTGATTTACTGAATATAAATAACCTGTATTTATACCCCTTCTTTAGCAAAACAGAGACTTGGACATGTTTATCAATGCGTCTAAAAACTTCAACCTCAACATAACGTGGGCGACGAGCTTTACAGGTGAGTCTGAAACTGTCACCTTACTGTGTGTCCATTATCTGTCAGTTTTTAACTTGATTTGCCACTTAAAGGAACAGTAATTAAAAAATCATTTAAAGTGATTAAAATATAATGTAGTGTTGCCCTCCACTGGTAAAACTGCTGTGTTTGCTTCAGAAACTCTACTATAGTTGATATAAACAAGCTGCTGTGTAGCCATGGGGGCAGCCATTCAAGCACAGGATACACAGTAGATAACAGATAAGTACTACTATAGTTTATATAAACAAGCTGCTGTGTAGCCATGGGGGCAGCCATTCAAGCACAGGATACACAGTAGATAACAGATAAGTACTACTATAGTTTATATAAACAAGCTGCTGTGTAGCCATGGGGGCAGCCATTCAAGCACAGGATACACAGTAGATAACAGATAAGTACTACTATAGTTTATATAAACAAGCTGCTGTGTAGCCATGGGGGCAGCCATTCAAGCACAGGATACACAGTAGATAACAGATAAGTACTACTATAGTTTATATAAACAAGCTGCTGTGTAGCCATGGGGGCAGCCATTCAAGCACAGGATACACAGTACATAACAGATAAGTACTACTATAGTTTATATAAACAAGCTGCTGAGTAGCCATGGGGGCAGTCATTCAAGCACAGGATACACAGTAGATAACAGATAAGTACTACTACTATAGTTGATATAAACAAGCTGCTGTGTAGCCATGGGGGCAGCCATTCAAGCACAGGATACACAGTAGATAACAGATAAGTACTACTCTAGTTTATATAAACAAGCATTTGTGTAGCCATGGGGAAGCCATTCAAGTACAGGATACACAGTAGATAACAGATAAGTACTACTATAGTTTATATAAACAAGCATTTGTGTAGCCATGGGGGCAGACATTCAAGCACAGGATACACAGTAGATAACAGATAAGTACTACTATAGTTTATATAAACAAGCATTTGTGTAGCCATGGGGGCAGACATTCAAGCACAGGATACACAGTAGATAACAGATAAGTACTACTATAGTTTATATAAACAAGCATTTGTGTAGCCATGGGGAAGCCATTCAAGCACAGGATACACAGTAGATAACAGATAAGTACTACTATAGTTTATATAAGCAAGCATTTGTGTAGCCATGGGGGCAGACATTCAAGCACAGGATACACAGTAGATAACAGATTCGTTTTGAATAAATCCCATTGTATAGTACGGCTTATCTGTTATCTGCTGTGTATCCTGTGAGTTTTCTCCCTTTCAGCTTTGAATGGCTGCCCCCATGACTAAACAGATTGTTTATATAATTATTGTAGAGTTTCTGAAGCAAACACACCAGTCGTACCAGTGCAGCACAGCAGTACATTCAATTTCATTACTTTAAAAACTTTTATTGTTTGGTGTTACTATTCTATAAAGAACAAGCAGAACAAAATAATTGTCTTGGATCCACGTCGCAATCTGAATGTAACACCCAAGAGGATCTCCAAAGTTTTTAACAATCGTTATTGTATAGGGTGCAAATGCGCAGTAAGGGACAAGGGGGTGTAAGTTTTGGTGATCTGGTGGAGAAGTAGCTACAGACCCCATACTGTGGTTGTCCACCTGAAGCACATGAAGCTCTGATCTGTCCTCTCTCTATTCCAGCTGGGACCCAGGCAGGAGAAGAGATCCCCATTATCTCCAAGACCAACATCAAGGAATACAAGGACAGCTTCTCCAACGAGAAATTCGACTTCCACAATAACCCCAACATCACCTTCTTTGTCTATGTCAGCAACTTCACGTGGCCGATTAAAATTCAGGTAGCGCTCTTTTTGCCTTCCCGCGACAAACCATTGCCTGGGAAACAAGTGAGCCTTGCACCATCCATACGAGCCTATGAATATTTCTTACTTTCAGCTGCAGGTTATTTAGTGCAGTGCTACTTGTGCATATACTATGCCTTGTAAATGCTGAGTAAGCACCTTAATGCCCATTCGTGGGCCTGTATCATGGGAATTTGTTTTTTGTGGCACTTTCAGCTGTGCGACACAACACATAGTAATGTTCTGCTACGCTCGCTCATATTGGAAGTTTGGTGCACCAAGCTCAGCAGGCTCCAGATCTCTCTCTCTCTCTCTCTCTCTCTCTCTCTCTCTCTCTCTCTCTCTCTTCTACAACAGAACATTATGAAATTGGGATACAAAGCTGTTGTATAGAGAAATTCAAATTTACAGATAATATAATATATATATATATATATATATATATATATATATATATATATATATATATATATATATATATATAGAATATATTTTTATATATTGTCGCTCGTCTATCGATATGATTCTCCCCTAGGGTTTATATGATTCTCACCCACAATGAGTAAGTCTCTCTTGGATTTAAATAAATACTTACTCAAATCTAGCGTGGTCAAATCGAAGTTCCCCCTGGGCCTTACTTGAACCAATCAGATTCACTCAGGATATTAAGCAGACAGCTTTATTTGAGGTATACATTAATACAGAGTATTAAATAATAGCTCATACGTCCTGAAAGCTCGTGAGGACTTGGAGGGATCAATACTTGTGACACGAGATGTATTCCTTGTTCTGTGCAAACATTCTATTCTAATAACTGAATGGCCTTTAACCTTGAGCTTCTTCTATAACACAGCAATTCTGTACTCGTGTCATGTTTAGGGATGGGCGAATTTGACCCGTTTCGTTTCGCCAAAAATTCGCCACCTGCGAAATGTCGCCGACGCCCATTAAAGTCTATGGGCGTCAAAAAAAATTTGACGCGCGCCGAAATTTTTTTGACGCACGTCTTTTTATTTTGACGCACAATGCCATACAAGTCTATGGGCGTCTTTTTTTTGGCGAAAAAATTTGCCCATCCCTAGTCATGTTCTATCATCTTTATTCTTTGATAATAACCACTTATGGCTTAAAATCTAAAATCCTGATATCTACGTCCCCCCACTTTTTTTCTTCTAATATAAGCAAAATCCTTAAGCTAGCACTGCGGGCTGAAAACAAAAAAATACATATAAAAAGGGGGAAAAAAATTGGTTCTACCAGACAAATACAAAATGCTACAATCACAGTGGACTTATCAACACAGTAATATGTATGTGTGTATATATATATATATATATATATATATATATATATATATATATATATATATATATATATATATAGGCATTTCAATGATGAAGATAGAGAAATCCAGGGAAGATGCATAGTCCATTCAATGTCCAGATGATCCAGCACCACTTCTGACTAGCCCGTGATGATATGGTGTATCGTAGAATGGCAATGTTGAAATGTCTTTGAAATAGTCTCTTAAAGCATCAGTCCAAGATGTCACTTTTGGGGGCACATTTACATAGCTTGAGTGATGGAATAGAATATATCGAATTGGCTACTTCAACATCGACTTCGAATCGAACGTTTCGAAATAAAAATCGCTCGACCATTCGATAGTCGAAGTACTGTCTCTTTAAAGAAAAAACATCGACCACCTACTTCTACCTAAAACCTACCGAACCTCAATTTAGCCTATGGGGAAGGTCCCCATAGGCTTTCTAAGCTTTTTTTGGTTGAAGAAAAATCGTTCGAACGATGGATTAAAATCCTTCGAATTGCGGTAAATCCTTCGGCTTCAATTTTAGAAGTCGAAGGATTTAACTTCGACAGTCAAATATCGAGGGTTAATTAACCCTCGATATTCGACCCTAAGTAAATCTGCCCCTTGGTCAGTGCAATGACGATGGAAGTTCATACTGTAGCAGAGTTGGTGTAATGAATGCTTTTGTCTGTGAGCTTCACAACTGATATAGTTCTCATGTGTAGCCATTGTACAGCAATTGAATATTCAGCTGTTTAAAGGAATACTGTCATGGGGAAAAAAATTTTTCAAAATGAATCAGTTAATAGTGCTGCTCCAGCAGAATTCTGCACTGAAATTCATTTCTCAAAAGAGCAAACAAATTTTTTTATATTCAATTTTGAAATCTGACATGGGGCTAGACATATTGTCAATTTCCCAGCTACCCCAAGTCATGTGACTTGTGCTCTGATAAACTTCAACCACTCTTTACTGCTGTACTGCAAGTTGGAGTGATATCACCCCCTCCCTTTCCCCCCCAGCAGCCAAACAAAAGAACAATGGGAAGGTAACCAGATAGCAGCTCCCTAACACAAGATAACAGCTGCCTGGTAGATCTAAAAACAACACTCAATAGTAAAATCCAGGTCCCACTGAGACACATTCAGTTACATTGAGAAGGAAAAACAGCAGTCTGCCAGAAAGCATTTCTCTGCTAAAGTGCAGGCACAAGTCACATGACCAGAGGCAGCTGGGAAATTGACAAAATGTCTAGCCCCATGTCAGATTTCGAAATTGAATATAAAAAAATCTGTTTGCTCTTTTGAGAAATGGATTTCAGTGCAGAATTCTGCTGGAGTAGCACTAACTGATGTGTTTTGAAAAAAACATGTTTTCCGATGACAGAATCCCTTTAATCTGTCTGGTAGATTTCTAAACAAACATGCCCATGTGCCAGTCAAAATGTAAGTAAAGGTGGTGTTATCTACAAAGAAACAAAGATATAGAAGATATGAGTGCAGAAATAAAGAAATATTTTATATTAATACAGGATGCTAACTGGGGTGTATAAGTATGGTATAAATGCTACTGAAAATACAATAATAAATATTTGGTAAACGTATAACATTTATCAGATAATTTATATATAGGCTGAGTTTTTTATTTTTTTTTTTGTAAACATTTAGCATGCACACATATACACAAATATAAACATGAAAAGTTCCACTTAAGTAATTGCTGAGTAAGTAGAATTATTGATTTCAACAGAATACTTTTATATCACTAGAAGAAGTTGATAACATTACCCTGATAAAGGTCTGCTTGTGTTTCACAGTTACTAGTGATCAATGCTATCACTTAACCCTTTCCATTAAAGACTATGAAATAGATTAGGGATGCACCGAATCCAGGATTCGGTTCGGGATTCGGCCTTTTTAAGCAGGATTCAGATTTGGCTGAATCCTTCTGGCAGGCAGAACCGAATCCTAATTTGCATATGCAAATTAGAGGTGGGAGGGAAATTGCGTGACTTTTTGTCACAAATCAGGAAAGCAAAAAATGTTTCCCCTTCCCACCCCTAATATTTTAAAGGGGTAATTAATTCAAAGTGATGGTACATTAATAATAATAAAGTTAATTGATAGTAGAACTATGCAACATATACTGACACTCTTCCACATGGTCTAGAATCATGTCCCAAATTATACATGATATATAAACAAAACATTTTCAGATATCACATTTTTAGACCATTCCATAAATGAAAAACTATCCCATATAAACCATAGTTCAGTGTTATTATACTAGAATACTTATGTTAAAATATCACAGTAAACTATGTTTAGGATAACTTTATGAAAAAAAATATATATATATGTCAATAGAATATGTGATGGCTTTTTCTTTGCCAAATGGTTTTTTTTATGTATTTTTTTTTATGTATTGTTTTATGTTAGACAGGAATTGGTTAGTAAAAGTTTAGCAGGGATACTTGGTATTCATGCAAGTTAGTTAACAATCAATAAGAAAGGAAATGCATTAGTGATATTAGAGAAATTAATAATTCTGTCTCTTTATAGGTCCCTGGTGAGGCCTCATCTGGAGTATGGGGGCAGTTTTGAACTCCAGTCCTTAAGAGGGATATAAATGAGCTGGAGAGAGTGCAGAGACTAAGTGCAACTAAACTGGTTAGAGGGAGGGAAGAGTTAAATTATGAGGGGAGACTGACAAGGTTGGGGTTGTTTTCTCTGGAAAAAAGGCGCTTGCGAGGGGACATGATTAGACTTTACAAGTACATTAGAGGACATTATAGACAAAAAGCAGGGGACCTTTTTACCCATAAAGAGGATCACCGTACCAGAGGCCTCCCCTTTAGACTAGAAGAAAAGAACTTTCATTTGAAGCAACGTAGGGGGTTCATCACAGTCAGGACAGTGAGGTTGTGGAATGCACTGCCGGGTGATGTTGTGATGCTGATTCAGTTAATGACTATAAGAGGGACTTGGATGATTTCTTGGACAGACATAATATCAAAGGCTATTGTGATACTAATCTCTATAGTTAGTATAGATATGGGTATATAGAATTTGATTAAAAGTAGGGAGGGGTGTGTGTATGGGGCTGGGTTTTCATTTGGAGGGGTTGAACTTGATGGACTTTGTCTTTTTTCAACCCAATTTAACTATGTAACTAGACAAGACAGTAGAGCGACAAAAATAAAATAGAAAGTCAGACACATGTTGTTACATATAAAAGTAACTATACAGAAAAGGAATATTAATTAAACAATAGAAAGTTAAAAGAAACACAGAAAGAATAAGAAGGAAACAAACATGTCCGATCTCTCCTGCCAAAGATATCCGTGACCTCGAGGTTGAACAGCCGCTAGAGATAAACTTTTCTACTAATCAATCTATGTCATTGTTTTCAAATCTTCTACTAAGAAAAGAGAAAAAATTAAGAAAAGTAATTATAGAGCATCTGAATTTTAAATGCAAACTAATATTACTGAAAACATTACATTTTTTCCTTAATTGCATGTCTTTCAGCAGTGTCTAAAACTACTCAAACAGCTCTGGTTCTCTGGTCTATAAAACATACATTAGAAAAAAACAGTGCTGGTGGTTTCCATTAAATCAATAAAACAAACATTATACTAGATCCCCAACTCTGATATAAAAAGAGATGTATAAATGCAAAATTATTTAATTGAATTCATTTACAACCTTTTTCAAAGATCATGGAACCCAGAATAGCTTTCTACTGTAAACCCAACCTCCCTTGTCAAAACAGAACACGAGGTTTACATTTCTACATTTACACGTTTGGTGTAATTTATTTGTAGGTATAATTGCTGCTCTTATGATTTTTACATATACGTCGCTGTATGTTTGAATTTTACAAGAAAAAGTGGGGATAGTGGCAGCATTCAAATTTGTTGTTCAAATTGTTGAAACCCACCAAAAATTTTCATTATATTGAAATAACACTGGTGCAATATTAGATATTTCAGTCAGTTAGATTAACCCTGTTAGTTGCATCAGTTGATTTTTTACAATGATCACTTTCTTGTGTAACAACACAATTCTTATTACTTCTTCTCCTATTTAAATGACATGATCTTAAAGGGATACTGTCATGGGAAAAAACATTTTTTTCAAAATTAATCAGTTAATAGTGCTGCTCCAGCAGAATTCTGCACTGAAATCCATTTCTCAAAAGAGCAAACAGATTTTTTTATATTCAATTTTGAAATCTGACATGGGGCTAGACATATTGTCAATTTCCCAGCTGCCCCTGGTCATGTGACTTGTGCCTGCACTTTAGGAGAGAACTGCTTTCTGGCAGGCTGTTGTTTCTCCTACTCAATGTAACTGAATGTGTCTCAGTGGGACCTGGATTTTACTATTGAGTTCTGTTCTTAGATCTACCAGGCAGCTGTTATCTTGTGTTAGGGAGCTGTTATCTGGTTACCTTCCCATTGTTCTTTTGTTTGGCTGCTGGGGGGAAAGGGAGGGGGTGATATCACTCTAACTTGCAGTACAGCAGTAAAGAGTGATTGAAGTTTATCAGAGCACAAGTCACATGACTTGGGCAGCTGGGAAATTGACAATATGTCTAGCGCCATGTCAGATTTCAAAATTGAATATAAAAAAATCTGTTTGCTCTTTTGAGAAATGGATTTCAGTGCAGAATTCTGCTGGAGCAGCACTATTAACTGATTCATTAAAAAAAAAAAATGTTTTTTCCCATGACAGTTTTGTTTGATACTATGCTGGAGGAGGGCAGCTGAATGTCTACAATTTTTTAACTGAACCAGCAGTCTTTCTATATAAGAATACTGTAAATTATAACTGACCTGCAGCTTTACAGTTAATGATAGGGAAAGGATTACTAAATCCATCATTTACCTGTAAATCCTCCCCTTTTTTATTTATTCACCATTGGGATACAGTAACCAGACTGTCCTCAATTTTCATGTATTTATTATCTATAAATGACCTGCCACTTATTCATATAACATGCAACAAGACAATGGGTTACAAAAGGAAAAGTTAACAAGACAAGGGTTATAAAAGCTTCTGTGCTGCCTGGCGAAACGGTACTTTTAGATATATCATTCCTTAGACTAATAATATCTTCACTGGGCTGCGAACCTTGTGGTACTATTCTATCTCGAGGTTTAAAAAGAAACTTATTTACCAAGAGCTGAGATGATCAATCCTCATGTGATCAGAACCACAGGACCGGAGCGAAGACCCCATAAATGGACGAGCCCCCATTAATGTCATAAGTAAGTCTCTCTTGGATGTAAATAAATACTCAAATCAAGCCTGGCCCCGAAGTTCCCCCAGGGCCTGACTTGAACCATTCAGATTGACTCGGGATATTAACCAGACAGCTTTCAGAATGGTATCTATGCTGTAGCTTCTGAAACTATATGTGTCTTGCTTGGCCTTGCACTATTCCTTGTTCTGTGCAAACATTCTAATAACAGAATGGCCTTTAACCTTGAGCTTCTTCTACAACACAGCAATTCTCTACTCGTGTCATGTTCTATCATCTTTGTTCTTTGATAATAACCACTTACGGCTTAAATCTAAAATCCTGATATCTACAAAAACTACTAGACATATATCCTCACTAATTTTTAGGTGGAAGGTTTTTTCCTAAGGATAACAGTGAGCCGAGGTGGGGACGTGTCCCCTCAAAGCTTGTGTCTGTAACCCCTTGTGAGTAATAAAGCTGGTCGGTTTCGGGCAAAAAGTCCTGATTCATTGGCTATGCGGCAGTTACTGGGTACTCGGCTTGATCCTTCCCACTCACCTTTATGGTTCTTCCAGGTTTTACATTTTTTGGGAAGATTCAGCACAGGAGTAACGTCACTTCAGGGCAAATGTGACGTCACTTCCGGTTTTGTGTGTCCCCTGGGTCGGAAGGTTAGTTGGCCTATTGCGGGTTGGGTAGAGGGAGGATGCGGGTACGGGTTTAATAAAAAGGGACCTGTGCAGGACTCTCATGGTGTTTGATCAGTCAGGTTACAAAGTTTCTGTCCGATAACTAGGGATGCACCGAATCCACTTTTTTGGATTCGGCCGAACCTCCGAATCCTTCACAAAGGATTCGGCCGAATACCGAACCGAATCCGAACCCTAATTTGCATATGCAAATTAGGGGTGGGAAGGGGAAAACATTTTTTACTTCCTTGTTTTCTGACAAAAAGTCACGCAATTTCCCTCCCTGCCCCTAATTTGCAAATGCAAATTCGGATTCGGTTCGGCCGGGCAGAAGGATTCGGCCGAATCCGAATCCTGCTGAAAAAGGCCGAATCCCGAACCGAATCCTGGATTCGGTGCATCCCTACCAATAACCATAATATCTCCGCATGTATTGCCTATTTGATGATATCGGGGGGACATTGTCACTACTATTGTCAGACATAATGTTCCTACAATTGCTGCCTTTCAATTAAAGGAAAACTATACCTCTTAAACAATGTACTGTAGGTCTCTCTAAAAAAATATTGCTTAAAACAGCTCACGTGTAAAACCCTGCTTCATGTAAATAAATCATTTTCATAATAATGTATTTTTTAGTAGTATGTGCCATTGGGTAATCATAAATAGAAAATTGGCATTTTAAAAAATAGGGGCCGCCCACTGGGATCCTACGATTTATGGTGCACACAAACAAACCATACTTGTTAGGTCACATGAGCCAATTAACAGACAGAGTTGTATCTTTTGCTTCCATACTTCTTCCTGTTACAGTTAGAGCTGCAGTATGTCTGGTCAGGTGATCTCTTCCTGTTACAGTGAGAGCTGCAGTATTTCTGGTCAGGTGATCTCTTCCTGTTACAGTTAGAGCTGCAGTATGTCTGGTCAGGTGATCTCTTCCTGTTACAGTTAGAGCTGCAGTATTTCTGGTCAGGTGATCTCTTCCTGATACAGTTAGAGCTGCAGTATTTCTGGTCAGGTGATCTCTTCCTGTTACAGGTAGAGCTGCAGTATTTCTGGTCAGGTGATCTCTTCCTGTTACAGTTAGAGCTGCAGTATTTCTGGTCAGGTGATCTCTTCCTGTTACAGTTAGAGCTGCAGTATTTCTGGTCAGGTGATCTCTTCCTGTTACAGTTAGAGCTGCAGTATTTCTGGTCAGGTGATCTCTTACTGTTACAGTTAGAGCTGCAGTATTTCTGGTCAGGTGATCTCTTCCTGTTACAGTTAGAGCTGCAGTATTTCTGGTCAGGTGATCTCTTCCTGTTACAGTTAGAGCTGCAGTATTTCTGGTCAGGTGATCTCTTCCTGATACAGTTAGAGCTGCAGTATTTCTGGTCAGGTGATCTCTTCCTGTTACAGTTAGAGCTGCAGTATTTCTGGTCAGGTGATCTCTTCCTGTTACAGTTAGAACTGCAGTATTTCTGGTCAGGTGATCTCTTCCTGTTACAGTTAGAGCTGCAGTATATTAATTTTTGGTGTATAGTTTTCCTTAAATGAACATAACAGTTGTCTGATTTCTTCTTTTTCCTACTTTATTTTAATGTGAATGGTTAGTGGTAGTTTGGGAGATTGCAACGCACGATTGTTCATCGGACATAAGGATATATCTGCCCGTCTATGGCCGGCTTAAGCCTTCGGATTTTGTTGTGTCCCCCCTTGGTATTGGCCAATGTCCTCATTTTCCAGTAAAAGTGGCTTTGTCATCAGTGAGGTTTACCCCAAACCAATATGTGTGAGCAGATGGGCTAAGGCGGGCGTGGGATCTTGTCCTTTATGCTCAACCCCCTACAGCCAGAATAAAAAGATATAAGTATAAATAGTAACAATAGACTTGTAGCCTCACAGAGCAATTGCTTTTTCATTGCTGGGGTCAGTGACCCCAAATTCAAAGTTGGAAAAAGTCAAGAGTTTAAAAAAAGGCCAATTGAAAAGTTGCTAGGAATTTGCCATTCATAATAAAAGTTAACCAAATAGGTAGTTCCTCTTTCAATGGGGTTTTCTCCGCCGCAAACGGTGCTGCCCAACCAAAGCAAAGGGAGGATGAGTGTCAGCTCCTGCCATTGGGAGCATCATTTCCCCTCGTCAATCAGGGAATCGGCAGTTCCAGCTGAGCAGGTGGCAGTTCCAGAACCGAGCAAAATACAATTGGGAGTGTTTAGCCTCTTTCACCCCCAAGTGCCTACAAACCACTGAACAGGATTGGAGAAAAGACTTATCTGAGGCCCAAAAAGTTCAGGAATCCATTGGAAGGTGTGGAAATGTTTCATTTTCCAAGGGCTGCATTGGGCTGTGCATTCTGTCTGCAACAGAATCCATGTATCCAGAAGCCCGTTATCCAGAAAGCTCTGAATTACGAAAAGGCCATCTCCCATAGACTCCATTTTATCCAAATAATCCGAATTTATAAAAATGATTTCCTTTTTCTGCGTAATAATAAAACAGCAGCTTGTACTTGATCCCAACTAAGATATAATTAATCCTTATTGGACGCAAAACCAGTCTATTGGTTTTAGTTAATCTTTACATGAGTTTTACCTTAGGCTTAAGGTATGAAGATCCAAATTATGACAACATCCGTTATCCGGAAAACTCCAGGTCCCAAGCATTCTGAATAACAGGTCCCATATCTGTACCAAATTGGTTTGGTGACCACTGTAAAGTCATGGGTTACAATTTATAAAACTTCGGTGCCCATGGCTTTTAGACAATATGGAAGAATGCTGAAGAACTGCAGCTATTCATCCCTGAAATACACTTTTCCAGCTTCACAAAAGATTCTTCTCCCATTTGTGTCTTGAGACACTAATGGAAACAAGATATTTTTGATATTCATTTTTTTTTTTTTTTCGTTCTTCCAAACCCCTTTTTTGTCACCTCTACAAATATCGGCGAAGTGGTTTGAGGGCGGCTGCTGGTTTAGGATGTTATTCCCTGCTTCCACAAATTCCTACTTTCAACGAATGCACACAGGCCGAACTGTGCCGCCATGAATAGCGTGTCTATGTGGCCGACATACTTGTGGGCCTTCTGGGTTATATCCCAGAATAAATAGCTTGCTTTCTTAAGAGGAAAATAACTTTTGCTTTTTTTTTTTTCTTTAACTTTTTCTTTTAAACTTCTCAAGAACGAGCCCGCGGTGCAGCACCGTGTTCCGGAACTTGGTGTTGGAGTTCCACGTTGGGCTCAATCACCTTTTATCCTGAGCATCACTGATTCACCCTCAGTTAAGTTTCTTGCGTTTATTTCTCGCGTTTATTATTTCACCTGTAAATTTGCGCAAGCTTGAAGATGCCGGAGTAAGATCTTTGCGCGTTGCACCAGGTGCTCGCAGGCTTTTTACTAAAGTTGGCCATACACGGAGAGATCTGCTCGTTTTGTGGGTTTTGCCAAACAAGCGGATCTCTCCCCGATATACCCACCTTGAGGTGGGCGATATCGGTCTGATCTGATTGTGAGCCCTAGGGCCCAACGATCGGATCATAACGATGAGTAAACGGACGGTCAGATCACAGGACCGCATCATCGAACAGATGCGGTCCGTGATCCAACGGGATTTTTAGTCCCGTCCGATCGACATCTGGCCGACTTTCAGCCAGATATCGAATGGGGAAGCCCGTCGGAGGGCTTCATACATGGGCCAATAAGCAGCCGACTCAGTCTGTCGCCAGCTTTTAACGGCCCATGTATGGGCCACCTTTGGCCAAGCAAAGTTTGGAAGATGTGATCAGATCTTCTCATTTGGAAGGTCTTTACCCCGATTAGGCCGCCAACATGGTTGGCAAAATTGGGATCATGATAGGGACCTCTGGAGACCAGTTTGGAGAGGATCTTATCAAAGTGCCAGTTCTTTCAAACCTGCCCAATTGATATCTAAACGGACGTCCAGAGGAACCCATACAGTGGTTGAGCCGCCATCTTTTCTCAGCCCATGAGTGGCCACCTTAAGTCATCTGATCTTCCTGAAAGTAGGGGAGAAAATCCCTCCTAAACAGGTTGAAAATCTATAAGTTCTTGCCCCAAAAGACTTAAAACTTCTAATTCTGCTAAAGGGGACGCTACAGAATATTATATGGTGGAACATTGTAGATGTAGGAATTTGCTATTTCTCTAAAGGTTTCTTTTTGTTCTAACCTTTGTTAATAATGTCACATCCAAGAAAACTCATATGGAGAATCGCTGCTTCGTAATATCCCTGATGGCAAAATCTCAGTGTAGGATTTATTAGCAATCGATAGAATTGGTTAGTAGTCATTTCAGCTTTAGGAGGGATGATCTGCTTCAGTTTAGGCATTAAGACCCAGCAGAGCACGAGATTATTACTTACTGAGAAATATTATGTTATCCCCCTCCAAATATTGGCTCAAGCTCACATGGGGCTGGCTGCCTGGTGAGCGAGGCGTGGAAATGTGCTGAAGTGAGATATGTTCTTGGAAAATGGGTGTCCACCGACTTTTAGGTTTTTCGGACTTTCGTCGGCTATTGGACTACAGCTCCCATCATTCTTAAGCAGCCATATCAGGCTAGAGGCTTAATATGAAGTATTGTCCCAACCCCGGCTTAGGTTCCTGTGTTTATTTCAGTGATGCATCAGCCCTTTAAATGTCATGTGTTATATGTTTACAGCCAAAGGATGTTGGGGAAAGTTGTAGACAGCCAAATACATTGCCCCCCATGATGCTGGCACTAGAGGAAAGGAAAGACTGAGAAGACAAGATGACTGCCTGTAGTCATCTGATGATCTTTATTATTGGGAGACATGATGTTACAGCCCTACAGACCAACCGCAATAACACATGAAGGCCAAGGCAATGTGACCAGAGATGGTTGGTGGGTGGCATTACCCAGTGTCAGTTCATAGCCATCGTCAAGGTCGATTTGGAAGAGAACTAACAGAATAGAAAGATAATTAACTAAAAAAAAAAGTGATTATTTAAAAAGAAACATGTGCCATGGAAACTAGTTTCTGGGATGTTGGAACCAGTACTGAAGGAGTCCGTTGTATTTCTCAGTAACTTGCTGTTCTGGTATGTCGTCATCAGCCTGCGACGCTAGATTGAGCAATTGTGCATTATGCAGCCCGAGGACCAAAGGGTGAAAACCAGAAAAACCCCTTTATTCATTTTACCTGCTGCTGTTACCATATGCAGCCAAGATGGAAGCGTACCCTAAGCATCAAGTGCTCTACTCAACTGTCATTTTCTGACGTCAAAGCCTGGAGTGGGTCTCAGCAGGGGTCTAACCTTCCCCACCTGCATGGAAGGGTGGTTGTATCAATGAAGGAGGCATGACTTTGCTCTAGTTACCTGCCACTCTGTATGTAGCCTATACCCTGCCTCTGGGGCCTGGCATATCTACAGAGACCAAGCTTGGAATGCAAATGAATTTGTTTTCAATCATTTAAAGTTTATTAGTGTAAATAATTGCTGCCAGATCCGTGCAATTAAGTGCTGCTTTCCAGGGCCGCCCGACTGCCGAGCCTCCTGTTGTATGCGAAGAAGAAGAGGGAGGAGGAGGGCGACTGATTTGAAACAGAACGCACAAGTGATACTTTCAAACGTAAAACAGATGCTTCCTTCCCAGCCATTCCTTCCTTATTTTTGGCACCAACCACTGATTTTTTTTTTTTTTTTTTTTTATCCCTTCTCCTCCTTGGAAATGTTTCCTGCTTTTTCACGTTGTAGAATATAGTGGAAAAGTTCTGCTCTGAATGTCTGAAAAAGGACATTTCTATTCCTCGGAAGAAGCCGTTTCTCAGAAGCTCCGGTGGTGGAGGTAATTCCCGTGACTCAACTTTAATGTCGTGGCTGAGAAGTCTCGGGAAGGGGAGTTTGTTTGGGAAAGGGGCACTTGATCTTCCTGAGTCGAGACTTCGAGAGAGACCCTGCTCTGCTAAAGCAGTTTTTTTGGCTCTTTCTTCCTTGTTTCTGTTCTCTAACTTGGAAAGCGGTGGAGTCGGATTTGCAGACGGCGCGGTCAGAAAGGGGGTCCCTTAACTTTTCCAGGTTTGTCCTTTGACTTTGTGACCTGGAACTTTTTCTGTTTAGAGATCATGAATGTCATGGTATGTTGCAGCCTGCCGTAATGCTAATTTTACTTTCTGGGCAGCTTTTGTACCTTTCACTAGTTAGGAAACGTGTGACAATGTGTTGTTTTGAGAGTGACGTAGCTCTCTGAATGTAATGGGGTGCTCCAGCTTGATGCACTAGATGCTGCCCTGGATGGAAGGGAAAGTCGTAGCCTGTACAGTGATCACATTTAACAGAGAGGACTTATCCAAGCTTGGATTACCATCAGATCCACTGATATATATAGGATCACGGCCGAACTAACAAATGCTAAGTCAGAGTAGGGTAATGTATTATGGGTTACATAATCCAAACTTGTGCCTGACTTCAGTAGAAGGCACCACTTTCACCCTATGTGCAGTCACATCCAGCTAATTGTAGCGTCACTTTATCTGTCTGTTATCCAGCAACGCGGGTTCCAGCATCTCTGTTTTGTCTAGTCTCTTATGGGTCAACAACTCCTAGTTTTAAATATCCGTGTTTTTTTCCTTATTCTGCTCATATTAAATACATAACCCTGTTGTGTTGTCATCACAGAAACGGGATATCATTTAATTGACAAAAACGCATCAAATGTATGATGGGCTTCTTGAAGTAAAGCAATCCCTAGGCTGTGTCCCCGAGTCTTAAACTGGCCATAGATTTTTAAAAGATCTTTTTGTTATTGTTGGACCAAGATTATCTTGAAACGATCATTTAAATGTACGATTTGTCCATCAACTAAAAAGACCATTTCAAGCCATGTTGTCTAGTTGAAGCCAGGAAAACTGAGGGGAGCTGCCTGCAAACAATTGGACAAAAGATAGATTTCACTGTGACTGATGAAAATTTTCTAACTTGGCCGCTCAATTTTCTCAATGATGTCGGACGAAAAATCGTTAGATGCACGATCGTTTGATTCCTGCTAATCTCACGATAATTTGACGGATTGGTTGGATTGCACTGAAATCGGTCATTCACCGAAGAAAAATCTATGTGTCTATGGGGACCTTTAGATCTGACCCGTGTCCATGCAGAATGTACTTTCTGCTCTGTAATGTGTCGGAATGAGCGGAGGGCGGTTTGCTGGGAGAAAGAAGCAGTGTCAATCATTACTAAGGTGGGATATTAAAGAATTCTGTGCTGAGCCATACAGTAGCGTGTTTGGCCAGAAAATAAGCAGTTGCAGTCATTTTGGTTTCAGCAGTGACAATCCATTGAAAACGTGGGGCGTTGCTGGGAGAAAGAAGTGGCGTCAATTTATTACTAAGTTGGGATTGGGAAAGAAACTTCTGATTCGTATAGTAATGTGATTGGCTGGAAGGGAAGCTCTCACAGGCTTAGGGTTACTTTGGGGATGGGGTGGCTTTGGGTAGGAAAGGTTTGGTTTCAGGTAGTGTCAATCTGTTAGAGATATTGGGGGTTGCTGTTAATCCATTACTAAGGTGTGATTGGGAGAGAAACTGTGACGATCCATACAGTAGTGTGTTGGGTGTGGGGTTGCTTCCGCTGAAGCAGTATCAAGCCATTAAATTGGCGCTGGGGTTGCTGGGAGTGAGAGGCGATGTCAATATATCACCAAGGTTTGATTGGTAGACAAACTGTGCTGATCCATACAGTAGTAGTTTAGCTTTGGTTTGAGTAGTGCAAATCAATAAAAGAACTGGGGTGGTGGATTGCTGGGAGAAAGAAGCAGTTTCAATCCAATACTAAGATCAGGACAGAAACTGTGCCAATTCATACAGTAATGTGTTTTGGGGGGTGGGAAGCAGTTGCTTTTAGTTAAGCAGTGCCAGTTCGTTACATTTGGGGGGTTTCTGGTAGAATGAGGTGGTATCAATCCATTACTAAGGTGTGATAGGGATTAGGGAGAGAAACTGTGCGGATTCTTACAGTATTGTGTGTTGGGGGATGGGAAGCAATTGCGGAGTTTGCGAAGTAGCTAGAAATGTTGTACATGATGTTTTGTGCTTCTGTACCAGCCCAAGGCAACCACAGCCCTTTAGCAGTAAAGATCTGTGTCTCCAAAGATGCCCCAGTAGCTCCCCATCTTCTTTTCTGCTGATTCACTGCACATGCTCTGTGCTGCTGTCACTTACTGAGCTTAGGGACCCACTCACAATATACAGTACACATAGAATAGAAATGTCACAATATAAGGCTGATTAGTAATTAATACACATAATTACTACATGGCAGCACAGAAACCAGTGCAATTAGCATCAGAATTGAATAATCAGCAAACCTGTAGCATCAGCTTATATTACAGCCAGGGAAGCTCATTTTCTGCTGGATAATTAGTGACGAGCCCTAAGCTTAGCTTCTCAACAGCCAATCAGAGCCCACTGAGCATGTGAGTGTCACAGACACTTTCCAAGATGGTGACCCCCTGTGACAAGTTTGAAGTCCTGGATCATTGCTGCTATTGACAAGCTCAAACTTTAGCCTCGTGCAGTAAGTTCAGTATGTAGAATATGACATTTTTAGGGTTTAGTTCTCCTTTAAGCAGTGCCAATTCATAGGATATGGGGGTTGTTGGGAGAAAGTGGTGTCAATCTTTACTAAGGTGTGATTGGGAGAGAAACTGAGTCCATACATTAGTGTGTTTTGGGATTAACTAATCAGTGCTGGTGTCTCATGGGCTTGATAGAGAGAAGCTTTTGCTGATCCATTATCTTCTTCTATTAGAGTGACTTATGGGGCAGAGAATCTGCTGATCCTTGAAAATAAAATGTTATGTGGGAGAACAGAAGGGCTGCGCTTAAGTGCCAGGGTTGGGATAGGTTCTACGTCAAGTTTTGGTTGAGAATATGATTCAGTAATGGGTTTAATTTAATACAGGCATGGGACCTATTATCCAGTATGCTCGGGACCTGGGACTTTCTGGATAATGGATCTTTCTGTGATATGGATCTCCTTAAGTCTACTAGAAAATCATGTAAACATGAAATAAAGCCAATAGCCTGGTTTTGCTTCCAATAAGGATTAATTATATCTTAGTTGGGTTCAAGTACAATCTACTGTTTTATTATTACACAGAAAAATTAATTTTTAAAAACTTGGATAATTTGGATAAAATGGAATCTATGGGAGTCTGTGGCCTTTCCATAATTTGGAACTTTCTGGATAACGGTTTTCCAGATAATGGATCCCATACCTGTACTGAAGCCCCAGTTTTAGTCAAAACTAAATAGTTGAGATTAATGCTAACATAACTGACCTCACTCTCCAAATATCAGTGATAAAACAATCTGAAATTCCTGGCCCAAGTCACTAAGGAAGGTGGGCTGCCGCACACTAACATAGGCAAATGCAGCTCTTTCACCAAAACTTGCTTACATTGAATACAATGATTTGCTTTTCTGTATCCTTGCACAGCAGGTTCAATTTGAGTATCCTAAAGAATTTATCATTTAGAAACAATAAATGCCCAAAGGGCTATTTAAGGCTTGGCTGGACTCTATAGGCCAATCAAGAGCTTTATTCAGATAGCAGATAAAAGATGGCTGAACACAACTCTCCTCTTGACAGGTATCCTAAAGCACAAAACAGGACTTGCCCTTTTTACAAAGCATTTGTTTGTGCTTCATAGAAGAAGCTAAATGTCAGGTCAAATTAAATATATAAATATATATATATATATATATATATATATATATATATATATATATATATATATATATAAGTTTTACTTGTCCTTTAATTCTCGTTGTTTTACATCACAAAGGTGCCAGTTAAAAGCAGATTATAATAAAACTGTTTGGCTACAGATTATTTAGGAATTGTGAAGGTATACCCTGCTTCCATTGGCTACAGGTTTCTAGTCCTGTGATTGGTTACAGACAGATTGGCTACATATTAGTCTAACGTGTGAATGTGAATGCTCAGATTGGCCGACAGGTTGGTTTCCAGCCTTCTGATTGGCTGCAGGATGTTCTCACCATGGGATGTTTTAATTCCATGGTCGAGAACATCCTGCAGCCAACCAGAAGGCTGGAAACCAACCTGTTGGTCAATCAGAGCATTGACATTCACAAGCCATGCTAGCTCCCTCCTAGTAATAATAATTTATATCCCAGTAAGTTCCACTAATTAATATATAAAGATATATATATATATATATATATATATATATATATATATATATATATATATATAGATATATATAGATATATATATATATATATATATATAGATATAGATATAGATATAGATATAGATAGATAGATAGATAGATATATATATATATATATATATATATATATATAGATAGATAGATAGATAGATAGATAGATATAGATATAGATATAGATATAGATAGATAGATAGATAGATAGATAGATATAGATAGATAGATAGATAGATAGATATAGATAGATAGAGATAGATAGATATATATATATATATATATATATCTCTATCTCTATCTATCTATATCTATGTATATAATTTTTTTTTTTTTTGTATGAGGAAAGAGTTCTTCCCAGGCAGATATCACTTTGCAGAGGCACATGGTGCTCCGAGGAGAATAATTGCAGTTTGTATGGCATTTTCCCCCCATTTTCTCCTCCCTGACTAACAACACAAAGGCAGCTTTGTAGCTCATGTTGGACTGGGAGCGGGTCCTGGTGCAAGGATTAGTGGTCACCTAGCAACAGAATCTTTGGTCACCTTGCCTGCGGCCCTGGCCACTCTTGGGAGCTTGCCCACAGCTCTATTAATCTATCCATCTATTCTGAAAGACTCCTTCTCATCGGAAGGCTCAATGGCCGGCCTGCTGAGCCCCTCTTCTTCTTAAACTACATTACCCAGCATCCTCTGCCTGCCAAGAACTGTAGGTGGATGTTATTAGCTGGGATTTAGCTACAGCTTTGCAGAACTACGTTTCCCAGTATCCCAGCTGGAATATGGGATGTATGCAGCCTTCCTTATTTTAAATCTTGTATTTTTCAAGAACATATGCATTAACAAATGGTAAAGCATTCATAATTTTCAATACCAAATTCTCAATGGGAAAGGGAATATTAGTATAGGGTAACATTAATATTGAATTGTTTCAGCCTTCCTTATTTTATCCTTTGGCCTACGTTGCATTAGACCCATAATGGGGGATGGTGCAGCATTATTTTCTGTTAAACAACAGTGCTGGGGCTTAGGCTTTCTTGGGGTTTGCAATGTGCCTCTATGTATATTGCAAATACAACTTCCATAGACTCCATTTCATCAAAATAATACAAATTTAAAAAAAAAAAAAACGATTTCCTTTTTCTCTGTAATAATAAAACAGCAGCTTCTACTTGATCCCAACTAAGATAATTAATCCTTATTGGAAGCAAAACCAGCCTATTGGGTTTATTTAATATTTATATGATTTTCTAGTAGACTTAGTTAAGGTATGAAGATCCAAATTATGGAAAGCTCTGTTATCTGTAAAACCCCAGGTCCCGAGCATTCTGGATAACAGGTCCCATACCTGTACAGAGATTGGCAAATGGATATATTCTGTCCCGTAACACTTGAAATGAAACAATATGGCACCTCCTACACACAGATTCCCCTTGCCCACGCCGCTGCCTCTTCCTAACACACAGTTTGTGAGCCAGTTGACCTGTATGTACTCCCCGCAGCCTGTACTGCAAACAGATGCCCCTTATTACGTTACACAGGAAGGAAGCATTCACTAATTGTGTTACTTTGTATCATTCAGTGTGCTGAACCCATTGAGCTTTCCCATATGTTATCTTCTGTTTCATACATTGCAGAATACAGGCCTAGAGTGTATAGACTTCCTCAGTCCCCTCATTTAGTTTAGACCTTGCAGCCCTTCCAGATACAGTCACTGTGATGCACATGCCCTACTATACACAATACACAGAATGACATATGGCAATGCTCAAATGGGTTCAGCACACTGAATGACACAAAGTAACACAAGTACTATTCTAAGCACTATTGCAATGTATATTCATTATTTTTAATTCCAAGATATTAAGGGATACATGTGCTGTTAATATAAATGAATTGTGTTACAACAGCGCCACCTGCTGGTCATTTTCCCACCAGTCTGACCAGCAAGTAGTCAAGGAAGTTGTCAGGAGAAAGAAAGAGGCTGATGTTCTTCTGCTTAGGAATAAAATTAGAAACCTTTCTCAAATCTTTCCTAAGCAGAAGAACATCAGCCTCTTTCTTTCTCCTGACAACTTCCTTGACTACTTGCTGGTCAGACTGGTGGGAAACTGACCAGCAGGTGGCGCTGTTGTAACAAAATTCATTCATATTAAAAGTACATGTATCCCTTAATATCTTGGAATTAAAAAATAATGTATATAAATTGCAAAAGTGCTTAGAATAGTACTCTCTTCAGTTTTACATTCACTTATTTTTAAGTTTTACTTATCCTTTAATAGGATTTGAGGCCCCCAGGTAACTAGAGACAGAAGGAGCCAATGATCCAGCTTTTTTTTCAATTATTATTTGCATTTATTTTTGTTTGCGCTGCTGGGCTAGGTCCAGTTGTTATGGGAGTGGGGTCAGTACCTGCTGGGAGAAGATTAAGCAGCCAGACAAGGCAGGTACCGTGCACCCGTCCTGTATGACCCAAGCCCAGTAGGGCAGATAAAAATAAGTTTTTTTTAAAGAAAAGTAAAAAAAATAATAATTGAAAAAGCTAGATGGGCCCCTAATCACTCTGGGCCCCCAGGGAAGCCTAATCATTAATCCGCCCCTGGTTCTGCGGTCTAAATTGTCTTTCTGAATTGTGCTTTATACAGGAGATTTCTCTGCCTTGGTTTTTCTATTGCTGACCAGTTTAGGCTTCGCCATGACCCACTGCTTTCAGACCGTGCCCATTGGCCAGTAGCCCGCTGGGCTCTAAGTAGGGAATTGCAACAGTAAAGGAAGGGGGTTATGGTGATAAGGAAGATAGTGGGCGGATGCTCTGGAGATAATGGAGTTCTACATGCAATTAAAACTGCACATGTTTGTGCAAACCCTTCATAGGGACCAGCAGGGAATCAAAACTATAACACTCACTTCTTAAAGGGGTTGTTCACCTTCCAAACACATTTTTCACTTCAGTTGTTCCCCAGAAATAAAGACTTTATTCAGTTACTTTTCATTATTTATTTTTTTACTGTTTTTCCAAAATCTAAGTGTAAAGTTGAATGTTGGTGTCTCTGGTGTTTGAGTCTTACAGCTCAGTTATTCAGGCGCAGATTCTAAACTGTTACAATTTTACAACATGTAGTTGATCCATTTCTCAGCAGCATCTCTGGAGTATCAGCAACTATTGTATCAAGTCTAACAGCTGCCTGTAATGAAACTCAGAGATTCTGCTCAGCAGGGACAAAGCTAAGAAATGTATCAACTAAATGTATCAATTTAGAACAGTTTACAGGGTCGGCGACCCCCCCTTCCCAGAGCTGCTTCACAAGGTGAATAAAGACAATTGACACTTCAATATTAGAAATACGGTGACACATAGAAAATAGAAAGTAATTGGAAAAAGTCATTATTTCTGGCGATCTATCTGAAACCAACTAGTTATTTGAAGGCGAACCACCCCTTTAAGGGAAATAAACAGACGTGACTGTTCCTTTAAATCCACAGTATTTGATGTGTTGTCATCTGGTTGTTTTTTTTAACCACAGCACCTAGTGTGGGAGCATGGCATGCTGGGAGTTGTAGTCTAAGCACACCTTATCCTTCATGATAAATTATAAACAGAGGACGTACGAGTGTTGCCATCACTGGGGCTTTGGGTGCTGGGGAAAGTCTTTTCTGTCATGTACAGATAGGGGGCTCCCATGAGTATGTGGCACCTTCTCTGCCACCTCTAATGTATTTGTTATTTCTCTTTCTGACAAGTTTATTAGAAATTAACTTATAAGGGATACTGTACCCCCTACTGTAAATGATAAGGATATTAGAAGGCACTGAGGGGTTGTTCTGTGACCATATAAAGGCACAAGGCTGCAGGCTGAGTTATACAGGGAACTCTGAGTATCACTCATGTATTATAAGGGTTAATGTACCCCCTACTGTAAATGATAAGGATATTAGAAGTCACTGAGGGGTTGTTCTGTGACCATATAAAGACACAAGGCTGCAGGCTGAGTTATACAGGGAACTCTGAGTATCACTCATGTATTATAAGGGATAATGTACCCCCTACTGTAAATGATAAGGATATTAGAAGTCACTCAGGGGTTGTTCTGTGACCATATAAAGACACAAGGCTGCAGGCTGAGTTATACAGGGAACTCTGAGTATCACTCATGTATTATAAGGGATAATGTACCCCCTACTGTAAATGATAAGGATATTAGAAGTCACTGAGGGGTTGTTCTGTGACCATATAAAGACATAAGGCTGCAGGCTGAGTTATACAGGGAACTCTGAGTATCTCTCATGTATTATAAGGGATAATGTACCCCCTACTGTAAATTATAAGGATATTAGAAGTCACTGAGTGGTTGTTCTGTGACCATATAAAGGCACAAGGCTGCAGGCTGAGTTATACAGGGAACTCTGAGTATCACTCATGTATTATAAGGGATAATGTTCCCCCTACTGTAAATGATAAGGATATTAGAAGTCACTGAGGGGTTGTTCTGTGACCATATAAAGGCACAAGGCTGCAGGCTGAGTTATACAGGGAACTCTGAGTATCACTCATGTATTATAAGGGATAATGTACCCCCTACTGTAAATGATAAGGATATTAGAAGTCACTGAGGGGTTGTTCTGTGACCATATAAAGGCACAAGGCTGCAGGCTGAGTTATACAGGGAACTCTGAGTATCACTCATGTATTATAAGGGATAATGTACCCCCTACTGTAAATTATAAGGATATTAGAAGTCACTGAGGGGTTGTTCTGTGACCATATAAAGGCACAAGGCTGCAGGCTGAGTTATACAGGGAACTCTGAGTATCACTCATGTATTATAAGGGATAATGTACCCCCTACTGTAAATGATAAGGATATTAGAAGTCACTGAGGGGTTGTTCTGTGACGATATAAAGACACAAGGCTGCAGGCTGAGTTATACAGGGAACTCTGAGTATCACTCATGTATTATAAGGGATAATGTACCCCCTACTGTAAATGATAAGGATATTAGAAGTCACTCAGGGGTTGTTCTGTGACCATATAAAGACACAAGGCTGCAGGCTGAGTTATACAGGGAACTCTGAGTATCACTCATGTATTATAAGGGATAATGTACCCCCTACTGTAAATGATAAGGATATTAGAAGTCACTGAGGGGTTGTTCTGTGACCATATAAAGACATAAGGCTGCAGGCTGAGTTATACAGGGAACTCTGAGTATCTCTCATGTATTATAAGGGATAATGTACCCCCTACTGTAAATTATAAGGATATTAGAAGTCACTGAGTGGTTGTTCTGTGACCATATAAAGGCACAAGGCTGCAGGCTGAGTTATACAGGGAACTCTGAGTATCACTCATGTATTATAAGGGATAATGTTCCCCCTACTGTAAATGATAAGGATATTAGAAGTCACTGAGGGGTTGTTCTGTGACCATATAAAGGCACAAGGCTGCAGGCTGAGTTATACAGGGAACTCTGAGTATCACTCATGTATTATAAGGGATAATGTACCCCCTACTGTAAATGATAAGGATATTAGAAGTCACTGAGGGGTTGTTCTGTGACCATATAAAGGCACAAGGCTGCAGGCTGAGTTATACAGGGAACTCTGAGTATCACTCATGTATTATAAGGGATAATGTACCCCCTACTGTAAATTATAAGGATATTAGAAGTCACTGAGGGGTTGTTCTGTGACCATATAAAGGCACAAGGCTGCAGGCTGAGTTATACAGGGAACTCTGAGTATCACTCATGTATTATAAGGGATAATGTACCCCCTACTGTAAATGATAAGGATATTAGAAGTCACTGAGGGGTTGTTCTGTGACGATATAAAGACACAAGGCTGCAGGCTGAGTTATACAGGGAACTCTGAGTATCACTCATGTATTATAAGGGATAATGTACCCCCTACTGTAAATGATAAGGATATTAGAAGTCACTGAGGGGTTGTTCTGTGACCATATAAAGGCACAAGGCTGCAGGCTGAGTTATACAGGGAACTCTGAGTATCACTCATGTATTATAAGGGATAATGTACCCCCTACTGTAAATGATAAGGATATTAGAAGTCACTGAGGGGTTGTTCTGTGACCATATAAAGACACAAGGCTGCAGGCTGAGTTATACAGGGAACTCTGAGTATCACTCATGTATTATAAGGGATAATGTACCCCCTACTGTAAATGATGAGGATATTAGAAGTCACTGAGGGGTTGTTCTGTGACCATATAAAGGCACAAGGCTGCAGGCTGAGTTATACAGGGAACTCTGAGTATCACTCATGTATTATAAGGGATAATGTACCCCCTACTGTAAATGATAAGGATATTAGAAGTCACTGAGGGGTTGTTCTGTGACCATATAAAGGCACAAGGCTGCAGGCTGAGTTATACAGGGAACTCTGAGTATCACTGTATTATAAGGATCAGGTGCCAGGCACACAACTCCAAGGCAAATGCTGTTTTATATTGGGGTCAGTTAGGTATTTGTTTTTTATTATGCATCAGTTTCATAAGTGACATCACAAAGCACAATTTATAATGGGATGTTAAAGGGGTGGTTAACCTTTAACTTTCATTATGTTCTAGAATGGCCAATTCTAAGCAACTTTTCAATTGGCCTTCATCTTCTTTTTTTTATAGTTTTTGAATGATTTCTCTTCTTCTTCTGACTTTTTCCTGCTTTTAAATGGGTTCTCTGACCCCATCTAAAAAAAACAAATGCTCTGTTAGGCTACAAATGTATTTTTATTCCTCATCTTTCTCTCCTATTCATATTCCAGTCTCTTTTTCAAATCAGTGCATGGTTGCTAGGGGAATTTTTTCTTAAAGGGAAAATATACCCTCCATTGTATTGAATGAGCTCATTCAGTTGGGCTTTTGTAGAAAAAGTCCACCATTTAAAAAAAAAAAAAAAAGTGGGTATATTTTCGCTTTAATTCTGAGAGTCCATTGTTCTTGGCAGCTGCTGTAGTTTCTTAGAATTACCAGCAGGGGTCCCATTCCCAATAAATATTCTGCTATACTGATTTCCTGAAGCGCCATCTACTGGTGACTACTGGTAGAGAAACAATACAAATTCTCCGTTTAGCAGTTGCAAGGGATTTGGAGAGAGACGGCTCTTTCCCTGCCAAACTTGTGGCGTCACTGGCTAAGAATCTGAGCAGAAGTGAGAAATGTTCTATTTTTATGTAAGAAAACAGAGCAGAGAGCAGTGTGAGTAATGGGTAGATCTGTGCTCTGCTGAAACCTGTGTGCTGGGTCCAGGCCCGGACTGGCAATCTGTGGGTTCTGGCAAATGCCAGAGGGGCTGCTATAAGGCCCCATAGAAAATCAGTATTTAGTGGGATGGTGGAGGTTGTTTGGGCCTCTATGTGAGCTGATTGGGCCTCTGTGTACCCAGGCCAGGGCCTATTTTCATTCTCACTCCAGACCTGGCTGGGTCCGGGGCCGCCATCAGAAATAGCAGGGCCCCATATGACAAAATTTCCTGGGCTGTGCCCACTACAAGCCCCACCTACAGGTCCGCCCTCCACCCCCCACCACACAGTTAAAAAAAAAAAAAGATTGGTGGCTAGGGTTCCCACATGTTAATAAAAAAACATTTGTGGTCAGGGCCCCTCCATTAAAAGAAACATTTGTGGTCAGAGCCCCCCATAAAAAACATTTGTGGTCAGGGCCCCCCATTAAAAAATATTGGTGGCTAGGACCCCACATGGTAAAAAAAAAATCGTGTCCAGGGCCCCCCACATTATAAGAAAATTGGTGGCCAGGGCCCCCCCTTAAAAGTCCATGTAAAACCCCCCCCCCCCGAAGGTTAAAAAAAAATGGTGCCCAGGGCCCCACCACACAACAGGGACCACAAAGGGTTACTTTTAGGGGGGGCCCTGCCATGTTAGACTTACTTCATTAGTGTGGCCCACCTGCTGTCAATGAGCTGCCAACTACAGAAGGGAGGAGGGGAGCACAGGTGGCGGCATCTTCTTCCAGTGACAGCATTTTCTTCCCTTATTCGTCACAGAATTTCAAGTCCCGGTAAAGCTGCATGGTGATTGGATGAGCCGGAGGGGAAGTTTAAACCTCAGCTATCCAATCCCTGAGCAGCTCAACCGGGACTTAAACTCTGTGACCAATAAGGGAAAGTAATGGACAGAAGATACCTCCCCCTGTGATCCCGCCCTGCTTTCCCGAATTCAGCAGTTCTCAGAAAGCAGGGGGGCCCGCTCAAATAAGTGCGACGTGGCCAGGCCCCCCTTACCCTGGGGGCCCCCTACGACTCTCTCCCCTAATGGCGGCCCTGGCTGTGTCTGTATCCCCCGTCCTGTACTCTGCACTTAATCATTAGCACATAGACGTGCTGCTTCCCTCGAGAGACTCCACCATCTGCTTCATATACACCAAACAAGTTCTGATCCGCCAACTCTATGAAAGAAATAAATATCCAGCCATAGGAAGAAATGCAGATTCAGCACATAATGTGTTTTTAGAGTGGCCTCTAATCTGCCTCAGGGCTGCGCGAATGGAAAAAGAAAAAATAAAGTTCAAGTCTTTAACATTCCTTTAACTCTGTAAAAGAAAGGTTTCTCCGTGTTATTGCAGAACTACAACTCTCAGGATTTTTCACAGCAAGACTCTGGGTATGTGAGATTTAGGTAAATGTACTGGGGTGCAAGTGGTTGCAACATTGCTGCCAGTAAAGGTTGAGCTCCGGTCCTTACTTGTACAATGGGGACATAGGTAAAGAGAGAAATAGCTAGAATCTCAGCTGCCATAAAGCAGGACAGGACTGCTGCTTACAATTACATTTCTATCCCTCTGGCCCTTTAATGAATATGTTTGACTCTTGCAGATTATTTGCTCTGTATTTGTCCTTTTCCGTTTATTCCTGATTTTTTCTTTCAGATCGCATTTTCCCAGCACAGCAACTTTATGGACTTGGTACAGTTCTTTGTGACGTTTTTCAGGTACGTAGCAGCACGTCACACTGTGTGTTTATTCACTCGGTCATACAAAATACCAAATGTTTTCCTTAAAGTGAAAGTATAGCTCAAAGGCTTTTGTAGCTGCAACTATTGATTAATGGGTCACTTTTAACACCGATTCAGCCTGTCTGAGGAGGAGACTTCCTGTGTTGCACAGGGTGTTTGTGATAGGTTTTCAGCTGTGACTGGCAGGTGCATGAGCCTATCAGAGAGTACAAATGCTCCACAAACATCTGTGCTGCCTGTTACATTGACAGTTGACATGTGCTTCTCAGTTGGAAACTGTGCGATTTGGAAAGTTGCTTCGAATGACGTTTTCTTTGTTTAGACTGTAAAGTGTTTGGGTGGACTTCCCCTTTAAGTCACATTTAGTTCATGAAGAATGTGTTTAGGGATTTCCCAGCTACGTTTAGTTTATTGGCTGCACAAAACACTCCCCTTTGGATTAATACATAACGTGCTGGGCTGCCGTGTAATCTGAGCCCTTTCTCCTTTGAATGGCTGCCCCCATGCAGCTTGTTTAATTAAACTATAGTAGTACTTATCTGTTATCTACTGTGTATCCTGTGCTTGAATGGCTGCCCCTATTGCTACACAGCAGCTTGTTATATAAACTATAGTAGTACTTATCTGTTATCTACTGTGTATCCTGTGCTTGAATGGCTGCCCCCCATTGCTACACAGCAGCTTGTTTATATAAACTATAGTAGTACTTATGTTATCTACTGTGTATCCTGTGCTTGAATGGCTGCCCCCATGGCTACACAGCAGCTTGTTTATATAAACTATAGTAGTACTTATCTGTTATCTACTGTGTATCCTGTGCTTGAATGACTGCCCCAATGGCTACACAGCAGCTTGTTTATATAAACTATAGTAGTACTTATCTGTTATCTACTGTGTAACATGTGCTTGAATTGCTGCCCCCATGGCTACACAGCAGCTTGTTTATATAAACTATAGTAGTACTTATCTGTTATCTACTGTGTAACCTGTGCTTGAATGGCTGCCCCCATGTTACACAGCAGCTTGTTTATATAAACTATAGTAGTACTTATCTGTTATCTACTGTGTATCCTGTGCTTGAATGGCTGCCCCCATGTTACACAGCAGCTTGTTTATATAAACTATAGTAGTGTTTCTGAATTAAACACACCAGTTTTACCAGTGCAGGGCAACACTGTATTATATTTTTTTTACTTTAAAATAGGGATGCACCGAATCCACTATTTTGGATTCAGATGAACCCCCGAATCCTTCGCGAAAGATACTGCCGGATACTGAACTGAATCCTAATTTGCATATGCAAATTAGGGGTGGGAAGGAGGAAAACATTTTTAAATTTCATATTTTATGACAAAAAGTCCTGCGATTTACCTCCCCACCCCTAATTTGCATATGCAAATTAGGATTCAGGTTCGGCCGGGCAGAAGGATTTGCCCAAATCTGAATTGTGCTGAAAAAGGCTGAATCCTGGATTTGGTGCATCCCTACCTTAAAACAATTTCATGAGGATTAGCCTTTATCCTGCTGGTGGTTACTCAATGTGCACCTTCTTACTGCTATACTTTCTCCCATCAGCTGTTTCCTCTCTCTGCTCCTCGTGGCTGCCGTCGTCTGGAAAATAAAGCAGAGCTGTTGGGCTTCAAGACGCAGAGAGGTATAGTTCAATCACTTATTCCAAATATGCTTGCATTTCCTAATATAAAGGCAGCCTTGTGGTGCTGGGATTTGTAGTTAAGCTACATCTCTAGGGATCCACCTTTGTTATGAAGGAGACCTTTGTTAGTCTCTGCGCAGCCATTGAACTACAACTCCCATAATGCCAAGAGAGACAAAAGAACTTCAATGGAATATTGGTTTGTGTTTTGCCAAGGGCATTGTTGGTTTTTGCTTTTATGCTGAACAGGGAGAAGAGAGACAATGGCAAATGCAGAGTGATAATGACTACTAAATAATAGCTTTAGCCTTTACTCAAGGGCTTGAAGTAGCTGTAGCGTGAAAGAGGGCAGGTTACCTTAAAGGGATCCTGTCATCGGAAAACATGTTTTTTTCAAAACACACAAGTTAATAGTGCTTCTCCAGCAGAATTCTGCACTAAAATCCATTTCTCAAAAGAGCAAACAGATTTTTTGTATATTCAATTTTGAAATCTGACATGGGGCTAGACATGTTGTCAATTTCCCAGCTGCCCATGATCATGTGACTTGTGCACATTTTGTCAATTGCCCAGCTGCCCCCTGATCATGTGACTTGTGCCTGCACTTTAGGGCTAGTTCACACGGGGAGATAGCGACGCGTTTGCGGTCGCGGCGACAAAGCGCCGCGACAGTCGCCGCGACCGGCGCAGGCGACAGTTTTGTATGGGCGCCTATGTAAAAACGCCTGTGCTAACCACACGAGGCGATGCGCTTTTCAACAGTCGCCTGAAAAAGCCTGGCGAGGCATTTTCAGGCGACTGTTGAAAAGCGCATCGCCTCGTGTGGTTAGCACAGGCGTTTTTACATAGGCGCCCATACAAAACTGTCGCCTGTGCCGGTCGCGGCGACTGTCGTGGCGCTTTGTCGCCGCAAACGCGTCGCTATCTCCCCGTGTGGAATAGCCCTTAGGAGAGAATTGCTTTCTGGCAGGCTGCTGTTTTTCCTTCTCAATGTAACTGAATGTATCACAGTGGGACATGGGTTTTTACTATGGAGTGTTGTTCTTAGATCTACCAGGCAGCTGTTATCTTGTGTTAGGGAGCTGTTATCTGGTTACCTTCCTATTGTTCTTTTGTTTGGCTGCTGGGGGGGAAAGGGAGGGGGTGATATCACTCCAACTTGCAGTACAGCAGTAAAGAGTGATTGAAGTTTATCAGAGCACAAGTCACATGACCAGGGGCAGCTGGGAAATTGACAAAATGTCTAGCGGCTCTAGCCCCATGTCAGATTTCAAAATTGAATATAAAAAAATCTGTTTGCTCTTTTGAGAAATGGATTTCAGTGCAGAATTCTGCTGGAGCAGCACGTTTAACTGATTAGTTTAGAAAAAATGTTTTTTCCCATGACAGTATCCCTTTAATCTGCTTTAGGGGTTCCTCACCCCAGAGTTCAACTTTTTACTATTGCAGTGTCCTGAGAGATGAATAGAGCTGATAGTCGGCCTGTAAGTGTAAATGGTGTCCTTGGCCTGCTCAACTGATACGCATCCGGAAAATCATTATATCTATTGTTGGATCTTCATTATGCTTTATGTTGGGGTTTGTCGTCTCAATTTATCCCAGTAGCTCCCCGTATTCTGCTGATTCACTGCACATGCTCTGTGCTGCTGTCACTTACTGAGCTTATGGACCCACTCACAATATACAGTATATATAGGCTTGCCACCTTTTAAAAAAAAAAAAAAAAAAAAAAAATACCGGCCAGTGGTGGGGGCGGATAATAAAGGGGTGGGCCGTGATGCAAAAGGGGGCAGAGACGTAAAAATGGCCGGAGCCACAGGGTAGCGCCGCAAAAGGGCCGGGGCCACATCGCAGAAGCCAAAGGAATTGTACGTTTTTACTGGAGGGCAAGGGCTTTTGTAAAGGGTATTACAAATTACCGGCAGCTACATTGCCGGTACATTTGTAATACCGGGCCCGGCCCTGGCAGGTGTTTTACCAACTGGGCCGGTAAAATAAAGGCCGGGTGGCAACCCTAATTATAGAACTTAAGAGTCACAATACAAGATAACTGTCCCATGGCATTGAAAGTCATTACACCACCATATTTAGTGCTTCTGGGATTTTTCCTATTATAAAGCAAATTTTCTCCTCCTCTTAGGAGTCATGTGACTAAAGCAACTGCAGCTTCTCCGCGTAGCAGGGATATTGATTGTGACGTCAGTCAGTTTTTTTTTTATTACACTTCTATTTCCTTGGGAACAATCCCTTATTCATTACAGGAGACTGACATGCAGTGTAAGCTACTGCCCCCATTTTATTAAAGTGTATTCCTCATTAATATTGAATCACTATGAGGGCCTGCTCAATGGCCAGTAATACACACACAAACTATTTATATTTATATTACAAGGCTTTCACCGTGGCCAAAATGATAAACGGTTTTAATCTTTAAAATAAAGCACGGTCAGTCCGAGATCACATGACACTTTAGGGAGAGCCGTGACGGTGAGGGAGCACGTAGATGTGATTTCTGGAGAGTCTTGGCTTTCCTATAGCAACCAATAAGCCGATAGAATTTCCTAGTCACATGTTTAAAAGCAAACATTTTATTGGTTGATATGGGTTACTGCTCCTGGGCAAACTTAGTGCCTTTTATTACATGTGGGGGATAGAGTAAGATTTAGGGAAGAGTGCCTGTTTGCTCTTCTAGATCCACCAGAAAGCTCACCTTGTGAGGGTCAGTTAAGGTGAGACTTGGGATGAGAATTTTACTGAATAACTAACCTAGTTATGAGTGAAAGGGGGCTGTGACCTGAGGTTGGACCTCCAATCAGATGGGGCTTGATCTTAAAATGGCAATGACAACCAGTGTTCTAGACGCACAGCATAATGGAAAGAAATTGTAGCAAATCTCTGTAAGAAGTCGTAGATCAACATGAAAAGGGTTCCAGGACCATTTCTGTAGATCCACAGTCAGAAAGTAAGGGATCATGACTGGTCTGAGATGGTCTTGTGCCTTAGGTCAAATCCTATGAGTAAGTTCCTTTCATGAAAGAGGTTCCAAAATGCCGTTTCCCTTCTTTGGAAATTCAAGGCAGCCTCTTTCTTTCTCCTGACAACTTTCTTGACTACTTTATGGTCAGACTGGTGGGAAAATGACCAGCAGGTGGCGATGTTGTAACAAAATTCATTAGTAGTAACAGTACATGTATCCCTTAATATATTGGAATTCAAAAACAATAAATAATGAATATACGTTGCAATAGAGCTTAGAATAGTACTCTCTTCAATTTTACATTCACTTATTTTCAAGGATTACTTATCCTTTTAGGCAATGGGCTTCTTTCAGTGTGCCAAGCCTTACTCCATGTAAGTCACATACTCCCATTAGCTGAAGGACTGGGGCATGACCAGCATCTAGGGATGTGCAGGCCTGTCCTGCCTTGGCCAAGACATTGTTGATGGCTTCTTCTAGTGGTAAGGGAAATCTCTATCTGGAGCATTAGTTGAGTTTGGCTAAGGACACCTGGGTGATCTCCAGAAGATCCAGAACCTTTTTTCATGGACCCGTCCAACGTCATACTTTTAGGCACAAACTCTAAAATGTGATTTGCTAAGAAAACAAGCAGCAGTGGTCCAGCATGGAGGTGATAGTGTGCCGGCATGGTGATGCTTGCTTGTATCAGCATATGGATTACTCAATGGAATAGTACTAATCTACATCAGAAGTTTCTCAGCCCATTCCAACCTGAACTGAGGCACAGCCGGGCCCTACTTCTAAACCATATACTATAAATTGCCCTCATTTTTGCAGAACAGTGCTGTTTGGATATGTGTGGTGCATCCTCCAGTGCCCCTGGACTTGCATCTGGGGCACTTTGATTGGCCCCTAAGGTTTTCACGTTAAATGGATACTGTCATGGGGGGGAAAAAAATTCAAAATGCATCAGTTAATAGTGCTGCTCCAGCAGAATTCTGCACTAAAATCCATTTCTAAAAATAGTAAACCGATTTTCTTATATTTAATTTTGAAATTTGACATGGGGCTAGACATATTGTCAGTTTTCCAGGTTCCCCCATTCATGTGACTTGTGCTAATGGACTGATATCACCCCCTACATTTCCCCCCAGCAGCCTAACAGAACAGTGGGAAGGTAACCAGATAGCAGCTCCGTAACACAAGATAACAGCTGCCTGGTAGATCTAATAACAGCACTCAATAGTAAAATCCAGGTCCAACTGAGACACATTCAGTTACATTGAGTAGGAGAAACAACAGCCTGCCAGAAAGCAGTTCCATCCTAAAGTGCTGGCTCTTTCTGAAATCACATGACCAGGCAAAATGACCTGAGATGCACCTACACACCAATATTACAACTAAATACACTTGCTGGTTCAGGAATGACATTTTATATTGTAGAGTGAATTATTTGCAGTGTAAACAGTGTCATTTAGAAATAAAAACGACACCATAAAAATCATGACAGAATCCCTCTAAACGCTGTTGTTTTTATTTGAATTGATCTTGCGAAAGAATGGAGCCGAGTGCTACTAATCTGGAGATAAAATGCTCTGCAGTCGCCATCCTGTGGGGCCGAGGTTTCATTGCTGAGACTCCTGATTCCTGATTCAGAACTAATACCATAATGGCCTCTACGTCTTTATTTCTAAGTCATTTTACCTCTTTGAATGATTTTGTTCCTGAGCTCCTGTGGCCCCGGGGCCTTTACTGCATCCACTGGTTAAATGGTCATTAACAGCAGGAAATTGTGCTCCTCCATAACCACCGCGGGGGCCACACTCTACTCACACCCCTCAAATTCAATCAGCGCCGTACAATCCCAATAACTCAGCATGTAAAGGCAAAGAAAAAATGAAATTGCCCTTTTCTTAATGATTCCGCTCGCCAGTCAGTCTGGTAACATTTGTGGCACCTCAGCAGAGCAGAGATTACACATTCCACATAATGGAACGTTTTACTGAGCAGCCCCCGGATCTCTCCCAACATTAACAACATAAGGGCATTTTCCATCGTGTCCTGGTATTTAAAGGGGTTGTTCACCTTTGAATGAATTTTTAGTATGATGTAGAGAGGGATATCCTGAGACAATTTGCAATTGGTTTTCATTTTTTATTATTTGTGGTTTTTGAGTTATTTAGCTTTTTATTCAGCAGCTCTCCAGTTTGCAAATTCAGGAATCAGGTTGCTAGGGTCCAAATTACCCTAGTAACCGCACATTGATTTGAATATGAATAGGAGAGGCCTGAATAGAAAGATGAGTAATAAAAAGTAACAATACATTTGTAGCCTTACAGAGCTTTTGTTTTTTTAGATGGGGTCAGTCACCCCATTCGAAAGCTGGAAAGAGGCAGAAGAAGAAGGCAAAGAAATCATAAACTATAAAAAATTAAACAATGAAGACCAATTAAAAAGTTGCTTAGAACGGGCCATTCTATAACATACTAAAAGTTAACCATCCCGTTACTAACAAGTAGTCCTCGCGTACGCTCTTTATGGCAGTTGCATTAATAAAGTTTTACACTTTTTTTTTGTTTTTTTTTTGGCCTCATAAACTGTATAATGGTAACGCTCATTGACTAGGAGGTCTTACGGCATATGAATGGTTAATATATAATTCAGGTGAAGGTTACCCTACCCGATGGCCTTGGGCCAAAAATAAAATCCACCCTATGTGAGTGTAAGCTCCTGTGATCCACAGCAGCCGGGGGAAGCTTCCGTTGTCTCTAATCATCACTTCCACATTCAGCTCCCGGGAGATTCAGCTCAAGTGACATTTTACTCTGACAGTTGCTAAATGTCTTGACTCGGCTCCAGGCACCACATGCCCCTTGTGGGAGGGGCCAATGCTTCCCTCTGACTGGGAGATATTTGCCAAGTGATCCTCTACTACAACTCCCAGTAGCCCATGCTTGAATGTTGCAGTTTACCAAATAGAAGTAGGCAGCCATACAGGGCCACACTCATTGCCCAGCCGTGTATGGGATCCACTAACCCAGGGATCCCCAACCTTTTGAACCCGTGAGCAACATTCAGAAGTAAAAGGAGTTGGGGAGCAACACATGCATGAAAATGTTCTTGTGCCAAATAAGTGGTGTGATTGGCCATTTGTAGCCCCTATGTGGATGTCAACCTACATTGAGGTTCTGTTTGGCAGTGCACCTGGTTTTTATACAACTAAAACTTGCCTCCAAGCCTGGAATTCAAAAATAAGCAGCTGCTTTGAAGCCACTGGGAGCAACATCCAAGGGGTTGGAGAGCAACATGTTACTCATGAGCTACTGGTTGGGGATCACTGCGCTAACCCATTATCCACAGTGCTCCGAACTAAGGAAAGGCCATAGACTCCATTTTATCCAAATAATCCACATTTTTAAAACGATTTCCTTTTTCTCTGTAATTATAAAACAGTATCTTCTACTTGATCTAAGAGATAATTAATCCTTATTGGAAGCAAAACCAGCCTATTGGGTTTGTTTAATGTTTATATGATTTTCTAGTAGACTTAAGGTATGAAGATCCAAATAATAGAAAGATCCCTTATCCAGAAAGGCCCAGGTCCAGAACATCCTGTATAAATATATATATATACATACAGACCTATTCCTTGACAAAGGTCTAGAGGAAAACCAAAACATTGGAAGAAAATATAAACTTAATCTCTTTTCACCATATTTTAAAGTCCTGTGAGTGCCTTGCTTTATATGCTATATTCTATATATACGTATATATATATATATATATATATATATATATATATATATATATATATATATATATATATATATATATATATATATACACACACAGAAATAGAGCAGCATATAAAGCATAAATAGCCACACTCCTTCGGGTCTCTTTCTCCTCTCTTGCCCGGGTACTGCTCCTGGGACTATATTACCAAATAACCAAATATACTGTAGCAGCGCACTCCTAAGACTAGGGATACACAAACCCACTATTTAGGATTCAGCTGAATCCTTGGTAAAAGATTCGGCCGAATCCTTATTTGCAAATTAGGGGCAGGGAAGGAAAAAGTGGGGAAAAAAAATCTTCTTTTGTGATGAAAAGTCACGTGATTTCCCTACCCGTCCCTAATTTACATATGCAAATTAGGATTTGGTTTGGCCAGGCACAAGGATTCGTCTGAATTCGAATCCTACTGAAAAAGGCTGAATCCTGGATTCGGTGCATCGCTATCTAGGACCTCATTTAAAATGTTAATATATTTATTCCAGCTTGGTACAAAATCAACATTTCAGCTCACATCTAGAGCCTATATATATATATATATATATATATATATATATATATATATATATATATATATATATATATATATATATATATATATATATATATATATATATATATATATATATATATATATATATGGATCCGGAAATCCGTTATCCAGAAAGCTCCAATTATGGAAAAGCCATCTCCCATAGACTCAATTTTATCCAAATAAAATGTTTAAAAATCATTTTCTGTAAGAATAAAACCGTGGCTTGTACTTGATCCCAACTAAGATATAATTAATCCTAATTGGAAGCAAAACCAGCCTATTGGGTTAAATTCATGTTTATGTTTTACTATACTGTATAATACAATTTACAATATCATTTAAGGTAAAGATTGGTAGAAATGCAATACACCAACACGGACACAGCTGCTCCCCTACATCTGCGAGTTTGGGAAAATAATATATCAACTGAATAATCAAATGCATTTATTATACATACAGCCCTGCAGAATATTCGCTCAGATGCAGCGATTGTGCTTAAAATGAAATGAGTCTGTAGGTGGCGCTGTTCCCCCGTCGGTGGCTGCCCTGGAGCTGGCTGGTAATTTGGCTGGAAGGCTTTATCTGTGTCTCAGGCTATTTACATGATTGCTTTGCAGAAGGTCAGGCTATAGCTAGCGTGTGCAAATGCAAAGCATCTCTTTAGCTGCATTCTAACTAAACATGGCCGCCCTCCGTCTCATGTACAGAATTAGCCAAGCGGGTTTCCTGCTGCCGAAATATGGGAGCTGTGCAGAAAATAGACATTTTGGTGCATGGCACACCTATGTAGCACCTGTCCCAATAACATCAAGGGTTATGTAAAAAAACAAAGGCACTAAGTTTGCCCTGGAGCAGTAACCCATAGCAACCAATCAGAAGGTAGCATTTACTGGCCCAAACATCCTATTGGTTGTTAAGGGTTACCGCTCCTGGGCAAACTTAGTGCCTTTTATTACATAACAGTGTTTAATATCTGCCATGTCATCCAGAATGCCCAGGACCTGTACTTTGGATCTGCATGACTTACGTCTACTAAAATATCATTTAAACATAAATTAAACCCAATATTATGGTTTTGCTTCCAATAAGGATTAATTCTATCTTAGTTGGGATCAAGTACAAGCGACTGTTTTGTTATTACACAGAAAAAGGAAATCATTTTTAAAAATTTAAATTGTTTCATGAAAATGGAGTCTATGGGAGACGGGCTTCGCGTAATTCAGAACTTTCCGGATAAAGGGTTTCTGGATAACGGATCCCATGCCTGTCTAATGTATCCCTCCAGGCTCCTGGAAGTAGGCTGATATCTGTTTAGAGGCCACTAGATGGCGCTGTTCTGTAGTTCTGCCTCTGTAAAGGGATTTAGGGCCTCATTCACTCAGTGTCAGTATTTTGTAACTCAGAGTTGCTCCATTCTCTTGCGTTTCTCATCTCTCGCTCTGTCCTTTCCTAATTCTACTTCTTCTCCTTGAACACAAGGACTTCATCAGACTTAAAAATATCAGAATGATCACACTGCTGCAATGCTGGGCTTTTAGGCTTTTAATAAAAGTGACTTTTTTGGGGGGGGGGGTTTCAACAGCGCTATCGTCAATGCCCAATGGGTGAAGAAAACAGCCTATGGCTCTATGTAAACTACATCTCCCACAATCCTCAGAGAGACAGTGCACATAGTCTGAGTGTGACTGTATGGTCCCCCTGCTACATCTTGTTTATCTAAATGCCATTCACTTCTCATTACTTATAACTTATTTTTTTATTATTAGAGAATTCTCTCCTTGGAATCAGGTGGGATTTAATATCTCAGCCTTTTAATCATTTCCAAACTCCTTTATAGTCTGAGAGCCGTTTCCTCGCGGCACTTTTGCTGCACACGGATTGGCCACTTGCGCTTGGTATAAAGGGCCACGCGGGGCCCTCCAGTTTGTTTGATTTGTCTGCAGCTTTGTATTGATCCCGTCCTACAGGGGGCTTCTGTTTCCCCACTGAGCATCCATTTTTAAAGGGGAACTATCCATTTGTTAAAATATTTATCAAGGTAATTTCCATTGAATACAGTTTCTGTCTGTTGATACAATGCAGTTCTCCTCCCGGCCTCCTTATGAGCTGCCTTGTTCTACATTGTTCCAGGAGTCAGAACCAGTAGTGCAGGTGTCGGCAATTGTTTAGCAGGGGGGGGGGATGCATCTGATTGCTTTTCTTTGCCTTTTTTCCTTTGACGTCACTATCAAGTAACCAGTATTTAAATTCTCTGTTTTATTTATTAGCAACTCATCCGGGAGATGCAGCAGATGGCCAGCCGACCTTTTGCGTCCGTCAACGTTGCCTTGGAAACAGACGAGGAGCCCCCTGATCTGATTGGGGGGAGTATAAAGGTGAGCGATTTCTCCTGCAGTCGGTTTGATGGGCACCCTGAGCCTACTGGGTGCTGTGTGGGTTAGGGATGCACCGAATCCACTTTTTTGGATTCGGCCGAACCCCCGAATCCTTCTTGAAAGATTCGGCCAAATACCGAACCGAATCCGGACCCTAATTTGCATATGCAAATTAGGGGTGGGAAGGGGAAACATTTTTTTACTTCCTTGTTTTATGACAAAGTCACGCAATTTCCCTCCTGCCCCTAATTTGCATATGCAAATTAGGATTCAGTTCGGCCGGGCAGAAGGATTCGGCCGAAACCGAATCCTGCTGAAAAAGGCCGAATCCTGGATTCGGTGCATCCCTAGTGTGGGTGCAGTGTGTACACAATGGCCTGATTCTTAAAGTGTTTAAAGGAGTGGTTCACCTTTAAGTTAACATTAACAATATGTTATAGAGCTGCCAATTCTAAGCAACTTTGCAATTGGTCTTCATTATTTATTCTGTATAGTTTTTTAATTATTTGCCACTTTCTTCTGATTCTTTCCAGGTTTCAAATTGGGGTCACTGACCCCATCTAAAAACAAATACTCTATAAGGCTACACATTTATTGTCATTGCTACTTTTTATAACTTATCTTTCTATTCATGTATCTCCTATTCATATTCCAGTCTCTTATTCAAATCAAGGCATGGTTGCTAGGGTAAATTGGACACTAGCAACCAGAATGAAATAACTCTAAAACCACAAATAATACAAAAATTAAAACTAATCACAAATTGTCTCAGAATATCCCTCTCTACATCATACTAACAGTTATCTCAAAGGTGAACAATCCCTTTATATCTTGTGATGTCACAAATTGACCCATTCCCAGCAACTTTTCTATTCATCATCATTTTTTATTTTGTGTGGTTTTTGAATACTGTTGCCTACTGCTTTCCAGCAGTTGAAAATATTGGTTGTGGGGGGCAACCAGATTGACTGTGAGAGTTGAATGTAGTTCTGTTTCCTTTTCTCATTTGTAGCCCTTGACTGTAGCTCTGTGTGGATAGTATGGCAGCTCCACTCCACATACAGCTATAGAGAAGGGCAAGAGAATATGTTTGTTAAGCTGATGAGGAAGTACAATTGCTCTAATGAATAGAGTAGCTGAACGCTATTAAGTACAGTGCTGTGTCCTCTCTCATTAAGGCCTATGTGAAGCGAATGGAATGTTTCTCCAGCCTGTTAGTGGAAAGGGCAATTAACATGTAATACAGTGGGAATTTACATTCATTCCCAGGAATCTGTCTCCTTCAGGGGCAGCAAGTGATTTCACATCCATTCCCTCATACTGTACTGTCTAAGGGAATCAATATGGCACCTCCTCCTCCCATATGTATAAATACAAATATACAGAGAAGGAATGTTCTGGGCACATAATAAGCTATACCCTCATACTGTACTGTCTAAGGGAATCAATATGGCATCTCCTCCCATATGTATAAATACAAATATACAGAGAAGGAATGATCTGGGCACACAATAAGCTATACCCTCATACTGTACTGTCTAAGGGAATCAATATGGCACCTCCTCCTCCCATATGTATAAATACAAATATACAGAGAAGGAATGTTCTGGGCACACAATAAGCTATACCCTCATACTGTACTGTCTAAGGGAATCAATATGGCACCTCCTCCTCCCATATGTATAAATACAAATATACAGAGAAGGAATGTTCTGGGCACACAATCAGCTATACCCTCATACTGTACTGTCTAAGGGAATCAATATGGCACCTCCTCCTCCCATATGTATAAATACAAATATACAGAGAAGGAATGATCTGGGCACACAATAAGCTATACCCTCATACTGTACTGTCTAAGGGAATCAATATGGCACCTCCTCCTCCCATATGTATAAATACAAATATACAGAGAAGGAATGTTCTGGGCACATAATAAGCTATACCCTCATACTGTACTGTCTAAGGGAATCAATATGGCACCTCCTCCTCCCATATGTATAAATACAAATATACAGAGAAGGAATGTTCTGGGCACACAATAAGCTATACCCTCATACTGTACTGTCTAAGGGAATCAATATGGCACCTCCTCCCATATGTATAAATACAAATATACAGAGAAGGAATGTTCTGGGCACATAATAAGCTATACCCTCATACTGTACTGTCTAAGGGAATCAATATGGCACCTCCTCCTCCCATATGTATAAATACAAATATACAGAGAAGGAATGTTCTGGGCACACAATAAGCTATACCCTCATACTGTACTGTCTAAGGGAATCAATATGGCACCTCCTCCCATATGTATAAATACAAATATACAGAGAAGGAATGTTCTGGGCACATAATAAGCTATACCCTCATACTGTACTGTCTAAGGGAATCAATATGGCACCTCCTCCTCCCATATGTATAAATACAAATATACAGAGAAGGAATGTTCTGGGCACACAATAAGCTATACCCTCATACTGTACTGTCTAAGGGAATCAATATGGCACCTCCTCCTCCCATATGTATAAATACAAATATACAGAGAAGGAATGTTCTGGGCACACAATAAGCTATACCCTCATACTGTACTGTCTAAGGGAATCAATATGGCACCTCCCTCCTCCCATATGTATAAATACAAATATACAGAGAAGGAATGTTCTGGGCACATAATAAGCTATACCCTCATACTGTACTGTCTAAGGGAATCAATATGGCACCTCCTCCTCCCATATGTATAAATACAAATATACAGAGAAGGGATTTTGTGGCCGACACTAGTGGTGTATATAATCCTTGTGGCTCAGTGCTGCTGGCTATGTGGTGCAGGGCGCAAACAGTAGGCTAATTAAGGAATATGAAATTACTCGTATAATGGCTGCTATAACGCCCCACTCTGGCCTAAAAAAATACTTCTGGCCAGATAGGTCTAGAAATACAGTAGCATTTTATTAAAGGGGAAATCTGCATCAAGACTATAAGAATGTAACAATTATAGAGACATGAGGGGTGGATAGAAACAAACAGGCAAAAGAAGATAATGAGAGAAATGGAAAAGGGGGAAGGAAAAGCATAAGAAGATGATTTTGGGGAGAAGAGTCCGAACATCAGATATCATAGGAATGCAATGGGCTGTAAAAATACTGTTGATAAGATGACTCTGCTTATTGGGAGGGGTACGTTTTTCTTTACGACATTTCAGGGCTGGGATAGAATGAAAGCACTTTGTGAGAGGGGGAATGTGGGCTAAGTGGGGGGCTCCGAGAGGAGGCTCAATGGGGGGGCTTCCATTCCTTTCTCCCCCCTCTTTCTCTCTCTCTCTTTCTCTCTCACTCTTTCTTTCTCTTTCTTGCTTTCTCTTTCTTGCTTTCTCTCTCTCTCATTCACTCTCTCACTCTCGCTTTCTCTCTCACTCTCTCAAATCACTCTTTCTCTCTCGCTCACTCTCTCTCTCTTTCTCTCGCTCTCTCTTTCTGTTTCTCACTTTCTCTCACTCTCCCCCCCTTTTCTCTCTCTCTCTCTCTTTCTCTCTCACTCTTTTTCTCTTTCTCGCTTTCTCTCTCTCTCTCTCTCTCTCTCTCATTCACTCACTCTCGCTTTCTCTCTCTCGCTCACTCTCTTTCGCTCACTCACTCTCTCTTTCTCTCTCTCTTTCTCTCGCTCTCTCTTTCTGTTTCTCACTCTCTCTCACTCTCCCCCCCTTCTCTCTCTCTCTCTCTCTCTCTCTCTCTCTCTCTCTCTCTCTCTCTCTCTCTCTCTAACACCTTTTCCTTGTCAGACTGAGGATCTTTGGTGTGAATTTAAGGCATTTCTGAGCGGCACATTTGTTTCCCTTAACTCACTAATACTCCCCCTCAGGAACATTGCTGAGCCGACTCTTCTGTAGATTTAATACAGCAGCGCTTTCTCCCTCATACACTTTTACTGCTTTTATACCATTGTCTTTTCTGTATTTCCATTTCCTTTTTTATTTCTCTTTCATTTCTTCCATCCACATTTTATTTCCACTTAAAGGATCCATTTACAGACATAACCGTGTAACCCTCCTTATACTCACCCTCTGCACATTCTTATTTCTAATTCTAGTCCTATTGTTAATTGTCTAGTAGCCAAGAATTATTCACAGATCCTATCTGATCCCCATTGTAAGCAGCAGTCCTGCTCTGCTTTATGGCAGCTGAGATTCTAGCTATCTGTATAACAGAACATTCTGTCCCAGTGGCTGCACAGATCCTATCTGATCCCCATTGTAAGCAGCAGTCCTGTCCTGCTTTATGGCAGCTGAGATTCTAGCTATCTGTATAACAGAACATTCTGTCCCAGTGACTGCACAGATCCTATCTGATCCCCATTGTAAGCAGCAGTCCTGTCCTGCTTTATGGCAGCTGAGATTCTAGCTATCTGTATAACAGAACATTCTGTCCCAGTGGCTGTACTTGTGAGTTAAATTGCAGGCAGATTTGGTTTTAGTTTGGGGGAGGTAGTGCATTTATGTTGGGGCTCATTGGAGGAAGGTAAATAAATGACAGACCAGACAAGAGCCATTATAATTGCAGATACAAGGGATCATTAAGATCATGACTTACAATACCTGGTTGAGACATTGATTTCTAAAAGGAATGGGTTTAGGATGCAGATAGGCAATCTGCTGCAATAATCTCCAGCTGGTTAAATCCCGGGAAGGTTATCTGCCAAGTGTTGGTTGTATGGTACAAGGTGGCAAAGTCATTGCGATTCTTATCAGCTGCCCAATCACATGTGGCGCCTGCATTCAGCCTCATTCTTCCTGCATTGGCATCTGACATGGCACATATATCCTAAATGTCTTCCACTGTCTGCTCACATGAAGCTGCCAACTAGAACAGAGTTATGTAACTAAACCATTTGTGCCCAACCCGATGCCTTTCCGGATAGTTTGACTACAGCTCCAGTTGGCAACTCTTATGTGACTTGATAGGGGCAGCTAGCAGGGTGGCACAGATTAGGAATGCCGTCATATACCTACCACCAGTTTAGTAACCAAGTAGCTGCTGTATTTCCCCTTTACACAGAGGCATGTAGCCAGCTCTTGGAAGTCTGTGTGCCACCTGACTTGCCTATTATACAAGAGAAGAGTGGCCTTGGGCATAGGGCACAAGAACCTGAATGTTATAATAAAGTAACAATGGTTGCAAGGCACAGAGCTCCCCGTTGCACCTTTGGGCACAGAGCTGACGGTTGCACGTTTGGTCACAGAGCTGGCGGTTGCACCTTTGGGCACAGAGCTGACGGTTGCACCTTTGGGCACAGAGCTGACGGTTGCACCTTTGGGCACAGAGCTGACGGTTGCACCTTTGGGCACAGAGCTGACGGTTGCACCTTTGGGCACAGAGCTGACAGTTGCACCTTTGGGCACAGAGCTGACAATTGCACCTTTGAGCACAGAGCTGACAATTGCACCTTTGGGCACAGAGCTGACAATTGCACCTTTGGGCACAGAGCTGACGGTTGCACGTTTGGTCACAGAGCTGACGGTTGCACCTTTGGGCACAGAGCTGACGGTTGCACCTTTGGGCACAGAGCTGACGGTGGCACCTTTGGGCACAGAGCTGAAGGTTGCACCCTTGGGCACAGAGCTGATGGTTGCACCTTTGGGCACAGAGCTGACGGTTGCACCTTTGGGCACAGAGCTGACGGTTGCACCCTTGGGCACAGAGCTGAAGGTTGCACCCTTGGGCACAGAGCTGACGGTTGCACCCTTGGGCACAGAGCTGAAGGTTGCACCCTTGGGCACAGAGCTGACCGTTGCACCCTTGGGCACAGAGCTGACGGTTGCACCTTTGGGCACAGAGCTGACGGTTGCACCCTTGGGCACAGAGCTGAAGGTTGCACCCTTGGGCACAGAGCTGACGGTTGCACCTTTGGGCACAGAGCTGACCGTTGCACCCTTGGGCACAGAGCTGACCGTTGCACCTTTGGGCACAGAGCTGACTGTTGCACCTTTGGGGTAAGCGCAGGTCCTAGATGCCAGTCTATATTTATTTTAAGCAAATATGCACCCATCTGAGCCTGAAATGTGCAAAACCCTTCAGTACTTGTAAATATGTACGACAGGGAGATGAAGCACCAATAAAAGATTGTGGATCCGGTGCCTGGCCGCTGTGTCGGAGCAGGAGACGTGTCCCTCTAAATATCCGGCTGTTATTAGGAATAAAATGCAGAACACAGACACGAACAGCCCCGGCCCCCGGTTTATGTTTTCTCTGCCATAAAAGCCTCATTTGCATCTCGCTGAATGTTAATTCATTAATAGGATTATGTTGTTCTAATAGAAGCCATAAACCGTTATGCGCTTGATTTATCTCCCCGACATTTGCTTTTCCATTAAGCCTTTAAATAGTTCAATGGCGCCATTCCTGTTCCAGCCCACACATGCACCGGCGTTTATTCTCTATTAATTGCAGCAAGGAGGGAAATATCTTCCAGGAGATTCTGTTAATAAGTTGCACCGAGCAGTGCGGTAATAGCTCCTACTATGTGACCATGTGCTAATCACAGAGCATTGGCAGCAAGATTATCCTGATTATTCCACAGTATTCTCAATTATATATATATATATATATATATATATCATATTGTAAATGATAGGGATATGAAAAGTCACTGAGGGGTTGTTCTGTGACCATATAAAGGCACAAGGCTGCAGGCTGAGTTATACAGGGAACTCTGAGTATCACTCATGTATTATAAGGGATAATGTACCCCCTACTGTAAATGATAAGGATATTAGAAGTCACTGAGGGGTTGTTCTGTGACCATATAAAGGCACAAGGCTGCAGGCTGAGTTATACAGGGAACTCTGAGTATCACTCATGTATTATAAGGGATAATGTACCCCCTACTGTAAATGATAAGGATATTAGAAGTCACTGAGGGGTTCTGTGACCATATAAAGGCACAAGGCTGCAGGCTGAGTTATACAGGGAACTCTGAGTATCACTCGTGTATTATAAGGGATAATGTACCCCCTACTGTAAATGATAAGGATATTAGAAGTCACTGAGGGGTTCTGTGACCATATAAAGGCACAAGGCTGCAGGCTGAGTTATACAGGGAACTCTGAGTATCACTCGTGTATTATAAGGGATAATGTATCCCCTACTTTAAATGATAATACTTATATATATGTGAACACTTATATTTACCAATGTATTGTTTTTCTTTCCTTTAGTCCGTACCAAAACCTATAGCCTTGGAACCTTGTTACGGCAACAAAGCAGCTGTTCTCTCAATATTTGTACGGCTTCCTCGTGGCTTAGGGGGTATTCCACCTCCAGGTCAGTCTGGTAAGTTTAAATAAGATATATAAATATATATATACTGTATATATGATTTGCAGAGAGGGCAGGTCACTATTGCAATGTGGGGCATTAGTTCCCCTTTAATGCTAATCATTAGTAAAACCAGTCTCCAGCTGATTGTGTTGAACTTCTCTCCTTCTTATCCGTGTTCCTTCCAGGTCTCGCCGTGGCCAGCGCTCTAGTAGACATCTCCCAACAGATGCCGTTAATCTACAAGGAGAAATCAGGAGCGGCGCGAAATCGGAAACACCAGCCGCCCGCCCAGCCCGGCACCTGCATTTGACATTGGGCGACTGAACTCTAGGGATTTCATTATAAACACGTCGGAGCCATTGGAGCGTTTTATCGTGATGGCACCGCCCAGACGCGCATGGATCTCCTCGGCAGAATCCCTTTTACGGACACGCGGTTTTCCTTCCGTTCAGTCTTTTTTTTTTGGTTGTTGTTTGAGTTATCATGTACTATTTTCCGTTTCTCTAGGAAAAGAATCTTAACTTATTCTCCCTCTAAATAAACTGTACAGGCCCATCATGTGCTGCTCAGGTGATAAGGTTGGATCATTTCTTCAGCTGCTCGCGGTTTTGTATCCACCCAACGAGGAGACCTTCCCGGAATTGTTCCAAACCCTGACTGTGGACTTTTCTACGAGAAAGTTGAAAACGACTCTTTCTATTTGTGAGCTGTGGGGTTTACCTGCCTGAAGTTTATGGATTTGGACACCCCCCTTTTTCCGGGTTCTCGCTGGGCACAGACGGGACTTATACCGCTCAGCAGGGAGCATCCGCGGATTGTGATTGGCTATTGAGTTGCGCTGACCTGTAAAGTGAAAGGAAGAGGAATTGTGAGCGAGGGAATAAGACAAGAAACATGGGGCTCATTATATTGCGATGGTACTGAGGGGGGGCATCAACGCTTTCTTAAAATTAAGAGCACATTGCTAATTCCAGTAAATAAATGTAAATGATTTTAATCTTCTTTTATTTACATAGAGAAATTGCTAAAAACATCAAAAAGGAAAAACCCACCGCCACCATTCTCATTGGCTTCTTGCTGGGGGCTCGTGCCGCCCTTAAAGGTGAAGGAAAGTCCTTTCACACTTGGGGGTGACAAATGTTAGGCACCCCCAAGTGATTGTATTGACTTACCTGAAACCCCAGGCTGGTGCTCCTTTCAGCAGAAAACTGCACCGGCCGGGGTTATACGGAGTGATCCACTTCCGTCTTCTTCTTTCTTTGCACCATTCTCATTGGCTTCTTGCTGGGGGCTCGTGCCGCCCTTAAAGGAGAAGGAAAGTCCTTTCACACTTGGGCGTGACAAATGTTAGGCACCCCCAAGTGATTGTATTGACTTACCTGAAACCCCAGGCTGGTGTTCCTTTTAGCAGAAAACTGCACTGGCCGGGGTTATACGGAGTGATCCACTTCCGTCTTCTTCTTTCTTTGCGCGACTGCACATGCGCATTAGAGTGAAAAGCCGAACCTTAACTAAAAAGTCGATATTTCGTTCTACTGCGCCTGCGTCTGCCCCGGGAAACTTTTAGAAAGAAGAAGCAGGAAGAGGATCGCTCCATGGCACCCCCAAGTGGTAAACGACTTTCTTAGGGGTTGTTTACCTTTAAATTAACTGTAAGTATGACGTAGAGAGGGATATTCGGAGACAATTCGCAATTGGTTTTCATTTTTTATTATTTGCGGTTTTTGAGTTATTTCGCTTTTTATTCAGAAGCTTTCCAGTTTGGTTGCTAGGGTCCAAATTACTCTAGCAACCATTCAATGATTTGAATTAGAGACTGGAATAGAAGGCTGAACAGAAAGATGAGTAATCAAAAGTAGCAATAACAATAAATGTGTAGCCTTACAGAGCATTTGTTTATGAGATGGGGTCAGTGACCCCTATTTGAAAGCTGGAAAGAGAGAGAAGAAAAAGGCTAATAATTAAAAAGAAATATATAGAATAAATAATGAAGACCAATTGAAAAGTTGCTTAGAATTGGTAGCTCTATAACATACTAAAAGTTAACTTAAAGGTGAACTAACCCTTTAAACACATTAAGAATCAGGCCATTGTGTACACACTGCACCCAGTTATACCCAGTGCATTAGACTTTAGATGGGGTCTGTGACCCCTATTTGAAAGCTGGAAAGAGTCAGGAGGAAAAGGCAAATAATTATAAAACTATAAAAAATGAAGACCAATTGCTTAGAATTAGCCAGTCTATAACAAACTAAAAGTTACCTTAAAGGCAAACCACCCCTTTTAAGCTCCATCTTTTATTCATGTCGTTGGCTCAGGAGGGGACGCTCTGAAGGCTGCCGCTGGGTTTGTGATTGAATGTGAGGCTCTCTAGTCAGTCAGGGGGCTGGGAGTTGTAGTTCAGAGATTTCTATGGGACTCTTGCTGTTCTGCAAATAATGTTGGGATTGTGTTATAATGATATTAATGTCATGTTGAGTATTAACAATGGAATGTATGAGTGGGTAAGTGGTCCTTTAATCACATGTATATGTTTATTAGCATGTTCCATTCATAGGCTGATATTTTCCTGCTGCAGCAGGTCAGGCACTAACTGTTTTTTTCAGATTGACCAATCAAGCTGCAGTCTGGTTGTTACAACCAATCGTCTTTGAGGGACCTTGCTCTTCGGTGGGGCCTTCAGGGATCCTCCCAGGTTCTCTGCTCTGGTGCTAGCCCGCTCGGCTGCAGTGGGTAGCCAAATTGAAGGAAAAGTTGTGACCATAAGACCCTCTGCTGTATGGTGGTTAAATTAAGCCACTGGTTAAAGCAAACAAATCTGTCACAAGCAATGAGTCTCTAACATTATTCCCGCACACCTTCTGGGATTGGCAGCACCAGTCCGTTCTTACGTTGCAGCAGGAAAAAAAAAATAGAAGTGTGAGTCAATAGAACCAGTAATTGTGTTTGTTATTGCAGACGTTCTCCCTGTCCGTTTGCCGCCCCTGTTTCTGGTCGTAACTGTCGCCCGCGTGTGTTTCTGGTTGTGCCGCCGACATTCTGTGTCCGGTGTTTATAGTAAAGAGCAGACGGGCCCTTTGTGTCTGGCGCCTGACGCTTGGGGATCATGGGAGTTGTAGTTGTTTATTGCTTAGGGCACGTTGCAGTTGTGTATTTATTCTTTTGACTAATGACACCCATAATTATATATATATCTCTATCTGTTTGAGCCATAAACCAGTGATTCCCATTGACCATGATAGGAAATAATTGTGCAATACTCTTATCAATAAAACGAGGGATGTAACAGCCTGTAGCACCCGAGGGCTGGACAAGAACGAGCTGATTGGCTTTTTTTTCTTTTTTTACTTTCCCTTCTCATTAGCACATAATCATCATTTCTTTTATATACAGTATTAATATACAAAGTGCCAACACTGGAATTCTCGTGCTGTCTACTCCCACCCACTGCTTGAGTCTCTGTGTCCCTCCCTCTGTAAGCCGCCATTAGTATTCTAGCCCCACCCACTGCTTGAGTCACAGACTCTGTGTCCCTCCCTCAGTAAGCTGCCATCAGAGGGCTCTAGTCCCACCTACTGCTTGTCTCAGATTTGCTGCCCTCCGTAAACTTCCATCAGAGTACTCTTAATCCATCCCACTGTATTAGACTTTCAGCCCCTCCCCCTGTAAGGCAAGGCCCACCCACTGCTTGAGTCAGACTCTTTGCCCCTCCCCTTATAATCTTCTTTCAGAGTGTTGTAGGAAATTATTCAGTTCTTGCGCTGGCAGTGTCCCAGTTCTTCCTATTCATGATTAGAATGAGATCTACGATTTGAAACGGGGCATTTGGGGGCAAAATGTCCCCCCCCCTCCATGTTGCACGAAATGTTTGTTTTTACTGCACGAGTTAATGTGGATTCAGGGGAGCTGTCATGGCAGCCGATGATCCTTGTTCAGGTTGAAGAATCCAACAAGCTGATTTATTTATTAAAGATCTTTTTGCCTTTAATTGGCTGTAAATATATTAATGCGGGCGGTCTCGTTGTGTGAGGGAACAGGAAAGGGTTAAGCAAATATGGCCTCCCTGCTGGGATTCAGCCAGAAATTTGGTTTGATGTGTGGTGACAGTGCTTGCATCCCTATGAATGTCAGCTCCATGTCCCAATGACTGTCGGCTCCGTGTCCCAATGACTGTCAGCTCCATGTCCCAATGACTGTCGGCCTCCCCCACCCCCCCAAGCCCACTGCGCAAACAGGCTGCAAACAGCACAATAATCACACACTGAACCACAGTTTGATTTTTAAAGGGGCAGATCAACTGAACAGGGAAGAGTTGCTCCGTGTCCATCCTCATCATGGCTAAAGGACAACCATCTCCACCGACTCATTTTTTTTGCTCTTCCCCATTTCCCATATTAATTGTGTCCCAAAGAGCCTCCAAAACTTCAGAGGTGTAGGAAACCCCATCCCTGGCCATGGCCCTTCCTTTTGCATTGGTGGTTGGTGACAATGAGCTTACACTTACCCATGGCCAAGCTTCTCTGCTGTTCTCCAATCACAGCTAGGAATGGAAATGACACCGGCCAACATGGCAGCCACCAACACCTCAGTTGGGTGAGGCAAGGGTGTTGGTGTCTGGGGGTTAAGTTCCCCTTTAAAGTGGAATTTCACCTTCATTTAAGTAAGATGGACCTGTTCCAATCAGTAGCTCATCTGCACTTTCTATCTGTTAGCATTTATTATTAGCTTTCCTTTTCTTAACCGCCTGCAGCTGCTACTTCTCATTGTTTGCCAGGGTCATTTTTATTGTTATTCTAGCAATACTATTTCTGGCAATGAAATGCCCATAGTGTGGCACAGGAATGCGTTTATGGGCTGATTGGACCAGACCCAGAACACTCATGTGCCCCAAGCATGGCCGGCTGCTCTGGGAGTGGGCAACTGGAGGCATGCAGCACGTGATATGGCCACCATCCAGTAACTGTTATTAAAGGGTGGTTCATCTTTAAGTTAACTTATAGTATGTTTTAGAATGGCTAATTCTGAGCAACTTTTTGATTGGTCTTTATTATCTTTCCAGCTTTCAAATGGGGTCACTGACCCCATCTAAAAAAAAACAAATGCTCTGTAAGGCTACACATGTATTGTTATTGCTACTTTTTATTACTCATATTTCTATTCAGGCCTCTCCTATTCATATTCCAGTTTCTCAAATCAGTGCGTGGTTGCTAGGGGAATTTGGCCCCTAGCAACAAGATGGCTGAAATTGCAAACTGGAGAGCTGCTGAATAAAAAGCTAAATAACTCAAAAACCACAAATAATAAGAAATGAAAACCAATTGCAAATTGCACATCCAAAGTTAGAAGCACAGAATGAGAGATCCTTAAAGGGGAAGTTCACCAGCAACAGAAATTGAAGACCAACTGCAATATGCTTCCCCACTATTCAGCATTCCTCACATTTGTCAGGTATCCCCAAAGCCTGTGATTCCTCTTGTTAATAACCACGCTGCCTGGGAGTTGCCCAACAGATGCCGGCCATTGCACACCACTAATGATTTGCCATTTACAAACTGTCGTACAATTGAAGGGGCAGATGGGAGACTTGTGTGTCTCAATGTGTTGTTACTTTGTGTTTGATGTCGGATACAGCACTTTCTCCTATTAATGGTCGGGCTACTTGTGTAGAATAAGTGTGTGCAACCTGTGGGACTCTGTACCTGGCAATACTGTGCCGCTTGCTAGAGATTTAATGGGCAACCACCAGCCATTTTTGGGCTCAAGATCCTCCCATGCACAAAACACATAAGCGTGGTGACAGTTGTGATCCGAGTCTAGTGCCTCTGCACCATCATAGGAAAAACCTGGTGTGCCATTAGCCCCGAGGTGATCTGATTGGTTGCTATGAGTAACTGCACTGGGGCAGTGTTAGTAAACCAGACCTGCTATTCTGCAATCTATTTAGTGACTGTGCCCTTTATATATTATAGAAAAGCTTTCATTGTGACACCGGAATGTGTGAATGAGGCATGGAGGTGCCAATGCCTTGCTGTAGGTAGGTGTTCTTGCTTTTATATTTATATATGTATAATAGACCTGTAAATAGATATATATTTCTACTGGGCACCCTGTTGCACAGCTATATCGCCGTCCCACTAAGCGGGGGCACATATACAGGAAAAAAGGCCTGTGACTATTCTCCGCTCACTAAGTTTATTTTCTGACCACCAGCCCTGTCTCTCTGGAGGCTCAAGTCTTTGTCAAAGATGATTTTGAAGACGAGGGAATTGTAAATAGACTTTTCTTCATGTTACGGTGTATTTTTTAGAGCTCGGAGCAGTATCGAAGGCCATAGTTGTGCGCTGTCCCTTTAAATTATGCTCATACAGTGGTGAGGCCAAACGGTGTGTGTCTGTTCCAACTACAGACTTTTACTTGAGCGGCTAATAAATGGTTAATATATATATTCAATTAGCAATAGTCTGATATACCTCATCTTCAAAACTGTTAATTAATTGCCCCGGTCATAACCTCGTTGATCCAGATCGATAAAGTCTTGTGTAAAGGGGAACTGCACCCCGCAAACTGTTTTATGATTTACCTAAAGAAAGAAACGTCATTCTTTGGAACGGTCTCCTGCCCACCACATTAAAGGAAATGGAAACCATTGGATATTATTCATAGCGCTCTTCTGAGCGATTTTGCTGTTCATTTCAATCGGCAGAAAATGAAGTTAGTAAACAGAAAGTTTTGTGATGTTGATCTGCTGAGACGATGTGCAGGGAAAGGGACGGCTGAGGTTTCTCTGGTCAGTTCTAAGCAGAATATCAGCACAAGACTCTCCTTTTCTCACTAAATGAATTTTCTGCCACAGTAGCGCTGTTGTTTTAAATTCATTATATTTGCAGAATTGCTAATATCCTCAAAACCCCTATGTAAGAGTCTATCCTTCTTTGCTGATTGTCTTCCAGCCCCTACAGGGAAACCATATTCCAATCTATCCCATCAGCCTCTTCCAGGGACAATCCCCCTTCCCCTGTAGAAATTGGTATTTCCCACCAATTCCATTTCAAAAAAAGCAACGTTTATGATATTCCTGAGGGTTTCAGCTGTGTGTATAATTGTGCATCGATTGCCTGTAAATAGCACTGATTGTATAGAACAAGAAACATTTCCATGGGAGGGGCTGTTAGATTGACACTTGGGATTGAGATTTTTTTTCTGGTATCTGTTTTTTTTTTTTTTTTTGTATTGTAAAATAGCTAATTTAAATAAAGACAGATTAAAAGTTCCAATGAAAATGTGAACCACATGTACAATGAGAAGCTCCGCCTACTGCGACCTTTCTATTGAAATAAAAGGAAAATTATGTTGACGTGTGGATTGTTTTTTTTTTAAATCATTGTAATTGTCATTATTAACATGGCCGAGGAATAACCCCTGCTGCCCGGGGTTCTGGTACTCCGTTTAACCCATGTATGGCCACCCTTAAATGCTTTTCAGGTGGTGGTGGGAACTGTTGTTCAAAAATAGTGTCTGTGTCTCTTTAAGAAGATCACGCTATGGCCCTTGCAAATTAGCATATTCCCCAGCTGAGCCAATGGAACAAGGGGTTATACCAAGACCCCTGAATGAAGGGGGGTGTCTGCCCTCTGTACATAGAGCTGGATTGGAACTCTGGCATGATGATGGGACCCCTGCACCCAGGGCTGCTGTTAGAAATCACGGGGCCCCATACAACTAAATTTTCAGGGCCCCCTGTGTCGCCCATTGTAAGCCCCACCCCAGATCCCGCCCACTCAACATCACAATTAAAAAAACACAGAGACATCAGCGTTAAAAAAGGTAATCCCCCATTACACACACACGTTATAAAAAGCTATTGGGGACCAGGACCCCACTATAAGTTAAAAAAAACATTGGTGCCAGGGCCCCCCATAAAAGGTTTTTTTTTTTTTTATAAAAACATTGGCACCAGGGCCTCCCTTAAAAGTTAAAAAAAAAAATTGGGGCCCCAAAGAATATTTTTTAAAAAAACATTGGCGCGAGGGCCCCCCTTACAAGTTAAAAAAAAAATTGGGGCCCCAAAGAAATTTTTTTTTAAAAAAACATGGGCTCCAAGGCCACCCTTACAAGTTAAAAAAATTGGAGCCTCAAAGAATATATTTTAAAAAAACATTGGCGCCAGGGCCCCAAAGAAAATTTTTTTAAAAAAAACATTGGCTCCAAGGCCACCCTTACAAGTTAAAAAAATTGGGGCCTCAAAGAATATATTTTAAAAAAACATTGGTGCCAGGGCCCCCCTTACAAGTTAAAAAAAAATTGGGGCCCCAAAGAAAATTTTTTAAAAAAACATTGGCTCCAAGGCCACCCTTTTAAGTTAAAAAAAAAATTGGGACTCCAAAGAATATTTTGTAAAGAAAAAAAAACTTGGAGCCAGGGCCCCCCTTACAAGTTGAAAAAAAAAAAGAATATTTTTTTAAAAAAACATTGGTGGCAGGGGTCTATAGAGGATTAAAATGAATAAAAACACACGTTGGTGTTCAGGGGAATTGAACTCGTGGCTTCAGGACTTTAATGTCTCCTCCTTTCGCGACTTCAGGTCTTTTCACCTCTTCGGGACTTCGTAACTTTTGGCACTTCCACATTTCGGCTGTTCGGGACTTCGGAAGGAGGCGGCGCGGCTTCAGTGCTGTCTAGGGGGGCCCGGCTCTTTCGAAAAGTTCAGCACTGCTGGGCCTGGTACACTTGTACCCCCTGTGCCCCCCTGAAGGTGGCCCTGCCTGCACCTCTAATGATCCCTTGATCATTGCAGTTTACCATGAACTGCAATGTTCCCTGATATATTATAGATATGGCCCCCCAATGCTTCATTCACCTACACCATGCATCACATGATACTCTGATTTAATAGGGAGGGGAATGTTCTGCTTGTGTGCAATATATCGCCCAACATTTTGGAAATAGATAAAGGAAAAATAAGATTTGCCGCATTCCTCGCTGTAATTTTTGACCACGCCCATTTTTGTGGCTGCACCCCCTGATTACCAGTTAATTTTACAAAATTTCGAAGGTTATGAAACACATTTCTGTGGTTTTTATGTTATTACAGTTTTGCATTTGCATTTTAAAGGACAACTAAACCCTAAAATAAATGTGGTTAAAAATGGCATATTTTATATAGTGAACTTATTGCACGAGGCTAAAGTTTGAGCTTGTCAATAGCAGCAATGATCCAGGACTTCAAACTTGTCACAGGGGGTCACCATCTTGGAAAGTGTCTGTGACACTCACATGCTCAGTGGGCTCTGATTGGCTGTTGAGAAGCTAAGCTTAGGGCTCGTCACTAATTATCCAGCAGAAAATGAGCTTCCCTGGCTGTAATATAAGCTGATGCTACAGGTTTGCTGACCCATTGTAAGCAGCGGTCTAGCTTCTGTATAACAGAACATTCTGTCCCAGTGACTGCACAGATCCTATTTGATCCCCATTGTAAGCAGCAGTCCTGTCCTGCTTTATGGCAGCTGAGATTCTAGCTATCTGTATAACAGAACATTCTGTCCCAGTGGCTGCACAGATCCTATCTGATCCCCATTGTAAGCAGCAGTCCTGTCCTGCTTTATGGCAGCTGAGATTCTAGCTATCTCTATAACAGAACATTCTGTCCCAGTGGCTGCACAGATCCTATCTGATCCCCATTGTAAGCAGCAGTCCTGTCCTGCTTTATGGCAGCTGAGATTCTAGCTATCTGTATAACAGAACATTCTGTCCCAGTGGCTGCACAGATCCTATCTGATCCCCATTGTAAGCAGCAGTCCTGTCCTGCTTTATGGCAGCTGAGATTCTAGCTATCTGTATAACAGAACATTCTGTCCCAGTGACTGCACAGATCCTATCTGATCCCAATTGTAAGCAGCAGTCCTGTCCTGCTTTATGGCAGCTGAGATTCTAGCTATCTGTATAACAGAACATTCTGTCCCAGTGGCTGCACAGATCCTATCTGATCCCCATTGTAAGCAGCAGTCCTGTCCTGCTTTATGGCAGCTGAGATTCTAGCTATCTGTATAACAGAACATTCTGTCCCAGTGGCTGCACAGATCCTATCTGATCCCCATTGTAAGCAGCAGTCCTGTCCTGCTTTATGGCAGCTGAGATTCTAGCTATCTGTATAACAGAACATTCTGTCCCAGTGGCTGCACAGATCCTATCTGATCCCCATTGTAAGCAGCAGTCCTGTCCTGCTTTATGGCAGCTGAGATTCTAGCTATCTGTATAACAGAGCATAGAAATCTTTCATTTTAATCCCTCGTGCCAATTTTATTTGGGATGGGGAAGAAGGTGGAATAGAGACTCAGTAGATTCCCTTATGCTGAAAGGACACAGGTGAGGAGACAATGCAGAGGTGCTGCCAAGCTATTTTATATCCCTCCTGGTGACACATTTTGCCAACTTAGATGCAGAATTGGCAAGTGATGAGACGCAGAATAAAAAAAGGAGCATTCCCTGTGAAGCATCTGTGTGAGTCTGAGCGAGAGACTTCCCAATGTGCAGGAGTCCAGATGCAGTAAGTCTATCCCAGCTCAGCACACACACCGGCTACTCACAGAACCAGCTCAGTCTCTCTCTCTCCGGGCACCTAAGTCACTTTTATGCTGCTTCAGTTGTATTAGACTTATGCTTTTCCTTTGGAGATCTGTGTAAAGCTCAAGTGGAAATCTCCTACTTTACAATTCAAGTTGAATTGTATTGAGTCGCAATTAGAGACAGAGGCAGCACAGACAGACGGAACCTGGAGTTTTTTAGGTCACAAGATAAACAGATCATTGGATAACAGATATTTGGTGAAAGTTCATAAAATGCGCAAATTTTGCTACCTATCTAGTCACCTAGAGCAGCCAATCAGCAGGCAGTATTTACTGGTTGTGTTTAAAAGGAAAAATCGTAGTTGTTGCCGTGGGTTACTGCACCTTTAATTACATTTTAGGGTATTGCATAGTGTTAATGACCTGTTGCATTCAGCGGATCCTATAAGGTGCGAATCTAATGTAAGTACAAATGTCGCATCTACAAACTGATTGCATCCGACACGACACAACTGTCAGATATAGACACTGTGCAGCATTCAACAGTCGTGTCGGATGCAATCAGTTTGTAGATGCGACATTTGTACTTACATTAGATTCGGCGCATCCAATGAGTAGGTTTGCCACCTTTTATCAAATAAATAACCGTCCGGTGGGGGGCGGGTACAAAAAGGAGGCGGTCCATGACACAAAAAGGGGTGGGGCTACACGGTGTGCCACAAAAAGGGGCGGAGCAACATCGCGGCAATGTGAAGAAGAACACTACAAAAAATTTAAGTTCTGTACAAATGGGGGCAGGCCGAGGGCTTTTTTTAAAGGATATTACAAATTACCGGCAACTGCATTGCCATAAATTTGTAATACCGGCCCCAGCCTTGGCAGGTGTTTTACCGGCTAGGCCAGTAAAATACCGGCCGGCTGGCAACCCTACCAATGAGACGCCTGCACTTCCTCTCATAGCATTGGATCGGAAGGACACACACCGTGTAGATCCAGCCTTGAAGTAGTTTCCCCCAAGATGTGGTAGTAGTTTTCTTGAACAAGTTTCATTATTCAGAATTGCTATGAGCAAACTTAGGGTCCTGCTGAATTGTGCTTAGTACAGGGAATACCTATGCTGCCATAGTTTTATGGGATCTCTCTGTACAGACTATGAGCAAACTTAGGGACTGTTCCTGCTGAATTCTGCTTAGTACAGGGAATACCTATGCTGCCATAGGTTTATGGGATCTCTCTGTACAGACTATGAACAAACTTAGGGGGCTGTTCCTGCTGAATTCTGCTTAGTACAGGGAATACCTATGCTGCCATAGTTTTATGGGATCTCTCTGTACAGACTATGAGCAAACTTAGGGACTGTTCCTGCTGAATTGTGCTTAGTACAGGGGAATACCTATGCTGCCATAGTTTTATGGGATCTCTCTGTACAGACTATGAGCAAACTTAGGGACTGTTCCTGCTGAATTGTGCTTAGTACAGGGGAATACCTATGCTGCCATAGTTTTATGGGATCTCTCTGTACAGACTATGAGCAAACTTAGGGGACTGTTCCTGCTGAATTGTGCTTAGTACAGGGAATACCTATGCTGCCATAGTTTTATGGTATCTCTCTGTATGTTTCGTACGATATCTGTGCGTCTATGGCCACCTTTACTGAATCCTTTTGTGAGGCGTATAAGACAACAGGAGGCCAGTGATAAAGCTGTGAACAGTGAGACTTGTACCTTCCCTTTGTTCCCTGGGACAATATAAAACACTGTTGGAACATTACACTGCCCCTGTTGGTTGTTTGAACCTCCAATATGGCTGCATTCTAATACAGAAGTAGCAAGATGGCCGCCACCCAACACAGGAGCACAAAGATGGCTGCCTTCAACCCGTCCCTGCTCTTTGCCACATCCAATATGGCTGCCAGTTACGTCAAGTTCCTGTTTAGCAGCTATGAGAGAACTTGTTGCTTTACATTGTGTGTTTGTTTGGCTTCCATCAGGACAGAGGCAGCAGGAGACCCATGTTGGACTGGGGCAGCCACTGCCAGGGAAACCACACGCTTGTTGTACATACAGGTGAATTAACAGCAACATTTTCAACTTTCAACAACATTTCAATTCACTTTGCCTCCTTTCCTTCCCACATTTCTACCTCTGTGGCTCCTCCCTCCTTGCTGATTCCACTCTCCCCTTTACCAACTCATTCCCTGGGGCCACTGCCTCTGCTGCTGACTTGGCCAATTCCTTTGTGGCTACTGCAGGGACTCTCCCCAGACATGCGGATTTTGTTTTTCTTCCTCATTTGGGGCCCCCCTGCTGCTTTGTACTCCATTTGCTGGTGGTCCTTGTGGATCTCTGACCCTCCACTAAGCCCCAATGCCTAGGCCCCAGCTTGTCTGTATCTAGTTTGCTAAAAAAAATTTTTTTTACATTGTGGGGGCACATCTCACTTTAAGCCCCTGCACTTCCCTCACTAAATACTTTGATTCAACCTTCTCATTAGAACCTGGGCCTCCCCGGACACAGACATCCCAGCGGTGCACTTTCCTTGCTGCGCTTATTCCAGCTCAATATGAATCCCTGGATTTTATTTACTTGCCAAGCATGAAGGCCGTGGGAGGCACGGATTACTCCTGTGGGACAGCATTTGAATGAGGAAAGACTAATTAGAATTCAGCCGCGGCACTGAGCAAGTCTCCTTAACTCTGAGGGGCTCTCTGTAACTAGAACTTGCCCAGATAAACACTCTCTAGGTATATTGTATCCCCAGCACAAGCTGTCAGGCTGCAACCCCAGCACAGATTTGTGTTTATGTACAGTTTTAATTGGCACCAAACATTCAGCAGGTTAATCTTTCCAGCTTAGGCCAATTATTATAATATCACATTGGGAAACCTTTAAATATTCTAATTAATTTCGTCCTACTCACCATGTGCTATATATGTCCTGTCCTGCTTTATGGCAGCTGAGATTCTAGCTATCTGTATAACAGAACATTCTGTCCCAGTGGCTGCACAGATCCTATCTGATCCCCATTGTAAGCAGCAGTCCTGTCCTGCTTTATGGCAGCTGAGATTCTAGCTATCTGTATAACAGAGCATTCTGTCCCAGTGGCTGCACAGATCCTGTCTGATCCCCATTGTAAGCAGCAGTCCTGTCCTGCTTTATGGCAGCTGAGATTCTAGCTATCTGTATAACAGAGCATTCTGTCCCAGTAGCTGCACAGATCCTATCTGATCCCCATTGTAAGCAGCAGTCCTGTCCTGCTTTATGGCAGCTGAGATTCTAGCTATCTGTATAACAGAACATTCTGTCCCAGTGGCTGCACAGATCCTATCTGATCCCCATTGTAAGCAACAGTCCTGCTTTATGGCAGCTGAGATTCTAGCTATCTGTATAACAGAACATTCTGTCCCAGTGGCTGCACAGATCCTATCTGATCCCCATTGTAAGCAGCAGTCCTGTCCTGCTTTATGGCAGCTGAGTTTCTAGCTATCTGTATAACAGAACATTCTGTCCCAGTGGCTGCACAGATCCTATCTGATCCCCATTGTAAGCAACAGTCCTGTCCTGCTTTATGGCAGCTGAGATTCTAGCTATCTGTATAACAGAACATTCTGTCCCAGTGGCTGCACAGATCCTATCTGATCCCCATTGTAAGCAGCAGTCCTGTCCTGCTTTATGGCAGCTGAGATTCTAGCTATCTGTATAACAGAGCATTCTGTCCCAGTGGCTGCACAGATCCCATATGTTGTGCTTGACATGACAGGGATGTGGTTAAACTAATCCATTGCTGCATCAAACATTGTATTGTAGGAAGGGGAATTATTGGAGATCATAAAGGAAGAGATTTATCATGGGGTCACAATAATAGCGTAGATTTGACATGGCAATGATGGAAATTGCAATTGATTCTCCCTGGTCAGCTCTGGTTGGCAATGAAGCCAATAAGTATGGACATAAGTTCAGCAGAAAAGGCTGTTTGGGACGTGGAATCTCTATCTGAGCCTGTGGAACAGATGTTGCCCTGAGATTCATACGGCAGATAATGAAGTCGAGTGACTAATCAATTATGGATCAATAAGCCCAAGCAATTCCATTATTGAGAACATGAAGAGAAGGGCCGGCGGCAGCAACTCCCCTCTTTGTGTCATTTGGTGCTAAAAGCCCATCAGAAGCCGAGGCAAGGTGACATGTCAGATATACAGGGGGGTGTTAATAGGCAACTGCTGCCCCCCTGCTGTTCCCTGAGATACACAGACTTTTATAGAAGACTGAAAAGATCTTCTAGCTAGAGAAATATTAGGAGTTATGGTTCATTGTTTGGCTCAGAATTCTGTCCCATTAGTGCGGAATATATAAAAAAAAATAATTATTGTGATAACACTGGATTCCAATATAACTGCCCGGCTTCTGGGAGACATTGCCATTGTAAATTAGGCACAGGACCTCTCCATATGCACAAATCAGTCTATTTTCTTCTCACAACATTTTTACATGAATATAGGAAAAGCACATTATCGGCAAATTAAAACTATTCATTTATTTGCTTCTGGGAAGAGACTAGGGACACCTATATTATCCTCTGGGAAGGGAGTGTGACTGTGGGATAGCAGGTATAGTAGGGAGAGATGGTGCCTATAGTAACAGTGGATAATAGTCTCTGGGAAGGGAGTGTGACTGTGGGATAGCAGGTATAGTAGGGAGAGATGGTGCCTATAGTAACAGTGGATAATAGTCTCTGGGAAGGGAGTGTGACTGTGGGATAGCAGGTATAGTAGGGAGATGTGTCTATAGTAACAGTGGATAATAGTCTCTGGGAAGGGAGTGTGACTGTGGGATAGCAGGTATAGTAGGGAGAGATGGTGCCTATAGTAACAGTGGGATAATAGTCTCTGGGAAGGGAGTGTGACTGTGGGATAGCAGGTATAGTAGGGTGAGATGGTGTCTATAGTAACAGTGGGATAATAGTCTCTGAGAAGGGAGTGTGACTGTGGGATAGCAGGTATAGTAGGGAGAGATGTGTCTATAGTAACAGTGGATAATAGTCTCTGAGAAGGGAGTGTGACTGTGGGATAGCAGGTATAGTAGGGAGAGATGGTGTCTATAGTAACAGTGGATAATAGTCTCTGGGAAGGGAGTGTGACTGTGGGATAGCAGGTATAGTAGGGAGAGATGGTGTCTATAGTAACAGTGGGATAATAATCTCTGGGAAGGGAGTGTGACTGTGGGATAGCAGGTATAGTAGGGAGAGATGGTGCCTATAGTAACAGTGGGATAATAGTCTCTGGGAAGGGAGTGTGACTGTGGGATAGCAGGTATAGTAGGGAGAGATGGTACCTATAGTAACAGTGGATAATAGTCTCTGGGAAGGGAGTGTGACTGTGGGATATTAGCAGGTATAGTAGGGAGAGATGGTGCCTATAGTAACAATGTGGGATAATAGTCTCTGGGAAGGGACTGTGACTGTGGGATAGCAGGTATAGTAGGGAGAGATGGTGCCTATAGTAATAGTGGGATAAAAAAAAGCCATCTCAGGTTTCCCTTCTTAGTTCTAAGTAGGTAAAAATCACAAGACTTCCTTTTGTAGTCTCTCTAACTGCCTTTATAAAGGCACTTGGCCCCTGGTGTAGCTTAAAGATCTGCCTTGTATTTCCTATTGTGCTCCATGACAATTGGATGGTTTCTACCTTAATTTAGGTCATTGACCTTATATCCTTCTTACAAGGAAATCGACTGGCACTCGTGGCAAGTACAAGCAAGCAAATTTATTTGCGGATGTGCAACGTTTTGGCGTAAACCCCTTTATCATGCCTGGGATGGACACTGATCTGCTGAGCCTGTGATGGACGTCTCAGAGGGGCAGAAATCAAAGAATCCAATATATGAAGTAGTGATAGATACAGGGATCTGATGAGACTGTGATGGACATCCCAGATGGGCCAGAAACCATAGCACCCAGTATATGAAGTAAGGAGGATCCATAGAGCCTTTGATGGACAACCCAGATGGGCCAGGAAACCATAAAACCCAGTATATGAGGTTGGATAGACATGGGATCCGCAGAGCCTGTGATGGACAACCCAGATGGGCCAGGAAACCATAAAACCAAGTATATGAAGTAAGGATAGACACAGGGATCTGCAGAGCCTTTGATGGACAATCCAGATGGGCCAGGAAACCATAGAACCCTGTATATGAAGTAAGGATAGACACAGGGATTTGCTGAGCCTTTGATGGAAAACCCAAATGGACCAGAAACCATAGAACCCCGTATATGTAGTAAGGATACAGGATACAGAGATCTGCAGAGCCTGTGATGCACAACCTAGATGGGCCAAAAACCATAGAACCATGGAAACCAGTAAGTAAAGAAGCATCAGGATGAAGTAAGATGGAAACATATGTCAGTTAGTGTATGGGTAATCTAGCATGCACACCCTGGGGCAGTAATCCTGACATAGAAACAAGGACCCCTGAGCAAGAATTCAATGGAACACTTATGGTCTGGTTACATTTAAGAACTGGCCCACCAAGTTGGTTGCGTGGGTTTTTCTTTCAAACCTTTTTTCCTTTGTAAGTTTCCCTCTTAACGATAAAATGTTTGCAGGAGTCAGCGCACATCAGGCCATAGCAGTGATAATAAGAAGGATAGTGCTTTTCAGCATATTATGAAAATTATCCCACTAAAAGCCTAGTGCTTAGTAATTATAGCAAATGCGCATCTTTTTCTCTTTCTGAAAGTACTGGCATTCACGTGTTCTGTAATATCCATAATAAAGAATCTTTTAGCCCTCCAACCAAAATGGATGCAAATGGCTAATTAAGCTGAGACTGAATTACCTAGCTGTAGGACAAGCACGAAGCCTTGATCCATATACAAAGGAACATTTCTCTTTTGGAACATACCCATAAGGCCTTGGTATGAAGTTGTGTGGGGTAGCAGTTTCCCAAGGAGGAAACAACACCTGATGCAGCAGAACTTCAGTTCCCAGAAGCTTGCAACAACCAAGACCAATGGTTCTTAGGGAAGGGCACACTTTGACCTCAATGGTCCTCTTCCTTCCCCTTTATGGCAGACACTGGCAAAGTCTTGTGGACACTGCTGAGGAACAATGACATGAAATTTACCTTAGGCTCTGTGCAGAAGAACCAGAACCATAAATCTCCACCTGAACCAGAAATGGCAAGCATGGCATTAGAGTAGCCTTGTTGAGACTTGTGTGTGATGTTGTCACCTAAATGTTATCCTTATATTCTTTAGGTCTCTATCGTGTTGGAGGCCTGTCATCATACATGGCATTGCTATGGTTTTTCATCAACAGACGTATGGCATCTACAGTACCATCTATCAGAAATGACTATTCTATAGTGAGATACCATAACCTTAGCTAGGATGAAGAGCCATTGTCCTACACTATAGTTTCTCCAAATGTGTGTGCTTAGGTGGGGGATAGCCAGTCGTGTTTGAGTAAGAAATATAGGCTCATTTATGGTCACTAAGTGAAAATATGGGGGCAGACTTGCACAAATGATAATACCATATGCAACATGTTTTCTTCTACGTGTGATCATCTATATTATCACCACAGACACAGTTGCCCCTACTTTTGTTCAGAAGGTGCAGCATGTTCCTGTCCTTGGAAGATTAGACCTGCCATGACCAAACATTAAATACAGGGTTATTTGTGATTTGAGCCTGTAGATGGCCCATGGGGCACCTCTGGTCAACTGGGCTGAAATCCAGGGTCAACACTTTGCTAGATATTCCTGTAACTATTAGGGGAACTTGAACCCAGGGGGTCTGAAATTCCCCTGAAATTCCTCTGAAAACCCTGAACCTTAACTTTTGAACCTTGGAGTTTGATCCTGATTCAAGATGACGTTTAGAAGCTGGTAAAGCAGCTAGACCTTCTCTGATGACCTATGGGAAGTCCTGGTCACAGGATGGAAAGGGGCAGTGAGTATCCGGTAGAAAGAGAGAGGGCAAATATCTCATTAAGTGAGAGTAAGCTTGGATTATGCACTGAGCAGCAGTTGAATAGCAGGCTGAGCAGCTTTTTATGTCTCTTTTGTATATTAAGTATAAAACTTGATAAATATTGATAAATCCTTTAGAACTACAACAATTCTTTATGGCATTGTGTGTCAGTGTGAGAAGTAATATCTATTCACAAAAATCTGTAAAGTAGCAAAGCTCTGAGCCGTCTCCTTTTTGTTGGCTTTTAAGGGGGCAGAATGAAGCCATTTTTTAGATAGTCTATGAATGGAATATAAAGAGCTGCTAATGACGGCTTCCTGGCACAAAATGGGACTCGACACAGAGAGGAGCAAAAGAGCAAAGCCACATTATATAGAGCTACAAAGTCTTGAATTTTGATGTTGGATTTCTGTTTGGAGGGAGCTGCTGCTGTATATTCAGCCTGGGATATAACATGAAAACCCCTTTATTGTGATGGAAAGCACATTCGGTTTGAACTTAAACAACTAGGGGTTAAGTGAAGACTCAAAAATCATTTATTTCTATCAGCACATGGAATTGTCAGGATCGGGAGATTAAAGGGATGAAAGTCATAGTAAATACTTGTGTTTTTTGACTGGCCAGGTGGTAGCTTTGCAGTGCACTGCTGGCCAAGAACACTACATTACCAAAAGTATTTTGTATTTCCTACTTTGTGGCAACGGTTTTAGTTCCTTCCCTGTTTCGGCACAAAGGTATGTCTATATATTATGGGTTTGCTGAGATTGAGTTGAGGAACATGACTGGTCTGGCCAGAGATCTGACCTCAACCCAACTGAACTCCTGTTTTGGGATTAGAACGGAGTGTGAGCCAGATCCAACATCAGTGCCAAAAGTCTTCTTCAGGAATGGAAGCCAATTCCACCAACAATATTCCAACATCTAAAGGGACCTTCCCAAAAGAGTAGAGGAGTGTTATAGCAGAAAATGGAGGTGCAACTTCATATTAATCCTCTTGGTTTTAGAATCAGATGTTAGTTTGTTCCTTTCACCTTCTTCCACTTTGTTATTAGGTCTACAAACAGAGAAGAACCAAAACACAGGACAGAATAGCATCAGCAAGCAGTATATTCAACACTATTCCATGTTCCCTAAAATTCACTAAAGTAGCTTTCCTAACGAAGCAGTTTCCTAACGAGGACAGACTGTTCCATAGCAATTAACAGCGCCCTCTATCTATTGTGTGAAGTTAATCCTGTGGCCAGACTTTTCCTTACAAGCTATGACTTTATCACAGAATACTTTAGAAAAAGAGAAGACAATGCAGACTCTCACGCTGGGTGCTTAGGGCCACTTTTGTTTTATGGTGAATTACTTTTGAAACATTGGAGGGGGGGAGCGGATAAAGCCTTTAATGAAATTCTGGAGGGATGGAAAGGTTTTCTTCCCTTAAATTAGCATAGTATGGATATCACGCTGGTTCCCTTAGAAGCTCCAATAAAAATATAAAGTAACTGTAGATCAAAGAAGTCTGAATTTAAAGCAAGTTGTTTATGCGGGAGGATTTTGACCAACTGGAACAGAATATTAATGGTGCCACAAACAGAATATCAGAATGTCAAACAAGGAAACAGGCAAAGAACAGCAGAATCATCTGAATTTACCATCTCACTACTTGAATTAGAATCAAGTCAACAAAGTAATGATGGGAGTGGGGTAAGGAAAGAATATTATGCAAGGTTGGGGAGAGTCCCGTCAAGGCCAGGAGGCAGGTGAGATATTTTGAGAAGATATTTCACTGCACTTTATTAAAGGGATAGATCATCTTAAGGTAATGTTAGAATTACCTATTATAACCATCTTTTCAATTGTTCACATTTTTGTAGATTTTGATTTTTTTCCCTGTATTTTCCAGCTTTCAAATGGTCACTGAGTTACTGTTAGTTTTTAATTTTGCTTACTTATCTTTCTACTAAGGCTTTCTCCTATTGATCTTCTAGTTTCTCATTTTAAATCGTTGCCTAGTTGCTGTGGTCAATTGAACCTCTAAAATTCCAAACTGTGGAGCAGCTGAACAAAAATCTAAATAGTTACAAATCCAGAAAAAAAAAGAAATTGTAGATTGTTTTAGCATATCCTTGTCTACATCATACTAAAAGTTAAATTAAAGGAAGCCAGTTCCTACAACTGTAGGCTTCTATCAGTGTTCAAGTCCATCCCATTGCTTAAGTCGTAGACTCCCAGCTCCTCCCCCTGTAAGCTTCCATCAGGGTGTTCTAACCCAACCCACTGCTTGAGCCATAGACTCCCAGCTCCTCCCCCTGTAAGCTTCCATCAGAGTGTTGTAGCCCAACCCACTGCTTGAGTCAGACTCCCACCTTTGATCAGGGGCCCAGCCAAAAACCTTAGACCTGGGGTCCACTCTCAGGACTATTATTCTTCCTCTCCTCACTCAACCTCTATGCTCATAGTCGCTTTTCTTTACATACTATAATACTATAATCTATTATTCCATCTATTTGGCCTATTTGCTCTCATAGGAATAGGGAATAGCCATGAAATAGGCTAAATGTTTAGCAGCATGAGGGTCCACTGACACCTGGGCCCATCGGGAGTTTTCCTGGTATCCTGGTGGGCCAGTCCAACACTGGACTCCCAGCTCCTCCCCCTGTAAGCTTCCATCAGAGTGTTCTAACCCAACCCACTGCTTGAGCCATAGACTCCCAGCTCCTCCCCCTGTAAGCTTCCATCAGAGTGTTCTAGCCCAACCCACTGCTTGAGTCAGACTCCCAGCTCCTCCCCCTGTAAGCTTCCATCAGAGTGTTCTAGCCCAACCCACTGCTTGAGTCAGACTCCCAGCTCCTCCCCCTGTAAGCTTCCATCAGAGTGTTCTAACCCAACCCACTGCTTGAGTCATAGACTCCCAGGTCATTCGCCTCTAAGCTTCCATTAGAGTGTTCTAGCCCCACCCACTGCTTGAGCCATAGACTCCCAGCTCCCCCCCCCTGTAAGCTTCCATCAGAGTGTTGAGTCTTTGTATTAAGACCATTGGCATTATATGATATATTTGTTCCTTTTTGAGTTCATGGAAGTTGATATTCCACATGACCCAAAGGATGACACAGTTCTGAGTCCGACCCCTGGATTTCATCTGGCAGATCCCCTTATTTTACTTGAGCATTGATCTATGGGCCTGGATTAGAACAATGTGAATATTCAGTCCCTTGCAGGGAAGACTGACAGTTTGGCTGTCATGGTTCACTGATATGTAGCTCAGGGTAGATCTGACTCATTATGTTAAAGACGTTTGAGAGAATAATTATTTTGGGTCGGTGACAGAACCATCTCTTTGGTGTCAGTGTGTACAGCACAAATGGCATTTCCACGTATCCCCCGTGTGGCTAATTCTGCAGTAGAGATTTTGAATAGAGACATTAAGAGCTTGGGAACCATATGCTCAAGCACAATAACGGATCCCTATATAGCATCTTGAAGGTTCCCTCTGTGGCTATTAAACAGTGAAGAAAAAAAAATATGAAAAATACATTTAATAGCAGCAATACAGGGGCTGGGCGTGTGTCTTATTGTTTTGCAGCCTGGGGAAAATGCTGTTTTCAAATAATATTCCTAAAGGGGTAATTGATCTAAAAATGTACTTTTAGTGCTTTTTACTAGCAGGATTTTACAGTCGCACTTTTATATCTACTCCCTGTATTTATTCTTTTTTAATTAAATTTTATTCTAGTTATTCTAGTTGCCTATCCACAACTATCACTTCCATTCCGATTTCTGGTTATAGGGTCAGTCTCCATAACTGGGTCAGACTTGTCTACTAGAGCACTGGCTGCTCTCTTGGTGGGCCCAGTCCCTAGTGGGACCCAGCTTAGATTGGGTTCCATCAGCCCTTTCTTATTTGCACCATAGATGTATATAAACCCTAAAGATTTGGACCATCTCCATGATTGTTGTGCAATGACATGTTCTCTGGTGGGCTCCAGGAGTCCTAGTCCAACCCTACTTACTAATCATTAGCTCCTTGCACCATACCAACTGCAAAGTGGATTTAATCCAGAAGCTACTAGGGGCCTTTTAAGAAGTGCAAAGTAGGGTGCAAAGTGCAAACCAATGGGCACACTCCTTTTCTATACTTTGCATGCTGCCCTGTACGTTGGAAAATTGACTCGGATCTCGGTGGTCCATTTGGTTGATTGTCTAAATTTCAAGTCCTAAAAAATTAGTCTATAAAGAGTAGAGACAGCCGAATCTTCACTATCCCTTATCATGGCTGAAGGAAGGTATCACATGGGGAAGCATGGAAAACAAGAAGAGCCAATTGAAAGGTCATTGCCTCAGGGATGAACATGGTAGCTGATCTATTTAAAGGTTGCTCTTCTTGTTGTATCTACAAGAGCCTCTGCTCTTCTGGCAAGGTCCCACTAAATGTTGAAACATTGGTGGTGGGCAGGGAAGAACTGGCCTGCCAAGAAAAAGCCCAGTGGCCTGCAGCCCCCAGGATTGTGCGCAAAGGAGAGGAGGGCGGAGAGAAGTTGCAGCGCTGGGTGGAGCTCTTGGCTGAGGCAAGGGCCCCAGGTTGGTGTGGGGGCCCCTAAAGGAGCAGCCCAGTTGGAAATTGCTTCTATTAATTGCTTCTATTCAACCACAAGAGCTTTAGTGAGGATGGCCAGTGATTTTGGTGATCAGGCCTGGCTCCCAACCCACAAGGGTTCAGTTGGGTTGAAGTCAGGACTCATTGCAGTCAGGTTCTTTCACTCCCATCTCACAAACCAAATCTGTATGAGCCTTACTTTGTGCATGGGGTTGTTATCATCCTGAAACCTCCTAAATAATTGAATTGTCAAGCATGCTTTTGTATGATGTAGGGGTACCTTGGTTGTGTGTGCCCATTCCAATAAACAGGAGCTCACTTCGTTTTGGCCACATGGTATATTTAACTTATTTATACAAGTCCTGCTTCAATAAGTTGTTCCAGAGGTAGGGCTGCTAAACAATTCCCATTTCCCTGATAAATACCTGAGTTCCTCTGCAGCTACAATGTAGTAGATATTTATTGTTGAGCAAATATTTCACAAGGTTTAATGTTACTTCCAATGCCTTCGGCGCATCAGGAGCTCTGACTTCGTTCCCTTCACATGTTCATTTTCCATATTTTATTGACTGACTGAAACTCTCCGCCTTCTGTTCTTTTTTTTTTTTTTTTTGTGGCAACAAAATAAGAAAAATAAAAGATTGCCTGTTGTTCCCTAATAGAAATGAGAGCCGTATAATTAAATTCTTGTTCTTTTGATGGGAAAATCTACCCTTACTTTCAATACTTTTACGAGATCCATAAAACAACCTGCTGCTTAAGTGTCTTTTAGTTGTGAATAAAAAGATTGCCGGGGAGCGCCGACTCAAGCGTTTCCACCTGGGCTTAGAGCCTTTTTATATGAGTGCCAAGAGAAAAAAAGCCTTGCCTCATCCTATTTAACATATGATTTTATTACGCACATAATAATTTGGCACAGCTGCCCGACTCTGACCTGATATAGGAATGTAAATTAGGATTAAGTTGGATTTTAAGAAACCCGCAATGTGTCTATCAAAGGCAAGCAGGTTACCGCTAATCCTTCGTTACATTCACGAGGAACAAGTGTGGGTTTAGCAAATGTATGACATAGAAAAAATTGTTCTGCCATATTATTTTTTCTTTACATAAACCCTTATAGGATGGTAAATCTTCAGCTTTATTTCTTAGAAGGCGCAGATTAAGTTCAGGAATCAGATTTTTCCACAAACGTTATATAATAAAATCAAATTTGATTCTGTTTTTTAAAGGGGATAAAAGGAACCCACCATAAATAGAATGGGAACCTATAGGTTAAGAATCTCAGCCCTATAGAAAACAAAACCAAAAAAAAAAACCCATCTAGAATACCTGAACACATCCTCTTATAACCCACCATTGCCTTGAAGACTCTTTTCATGAAGGATACTCATCTGATATCTCATTGTTCTCCAATACTTTATGGTCTTGAGTAGGGATGTAGCGAACGTCGGAAAAAAAGTTCGCGAACATATTCGCGAACTTGCGCAAAAATGCGAGCGGTTCGCGAACGGTTCGCGAACCCCATAGACTTCAATGGGAAGGCGAACTTTAACATCTAAAAAAGACATTTCTGGCCAGAAAAATGATTTTAAAGTTGTTTAAAGGGTGCAACGACCTGGACAGTGGCATGCCAGAGGGGGATCAAGGGCAAAAATTTATCTGAAAAATCTGCCTGTGTGTGCTTGGAAGAGATAGTGTAGGGGGAGAGCTGTTAGTGATTTCAGGGACAGATGATAGTAAGTTTGCTGGCTAGTAATCTGCTTGATACTGCTCTGTATTGGAGGGACAGAAGTCTGCAGGGATTTGAGGGACATTTTAGCTTAGGTAGCTTTGCTGGCTAGTAATCTACTGTTCTCTTTAAACAACTGCCATACATTGACCTTGTAGGCATTGTTTGCCCAGTTTTTTTGGACGCAGCCACTGAAGCACAGTTGCCAGAAAAAATATGCCATATAAATGCTGAAAATAGTCATTTTTCGCCATACGTTGACCTTGTAGACATTGTTTGCCCAGTTTTTTTGGACGCAGCCACTGAAGCACAGTTGCCAGAAAAAATATGCCATATAAATGCTGAAAATAGTCATTTTTCGCCATACGTTGACCTTGTAGACATTGTTTGCCCAGTTTTTTTGGTTGCAGCCACTGAAGCACAGTTGCCAGAAAAAATATGCCATATAAATGCTGAAAATAGTCATTTTTTGCCATATACGTTGAGTCAACGTATGGCAAAAAATGACTATTTTCAGCATTTATGTGGCATATTTTTTCTGGCCTCTGTGCTTCATTGGCTGCGGCCAAAAAAACTGGGCAAACAATGCCTACAAGGTCAACGTCGTTGACCTTGTAGGCATTGTTTGCCCAGTTTTTTTGGCCGCAGCCACTGAAGCACAGAGGCCAGAAAAAATATGCCATATAAATGCTGAAAATAGTCATTTTTTTGGTCGCAGCCACTGAAGCACAGTTGCCAGAAAAATTATGCCATATAAATGCTGAAAATATAAATTTTTTTGGTTGCAGCCACTGAAGCACAGAGGCCAGAAAAATTATGCCATATAAATGCAGAAAATATGCATTTTTTTGGTCGCAGCCACTGAAGCACAGTTGACAGAAAAATTATGCCATATAAATGCTGAAAATATAAATTTTTTTGGTTGCAGCCACTGAAGCACAGAGGCCAGAAAAATTATGCCATATAAATGGAGAAAATATGCATTTTTTTGGTTGCAGCCACTGAAGCACAGAGGCTAGAAAAATTATGCCATATAAATGGACAAAATATGCATTTTTTTGGTTGCAGCCACTGAAGCACAGAGGCCAGAAAAATTATGCCATATAAATGCAGAAAATATGCATTTTTTTGGTTGCAGCCACTGAAGCACAGAGGCCAGAAAAATTATGCCATATAAATGCAGAAAATATGCATTTTTTTGGACGCAGCCACTGAAGCACAGTTGCCAGAAAAAATATGCCATATAAATGCTGAAAATAGTCATTTTTCGCCATACGTTGACCTTGTAGACATTGTTTGCCCAGTTTTTTTGGTTGCAGCCACTGAGGCCAGAAAAAATTAAACCAGTAGGGTTTGCACCCTAGTTTGTAACGGTGGCGGAGGGAGGAGGACGCTAAAGGACAGCTGTGTGTGGAGTCATGAGGCTTGAAGAGAAGGACAGCTGCATAGAAGTCAGAACAAGTCTTCCGGCGTGCAGTAACCCTCCGAGATCCACCCCTCATTCATTTTAATAAAGGTCAGGTAATCGACACTTTTGTGACCTAGGCGAGTTCTCTTCTCAGTTACAATCCCTCCTGCTGCACTGAAGGTCCTTTCTGAGAGCACACTTGAGGCTGGGCAAGACAAGAGGTTCATGGCAAATTGTGACAGCTCTGGCCACAGATCAAGCCTGCGCACCCAGTAGTCCAGGGGTTCATCGCTCCTCAGAGTGTCGATATCTGCAGTTAATGCCAGGTAGTCCGCTACCTGCCGGTCGAGGCGTTCTTTGAGGGTGGATCCAGAAGGGTTGTGGCGCTGCCTTGGACAGAAAAACATTTGCATGTCTGATGTTACAGACCGGCCAAAGGGCTTTGTCCTTGCAGGTGTGCTCGTGGCAGGATTACTGGCACCTCTGCCCCTGGAATGTTGATGAGTTCCTGAAGTGACATCACCCTTAAAAGCATTGTACAACATGTTTTGCAGGCTGGTTTGTAAATGCCGCATCTTTTCGGACTTGTGGTATGTTGGTAACATTTCTGCCACTTTATGCTTGTACCGAGGGTCTAGTAGCGTTGCGACCCAGTACAGGTCCTTCTCCTTAAGCCTCTTGATACGGGGGTCCTTCAACAGGCATGCCAGCATGAAAGACCCCATTCTCACAAGGTTGGATGCAGAGCTATCCATCTCCGCTTCCTCATTATCAAGGACTGCATCATCCACGGTCTCCTCCCCCCAGCCACGTACAAGACCAGGGGTCCCCAAAAGGTCACCACTAGCCCCCTGGGAAGCCTGCTCCTGTTGGTCCTCCTCCTCCACAAAGCCACCTTCCTCCTCTGACTCCACTTCTGGCACCTCTCCCTGCGTTGCAGCAGGTGCCTGGGTTCGTTCTGGTGATTCCGACCATAAATCGTGCGCTTCCAGCTCCTCGTCATGCTGGTCTACAGCCTCATCTGTCACTCGTCGCACGGCACGCTCCAGGAAGAAAGCGAAGGGTATTAGGTCGCTGATGGTGCCTTCGGTGCGACTGACCATATTTGTCACCTCTTCAAAAGGTCGCATGAGCCTGCAGGCATCGCGCATAAGCACCCAGTAACGGGGGAAAAAAATCCCCAGCTCTGCAGATCCAGTCCTACCACCCAGTTCAAAAAGGTACTCGTTGACGGCCCTTTGTTGTTGCAGCAGACATTCCAACATAAGGAGCGTTGAATTCCAGCGAGTCTGGCTGTCAGAAATCAAACGCCTGACTGGCATGTTGTAGCGCTGCTGAATGTCAGCAAGGCGTGCCATGGCTGTGTAGGAACGTCTGAAATGGGCCGACACCTTTCTGGACTGGGTGAGAACGTCCTGGAATCCTGGGTACTTGGAGACAAAACGTTGGACTATTAAATTTAACACATGTGCCATGCAGGGCACATGTGTTAAATTTCCCAGTCTCAACGCTGCCAACAGATTGCTTCCATTGTCACACACCACTTTTCCGATCTGCAGTTGGTGTGGGGTCAGCCACCGATCGGCCTGTGACTGCAGAGATGACAGGAGTACAGATCCGGTATGGTTTTTGCTTTCCAGGCACGTCATCCCCAAGACAGCGTGACAACGGCGTACCTGGCACGTCGAATAGCCTAGGGGGAGCTGGGGGTGCACAGGTGTGGAGGAGGAGAAGGAGGACCCAGCAGCAGAGTAAGAAGAAGAAGAGGAAGAAGACGAGGTAGAGAGCGATGGAGGAGTAGAGGTGGTGGCAGAACCGCGTGCAATCCGTGGCGGTGACACCAACTCCACTGTTGTTGTTGTTGTTGAGCTACCCATTCCCTGCTTCCCATTCCCAGCCATTACCAAGTTCACCCAGTGGGCAGTGTAGGTGACATACCTGCCCTGACCATGCTTGGAGGACCATGCGTCAGTAGTCATATGGACCTTTGGCCCAACACTAAGTGACAGAGATGCGGTAACTTGGCTCTGCACATGTTGGTACAGGTGTGGTATTCCCTTTTTAGAAAAAAAATTGCGGCTGGGTACCTTCCACTGCGGTGTCCCAATTGCTACAAATTTGCGGAAGGCCTCAGAGTCCACCAGCTGGTATGGTAAAAGCTGGCGGACTAAGAGTGCAGACAAGCCAGCTGTCAGACGCCGGGCAAGGGGGTGACAGTCAGACATTGGCTTCTTACGCTCAAACATGGCCTTCACAGAAACTTGGCTGGTGGCAGATGACTGGGAATGGGAACAGGTGGTCAAGGTGGAAGGCGGAGTGGAGGGTGGTTCAGATGGGTCAAGGAGAGCAGAGGTAGAGCAGTAAGATGCTGGACCAGAAGGAGTGTGGCTTTTAGTTTGCCTGTTGCCTTTGAGGTGTTGCTCCCAAAGTGCTTTGTGCTTGCCGCTCATGTGCCTTCGCATAGAAGTTGTACCTATGTGGCTGTTGGGCTTACCAAGGCTCAGTTTCTGACTGCACTCATTGCAAATTACAATGCTTTTGTCAGAGGCACACACATTAAAAAAATCCCACACTGCTGACTTTTTGGAAGTGTGCGATCTGGCGGTAACAGTAGAAGTTGGCGGCATTGGCGGCAATGGCGGGTGCGTTGGCCGGCTGAACACAGGTGCCGATATATGTTGTTGCCCTACTGATCCCTGCGGGCTGTCCTCCCTGCTTCTTCTAAGTCTTATTCTCCTACTGCCTCTCTGACTCTCCGTCTCTCCATCTGAACTACCCTCCTCTTGCTCTCTTCTACTAGGCACCCACAAAACATCAATCTCCTCATCATCATTCTCCTCAGATGCATCAATTTCTTCTGACACATCACAGAAGGAAGCAGCAGCGGGGACCTCCTCCTCATCACTCATCATTATGTCCATCTCTGTCGTGTTCTCTGCCAGAATTAAATCTGGTGTAACGTCCTCATCTCCTTCATCTTCTTCTGCCAATAATGGTTGCGCATTACTCAGTTCAAGAAACTCATGGGAAAATAACTCCTCTGACTCCAGTGAAGAAGGGGCACCGGTGGTGGAGGAAGTGTTACGTGGGGTGGCCATAGCAGTGGAGGATGAGGAGGATGTTGTGGTAAAGTTAGAAACGGTAGAGGATGGGGTGTGCTGTGTAAGCCAGTCAACTACCTCTTCAGCATTTTGGGAGTTCAGGGTCATTGGCTTTTTAAAACTGGGCAATTTGCTAGGGCCACAGGATTGCATAGCAGCACGGCCCCTAGCACGGCCTCTGCGTGGCGGCCTGCCTTTGCCTGGCATTATTTTTAAAAAAACAACAACAACAAAAACTCAGTTGGTTTTTCTGGAAACGATAATACACACAGCTAGATGGCGGTTTGAAGAAAACACTGTGCAAATAATGCCTACAAGGTCAACGTATACACAGCGGTGGATACGGATTACGTAAAATATAAGAATGCTGCTTGAAAAAAAGTAACTCAAGTGGTTTTTCTAGAGACGATAATATTATCAATATTTAGACAAAATGTGAACAAGCTCACACAGCTAGATGGCGGTTTGAAGAAAACACTGTGCAAATAATGCCTACAAGGTCAACGTATACACAGCGGTGGATACGGATTACGTAAAATATAAGAATGCTGCTTGAAAAAAAGTAACTCAAGTGGTTTTTCTAGAGACGATAATATTATCAATATTTAGACAAAATGTGAACAAGCTCACACAGCTAGATGGCGGTTTGAAGAAAACACTGTGCAAATAATGCCTACAAGGTCAACGTATACACAGCGGTGGATACGGATTATGTAAAATATAAGAATGCTGCTTGAAAAAAAGTAACTCAAGTGGTTTTTCTAGAGACGATAATATTATCAATATTTAGACAAAATGTGAACAAGCTCACACAGCTAGATGGCGGTTTGAAGAAAACACTGTGCAAATAATGCCTACAAGGTCAACGTATACACAGCGGTGGATACGGATTACGTAAAATATAAGAATGCTGCTTGAAAAAAAGTAACTCAAGTGGTTTTTCTAGAGACGATAATATTATCAATATTTAGACAAAATGTGAACAAGCTCACACAGCTAGATGGCGGTTTGAAGAAAACACTGTGCAAATAATGCCTACAAGGTCAACGTATACACAGCGGTGGATACGGATTACGTAAAATATAAGAATGCTGCTTGAAAAAAAGTAACTCAAGTGGTTTTTCTAGAGACGATAATATTATCAATATTTAGACAAAATGTGAACAAGCTCACACAGCTAGATGGCGGTTTGAAGAAAACACTGTGCAAATAATGCCCACAAGATCAACGTATACACTACTACAGCGGTGGATACGGATTACGTAAAATATATTATGGCTGCTTGAAAAAAGTCACTCCGGTGTTTTTTCTGGAGACGGTAATATTATGGATATTTAGACAGAATGTGAACAAGGTCACACAGCTAGATGGCTGTTGGTTGAATAACACACTGGGCAAAAAATGCCTACAGGGCAAATAATGCCTAAAAGGTCAACTTATACACTACTACAGCGATGGATACGGATTACGTAAAATTTATTATGGCTGCTTGAAAAAAGTCACTCCGGTGTTTTTTCTGGAGACGGTAATATTATGGATATTTAGACAGAATGTGAACAAGGTCACACAGCTAGATGGCTGTTGGTTGAATAACACACTGGGCAAAAAATGCCTACAGGGCAAATAATGCCTAAAAGGTCAACTTATACACTACTACAGCGATGGATACGGATTACGTAAAATTTATTATGGCTGCTTGAAAAAAGTCACTCCGGTGTTTTTTCTGGAGACGGTAATATTATGGATATTTAGACAGAATGTGAACAAGGTCACACAGCTAGATGGCTGTTGGTTGAATAACACACTGGGCAAAAAATGCCTACAGGGCAAATAATGCCTAAAAGGTCAACTTATACACTACTACAGCGGTAGTAAAATAAAAAAAAGTAAAATAAAAAAAAAATGAATATTAAAAAAAAAAAATTACAGTTGGTGCTGCTGAACTACTAGGAGCAGCAGATTAGCACACCAGTCCCACTCCCCAACACTGCTAGACTAATAGCACTGGGCTCTTATAGTAGTAGTAGTAGTAGTAGTAGTAGTAGTAAAACAACAAAAAAATAAATAAAAGCAGTCCTTACAAGGACTACTGTTATTGCAGCAGTCAGCAGATGAGATCAGAAGCAGGACAGCTGCCCACTGCAGCTACATACAGAGCACTGCAGTAGAAGGTAGATTACTAGCCAGCAAAGCTACCTAAGCTTAAATGTCCCTCAAACCCCTGCAGACTTCTGTCCCTCCAATAACAGAGCAGTATCAAAACGATTACTAGCCAGCAAACTTTCAACTGTCCCTGAAATCACTAACAGGCAGCAGCTCTCTCCCTACACTATCTCTTCAGCACACACAGGCAGAGTGAAAAAAACGCTGCAGGGCTTCGGTTTTTATAGGGAAGGGGAGTGGTCCAGGGGAGAGCTTCCTGATTGGCTGCCATGTACCTGCTGGTCTGGGGTGAGAGGGCAAAAAAAAGCGCCAACAATGGCGAACCCAAAATGGCGAACGTCGCGCGACGTTCGCGAACTTCCGGCGAGCGCGAACACCCGATGTTCGCGCGAACAAGTTCGCCGGCGAACAGTTCGCGCCATCTCTAGTCTTGAGCAAGGTTTTCTTCCCCATATGACTCTTGTTTCTTGATGTTTGTGTGTTATAATGTTATTGCAATGCTGGGAGTAACTTACTCAATGATGATTATGTTGATTAAACTGATGAGTACCTTGTTCCTTACAATTTGTTTTATATTCTAGGGGTTGTTAACAAGAACATTTGCAACTGAGCTAATTGGTGTGACTTTACAACATGGGCCCCTATTACTTGTGAGCCAAATTCAAATGTAAATAGAGTTGAGGAGCAACACAAGCATGAACAAATTCCTGGGGGGTACCATATAACTGCTGTAATTGGTTATTTGGTAGCGCCTATGTGGACTGGCAGTCTATAGGAGGCTCTGTTTGGCAGTACACCTGGTTTTTATACAACCAAAACTTGTCTCCAAGGCTGGAATTCAAAAATAAGCACCTGCTTTGAAGCCACTGGGAGCAACATCTAAGGGGTTGGTGAGCAGCCTGTTGCTTGTGAGCCACTGTTTGGAGATCATTGGTCTATATCTATAGGATAGGATATTGGATAGGGCTGAAGATAAGTTAGTTTTGTGATTATTGGGACTGTTGTCCCATTTGGCTTTATCATTAGAAGAATAACAGTACAAGCATGCAACTGTCCAACTTATTGTTATGAGTTTTACCAGCTTCAATAATAACAAAATGATGGGAGTAACACAAGTGCCCAGTTAACTCGTCTGAAGAGTTTCATGGTTGCTAAGTTAGAGTTTAGAAGTCTCGCAGACTGGAGACCATATGAAGTATAATGGTAGATATGCCCATTAAGGATCTGCTTAATAGAAATAACACATTCTTATGGTGAACAGATGACAAGACAAGGCTGAATCCAGTTCACATGCCAGAGGTCAGGGCAGGCGGCAGGCAGAGTCCAGCAACAGACTGGTAATCAGGGCAGAAGGCAGACGAAGAACAAGAGACCAATAAACAAGCTAAGGGTGAAGGCAGGAGACAAACAAACACTAAGGCCAGTAACCCGGCAGAAATCCAATCCATGGAATCCACAGAATAACAGGATTTGGGAACCAAAACAGGGACTCACAGCTACAGAGCTTAATGACCAAGAAGCTATCCAGAAGAGGCTGACATAATAATAATTATACAGGTTCTTGATAACTGTCTAGCTGGCACCTGAGCTTACCAACGTTGGAGGTGGAAACAGCGGTGAGAGAGGAAATAGAAGATTCCTATTAGGATTATCAAGCTCAAACAGTCTCCAGTGGCTCAACAAGGAAGAGCACCTACAAACAGTCCATGGTTTCAATCTAGATCAGGGTCCTGTGAAGCCCACATCCTTCATCTTCATGGGTTCCCTTCTGTGGTTATTAAAATGGCCATAACCAAAGGGCATATGTGAACCAACACAACTCTTATTCTAATCTTATTGGAGGAAACCATTTAGAGGTGGGGGAGGCCATTAAGCAAAATAACACCCATCTGTAGATTCTTGAAATTGGCAGTGATTCAGGGCATTTTGTCACCCAAGCAAAGTCTAGTTTAGCAGGTGGACAACAAAGCGTTAGGAGTCACTTCCAGACTTCTGGGTGACTTGTGCTTACTACAATATGCAGTAGTCAACATCGCCTGAACCCGTCAGTGCATCTGGAGGTCCAGCTGATTGCCTCAGGAAAGAATGAGTTGTGTTATTTTGGTTGTTTGTCACCCACATGCTCAGCTGGAAATTGTTTGGGTGGCAAAACACCCTAAATCACCCCATCTGTGATTGCCTTAAAGGGGCCTCATTCATTTCTGTTGATAAGAACACAAAAACACAAGATATCCTATTGATGCTTTGGTATATTTCCATGAAAGCCAGTGAAAATAAAACTCCCTAGGGACATTTTATTTTACCGTTCATTTGAAAAAGGGAAGCAGACCTAGACTATATGATAAAAGCACACATTTTTTTGAAAAAAGATTCAGAAAAATCCCTTACTGCACACGTGGGCTGAGGAACTGAATCGCTGCGGAGCATTATAACTGCCATTCCCACAAAATGGCATTTTGTAAAGTTTAATGACTACAGGGTTTGGAAATTGCATAGACAGCACCTATGATAATGAGCAGTGAACTTCTCCGATTCATCTCGCGTTTTCCTTGTGTGCCTTTTTGCTCTAATAGATCACCAGAGACTCACCTCTTTCTTCACTGTCTCTGGGAGGAAACCAGCAGATGAGATTTTCTTTGACTTTAGCAGTTTAAATGATGCAAAAGAAGCCGAGGCATTCCGTCTCGACAAGCGAGTCAGGCCATTCATCAGGCCTCTTCCCATAAAAATGAAAAGATTTACTTTTCAGCAAAAAGAATCAGTTGACTGGACGAGTTCATTGCATGTTCAGCAACTGTCTTCTGGAAAAATGAGCTTTTTCTTCACTGAGAAATTGCATGAAAAGAAATGTAAGATTGCTGAGGGTTGCTAAGCACTATTGCAATTTACACTAATTAGTTCTTTCCCCATATTTTCAAAATATTAGCAGGAAATAGCCTCTATGGCATTCTATTGAAATTTTGTCGATGATCCTGGGTCTTTATCCCAGAATTCCTTTTGCTATGAGCATGTAATTCTGCTCTGATATTCTGGAGCTCCTAAGGGTCTGAGCATGGATCTGAGAGAAGGATATGTGGCCACTTCGGGACCTTCTTAGAGGTCTATTTATGTGCTACTCTTGTAGTAGGGTCCTGTGCAGGTCCCATGCCCGACCTGGATCTAGTGACCCACAATCTCTCTTCTATGCCCTCTAAGCAGACCCACTACCCACTTAACTTACCTTGCAAACCAGGTAACAATAAACCTGGAAGGGACATCACTGTGGACTGGGAGTGACATCACTCCTAAGTCAGATCAACTGGGTAAGGGGAATAAAAATTAGCTTTTTTGTTGGGGAGGTGGTAGGAGATCACAGTAACACTTTTAATTGGGTCCCAGGCAGGGTACTCACCGACTGCCAGCCTGATCAGGGAATCAGGAACTTTCCACCCAAAATCCAGCCACTTTGCTTGTATTCTGAGGGTAGACCCAGGTACCCTAGCTTGTAGGCCTTCTGGCTAGAGGGTGGTGGATAAGGGAACCCCTAATCTGGTGGTGAAGTGGGTCTTGAAACCTCCATCCTCTGCAGAACTTCTGGCCTGGTTGTTCAAAGATAAATGGACCCACCAGAGACTTTTGATGAAGTTGGCCTTTTGGCCCGGTGACGACGGGTTTGGAATTCTGCCTTTTTTTGAACTTTGCGTGTTTGCACTTTGCACTGAACTCACTCACTGAGTATCACTCGTATTATAAGGGATAATGAATACTGTACCCCCTACTGTTAATGATAAGGATATTAGAAGTCACTGAGGGGTTGTTCTGTGACCATATAAAGGCACAAGGCTGCAGGCCGAGTTATACATAGAACTTTGAGTATCACTCGTATTATAAGGGATAATGTACCCCCTACTGTAAATGATAAGGATATTAGAAGTCACTGAGGGGTTGTTCTGTGACCATATAAAGGCACAAGGCTGCAGGCCGAGTTATACAGGGAACTCTGAGTATCACTCGTATTATAAGGGATAATGTACCCCCTACTGTAAATGATAAGGATATTAGAAGTCACTGAGGGGTTCTGTGACCATATAAAGACACAAGGCTGCAGGCTGAGTTATACAGGGAACTCTGAGTATCACTCATGTATTATAAGGGATAATGTACCCCCTACTGTAAATGATAAGGATATTAGAAGTCACTGAGGGGTTGTTCTGTGACCGTATAAAGGCACAAGGCTGCAGGCTGAGTTATACAGGGAACTCTGAGTATCACTCATGTATTATAAGGGATATTGTACCCCCTACTGTAAATGATAAGGATATTAGAAGTCACTGAGGGGTTGTTCTGTGACCATATAAAGACACAAGGCTGCAGGCTGAGTTATACAGGGAACTCTGAGTATCACTCATGTATTATAAGGGATAATGTACCCCCTACTGTAAATGATAAGGATATTAGAAGTCACTGAGGGGTTGTTCTGTGACCATATAAAGACACAAGGCTGCAGGCTGAGTTATACAGGGAACTCTGAGTATCACTCATGTATTATAAGGGATAATGTACCCCCTACTGTAAATGTAAAGGATATAAGATAAATGGTTCTGTGACCATATAAAGTAAACTCTAAGTATTACTCATGGATTATAAGGGATAATGTACCTGGTCTTGTGCTTTGATGACAGATCTATACAGTGACTATTAACAGCATTAGAGTAAGAGAAGGTACAGCAGGACACATGCAGTAATATGAATATAAAGATATTTAAACTCTTCAGCAGTGGTGTCAGTTTCAGATAAAATAATTCAGAAGCGCCAACCCCATAAAATGCCATGTTTTTTTTCTATAACGCAGTTTTATTTGTTGCTGTAAACAAGACAGGCTGTAGAGAGTCTTCTCGCCGGGGTTGCTGCACTGTTTACATTTCGCATTGAATATTGAATTAGAAAAAATAAGCACATTTGTGAATCTCAATACATACAGTACTCCAAGAGCCAGAATATTGTATCTCACCACACACACACACTGGACAAAGTGATTTTCTTTATATTTACTTCATCTCCGGCTTAAAAATAACGTCACGCCCCTGTGTTGTGTATATAATACAATTTAATATCATTGTCCGGGGTGAAGGAGGAAAAAAAACAAAAAAAAACATTCCCTAGATTAAAAATCATACGCCATGTTGGTCCTTTACCTGTTTCTGTTAGAGAAGAAATTGTTGTCAGAAAAACGTTCCTTGACTTTTGAAAAGCCGAGAGGAACCAAGAGGATCGGCTTATATCAAATCCAGAGCATCTGGGTTATTAACATGTAGAAATCGTCTGAGGACCCACAGGAGAGAAGGGCTGACTTTCACTTTGAATCACACAAGCACTTTCCATGTTTCGGAAAATAACGGAAAGTCTAAAAAAAAAAAAGAAACTGCGCCATGGCAACGGTTCCTTGTTCTTTTGTCATTCAAATGAAGGAAACGATAACATCAAATTCACATAGACTTTCTGTTTCCCCAAAGAAAAGAAGAAAATAAGAGCGGGATTCATTACATTGTTGTATGCGTTTATCTACATACTAGCGTCAAATAAATCAAATGTGAGCCGATTGGGTTTATTATGGGATCAGCAATCTCGCTCTTGTGCAGTTCCGAGTGCTGGGTCTCGGCGTTGGGTGCTGTCCATTCTCCATTGGTGCCTCCGCAAAAAACAGGGCACCATTGTTCTAGACAATCAAAAGACTTAAGGTCAAGTCACATGGCCTCAATTTAAAACGTGTCCCAAAGTCACATTGGAAACTTGTAGAAGTTGTGATTAATGCAAAAAAAAACAATTTTTTTTCATATACACGAAAAGAAAGAGAAGGCATTGAAGGTTAATGTGACCTAACCTAAATGAAAGGAGAAAGGAAAAATAAAGGAAATGTTCCTCCTATAAGCCATGTTCTGAGAGCACAAGGTGGTATAACCTGTCCCTTTCACACAAAAGTCTGAAGGAATAGGGAAACGAGAAGGCAGCTTCCAACTCCGGCCAAGGGGTAGAAAGGGGAAAGAGCCATAGAACGGGAGACCTCTGACTTTATTTGATTGGATCCATGCAAAAAAGGCTCCTCCCTGGATACCTAGACAACAAGTGAAGAAAATAATCGTATCAGTTGGCATCGAATCAGTAAATTATCTGAAAGCTTTAAACTGTATAAATTATTTTAGGAAAAGCAAGCTAGTCAAACATCTACTTTGGTGTTCACTCTTGAATGGAACCTGCTTGGAATAAAGGACAAATACAATACCTGCTTCCTCTGCCTGGTCCAGTGATTGCAGTGATGGCTAAAAGACCAGATCTGAGCACCTGACCCACCATGTTTGTTGTTGCATCAGCCAATGATCTGCTCATTCAGCCATTGGTTTCAATATGGTGGCACATCCAATGAAGGTGACTGGATTAATGAAAGTTTTGAAAATTCATAGGGGTCATTTATGAAGACCCCAGACAGAAATGGAAAAGTCCCAAGGTGAATCCTGCCCCCACCCCTAATAATTACAGTTATGTTATTTAAAGGAAGCTCTGGTGGTCACAGGTCTCTGAGCTCCGTTTTGGACTACAGCAATTCGTTTACGATAGAAGGCATCGCGCAATGAGCACAAACTTACATAGTAACATAGTAAGTTAGGTTAAAAAAGACACACGTCCATGAAGTTCAACCTTTTTAACTTCATGGTTATTACCCAATTCTTTGCATTTTGCACCCTTCTTCAGTCTGTCAGTGGTCAATTGAACCATGCCTACATCCAGCTTCAATGTAGTGTCACATTCAATGGTGGATGGATTAATGAAAACATTAAACCTTGTATGTTCTAAAACTGTTGCAGACTGATTCCCCCAAATCAGGGGTCCCCAATCTTTTTTTTACCCATGAGCCACTTTCAAATGAAAAAAGAGTTGGGGAACAACTCAAGTATGAAAATAAAATCCTGGGGAATGCTAAATAAGTGCTGTTATTGGCTATTTGGTAGCCTCTTGTGTGGACTGGCAGTCTACAGGAGGCTTTGTTTGGCAGTACATCTGGTTTTTATGCAACCAAAACTTGCCTCCAAGCCTGGAATTCAAAAATAAGCACCTGCTTTGAGGCCACTGAGAGCAACATCCAAGGGGTTGGGGAGCAACATGTTGCACGTGTGCCACTGGCTGATCACTGCCCAAAATAAACAAAATTACACTCAACTAAATCCAACCCCAAGGAGTTATACAGATACTGTATGAACGATGGCCTACCTTGGTTGACTGAAGCTGGACAAAGATGCTCTCTTCTAACACGGAGATGGAACTGTTTTTATGCACCTCTTCTGTAAACGCTGGTGTTATTGAGGCAACAGAGGGACTTGACACTGGATTCAAGTTTGTCCCATTGCCAAAGGCGTAAATAGCATTTTCTAGAACAATAAACAAAAAAAGTCTTTATTGATTACACAAGTCGCTAATATAAATGACAAAGGCACTTTATTTGGCAGCCAGAGGTCCAAAAAGTTGCTGAAAAGAAGCAATTTTTTATAAAGTGCAATAAAACTTGCTACAGGGCAAGATAGAAGAACAAATCAGCTTTCTGTTCCTAATGATGACTTGCCAGCCGGCAGGAGCAGGCGCTTGACTGAGAGCTTGATCAGAAGTTCAGATCGGGGAACAGAATGAGTGGAGCATGCCATTGATTGCCAGGGCCATTATAGAGGCCAATGATTGAATAAAGAAGGCAAATTCAGCTCATTAATCTTCCCAAACTCCAGACGTGGCTGGAACGTTGTGGTTTGTACACAGCTACACAGTTTCTCTAACTTCTGCTCTGGTGAAAACTTTCCCTTCTTAAAGCTCACAGTGGAATGGATGCAAAGCTGGACTAGAGCTGTGCGGTGAGTATAAACTCATGGGACAGGTACAGGATCACATTTTTAACTGCCTAATCTAGTTTAGCGTTTGGGAGGGGGTAATAAAGTGCAATGTTGATCTCATCATCAAGATGAATCACTTGATACAAGTCAGTGGAAGCTCACTGGGCCATCAGCAAATCTCATGAACCAAATAGCAGAATGCAAGTTCTGTAGGACAGGAATGAAAAGTCATGCATCAGAAATGATTCCTCGCATTATGATATGTGGGTGAATGTTCTACAGGAAGATGCTCTAGATCAGAGACGCTCAACCTAAGGTACTTCCATCATGTTTTCAACCATCTGCTTTTAGGAGCTTTTGAGAGAAATGGGGATATCAAGAGTAATAACAGGTAAAAGGTTGGATCCTTCACTAAAGTGCTACTGTTCTAGATGTGACAATGACCTAACCATAAAAGGCATCAGATATACAGCCAGGGGGTAGGTTCCAGCCTATGTAGAGTGTGTTAATAGGACCACCGCATGGGGTTTGCCTTGATGTTGGTATGGTGCACACCTGCCCCACCCCTTTTGGGACATCAGAGATGGGCGGGTGGGACACAGGTTTATAAATAGAGTGGTGGTGCTGGTTGGGTAGGGTTCAGGTTGGGAGAGCTTGGGTTAGGGACAGGTTCGGGTTAATTTTTTAACACGCACATCAATTTTATTTGAACACATGTTCAATACCTCCTTTCTGTTTGGATGGACATATTGGGGTGTGGGGAGGCTCATTCCCTACAGGCCTTCATTAAAATCCACCCTTGTCCCCCCATTTTCTAGATCCCCATCTCACTGGCTTCCAAGACCAATATTAAAAGAGCCCATTGTCAGCAAAAACACAGGATGCCATTTACCTCCCAATATAAAAAAATGCAGACATTCTGCTTTACAGAACCACATTCTGCATTGCAGCTTATTTTATCTTCCTTTGTTACAAAATACAGTTGAATAAATGGATTTGGAATTTTTTTTATCAGAATTTTATTCTCTCTTCAAACACCTCAGAAACTGCCTTTCACCGCTGCGCTTGCAACACACTGATTTTTAGCATGCATTGTATTTTTGATAAATATTTGATAAAACATAAAGTCTACTGAATAAAGTGTAACATTTCATACGCCAGCAAAAAAAAGAACTTTCAAAAATTTAAAAAATTTAAAAGAAAGATACAAATCTCAAAGAGTTCGGCTGATCTTTGGACAAATTTGGGTCAAGCACGCCCTCCCAAGGGTCCCATATACAGTCGGGAATATTTGAGCTGATTTCTGAATACTTACGGAGACAGATGTTATTTGTGAAAAGGTGGAGGAAGTTCTCACACTCTTCTTGGCGGTTGCCACTCGTGTTACAAGTGCACAAAGGGGAAACGCTGGAGGAGGAGTTGTCAACATAATTGGGCGTGATGGCGCTACCTGTTAACAGAAGGCATAGGTTATGGAAAATAGATGAATATATGGACTTGTAACATTGTGACTAATCCCTGTGACAACCATTGCCCTTCAATTTAATTGCAAAGTCCCTATTTTAGACCACAGCAATTGAAAGTCCATAAAACAGCAACTAAATGAATCAAGGTGATTACAGTTATGACAATTGACTGGCCAAGTTGGGAATATTCATGCTGCTCAATCATCTACGGGCAAGATCAAGAAATAGGAGGACCAAGATCAATCAATCAGGATCAATATACTTGGTCAGTAGATCAAACAGGAAGATCTGAAGGTCTTCTAACTTCCCTTTAGGAAGAACAGAATCTGCCAACTGTTGTGTGAAGAACATGCATTTGACTTATAAATAGGGATCTACTACATGTTTCTTTGCTGATTTGTAGGTTACAGAAACAGGTAAATATGTATCTGATAAAAAGAGAGAGCAGTCAAAATACATGGGCACCAGATGCACAAACTAACCCTTGGGAATATTAGCAACAGATTCGGTTACTAATTGTAGCAAAGCACATGGATAGCAGATGGGGAGGCATCGTGTCATACACTGGATATTTCACTAAGTCTGTACCAGATGGATTAACCAGCAAAAAGGCCAAACCATCAGTCTGAGCCCTAGAGTGCTAGAAAATGACGGGGACAAATTAAAGAGCGCACTCGAGTCAAATTTTTACCCTCTTTAAATTCTAATCATTTTGACCTGAATTTATACCTCTGGTTGCTAATAGAATTATTTCTGACAACTCAACCAAAATAATCAATAAATGCCTGTATACTTGGTCAGTATACCAGAAAATATAAGTGTACCCAGCATTTCCTCCAAAGTTTCTCCTGTATACCCAGCATGCCAAGCTTCTCCTATATATTCATCATCCCAAGCTTCTCCTGTATATCCAACATCCCAAGCTTGTTCTGTAAACCCAACATCCGAAGCTTGTTCTGTATACTCATCATTCCAGCTTCTCTTGTATACCCAACTTACCAGGCTTCTCCTGTATACCCAACATCTCAAGCTTCTCCTTTATACCCAACATGCCAAGCTTCTTCTGTATACCCAACTTCCCAAGCTTCTCCTGTAAACTCAACATGCCAAACTTCTCCTGTATACCCAGCTTCCCAAGCTTTTCCTGTATACCCAACATTCCAAGCTTCTTCTATATACCCAGCATCCCAAGCTTCTCCTGTATACCCAACATGCCAAGCTTCTTCTATATACCCAGCATCCCAAGCTTCTCCTGTATACCCAACATGCCAAGCTTCTCCTGTATACCCAACATGCCATGCTTGTTCTATATACTCATCATCCCAAGCTTCTCCTGTATATCCAACATCCCAAGCTTCTCTTGTATACCCAGCATCCCAAGATTCCCAAGATTCTTTTGTATGCCCAACATCCCAAGCTTTTCCTGTGTATGAAAATTCCTAAGCTTCTCAATATTCCCAGTATTATTTTGTACACCCAACATCCCAAGCTTTTCCTGTACAATCAACATGTCAAGCTTTTCCTATAAACCCAACATCCAAAGCTTCTCCTGTGAACTCAACATCCAATGTTTCTCCTATAAACTCAACATTCAAAGCTTCTCCTGTAAACCCATCATCCCAAGCTTCTCCTGTAAACCCATCATCCCAAGCTTCTCCTGTATACCCATCATCCCAAGCTTCTCCTGTATACCCAAAATCCAAAGCTTTTTCCTGTATACCCCATGCCTGAGCTTCCCTTGAATATCACATACACATTTTTCTGCAAACCTATAGAGAGGAAGAAGGAACATTTAATTTCTCACCAGAGCTGTCAGACTTGGGTACAACTACTACACTCGCCCCCGTTATCCACTATGCATTGTTGCTGTCAACTTCCTTTTCATTATCTTATGAGGATTTCTGTATGTGACACACAGAGTTTTATTTCTCATTGTCGGAACTGCATTAAATTAGGTTCTGGTGCTTAACGAGAGGGCAGGTAAAGTATGAGGATGAGTTAGTGTTTGGAATCAGAGCTCTGATATCACTGCGGGTTTTGAGAGACTATTAGGTGGGAAGCAAACCTGTTCCTCTGGCCTGATTGTCGTTTATGCCATTTGTGCTTCAGATGTTTCCACCATTATTTCTCTCTATCATTATCATTAAGGACCCCCTGATCACCTGTATGTTTCAAGCACACGGGCACATAGCAGCTCATGTTAGACAACTTCATTATTTCAGCAAAATTATTGGACAGTGTCCAAAAACTTTCCTTCTTGAACAATTAATTTTCACCTTGATAGAGCACAGCAGTATAATAAAGCATGTGCAGGTGTGGAAAGCTCAATAGTAATGACTTTTATAAGTCTATCTATCAGACGGCACAGCAATCTGCTGAAGCTTACTCTACTGAGTCAGACGAGACACAAACTGGAGCCCCAGCAGAATTAAATAATTGAGTCGTTGTTTAAATCAAATAATTGCATCCAGCAATCTTAATCCAGCAAGGAAGGCAAACAAAAGATCTTAGCAGGCCAGATGCCAATGGAGCCCCTACTGGGGTACAAAGGCTCCCCTGAGCCCAAAAATATGTCAGCTGGAAAATTCCTTTTATCATTTTTTATATCTATCTATCCATCTGTTTATCTGTCTGTGCTTTATATACTGTAAATGCATGTGTTTTAATTGGATTAAATCAGTCATCAGCACGTTTATGGGAGGGAATTCCATAACCTGAAAGGTGAAATCACCTTCCCTCCGATCACCTGCAACACCCTACCTGTTATTTTCCACCATTCCACCATTTGAGCAACAATTCCAGATAATGGAAAATGTGGTGCACAAATTAGGGAGTGGGAAACCTGATACATTAAAAGGAGCACAATACAATCTGATGCTGAATTAGGCCAATAGGAAATGCAGGACAATATTAGGGGCAATGTACTGGGGGTGTGGGTAATGTAATGCATTATAAGCGGTAGAGGGCAATGGAATGCTTAATAAAGGGTAGTTTTACAAATAATGCATCATTAGTGGGGAGTGGGTGATGTTGGGCAATATGATGTACAATTAAACTGGCTCTACATGTACCAATAACATTAATATGTACATGATGGCCAGGTCTGCCATCATGGGGTAAAAGGGGCACTGCAGTTAGTGGTCCTGTCCCAGAGGGGGTCCCTGGATCCTGGGCAGAGTTCTGGATGGAGCATGGAGAAGAAACAGAGTCGGACTGGGAAAAAACCTGGTGAATCTAAATGAGCCCCAGAATTGAGCAGAAACAGGGTAAGACTGGGAAAAACCTGGGGATTCTAAATGAGCCCCAGCATTGAGCAGAAACAGGGTAAGACTGGGAAAAAACCTGGTGAATCTAAATGAGCCCCAGCATGGAGCAGAAACAGGGTAAGACTGGGAAAAACCTGGGGATTCTAAATGAGCCCCAGCATTGAGCAGAAACAGGGTAAGACTGGGAAAAACCTGGTGAATCTAAATGAGCCCCAGCATGAAGCAGAAACAGGGTAAGACTGGGAAAAAACCTGGTGAATCTAAATGAGCCCCAGCATTTAGCAGAAACAGGGTAAGACTGGGAAAAACCTGGTGAATCTAAATGAGCCCCAGCATTTAGCAGAAACAGGGTAAGACTGGGAAAAAACCTGGTGAATCTAAATGAGCCCCAGCATGGAGCAGAAACAGGGTAAGACTGGGAAAAACCTGGGGATTCTAAATGAGCCCCAGCATTGAGCAGAAACAGGGTATGACTGGGAAAAACCTGGGGATTCTAAATGAGCCCCAGCATGGAGCAGAAACAGGGTAAGACTGGGAAAAACCTGGTGAATCTAAATGAGCCCCAGCATTTAGCAGAAACAGGGTAAGACTGGGAAAAACCTGGTGAATCTAAATGAGCCCCAGCATTTAGCAGAAACAGGGTAAGACTGGGAAAAACCTGGGGATTCTAAATGAGCCCCAGCATTTAGCAGAAACAGGGTAAGACTGGGAAAAACCTGGGGATTCTAAATGAGCCCCAGCATGGAGCAGAAACAGGGTAAGACTGTGAAAAACCTGGGGATTCTAAATGAGCCCCAGCATGGAGCAGAAACAGGGTAAGACTGGGAAAAACCTGGTGAATCTAAATGAGCCCCAGAATGGAGCAGAAACAGGGTAAGACTGGGAAAAAATCTAGTGATTCTATATGAGCCCCAGCATTGAGCAGAAACAGGGTAAGACTGGGAAAAAATCTAGTGATTCTATATGAGCCCCAGCATGGAGCAGAATACTGCTTCATGCTGGGGCTCATTTAGAATCCCCCCATCATTTTTTTTAAGGGCAGCAGTAAGAATTATGTGGTATTAGGGGTAGAGGGTGAGGGTAATCAGGTCCGGACTGAGAATTAAAATCGGCATTTCAGGTACACAGAGGCTCAATCAGCCCCACCAGCCCACTAAATAGTCACTTTCTATGGCACCTTACAGCAGCCCCTCTGGCATTTGCCAGAACCAACAGATTGCCAGTCCGGGCCTGGGGGTAATGACTTGAGAGCCATTCCTGAAGACTGGGACTGAAACAAAACTTTACGTAATTTGTTAAAATTATGAGGTTAATAACTGACTATACGAGAATATCATTATGCTGATGTGCTGCCTTTTCTTTGGCCAAAGTACTGCCGGATTTACTGCCCCGGTGGGACTGAACCCCAAGTGATGGATCACACAGTCAGATAACATTAATCCCCCCCCATTAATCACACCTTGACTTCTTACATCTGGCCTTCCCAAAACCCACAGAGTTAAAGGCAGAAATCCCTGATACAAATGAAACGCAGGCTCCCTACTATTCACCAACCATAACTCACGCTCCTTCCCTTTAGGGGGTTCAACAACGAACAAAGTGGATAAAAAATGCAAAAGTAAAACTCGATCGATATCCTTCGGAAAAGACAAAATGCTGCTTCTCGGCTTTAAAATGTAAAATAGATATTTTTATACAAGCGCATGATTAGTTTAGGCTGAAAATGCTAAAGAATAATGTGATTACTCACAATATGAGCGGCTGAAATGTTACAATTATGTAAGAACGGGACTTAAAGGCTTTGGCATTAAATCTAATTGAATTAGAAACTGATAGATTTCAGCAGAAGCTGCTCCAGGGTGTCACCTGTTGGAGGCCAAGAGGTGAGAGAATGGATTTCTGCTTTCATATTTTATAATAAATAAATGAAATATTCCCAGAACCTCAGAAACTGGATTTGTATTGGATTTTTTGCATACTGAAATTTGTACGTGGCGGCAATTGTGCGTTCCAGTATTTCTGGTTTTTCAGCAGGATATTTGATATTAGAGAGGGCAACAATACATTTGTAGCCTTACAGAACATTTGCTTTTTAGATGGGGTCAGTGACCCCCCCATCTGAAAGCTGGAAAGAGTCAGAAGAAGAAGGCAATTAAATAAAAAACTAGGGATGACAAATCCCCCAATCGTTTGTGAAAGATTTGGAATGTGCAGTTCTGAGAAATAAATGTTCAAACAATTAAATGTTTTTAGATAGAAACGAGTGCATTCTGCATCACAGCCGATGATGAGGATTAGGCCCATAGCATGGGGGGGATTATAGGTGGATACATATATATAGATAAAGGGGAAACTCAAAAGCTGCCCATACACGGGCCAATAAAAGCTGCCGACAGACTCAGCAGCTTATCAACCGTGCGTGTGGCCCTCCAATGGGCTTTCCAGATTGATATCTGCCCGAAAGTCGGCAGATGTCAATCAGGCAGGGTTAAAAATCTTGTTGGATCACGGCATCTTTTCATAGATGCAGTCCTGCGATCTAACAACCCATATTGGCACATTATGATCCGATTGCTGAGCCCCAGGGCCCACGATTGGATCAGCCCAATATCACTATCAATGTGGGCATATCGGGGAGAGACATCGCCAAACGAGTGGATCTCCCTGTGTAAGGCCACCTTAAAGGAGAAGGGAAGGTTAAAACTAAGTCAGCTTTATCAGAAAGGTCTATATAAATACACCATTAAACCCTCAAAGTAATGCTGCTCTGAGTCCTCTGTCAAAAGAAACAGCACATTTCTTTTTATGGGCTTCTGTATCAGACTTCCTGTTTTAAACCTCCAGGGCTAGGGCTTGAGCATGCTCAGTTTGCTCCCTTCTCCTTCCTCCCTTCTCCCCTCGCTGTTGTAATCTGAGCCTAGAGCTATGAGAGACTCAGGCAGGAAGTGATGTCACACCAAGCTAATATGGCAGCTGCTATTCTAAACAAACAGAGAGAGCTTCTAGAGCTGTTTACTCAGGTATGTTAAAGCATTCTACAGAATAAATATAGTGTTCTAGCTTGCACTATGGTGGCTAATCTATTGTCAATAAACTGCCTGTGTAGCTTTCCTTCTCCTTTAAGGTGCATGTAGAGATTTCTCTTGTTTCATCTGTCAGGATGTTCAGTTCTGAGAAGTAAAGGTTCTGCACCACAGCTGATAAAGGATTAGGCCCATATCATGGGGGGAGGGGGTTATAGGTGACTGATAATATAGAGGAAACCCTAAAGGTGGAGGTAGTGGTTGTTCTAAATCTGTGATTTTCATACACTTAATTACATGCACAATATCATCGAATACGCTTTTTAAGAATGGTTATTAAGTTCTGAATTGGATTTTTGAGATTAAGCTTTTAGAGTTTAAAAAATGTGAAATCTGATGAGAGACATTAAAGGGGTTGTTTAACTGTTAGTATGATGTAGAGATTGATATTCTGAGACAATTTGCATTTGGTTTTAATTTTTTATTATTTCTGGCTTTTGAGTTATTTAGCTTTTTATTCAGCAGCTCTCCAGTTTGTAATTTCAGCTTAATCAGAATAACCCTAGCGACCATGCATTGATTTAAATCAGAGACTGGAATATGAATAGGAGAGGCCTGAATAGAAAGACACGTAATAAAAAAAGTAGCAATAACAATACATTTGTAGCCTTACAGAGCATTTGTTTTTAGATGGGGTCAGTGACCCCCATTTGAAAGCTGGAGAGAGCCAGAAGTAGAAGGCAATTCATTCAAAAAACTATAAGAAATAAATAAGGAAGACCAATTGAAAAGTTGCTTAGAATTGGCCATTCTATAACGGACTAAAAGTTAACTTGAAGGTGAACCACCCCTTTAAGATGCTGTGAGTCTAATTTGCCCGTTGCACATGGGATAACCAGTACCCACAAGAGTTTGGACGTGGCCTCAATGTAATGAACGTATAATACTGAGCAATCGTTTGTATTCCAGTGACTCATATAATCGACCAGTGGTGAATAAAGGCACAGTACAGGCTTGCGGCCTCATATAAATGATACTCAATAACTACGTTTGTTGTTGCTGAGCATGGAAGCAATGCCTGTTCTTCACTGTGTGTATATTGGGATAATGAGCAATCTGCCTAACGATGCATGGAGCCTATGCATTTATAATCAGCATGCTGCCTTGTGTTATAATGAACGGGATCTATATGCCTATATTACACACTCCATATAGGAAAGCAAAGCCTTTCATTACACTACTAATGTGCAACTGCCAACTCTACGTGGCAGGGAGTTGAGGAATAATATTGGGTCTCATGGAATAATATCGTTCTTCAGGCTTGTAAAACTGCCCTTACGTCTCGCACTCTCTATAAAGTAATATATACCTGATTCAGCCTAGAAGCTAGAATTTCATATGTTGTCATGCCATCATGCTAACTGTCATATATGAGAATGCTGGGGAGGCAATAAAGGCTAAAGCTGGAGACACCCTGGTTGACTGACATTTAGAGCAAGATCTATGGCCTTGAGGTCCAACCATCTTCTGGAAAGTCATTCATTGACCCTACCACCCCAACACTGATGATCACTGACGAGTTGCCAAGCTAAGAGGGTATTATTATTGAAGGCTAAGGGCAACACATTACAAACTGGGGGAAAGCCATACATCTTGCCCACTAATTGATGGCTGCCCCATTCTGGGGACCCCTGGAGCTATCAGCACCCTGTATCTGGTGACAGCAATTGTGCAATTGCGGCGGATGCAACTCTGAGTGCATTATGGGTAAAAACTATTTCAACTTGCATTGAAAACTGCACTTACGTTCATAAATGACCCCTAATGGTCAGGTGGCAAATACCTGGCCATGCCATTTTTACTATTTATAAATCTAAACTACCCAAACTGTTACATTTCAGAGCATTTCTGTCTTGACCACTTTGGATCATATTTTTAATGAATGTCACCAGACTTTTTTTTAGCCAAATATATTGATGGAAGTTTTTCTCCTTTACCATACTGGTCATACCCCTTATTTCCCAGGAGAGGAATTAGTTTATTTGTGAAATGACTTCAAAAGGAAAATAAAAGAATTGCCTTGAAAATTCTATTGTCAGGCATTTTAGACTGAAGCTTTTACAGAGTCTAGTCTTTGTGAAACCCAATATCCAATGTTGGACTGGGTCTCCTAGGGCTGACACCATAGTTGCACTCTCAAATACAGATAGGGCCAAAGGGTATAGATATTCATTAGGTCCCATAGATTGAAGAAGGATGGGCTGATGGGAATAGTCCTAGGTGGTGGCTAACTAGAGGTTGGGCCCACCATGAGATCTTCTGGCACTTCTGGTAGGTGAGTCTGAACCTGACAATCTCAATAATACTGTTTACAGCACCTCGTGTACCTTAATGAATCAACCCATAGCCTTCCTGGGATTTGTCCTAGGCAGTGTCTCACTAGAGGCTGGGCCCAACAGGTGATCTTCTGGTAGCTCAGTCTGTACTTGACAATTTCAATATTACTAATTATAGCACCTCATGTACCTTAATGAATCAACCCGTAGCCTTCCTGCTATCAGAACAGAGCCACTATTTAGCTCAGGTCAGACAAAACCTTCCCATCCCATTCTTTATAGCTCAGGAGAGCAGGTCCACTTTGCAAATGTCAATAGTAAGACTGGTTTTGACGGATGATCCCAGAAGAGGACAAATGAAAATCTCAGCTTGTTCCTCTCATTTATCTCAGCAGAAGAACCAGCTGGCAATTACCACTCTGCAACACGGGTTCCTAATTTGTGCTGTGGGATTTGAAAGTCTGAGATGCAAAACCACTTAAAGGGGAACCGATATAGCAATAAAACTAAGAACTGAAGGGGGTGTTCAGTGAACAAGGAAAATTTGGTGGTTGCACCACAATGCTGATGATTTGCATGAGACTTCTAAACGTTTTAATTGAGTGTTTTTTCATGGGGTCAGGCTGGGAAATAAAACGAGACTCTCTGCCGGTGACTGGGAGTCAAATTAACATTGAATTTCACTTTGCTCCACACCAGGTAATTTGTTCTGCCTTCCCCCATCCAAGGGGCTGTCGCCCGGCATTTAGCTGAGGATTAAAGAGCATCAAGTGCACCTTCTCCCTGAGTGCCGTGTCACAAGCAATAAGCTCTCCTCCCAACACTAACTCCCCTTCTTCTATTACATAAACACTGAGTGCCATGGAACCTTTTGATTTGGTCCCAGGCTGCTTTATAAGCCGGTCGGCATCAAACTGGATTACAGGCTGAAATTAGAATCTGTCCTGTAGGTAATTTCCAGCTCATCAGCAAAGAGCGACGAGGGAGATTGGATTTCCCCATCTATAAAACTCTGCTTATATGAACACAAGCAACCAGAGGGGCCCAAGCTTTTGGATATAAAAGGGGCAAATTGTATACATATTGCCTTAGTACCCCAAGGGGGAGTTTACTCAGCTATTGTTTTTGGTTTTGAATGGCTTTCTATGTTTATACAGTGACACATGCTAATATTTCTAACTTTATGAAGACTAATGGGCTTTATGGCTTCTTTATGACCACCTCACTCTATCCAATGGGTTTGAAGCCCTCTTTAAAGGTCCAAAATTGGTCAGGACCACCCTAACTCATCTTAAGGTTACAAATATGTAAAAGTACTGACTTTTTTTAAGCCATTTAGCTATCTTTACAAGACTACCCAGGACAGGTAATATGTGTTCACCTAAAATATTGCCCTAACTGACCTTCAGGCTGATCTTCTAGGTCAGGATTCCCCAACTTTTTTTCACCTGTGAGCAACATTCAAATGTAGAAAGAGTTGGGGAGCAACTCAAGCATGAAAAATGTTCCTGGTGATGCAAATAAGTGCTGTGATTGGCCATTTGGTAGACCCTATGTGGACTGGCAGCCTATAGGAGGCTCTGTATATGTATATCTAGTTTTTATGCAAATAAAACTTGCCCCTAAGACTGGAATCAAAAATAAGCATCTGTTTTGAGGCTAATGAGAACAACATTCAAGGGGTTGGTGAGCAACTAGTTGGGGATCAGTGTTCTAGGTGACTTTCTATGAGATCAAAAAAAGATTCTCCCCATATCTCACTTTACATGGCCTTCAAGTTAAGGCCCCCAAGTCGGCAGCTTTTCAGCGCATGTGTAGAGCCCCCCGAAGGACTTTCCCGATCAATATCTGGCCAGATGCCGATCGGGCAGGTTAGAAAATCCGGTCGGATGGCGGGCATATCTTTCTGCTGATGCAGTCCCGCGACCGTTTGACCTCCGTTCTGATCCGATTGGATCAGCCCGATATCGGCCACTTCAATGTGGACGACATCGCCAAATGAGCGGATCTTTACTTCTATGGCCACCTTTAAACTCACCCAATTACTGCTCTGGGACCTATCTCCACAGTTTGGCTCTAACTTTACTATTCAATATTTTGTCACGTGTTTGATTTGCCTTGAAGCTATAAAAAGTTTCAGCCAAAGCCAATAAAAGAGCTAATGATATCATTGTTACCGTTGAGATAAACCTCCCCACCAAACTGTCCCGCTGTGTCCAACTGTGTTGCTTCCATATCCAATTGCAGTAAAACACACCATGGAGCCAGATAAGGTGGAATTCTAATCTGAAGTTTCTCTTGCAGTCATAGGGTGGCTGGCTCTCTAGCGCAGAAGAGGAGTTTTATTCATTGAACATTATTGCTTGATACGACCCTGATGCCACCAGAATGCAGCGTCTATCCAAGTAATCTGGATACTTATTCTTTTAGTTTTCAAGATATTAGCAGTTTTTACACTGCTAACATGAATTTAAAATAGTAGTGCCACCTGTTTTTTCAGCCTACTGGAGTCTGTAAGCTAGTGAGAAAAGGAAAGTCTTGACATATATATATACAGAGACTATATACAGAGACCCAGACCAACTTGTGTCTTTTGCTACTGACCTGCAAGGAAGGCGAATGCTTCAGGATAACAACACCACACCCAAGTGCCACCCCTCCTGTGAGTAGTACTAAGTGTCACCCCTCCTGTAAGTAGTACTAAATGCCACCCCTCCTGTAAGTAGTACTAAGTGCCACCCCTCCTGTAAGTAGTACTAAGTGCCACACCTCCTGCAAGTAGTACCAAGTGCCACCCCTCCTGTAAGTAGTACTAAGTGCCATCCCTCCTGTAAGTAATACCAAGTGCCACCCCTTCAGTGAGTAGTACTAAGTGCCACCCCTCCTGTAAGTAGTACTAAGTGCCACCCCTCCTGTAAGTAGTACTAAGTGCCACCCCTCCTGTAAGTAGTACTAAGTGCCACCCCTCCTGTAAGTAGTACTAAGTGCCACCCCTCCTGTAAGTAGTACTAAGTGCCACCCCTCCTGTAAGTAGTACTAAGTGCCACCCCTCCTGTAAGTAGTACTAAGTGCCACCCCTCCTGCAAGTAGTACTAAGTGCCTCCCCTCCTGTAAGTGGTACCATACCTATAATTCCTGTGTACGCCAGCAGACAGGCTGCATAACTCTCCCGGGCACACCCAGTTGCAGACTTTTGAGACGGATGGCAGTTGAACTGGAATTCAGCAAAGCGGGACCTGCATGGAATAAAGAAGCTGTGATCTACAGTCCTGCAGTATGTTGTCCCCTGCAGAGCCAGAATTGTGTATGGCGCACAGAGGAACCAGCAGCCTTAAATCAAACCCTCTCCTACCTTCTTGTAATTACTTGGATGAGGAAAGGGCTCTCTGCCTCTATCTCCAGCACAAGATACATTGCCCCCTAAGTAGTAACGTGGAGCACAGGCCATACGTCCCTTTAGAGAGCCATGTATCATGCGGTGCTGCAAGAAGCAAAGGCCAGAGAAAAAAAGGCTAATGGAGACACGGATATTTATTGCATGCGGTTCCGGTATATATAGTTGTAGCCATTAGACAAATTTATTGGGAGTCATAAAGAAGAAGAATATATCACAGTGTTATTAGTGAGAGCTTTATGGTCACCTTTACTTGCAGAAAGGAGTTGGACTAGGGTAGCCAGCCGGCAACCTGCCAGCCTTTGTTATACTAACACTAGCCTCTCAGCAGCAGGAACTCTTGGGCCTTCCTAAAAGAGAGACTACAAGTCACCTATGAAAGGACAGTGCCCATAGAAGCTTTTGCTATAATAACATTGGCCTCTCAGCAGCCAATGGAACTCTTGGTCTTTCCTCAGAGAGAGGCTACTGGTCTTTATTGCAAGGATTGTGCCCAAAGAGGCCTTTGCTTTAGTGACACTGGCCTCTCAGCAGCCACTGTAACTCTTGAACGTTCCCCAGAGAGAGGCTACTAGTCTCCTATGCAAGGATATTGCCTATATAAGTCTTTGAGAAAGTTCAGAATGGATGCTGGGTGCACCTTCACCTTCATCTCCTATAGAGGTCCACTGTTGGGGGCAAGTTTGCCCAGTTCACTCTTTCAATTGGATGTTTTATTGTTCCTTTAGATCAGGGGACCCCCAACCTTTTTTACCCATAAAAAACATTCAGGGGCCCATATATTAAGGGTCAAAGTGAATTTTCGAATTCAAAAACTTCGAATTTCAAAGTAATTTTTGGGTACTTCGACCATCGAATAGGCGAAATTCAACTTTGACTTAAATTGTACACACTTCAAATATTTGACCATTCGAAAATCAAAGTACTGTCTCTTTAAAAAACTTAGACTTCGACACTTCGCCACCTTAAACCTGCCGATTTGCTAGTTAGCCTATGGGGACCTCTTAGAACCCATAGCCAAAATTTGGCTGCGTTTTAAAAAGTCTAAGTATTTTTTTTTGAAAATCGTTCGATTGATCGATTAAATCGGTAAAAACGATTGATTCGAACAATTTCTACGATCGATCGATTTAAATTCGAACGAAAAAGGCCAAAAAAATTCAAAAAGAGTTCGACTAGTTGAATTTTGCCAATTTGATGGTAGAATTTCGAAGTTTTTTAACTTTGAAATTCGACCCTTGATGAATGTGCCCCTCAATGTTAAAAGAGTCGGGGAGCAACATAAACATCCAAAATGTTCCAGAAGGTGCCAAATAAGGGCTGTGATTGGCCATTTGGTAGCTCCATGTGGACTGACAGCCTACAGGAGGCTCTGTTTGGCAGTACATCTGGTTTTTATTCAACCAAAACTTGTCTCCAAGCCTGGAATTCAAAAATAATCACCTGCTTTGAGGCCACTGGGAGCAACATCCAAGGGGTTGGAGAGGAACGTTACTCGTGAGCTACTGGTTGGGGATCACCACTTTAGATCATATGAAAGTGACATGGGACATTATATATATATATATATATTATATATACCTGCAGATGTGATTCCCTTTGCAGGCCTCAAGTGGTGTCAGGCAGTTTGGTTTCTCCTTGGCTTCATAGGAGCAGGTGGGGACGATGGTTTGGCGCCTCCGCTCTGCGCAAGCCGTGTCCTCGCAGGGGCAAAAGAGGAGCTCGTTGGTGTATTCCGCAGGCACACGGTCAAAGAACTTCCTCAGGGCCTTGTGGCACTTGGATCGGTTGCACTGCTCAGTCCGTGACACGTGGCGAATGCACGACGAGACGTAGCCGGTCCGTAGCTTCTGGCAAGTCTCATCAACGTTACACGCCTTGGCGGCATCCAGGCAGCGGTTGACTTGGGTGACTTCATTCTCAGAACCTGGAGAGGGGGATCAAGAAGTTGGTCAGAGCCCAGGAGGAAATGGCATATTCTACTCGTGCAACTCACTCTACATATAATGGAATTCTGGCAGTTGGACACCCCTCAATGTATTCCAGAAACACGTTATATTTATAACTTTTGCTTCTTCTCCAAAGAACCCTCTCAGGTCCTACCAAGGCAAATGCTCTCTCTCTCTCTCTCTCTCTCTCTCTCTCTCTCTCTCTCTCTCTCTCTCTCTCGTGTGCCACCCCTGAATACAAGTCGGAGCTACATTATAAGAGGTGGGGTGAGACCTATGATGGGCCAGGGTGGGTATGAAATCATTTCTGACTCTGGTAATGTTTCCTCTCCTGCTCAGGCTTGAAGAATCAGGGACATCTGCTCTATTAATATTTTCCATCCATCATGTGGAAATGTCCTTAGTGGCTGATCCTTCATGGGATGCCTGATGCACATAAATCCAGATAGTTCTACACAGCGGGGCCCCTGCAAGCGATGGATCCCCCCACCCGAGAGGAGCTTTAATTGGAAGCAGGTGGGAGTGGGATGAGGGGATGGTGGTACCTTGGCTGACTTTGGGGCTCAAGGTTGATCTCATCTCTATGCAGCACGCTGGGTAGTTTGGAAAAGGAACGCACTCAGCTCCCTGGAGCCCCTTCAGCAGTCGCATTCGCCTCCCACCCCTGTGTTTTATGGCTCTCTCTGTCAAATCCTGGAGCATCTGACACATACCATAGGCATATGCTTAGCTCTAATGAATCACTTCTGCGCTCCCCTCGACTCATATCTAGGATTAAATGATCCGTGCTCATTGGGACCTCAGGGGCCACACACGCGACTCAACACACACACAAACTTGTTAAAGAGAAACTCCACTCAAAAACTATTTTTTGCATAATGAATGAAAACGGAATTCTCATCAACTTTCCAATACTCGTATCCAGTGGTTTTTGCACGTGGAATGAAACATCAGTCTGTCCCTTTCTGTTACCAACTCTTCAAACAGTGAAGCAAAAGGCAATTCTCTGGGATTGTTAATCAGCTGACTTTAGTTTCAGAAGTCAGAACCACCAATGCAGAGAATATAAATATCTAGACAATTGCAACAGCATTCATATTCCATATTGTTTATTATATTTTCCATTTTAATAAATGAATATTGTTAAGGATTGAACGAGACAGATGATCAAGACCACCATCAGTAATCATGGGGGGTCCTTCCCCCAATAAGCCCCAATTATTAGCCCCACCCCCTGAGAGTTAGGCCCTACCCTTCAGGTAATGAAATGACCCATGCATGCACATCTATGCCCCAGATTCACACCCAATTATATCCAAATGCCACCAAAGCTCCACCCTTACCATGTGACCTGAAATTGGAACCTTGGCATCTCTTGGGGTGTCCCTCTGCCATAGGGCCCCTTACTGGAGTACCCCTGTACTCTCCTTGATGGGAGCACTTTGTCAAGTTCTGAATGATCTATGGCAGCAAAAGGAAACATGCCCTTGTTCCCATGCCAACAAGTAGAAAAAACAGAGCCAGACATGGATGGTCCCGGGATGTACCATCAACTACAAAATGTCACCCCCCTGTGAGCACCAGATAGACTTGTAGCAAGATTGGCTCCTTGTTTAAGGGACAGTAACATCAATAATAAAATGGTTGTATATATTATGCATATGCAAATGTAAAGAACTGCTCATCCTCAACTAAAATAAATGATTACAAGATTTTGTATATAATTGTGAATAATTGCTTTTCCCTTGAACAGTCAGGTTGGGGGGGGGGCTGAGCAGGAGGGGGAATCCAGGCAGGTTAGAATGTTACGGGGGGAGGCACAGTAGGCTACGGTGCCTGGTAGGGTGGGAAGACTAGAGAGGTTGGCTGGATAGAGATGTTAAGGAGATGGTCAGGTTAGGGAGGCAGGGTAGGCAATGGTGGCTGAGTAGGATATGAAGACCAGGAGGCTAGAGAGGTAAGGTAAGCTGGTCAGGGGAGGCTAGGGAGGGAGGCTCAGTAACATAGGAGAGTCTAGGAAGGTTAGGGAGATTGAGAAGCTAGAGAGGTTAGAAAGGATAAGAAGGCTAGGGAGCCCAGGTAAGTTAGATTGGCAATTTCACTCAACAAAACAAAATATAGGTGAGGAAACTCCTCCTAAAATTGAAAAAACGTTATTCCCAAAATTATATTAAAAACAGTTGACAGGTATCATTTGTGAGACTTATCTCCTGAACTTATGGCATGTGCTGTCACCTGACGCGTTTCCTGCCTCGTTCTGGCACTTCATCAGAAGTTAAGTTGGCAGGTTAGAGAGGTTAGAGAGGTTGGGCAGACTAGGGAGGCATAGCAGGTTAGGGCATCTGGGTAGGGTGGTAAGACTAGGGAGGTTAGGGAGGTTGTCAGGCTGAGATGTTAGGGAGGTTGGCAGGTTAAGGAGGTCAGGTAGGCAATGGTGACTGAGTAGGATATGAAGCTGATGAGAGTAGGCTAGGGAGGCTCAGAAGCATAGGAAGGCTAGACAGTCTAGGAAGGTTTGGGAGGTTGAGAAGCTAAAGAGGTTAGGGATGATGAGCAGGATAGGGAGCTCAGGCAAGTTAGGGAGCTTTGGGAGGCTGAGCAGACTAGGGAGGCTGCAGACAAATACAAGAGGTTCTCTGCACTCGACCCATTATCAATATATAAAGGACAATGAGACATTTTGTACTTTAAGTTACTAAAATATGGGAGGCAGCGGAGGCAGCGGAGACTGGGCAAGATAGGGAGGAGACAAATTCAATTCTAAAAATAAAATTTTGGGGTGTTTAAAAATGGTGTTTGATTGGGACTCTTGAGATACTGATCTCACAGGTGCAAGAATTGGTTGCCCGTGGGCCACTGATACTGCACTAGCCCTACATGGGATCTCAATGTTGTACTTATGTAATATGTGGAATCACACAACAAACTTTTAGATTCAAATCCAAGTCGACATTATATTGAGGTTTTTCTAGGCCGACGCATTTGTTCCTTACATCTGGCCCAATATATTCACATTCCCATTGTTATGTCTCCAAAAAGGGCCCTTAGCGATCGCCACTATTTATAGGACTCATGAAAAATGATTTGGGCCCTCAGAACAGAACAGCCCCCGACTCCCTTCATTAATCAGAGCCCAGAGAGAGAAGGGAAAGAGATCCCCAAACCAGCTGGAGAGCGAGAAAATATTTGTGAAAGTAAAAAATATGATCCCATTGTAAATACAGGTTACCTTGCCCTTTATGTTCCTGGATATTAATTGTGCGGCTAATTGTGTGCCCAGAGCATTTCTGTTTTGTGTTTATACCAATGGGTGGGAGCTGCCATATTACCTGCTGTGATGGACGCCAGCCTCACATAGTCGAATCTTCTGATGAATGGCTCATACGGGGAGCTCTCCAACACATTAACCCCTGGAACGAGAAGGAGAGAGTTGATGAACCCCAAAACCATCACCCAATGAGGGCGATTAGCAACCTGTGTCTTTTGTGAGCTGAATTCATGAACCTGGAGATGCTGCTGACGTCAGTTCTCTGGTCTATCGAGTCTTATCTGCCTGTATCACTTTAAGGGCCAGACTAGTCCCCACATAAAAAATTAGTTGAAATGATTTTGGGGGGGGGGGGGTTGTTAGCACCAGTCTGCTCATCCTCATTCCACTATATACGGTATATATCTCTCTATATACTCACACGTGCACAAGGCTAGTTTATATGGAAGCTTTGGGTAAAGTTTCCCTTTAATGACACCTGCAAAAACGTGTCCTTTTATTACACATATAAAAGCTCAGCGATTATCCTCCAATGTCACTGCAGAACTTTAGGGTTCCCTGAGCTCAGCCCCCCAAGCAAAGCTTCCCCCTCCCCTAATCACAGTTACACCTCTCACCCTCAGCTGCAAATTGGGCTCCAGAGAACTGAACTGGAGAATCTCTGTTTTATCTAATGACTCCCTTCACCTTCCACTGGCTCACTGCGTATTAACCCTTTCCTCTCCATTGGCTCACTGCGTATTAACCCTTTCCTCTCCACTGGCTCACTGTACATTAACCCTTTCCTCTCCATTGGCTCACTGCATATTATCCCTTTCCTCTCCATTGGCTCACTGCGTATTAACCCTTTCCTCTCCATTGGCTCACTGCGTATTAACCCTTTCCTCTCCATTGGCTCACTGTGCATTAACCCTTTCTTCCCCACTGTCTCACTGCGTATTAACCCTTTCCTCTCAGCTGGCTCACTGTGCATTTACCCTTTCCTCTCCATTGGCTCACTGCGTATTAACCCTTTCCTCTCCATTGGCTCACTGTGCATTAACCCTTTCCTCTCCGCTGTCTCACTGCGTATTAACCCATTCCTCTCTGCTGTTGCACTGCCTATTAACCCTTTCCGCTCCGCTCCCTCACTGCTTAGTAACCCTTTCCTCTCCGCTGTATCGCTGTGTATTAACCCATTCCTCTCCGCTGTCGCACTGCGTATTAACGCTTTCCTCTCCGCTGTCTCACTGCATCATAACCCTTTCCTCTTCACTGTCTCACTGCACATTAACCCTTTCATCTCCACTGTCTCACAGCGTATTAACCCTTTCATCTACACGGGCTCATGGTGTATTTACCCTTTCCTCTACACTGGCTCACTGCATATTAACCCATTCCTTTCCAGCATATTAACCCTTTCCTATCCAGTTTATCACTGTGTATTAACCCTTTGCTCTCCAGTGTCACACACCAGGGTAACCCTTTCCTTTCCACTCTCTCACAGAGGAGTAACCTTTTCCTCTCCAGTGTCACACAGCGGGCTAACCCTTTCATTTCCAGTTTTACACAATGGGGTAACCCTTTCCTCCCCAATGTCATACAGCAGGGTAATTCTTTCATCTCCAGTGTCACACAATGGGGTAACCCTTTCTTCTCCAGTGTCATACAGCGGTGTAACCCTTTCCTCTTCAGTGTCACACAGCAGACTAACCCTTTCCTATCCAATGTTACACAGTGGGGTAACCTTTCATCTCTAGTGTCTGACAGCTGGGTAACTCTTTCCTCTCCAGTGTCATACAGCAGGTTAACCCTTTCATCTCCAGTGCCACACAATGGGGTAACCCTTTCCTCGCCAGTGTCACACAATGGGGTAAACCCTTTCCTCTTCAGTGTCACACAACAGATTAACCCTTTCATCTCCAATGTCACACAGTGGGGTACACACAGTGGGGTAACAGTTTCATCTCCAGTGTCACACAGCAGGGTAACCCTTTTATCTCCACTTTTACACAATGGGGTAACCCTTTCCTCTTCAGTTTCACACAACAGGGTAACCCTTTCATCTCCAGTGTCTGAGAGCTGGGTAACCCTTTCCTCTCCAGTGTCATACAGCAGGTTAACCTTTGATCTCCAGTGCCACACAATTGGGTAACCCTTTCATTTTCAATGAACCTTTTCATCTCCAATTTCACACAGAGGGTTATCTCCAATGTCACACAGCGACATAAGCCTTTCATTTCCAGTGTCAAGAAACAGAATAACCCTTTCATCTGCAGCATTCAAAGTGGGGGTGGGGAATCATAAAGATGCCCGGAACATGGAAAGTAAATAGGCAGAGGTGTTTGCAGGCAAGGTTAAAGGACAAGCAAAGGTGCATTGGCTGCCCAGTATGCAATAATCTAAGACTTATTTGTAGTTAAACAACCTCTGCCCCAGGGGATATAAATGTCCCTCTAATCTTCCTCCCCTGGGTGTCAGGTGTAGCCTTTAGTGTCACCCCACTCCCCAGGTAATACATTTGTTTCTGAGCGGCTGATTCAGCAATTACTATTACAATACAGTTACAATTACTATTACCAATGTATAGAATGTTCTGCCAGGTATTTGCTTCCCATTCTCTTATTCATGACACAGGTAATTTATTATTGAAAAAACATCTCATTGACAGGGATCTCCACCCTAAATTCTAGAATGTTGTTACCTGGAGGCAGTATACCACTTGCAAGAACTAGAAACAAAATACAAACTCCACCCCATTATATAAGATCCCACCCCCAAGGAGTCCAAATACACCGACCTTCCACGAGGGTGTGATGGACGCTCCAGTATATGTTCAAGCAGTTCTTCTCTTTCTTCATGCCGCGTTTGCATTTGCAGCCATGCAGTTGGCTGGACAGAAGCTCCGTCACTGTACGTCGGCACTGGTTCTTGGCGTTCTGGCCCAGCTTGTTAGCACCATTCCCTGCTATACACTGGCGCAGCTTTCTGAAATTGAAACTGCAACTGGGGTTACTGGTACAGGCCTCTCCTGCTTGTAGGCAGTCTCTGCTGGTCGATGTGGCTGCTGATGTCCTCTCTACAGAAGGGAATAAAGGGAAGCAGTTGGGCTTAAGCAGTAGCTACAAATCATTCCTAAGTAAAGTCAAAGTGCCCTTTTCTAATTAATATCAAAACATTGGGGTAACAGTCATCATCTGCTATAGTTCCAGGGGTACCCAGGACACAAATAAGCTCTCACCCCAAAACTCCCCCTAACTGGCCTTCAGACTGGGCCCCCTTAGCTCATAACAAGGTTACAAATATATAGAAACATTGGGGTGTCACCCTGCTATAGTTCCAGGGGTACCCAGGGTACAAATAAGCTCTCACCCCAAATCTCCCCCTAACTGGCCTTCAGACTGGGCCCCCTTAGCTCATAACAAGGTTACAGATATATAGAAACATTGGGGTGTCATCCTGCTATAGTTCCAGGGGTACCCAGGGTACAAATAAGCACTCACCCCAAATCTCCCCCTAACTGACCTTCATACTGGGCCCCTTTAGATCATGACAAGGTTACAGATATATAGAAACATTGGGGTGTCACCCTGCTATAGTTCCAGGGGTACCCAGGGTACAAATAAGCACTCACCCCAAATCTCCCCCTAACTGACCTTCAGACTGGGCCCCCTTAGCTCATAACAAGGTTACAGATATATAGAAACATTGGGGTAACAGTCACCCTGCTATAGTTCCAGGGGTACCCAGGGTACAAATAAACACTCACCCCAAATCTCCCCCTAACTGACCTTCAGACTGGGCCCCCTTAGCTCATAACAAGGTTACAGATATATAGAAACATTGGGGTAACAGTCACCCTGCTATAGTTCCAGGGGTACCCAGGGCACAAATAATCACTCACCCCAAATCTCCCCCTAACTGACCTTCAGACTGGGCCCCCTTAGCTCATAACAAGGTTACAGATATATAGAAACATTGGGGTGTCACCCTGCTATAGTTCCAGGGGTACCCAGGGTACAAATATGCACAGCTACAGAATTTAGAAATTTACTGTATATACAGATATGGGATTCCATTATCCAAAAAGCTCCGAATTACAGACAGGTCATCTCCCATAGACTCCATTTTATCCAAATAATTTAAATTTTTAAAAATGATTTCATTTTTCTGTGTAATAATAAAACAGTCGCTTGTACTTAATCCCAACTAAGATTTAATTAATCCTTTTTGGAGGCAATACGAGCCTATTGGGTTTATTTAATGTTTGAATGATTTTCTAGTAGACTTAAGGTATGAAGATCCAAATTACAGAGCAATCCATTATCCGGAAAACCCCAAGTCCCGAGCATTCTGTATAACAGGTCCCATGCCTGGATTATACTTTGGCCATGGAAAGGTTAAACATTACTGTGAGTTGGTGCTGCCAGAGAAATGAGGATTCAATAACAGATCAGGAAGAAGTTTTCCTAGAATCAGAACACACGCAAATCCACGTCACAGATTGTCCACTGGGACCCTCCACTAGTGGGAATCTATCAGTCCATCAACTCACAGACAGACAGAGCAAACAATAGAGATGAGCCAGAAGAACCACTCACAGATTTATAGATAATTCCATTCATCTTTTTCTCTTCCTTAAATAAACTGTAGTAAAATGTCAAGTCTTTGTCAAGGTGATAGAGATGGGCAGACAGGGTCATGTAGTTCAACAACAGCTGGAGGGCCCCAAAGAGGCAGATTTCCCCCAAGAAAAGTATAAAAGAAGGCCTCATTTTAAAGGGTAACTTAAAACCTAGGAAAATACTGTCACAAGGAATGCCCCGGGCTGCAGGTATGAAAATGATGCCACCAACAGGGACCATGCAGCCTGGCAGATAGGAAATTAAGGCAGCCATATTGGTCAAGCATCCTTTTTTTTTTTTTTTTAAAGGGACAGCATAGCAGGAAAGCAGGACGGCAGCACCCGGGAATCATTTCAGCAGCCCACTGCATTAATCCTGACAAACAAAATCAATATTTACTAAGGATTTAGATTCCTGCTAAAGGTACCTGCTCTTTAACAGCCACAGTATATCTGACAGTCAGGGGTTAATCTATCACACTTGCAATCAGCTCTTATACAGGAAAGCTGCAGTCCTGGGAATCAATTCATTGCGTCAGTCAGAACCTGTGTGCGTTGAGTAGTCCATCCTGCCCAACTCCCAGCACCCCCCAACAGCCTCCGGCTCTGGCTACTGAGAATTGTAGTTCAACAACAAACTGGTATTGGTAGTTCCATTGGACAGTGGCTTATCTAGAAATATCATTTGCTGGAAAATCGATACAATTCGACCTGTTAATGTTGCAGCTAATGCTATGTATTTTCTCCAATAGGAAGAAGACCCCCCTCAGAGAAGTCAGAATGATGGAACACCCTTTCTGCTGGCAGTTGCACATTAACAATGACTGAACCCTGTAGGCTGGGCAACTCCTATATACTGTCTCCATCTTGTCCTACTGTCTCTGTCTCATTCTACTACCTCCATCTTGCCATGCTGTCTGCATCTCGTCCTACTGTCTCCATCTTGCCATGCTGTCTCCATCTCGTTCTACTGTCTTCATCTTGTCCCACTGTCTCAGTTTTGCCCTACTGTCTCCATCTTGTCCTACTGACTGTCTTCAGCTTGTCTTACTGTCGCTATCTCATCCTACTGACGTCATCTTGTCCTACTGTCTCCAGCTTGCCCTATTGTCTTAGTCTTCCCCTATTGTCTCCATCTCCTGCCTCCACCTTGTCTTGTATTTTATCCAACAGGAAGAAACCCCCCCAGCAAGTCAGAATGATGGAACACCCATTCTGCTGGCAGTTGCACATCAACAATGACTGAACCCTGTAGGCTGGGCAACTTCTATATACTGTATCCATCTTGTCCTACTGTCTCTATCTCATTCTACTGTCTCACTCTTGCCATTCTATCACCATCTTACCCTATTGCCTCTAGCTTGTCCTACTGTCTCTATCTTGTTCTATTGTCTCCATCTTGCCATTCTGTTTCCATCTTTTTCTACTGTCTCCATCTTGTCCTACTGTCTGCATCTTGCTTTATTGTCTCCATCTTGCCCTACTGTCTCCCTCTTGCCCTACTGTCACCATCTTATACTACTGTCTCCATGTTGCCCTCCTGTCTCCAACTTGTCGTATTGTCTTCATTTTGCCTGACTGTCTCCATCTTGCCCTGCTGTCTCTATCTTGGCCTACGGTCTTCTTCTTGCCATACTGTCATCATCTTGCCCAACTCCATCTTCTTGAACTGTATCCATCATGCACTCCTACCACCAGCTTGCTCTACTGTCACCTTCTAGCCCAACAGTCACCTGCCCTACTGTCTCCATTTTACCTTTCTGTCTCCATCTTTCCCTACTGCCACCATCCTGCCCTACTGTAACAATCTAGAGCTAGTGTTTTAATGTTCTCTTTTGGTAGCTGCTAAACTCCCCACTCTTCAGAATAATGTATATAGTAGGAATAAACAGCATCAAGGCAGTATTTTCAAAACTGCAAGTGTTTCATTTATTAGCAGTGTCAACACCCACTCCCCACTCTTCTCAGGTACATCTTTAAGTCTGCAGGGCCCCACTATGCACAAGGCACTGGGCAGTCTATTTGAACCCCATAAAGACCTCTCTGGCTGGATGAGCCAGAAAACACTAGGTGTGATTATTATGTAACTAATTGTAGGTAATGATGTAAATTGTGCCGATCCTCTCCCGACCAACCCCTGCCCTGCTATTCTCTGGCCACTTGTGAATGATAAAAAATGCATCGATCTGAATAAAAGATGAACTTTGTCCCCCCTGAGCGCAGTAGTGGATGTGTTTGAATTATAAATCTTCTTTTCTTATTCTTCTTCATAGCAGAGAGTGTAATTGCTCACAGTGGGATGCTCTGCAGATGTTACTGGGAGACTGAGAGACAGACAGAAGTCCAAAGCAGAAAACACGGCTTCTCCCAAGCAATCCATATGGGGGTCCAGCTGTAAAAACACTGAAAACTGCCTTCAGCAGCCCCCCTCATATAAAACCCAATCTAAACACTTTGAGATATGCGTCTGCATGACTGATCTCTCTGCTGTGCTGCAGAACCATCTATTCTTTTCTATCTTGTACAATGAAATACTATGCAATGATCCACTGACTCCATTTACCCTTCTGACCATCCTACCACCAATGCCCTACCTGTAATACAGTCTCTAGCTCTCCTTATTGACTTCATCTTGGCCAAGTGTCAGCTGTAAGGGTTGTAAAGTTAGCATATTAACACACCATCTTGTTCACATTTTTGACCTACCGTTACCATTTTGCCTTACAATCTCATTTTTGGCTTAGTGATGCCTCTTGCCATACTGAGACCATATCACCATCTTGACTTAATGTCACCAACTTGCCCTACTTTCATTGTCACCTATTGTCTTGATCTTACTCTACTGACTCAATCTTGGCCTAGCTTACCATACTGTTACTAACCTTCCCTACTGTTTTGGTTTTGCCATACTATTGTCATCTTGCCATACTGTCTCCATCTTTCTCTGATGTCTCCATCTTGCTTTGCTATCTCTATCATGGCCAAGTCTCACTAACTTGCCATAGTATAATTATTTTTCCTAATGTCTGCTACTTGCTTTACTGTCTTTACATTGCTTTACTGTAAACATCTTGTCTAAAACCACCATTTTGCCCTACGTTCTCCATCTTACCCTGCTGACTCCATCTTGTCCTACTGTCTCCATCTTGCCCTACTGGCTCCATCTTGCCTATTATCTCCAGCTTTGAATTTGTCTCTATATTTTCATATTGGTGCCATCTTGTCTACTTATACCATCTTACTACTGTCTTGCCCTACTGTCTCCCTTGCTCTGTTGTTTACATCTTGGCTTAATGTCACCATCATACCATGGTGTCACCATCTATACTAATGACTCCATCTTGCTCTACAGTCTTTATTTTGCCATACTATTGCATTCTTGTCTACTGCCACTATCTTGCCTTCCTGTCTCCATCTTGCCTTCCTGTCTCAATCTTGTCCTCCTGTCTCCATCTTGCATTCCTGTCTTCATCTTGCCTTCCTGTCTCCATCTTGCCCTCCTGTCTCCATCTTGCATTCCTGTCTCCATCTTGCCTTCCTATCTCCATCTTCTTTCCTGTTCCCATCTTGCCCTCCTGTCTCCATCTTGCACTACTGTCTCCATCTTGCCTACCTGTCTCCATCTTGCCATCCTGTCTCCATCTTGCCCTCCTGTCTCCATCTTCATTCCTGTCTCCACCTTGCCTCCTGTCTCCACCTTGCCCTCCTGTCTCCATCTTTATTCCTGTCTCCATCTTGCCTTACTGTCTCCATCTTGCCCTCCTGTCTCCATCTTCATTCCTGTCTCCATATTGCCTTCCTGTCTCCATCTTGCCCTCCTGTCTCCATCTTCATTCCTGTCTCCATATTACCCTCCTGTCTCCATCTTCCTTCCTGTTTCCATCTTGTCCTACTATCTCCATCTTGCCCAACTATGGCAGTCACCCCTATTTTGATCCTTCAAAAAAAACTGTGGGTGTAAAATGTATTAACTTAAGACACTATTTTGAAGGATCTGTAAGGTGGAGGAGCTGCCATCAGCATGACAAGTGCAAATAATTCAGTAGGCTGTAAGAGTGAATTCCTCAAACTCTTGGAAAAGAAATGACAGAACAGAAGGGCCTGGAAAGAGGTTAACTCCAAGCTACTAATGTCGATTAATTCTGCCTACAACTTCCAAGGAGCTGTCAAGAGAGCGAGAGCTTGAAGATGATAAGTCAGCAGAATGGAGAACGTTCCACTTCTCTATACTCAACTGAAAATCCTGTTATCAATATAGATCTGGCAGCCCCGCTGCTATGCACACAACAGGGCTCATTAAATATATAAAGAACTATCCCCAAATGCACACGAGAGAGCTTAAAATGCCACTTACAGTCTTAATTATATATCTGTTGACTATACATTAATTATTCATCATTTTAAACAAGCGATTGCAAAAAAATGACCCCATCCAGCGCTTCTAATGATTTCCCTTATCTCGTTCCTTTTGTCTGGCACAAGACAATTCCTGTATCTTTCTAGAATTTTTTTTTAATTAAACTCTTTTTTTTTTCCATTTCTTTCTTTTCTTCTTCAGAATTAATGTTTTATTGAAAATCAAAAGCATTAAACAAAGTTAAGATCAGCAGGGACCGGGAATGGAGAGATAAAAAAAAAGAAATTCAAGGAGACAAATTTCACAGTGACGGAAGAGGAGGTGATACTTTATCTGTTCTGGTTTGGCCCTCAGAGCATTTGGGATTCTGCAGTATGTACTTTTTTTTGAAGTTGATGTTTGGAACTCTTTTACTTTCTTCATTAAAGGAGAAGATAATTGGAAATTAATAGAAATTATATAATTTGCCTTTCTAGTCTGTCTGGGATGCCATTATGAAGGTCAAGGTGACTGGTTCAATCCAAAAGAGTGGTACATACAGAATGACTAACCACAGATGAACCCTATCAAGAGAATGAGTAACCACAGATGAACCCTATCAATAGAATGAGTAACCACAGATGGATGTACCCTACACAGACAAAGAGAAAGGTGCATACAGATAGAATAAACTCAGATGTAGACTGAAATGCTTGGTTTGGGAATTTCCCATCCTTGACCTTGACCTGCTCCTTCTCAACCAGCGTCTAACCAGCTTGAAGTTGATGGCCCAACCTTGCCGATCCTTTCCAATGAAACCAGAAATGCCATGGGGGGCAGGGGAGTTGGGGAATCATTATGTCACCAATTAAGAAGTGATGGTGAGCCCAAATGGGTGGTCCTACCAGAAATGCCATGGGGGGCGGGGGAGTTGGGGAATCATTATGTCACCAATTAAGAAGTGATGGTGAGCCCAAATGGGTGGTCCTATGACTCAACATGGGTTTTGGCCCGCCTGCACATCTCTAGTACCCTGCCCAGATACATGTATGGGACCTGTTTTCCAGAATGCTCTGGACCTGGGATTTTCCTGAAAATGGATCTTTCTGTAATTTGGATCTTCATACCTTAAGTCCACTAGAAAATTATGTAAAAAAATAAACCCAATAGGCTGTTTTTTCTTCCAGTAAGGATTCATTATATCTCAGTTGGGATCAAGTACAAGCTACTGTTTTATTATTATAGAGAAAGAGGGAATGCTTTTTAAAAAATGTGGATTATTTGGATAAAATTGAATCTATGGGAGATGGCCACAATTTGGCGCTGTCTGGATACTGGGTTTCTGGATAATGGATCCTATACCTGTAATTGGAAAGGTGAAAGGTACAGAATGAGCAACTGCAGGTGTTCACTACCCAGACCTAGAGTAAGGTGAGCAGCACATAAAGAATGTGCAACCACAGATGTACTCTGTAGTGGTTTATGGGTCAGGACTCAGTAATTGTAGAGCCTGCACCTACCCTAACTCACTACTTCTCAACTAGGGCTTCACCTGACTTGAGGTTGGGTGTCTTGAGGGCTCTAGTTTGCCCCACCCCTTCCAGTGATACCAGAGATTACATAAATTGGGCTGGGATAAAGAATTGAGGGATGGAGTGCCCATTTGCAGAACACAAGTGACCTTAGCCTAACCTGATGCAGACACCCCAAGTGGACACCAACTTTTCAGCCTGAACCCCATGTCCCCTGGAGATTGGGTCAGCCTGTAGATATCTAGTACTCTGCCCAGATAGAGACATAGGTGTGTAATAATTATATGACAAAGGTTTGTTCCATTTTAAGGTGGATTGAAGGTCAATCATTAAACTATAGTTCTGCTCAAAAATCCTAATGTAACATTCACAAAATAAATGCATAACTCACATATATTTTGCAAACTGCCTACTGATTGTGCAGTGATGGGTGTAAGGGGGGCTGTCTGCCAAAACCTCTACATTCAGATACCTTGCAGGACGGGTGTTGTGAAATATATATAATTAGTGCTTCCCTATCACATACTATTTGCATCCCGGAGACGCAATACACAGAAGCAGCTTTCATATCTATGCAGCATCACAGAGGTTTAGCCGGAGGGGCACAACAGCAATGAAATATTAATAAATCCCAATAAACAGCGACCATGAAAATACAAACCACTGTCTGTCGCACACGCTCCATGAAATGAGCCCAATGAGAAAATGAACCCAAGCAGAGGAATAAAGTAATGGAGAGAAGGAGACGCAAGAGACAAAGGGTTACGACAGTGGGTGGGGGGTTCTTCACCCTCCCTAATACAGGAGGCTTATTTATAAAGGCGCAGAACTCCAGTTTTATGCAGAGGAGACATATGGGGGACAAAGAGGGTACAGATCTAGAGAGATATATGGCTTATTGAGATAAAATTACTTACACCAGGGAAGGTGGATCCCAAACAGGGGTGTAACTACAGAGGAAGCAGACCCTGCGCTTGCAGGGGGGCCCAGTAGAATAGGGGGCCTAGTGAGGCCCTAATTAATAGCCGATTTTAATATGTCTGGGTAGAACAGGCCACCTTATCAATATTTTGGGGCCCTAAATTGAATCTGCTGTGGGTCCCAGTGACATATAGTTACTCCACTGATCCCAAAGGAATTCTGGCAACAGAGACTGATACAGACTGAATGGGATTACGATGAAATATGGTGGCAAGTTAGTTATAGGGTGCATCGCCCATTCCCATGGATTTAGAGAGACAAGTAGTTATTTGGTTTGAATTCATGAATTTTGAATTCCTTCCATTATTTAATCTACAATTATTCTCTCCACCTTCTATTCTATTCTATTGCTTCTTTATACATTTTACAAAAGGGACTAAGTTTTACCTGCAACTTACTTGCTGCTTTCAAAGTAAAACGCCCAAACTTGGCTGCCCTTTTATTAGACACCAGTGGGATCACCTGACTATAGCTGGGAAGGGTGGGAGCTACAACATGGAGCTGGTCACTGCTCCTGTATAACTATAACAAACAAGGGAAAGTTGTGCTCCGTAAGTTGCAGGTAAAACTTAGTCCCTTTGTAAAATGTATAATGAAGCAATAGAATTCTTAATGAATCAGATGAAAATTAAGCGTAGGACTGGCCAGATATGGGATGACTGTGACGTAGTTGTTCAGCTTAAATATATTGCAATATATGGACAAACAATCCCTGTGTTGTTTAAAGGGTAAGGCATTTTTCAGTAGCAGTAGCACAAAATGTCTCTGTCTTAAATATATTGATAATGGGTTGAGTGCAGAGGACTCTTGTATTTGACTATATTCATTTGAATGCCCCCATTCCCTCTTCTATGTTCCTCCAACATCCCAGCATCAATTCTCAGCAGCTTGCTGACTGCCTGATAATATTCCCAGCCCTGAGGAGGACAACAGAAAAATGAACCATGGCAATATTGTGAAGTTTTAGGCTTTGGTGATGATGTGTCTAGAGAAGGAATGGGAAGAGCAAAAAGAAGGCTTTTGAATCCAAAGGAAGGGTGCTGAGTATAGAAGGTTAATGAGTCTCTGATCACTAGATCACTAGGTGGGTGTTAATCCAATACACTTTATGTCACTGCTGAAATACTACTGTTTCCATAAGGCATGTTATGGATCAAAAAAAAATTGCTACTTTGAAAGCTCTGCCAATGATAAACAAAACTCCAACGGATTAAGAGGGGTTCCCAAACTTTTTCATATGACTGTATGTGTTGGGAACTCCTATTGAGTCAAATAACTTGAGGATACTTTCATTTAATGTTGCCCCCAATTACCCAAGTTCACCCTACGTCCAACTGGCATGTACAGTGTTCTTTAGTGTCTGAATGATGTGTAAGTCGGGGCATAGGTAGGGGCTTTTAGAGGCTGATGTCTAGGTGCCTTCCCCCACCCTCCTCAAATGCAGGCACCTGAACACTCATGGAGGTCTCTTTGCTCTATTTTGGATTGCCAAGACCTGATGAAAACATGGTGGGTTGAGCCCACTTTTTGTACTTTGCACTTAGTAAATGACCCCTCATATTATCTCTCCTCTTGGAAATTTGTGTTGCTCGGAGCTCAGCAAGAATATTTTGTGGTTTAGAACTTGCTGTTTAAAAATCACTTAAATTCCCAATAAAAGAAATAATGATATTTTATTTGATTAGCTGAGCCCAAAGGTATTGGGAAAGAAAAATGAAATTGTCCCTTTATCTCCCCCCTGGATGTTCTGATGTCGGAGCTGTAGGTTTGGACCTTGCGTTGCATTGGTTACAGGAGGAATTCGGACCCCAGAGTCCAATGATGGGGGGGGGAGAGAAAAGGGGGAGAGTTATTTATGAGGGATAAACACCATGCACGCTCCTGAAAATTGTCTTTAGTGGAAATAAATCAAAATGATTTGGAGATGACAAAGCCAATCTGAGGAGAGTCACCCATGAGCGGCTTTGTTTAATGAAGTACAGATGGGAAAGCGCATGGATGTCTCCTGATTTCTTTAAAAAGCAAGATTACACCAGTAACCAGGATAATATGAGGCGGCCAGTAAAGGTGACTGCATCGGGCAGCGGGAAGACAAATCAAAGCCACAAAGATAAAAGGAACTGGGGGGGGGGGGGACTAAAAGTTCAATATATTTTTAATTTAATAGCCTTTATTTATATAGCGTTTGGATCTTGCATTGCCATGCTTGCTCAGCACTGTACAAAGAATATACATCATTCCCATCACCCTCTGTCCCAGTTGAGCTTACAATCTCTCTCTCTCTCTCTCTCTCTCTCTCTCTCTCTCTCTCTCTCTCTCTCTCTCTCTCTCTTCTCTCTCTCTCTCTCTCTCTGTCTATCTATCTATCTATCTATCTATCTATCTATCTATCTATTATCTATCTATCTATTTATCTATCTGTCTATCTATCTATCTATCTATCTATCTATCTATTATCTATCTATCTATCTATATATCTATCTGTCTATCTATCTATCTATCTATCTATCTATCTATCTATCTATCTATCTATCTATCTATCTATCTATCTATCATCTATCTATCTATCTATCTATCTATCTATCTATCTATCTATCTATCTATCTATCTATCTATATCTCTCTCTCTCAATGTCTTTATGTCCATTTATCTGATTGATCAAACCATCTTTCATAGGGAAACCTGATGTTCTCTGCTAATTGTATTTCCAGGAGAATATAAGCATAGTTTATTGTTTCCTTTATCATTACCTTGTCACAAGCTCATTATTTTGTTTATCCCAGTCTGTATGCAGTGACAGTATGAAAGCTTATAAAATGCAGATGACGGATTCACTTTCCCTCTCACAAGAGACTGGCTGTGTATGTGTTTAACATTATGCCAATTTCTGTTCCACTATCAGTTACAGAACAGGATTGGATTAGTGGCCCCACTGCCCTGTTACTGCTCTGTCCCCAGTGCGGCTCTATCTTAATCTATCGTCTATCCTCATTTATATTTGTACTGGGTCTAGTAACCCATAGCAACCATTTAGCAGGTATCATTACTGGTCATGTAAAATTTCCCATGGCAGCTTTCTTGCAGTTCACAAAAGATAATCATGTTACTCAGAGAATCTGAAGTACTACTATAGTTTATATAAACAAGCTGCTGTGTAGCCATGGGGGCAGCCATTCAAGCACAGGATACACAGTAGATAACAGATAAGTACTACTATAGTTTATATAAACAAGCTGCTGTGTAGCCATGGGGGCAGTCATTCGAGCACAGGATACACAGTAGATAACAGATAAGTACTACTATAGTTTATATAAACAAGCTGCTGTGTAGCAATGGGGGCATTCATTCAAGCACAGGATACACAATAGATAACAGATAAGTAATACTATAGTTTATATAAACAAGCTGCTGTGTAGCCATGGGGGCAGCCATTCAAGCACAGGATACACAGTAGATAACAGATAAGTACTACTATAGTTTAGATAAACAAGCTGCTGTGTAGCCATGGGGCAGGGGATACACAGTAGATAAGTTTTGAAGAATCCCATTGTATACTGCAGAGCTTATCTGTTATCTGCTGTGCAACCTGTGCCTTTTCTCCTTTTTCAGCTTTAAATGGCTGCCCCCATGGCTACACAGCAGCTTGTTTATATAAACTATAGTAGTACTTATCTGTTATCTACTGTGTATCCTGTGCTTGAATGGCTGCCCCCATGGCTACACAGCAGCTTGTTTATATAAACTATAGTAGTACTTATCTGTTATCTACTGTATATCCTGTGCTTGAATGGCTGCCCCCATGGCTACACAGCAGCTTGTTTATATAAACTATAGTAGTACTTATCTGTTATCTACTGTGTATCCTGTGCTTGAATGGGTGCCCCCATGACTACACAGCAGCTTGTTTATATAAACTATAGTAGTACTTATCTGTTATCTACTGTGTATCCTGTGCTTGAATGGCTGCCCCCATGGCTACACAGCAGCTTGTTCCTTTTTAAGTCCTTACAAGCAGGTATCGCCTTAAATTACTGTAGTACTGTATGTTAATTACAGAAAAAGTAATCTATTATGTTTGTAATTTACTGCTAACACCCTGAGCAAAATACGTTTTATACCTATAACCAAATGCACATACAAAAAACATTTATTGATTACAGACAATTTCAAAATGGAAATGTAAAATTCACACCATGCATCCTAGGTCTACATGGTCCCTATGCTCCTCCCTCCTTATGCGTTTCGTACAACTGGGCTCTTCATCAGAGGTTGTTGGCTGTTTTGGTGTGTGAAACTGCAAATTTAGTTTATGTATTAAAAAAAAAGTTTATATTCCAAGTTGCATAAAAAACGATTAATAAATAAAAACCACCAAAAAAAAAAAATAACTCCAAATGTTTCCTCTTCTTCAAACAGAAATACAAAAAGAAATTCTTGGCGCTTTCTGAGTACTACTAACTCCAAAACACTGAGCTCAAGTAAACTATGTGGAAACCAATAGCAAAAGTGCAATTTGGGATGCATTTTTCCCATTAGCACCCCCCCCCCCCACATAATTCCAGTGTCATTGTGTCTACAAGGAGGAGATGTGGTGCAAAGAGCAAAATATATGAAAGTTCAAGGAGAGTCTTTGGATTCAATTCATCAATGGAACGTATGCAATGACTGTGGCAAACTTGGGGTCAGTAAATTACTCTGATAGGGGGAGCTGGGGTGACACTGCTGATGATAAGCTACAAACAGCAACGGTGGATCGTCTCCAAAATAAAACAAAAATCTGAACTTTGCAATAATGAGCTGGAGTTGCTCAAACCAGTCAGGGTGGGGAATAAGAATAAGAAGTTTTATTATGAATTATGGAAATGATATTGACAGTTTCAGAGCATTGAGTTAATGCCATGAATGATTCATGCCTCATACTTTATAATTCATATTTCACTGTATCTTTTGAATGTATCATTAAAGCTCGGGTATGATGGGTCCTTTTTTCTCCTTCCTTCTATTCTAGTCCACACTAAGTACACAGTGAGCTTTTATCACATAAAACTTTTTAGCACTTTTTTACAGAAAGGAGGAAAGGACCCCCTGTTGTGTGAAAACAAACATCACTATACATGCACATAAATGCACCCCAACCTTTCCCTTGGTTCATTTGTAAATGCAGTTGTTTAGTCTGTGGGACCCCACAAAGTTAGTAATTGTTAGACTAGAATCCTGTCATAGTAAACCACAAGGATGTAAGATAGTCAAGGCTGGTGAGCAAGAGGAGTTCTGTGCTCCACCAAGGAGAAAAAATAGGGTTTGTGTTCCCCGGACGACAATTACCAGACAAAGACACCACATGTATCTATAGTGCTGCACAAGTAAGCATGCCCTCTCCATCTAATTCTTTGGACTTTAAACTTGGGGACCCCAATCTTTTTACCCACAAGCAACATTCGAATATAAAAAATAGTTGGGGAGCAACACAATCATGGGTTAGGCCGAGCGAACACAACGATGTTTATAACAGCTGGTCAAAGCCACAGCGTGAGATAGAGTGAGCACTGGAGATTTCTTTCTGTGTTTTGTTTACAATCATGAATAATGTTCGTGGAATGGTTGACTATTGGATAAGCAATGGTTGACTATTGGTAGCCCCTACATGGACGGCAGTCTACAGAAGACTCTGTTTGGCAATACACCTAGCTTTCATGGAACCAAAACTTGCCTCCAAGCCAGGAATTCAAAAATAGGCACCTGGTTTGAGGCCACTGGGAGCAACATCCAAGGGCTTGATGAACAACATTTAGCTCACGGGCCACAGGTGGCTTCGATGGACCAGAACTACAGTTTTTGAAGCTGTGGTGAAGAGATAGGATTGTTCACCCTTGCATCTAAAAGATAAAACTTAATCATATGGCTTCTAACAATGACATATATTTGAATATATATATATATTATATATTTTATATATTCATCAGTCCCTTTGCCATGGAGCTTTCAATCTAATTTCCCTTTTCACTTCACGGACACAAGACAGTTAACCATCAGGATGTTTTTAAGATATGGGAGGAAAATAATAAATCTCCACTGGAAAACGCAAGGAGAACAATGAAACTCAATGCAGACTGGTGCCCTGGTCAGAACAGAACCAAAGACCCTTTGTTGTGATAACCCTGGAACAGTGACCCAAACACTGGGGGAGCCTAGAAATCAAAGATGGCAGCTTGCAGGGGGTTTCACATGAAACTTTCATGACTTTAAGCCTGGGAAGTGTTTGAAGCATAGTTCTCGGAAAGTACAGCATTAAATATACAAAATACATCTTGTTCTTTTAGGTTGGGGAGTTCAGAGAGTCCAGATCAGGTAAAGGTAATGCCAAAGTCAATAAATTGGGTAAAAGCCTTGCTGCTAAATGCATGTGAACAATGGGCCTGATAATTATATACCTGGCTTAAGTGCTTGATGTCTTCATTCGGTACTAAATAACAGCGGGTGTCAGTTACCTCTGGTTAGTGCACAACACATTTTGTATTCTCTCCCTGTTCAGTTGGCTATGAACTCCCTGGCAGTACACATCTAAAAGTCCGTATTATTCATTTGATAATAAAAGTTAGGGGTCATTCATGAATGCTGAGTGCCATGTAGGCTCAGGGGAGCAAATTTGTACTCTTCACACCTGATTTACATTGCCCTGGTCCTTGTTCAGAACTGCTCTGCTGAGAACTGTTGCAACTTACATTTTTTTTTCTAGTTTTCAAGATATTAGCAGTTTTTGTAGCAGTGTGAGGCTACAGCCACCATTTAATCAGCAGAAATAATAGAATATTCTAGCACAATGTTCTTGTCCTATACAATCCTAATAAGAATAAAGGCGCCAGTCTTCAGTGTTGGCTTCCATCATTACTTTTCCTTGACATTTTATTACAGGCACTACTCATCTTTATTACAGGCACTACTCATCTTGCTCTTGGAACTTGATTAAGGTATCGTTGTGTAACAGGTTTTTGGAAATTGCCTGTTTATTGGTAGCTTGTATGTATAGGTGTTACCCAGGCTGGCTTTGGGCAACTTCAGGTAGAATATGGGTTATATGGACACTTTCTGTTGAGGTGGACCCTTTACTAGACAGTTGGAGGAAGTGTTAACCACATTGAATTCACACAAAGAACTTGATCTTTCAAATAAGTTGGGTGCTAGTGGTTCTTTAAAGCAAATGAAACTCTTAATTGATGGAATAGCTTCACAATCTCTTTGGTAGGTACTGATGTTGGTACTGGAATCAGCCAATTCACTGTTACTTTAAATACTTGAATTCCTCAGATGTTAATCTTACTTTTTAGCTGTAGGGTCCACAACACCCCAGAGATAATTCTCACTGCCTTGGTCAAGGAATCCCTAGTGCTAGATAAAGCTCACAGAGTTCCCTTGCTACAGGTATCTCCTATCCCTGAGCCTAAAGGATTGACTCCTTATACTGGTGGGCTTGTTATCGCAGGGTGCTAAACCTTACTGGCTCTTCATTGAAAAATCTGGATGCTCGGCTAACTACCCTGATCCTGCCTCTCAATCCTAGAATGGGCTATTACTAAACATTCCTAGCACTTACAGTGCATTCCCTACTGGAATCTATCTCCAACCAAGGCCCCTCAGCACTCCACCATCTCCGGCTAGTAGGAGCCAAGAGTGACAGAACATGTGGTGGATTCCCCTTTTATAAACTAGGGAACTATGATACCCTCCGGCCAGAAATGGGAAACATCTATCCCTCCAAACTGTAAATAAGGACCAACTGTTAGCTGTTCCCCCTTAGAGTAGTATAGAGGGGAAGGCAAGGTTGGCATACCTTAACAGCTGCACTAAGTAGAGTCAGGTTTATTAGTATTAACATGAATACAAATTCAGCATTGCCATTCTTCTTTAACCCTTGGGCAAGTAATGAGTGTCCTATCCCAAGCTTCCCTCACTTTCCAATATTCTTGAACGCAATTGACTCTAATCACTGCCCCTATTTGGCCTAGGCACACCTAGTCACGCCCTGGAACACCCCGGATTCCAAGAAGCCCCACCTACTTTTAAAGAAACCTTGTCCTAATTTAGAGCTGTGCAGACTAAACAGGGAAAGTAAGGAGGTGTGTCACCAACAGATCTTTTCAGAATTCCCATGAGAATGGAACGAGTTTTGCAGTGGGAATGAATTCTTTCCATGAATATGGAAAGATAAAATAGATAGGTCCAAGAAAGGGTTGTATCAAGATAACTTTCTCCATTTAAATTTATATGTATTTGTATAGCAGTAAAGTGTATTTGGTCATAGCAGACTCCAGGACCTAAGCTTGCATTACAATCTGGATAGAAATGTGCATTATTCTGTATGAAACCATCTGGGAATGAACAACCAAGCCAATGAGTGTGGTCTGTAATAGAGCATGACTCGCTGCTAAGTGTTCTATCTTATATGATTATTATGTAAGACACAGAAATGCCTTGTGATCTCAGATATCACATTACTCACGCAGGCCAGATTATCATCAGCCTACCCTAATTAGCTGATTCTTCAGTATCACTTAGAAAGGCTTGATTAGTGGTTGAACAGAGGTCCTCTATGTATCTAAGCAATTACTTGTCAATTCAACGGCTACCCATTAAGACTTTAAATGAGAAGGAAAGAAGGAAAGGTTAAAACTAAGTAAGCTTTATCAGAGAGGTCTAAATAAATACACCAGTAAACCCCCAAAGTAATGCTGCTCTGAGTCCTCTGTCAAAAGAAACACCACATTTCTTTCCTTTTATTGTGTACTCATGGGCTTCTGTATCAGACTTCCTGTTTTCATAATAAACCTCCAGGGCTTGGGCTTGAGCATGCTCAGTTTGCTCCTCTCTCCCCCTCCCACCTCCCCTCCCTGCTGTAATCTTAACCAAGAGCTATGATGATGATGAGGTGATGTAACAAAACACTAATATGGCAGCTGCTATCCTAAACAAACAGAGACAGCTTTTAGAGCTGGTAAAGCATTCTGCAGAATAAATATAGTGTTATAGCACTATTGTGGCTAATCTAGTAGTAATTATAATTCACCTTTAAATAATCTCCATAACCAGTTGGAAAATCCAACAATGACAAATATCTTGAAATAGAAGGGACCAAAGAGTCAATTTAGAAATGGCAGTCCATGAAATTTGCATCTTGGAGAGGGCAGACATTACTAGTTTTCAAGAGGGGAACATAAAAGCTGTGGGAAGAAGATCACAATTTAGAGACAGTCCCCAATCAAAACTGACTCTTAGTTCACGGGACATTGGTGATCCCCAACCATTGGCTGGCATGGAGGCAATTTTTGGAGGTGTATAGTTTCAAGATATTGCCAAAGAAAGCCTCCTATAGGCTGGCAGTCCATATGGGAATATCAAACACTGTAGCCAATCACAGATCTTACAAATTTGAATGTGGCTCTCAGGTAAAAACCTACTGTAGGCTGTGATTTTTTCAAGTGGTGGTGAGGCCCATTGATGCAGTGCTATGTCTCTTGTCCTTGGCTCATTTTGTTAGAGCCAACAAGGACTATACTTATAAAAAAGTAAAGCCTAAGGCACAGCTGCGAAGAGGAAGGATGGGCCCCATGACTTGACAAATACAATTTGTTAATCAATCTCAGACCATGTAAATCCATTCTCCCCCCCCCACCCCCTGTGAAGGGTAATCATGGTTTAGTCCAACATCTCATTAGTCACCACTGATGTTTACTCTCATGGGTTGCACTGCGTATCTTGACAGCGCTATATAAATAAATGATGATGATGATGATGATGATGGGTTCTTCCAGTGCAAGGAAGATATTAGAGGGCAAGATGGATCTGAAATTTCAGGCCCACCAGCAGGGCCCAGTTCTTTTAGCTGCAAATGTAGGTGATTAAATTGCAAGTGAATAATTTCATTTTGTGTCTTTAATTAATTAGACATAAATTGTTTCATGTAAGATTGGGGGATTTAGAATCGTAAGGTGGTTTCTCACAATGGGCCTCAAATTGTTAATTAAACTAGACTAAGGCTGACCCTGTAAATTGTAAGGTTTACAATATGATTGGAGCTTGAAGAGTAAGAGGAGAAAATGGCTAATTATCATCATTTATTTATAAGTGCGGTGAGGTTTTGAGAACAAGGCAAATATTGAAACTCTAAAATTTAATTATACAGGAGTGAAGAAAGAATGTCAATAAAGCAAGTTTCCTTATAATGTCAAATACACTGTTTGTAACAATTAGTTAAAATTAAAAAGATATGTGGACATTCCTTCTAATTATTGGAGTGGTTATTGGTGGTAAATAGGGATGTAGCGAACTGTTCGCCGGCGAACTAGTTCGCGCGAACTTCGACTGTTCGCGTCCGCCGCATGTTCGCGAACGTCGCGCGACGTTCGCCAATAGGCGTTCGCGTCAAAAATCGTTCGACCATTCGACCATTCGATTCCTTCGACCGCTAAAATCGAAGGATTTTCGTTCGAATGGAACGATCGAAGCCATTGGATTGAATGAAATCGCTTCGATCGTTCGATTCGAACGAAAATCCTTCGATCGAACGATTAAAATCCTTCGATCGTTCGAATCGAACGATTTTCGGATGTTCGAAGTTCGCGAACTGTTCGCGAACTGTTCGCGTTTTTTGCCGGTGTTCGCGAACGGCGTTCGCGAACACATACACGGCAGTTCGCTACATCCCTAGTGGTAAATTGGACACATGTGGCAATATTGAATCATTTGACCAGACACCAAGCAAGGAGATCTTTGCTCAACCCAGTCCTCCAAGCAGAGGGCCTTATTGATTTACATCATCTTTAGCAATTCTGACCAAAGACTGGATCTCATGAGGGTGGCAATTGCAGATCTGCTCTCTATGGACTTCAGAAACAGGTTTTTTTTTTATCTTTGGATCTGAGCTTTGGGTCCATACACAGGTCAAGAGAATGGTAGCAGTAGAGCACGATCATGACACTAGGACAAGATGATTAGAATAAGTCAATATGGAGAAAGAAGGGCAAGATGGCAATCGGCGAGGGCAGACCAAGATGATTGCAGAAAAACAAGAGAGAGTAGGGCAAGATGGTGACAGTACTGCAACGTGGAGAACAAAGGCGTTCGCCCCGAAATGTTGCGTTGCAATCCGTAATAAAAATCTTGGGGGCAAACTTACTTACCTTCGAAGTTGCACCAGTGTTGGCTTTGTCGCACTTCACCAGGCGTAGATTCGCCAGGGCTGCGCAAATTCACAAAAAAACCCCAAGTTGCATACAAGTTACCGATCACTTGTGAAGTTGCACTAGCAATGTTACGATCAGCTATTCAAAGTTACACTAGCGATGGTAAATTTGCATACGGCGTGCAGTTAAAGTACAATGGCCGTATATGCAGCAGTAAACACATTACATTACACAAGGCCAGGGAACCTTAATAAATGTCTTCTGATGCCGTACACATGTGCCCACAATATAGTTTAGGTGCCATATGTTATCAAATCAAAGAGGTAACGTTCATGAAAATCCGCAACTTAGTGAATTAGCGTAGTTACGTCACTTCGTCAGAGCGCAACTTTGCCAGGCGTAAGGGTGTGAAGTAGCGCTAGAGTAGGTCCACTTCGCGAGCGCATTTATGAATTTAGTAAATCGGCGAAGTGGCAAAATGACGTCACGCTGGCAAATTTTCACTAGCGTTAGCCACTTGGCCCTTTAGTAAATTTGCCCCTTGAAGTGATCCAGCAGACCCGGGTGCCATTGGATTTTTCTAGTTGGACTATTGTTAGGAAGTGGCTGAGCCTCCACCAGTTTGCCCCAGGCATCTCTGTACTGCCAATTCGGTTAGGGTGTGCAAGGTCCTACATTGTTTGTATCCTGCAGGATGGTGACAGTACAGCAAGGTGGAGACAGTAGGGCAAGATGGAGACAGATGGGCAAGATGGTTACAGTCCAGCAAGGTGGAGGCAGTAAGGCAAGAGGGAGACAGTGGAGCAATATACAAAGAGTAGGGGAAAGTGGAGACAGCAGAATAAGAGGGTGACAATATTGCATGATAGTAACAGTAATACTGTGATGAATATGCAGGCATTAATTGTTTTAATTTAATAACAGTGAGGGGCTGTAGGTCATATTTTATTCAAGGGAACTGAACAATATCTGTTTTGCCCTGGACCTTACTCTAAAAACACCCCCCTGATGGATCCCCCATAACTGTTTCTCTTTTTTGCCCCACCACTAATATTTCTATTTAATCTGTCACTATGAGGGAGACACAATACAACTACTCTGGCCTCATTCAGCCGATGAGAAATGAAGACATTTTTTCTTTTTGGATAATCACACGCGTTCCACAGCTCCTCCTCTGAGAATAGGCAGCAAAGCATCTCATAAGGAAATATTGATTCAGAACCACAGCAAACGCCCAACATCTGCAGTGTGATACACAATGATCCGTGAAGGCTCCTATCACTCAATGCTGAGAGTTCCAAGATTGTGATGGGAGCACCAAGGGGAATAGATTGTTAAAGTTGCTTAGAAGTGCATTACATTTCATTATGCAAGAACTGTCTTTGGGTGGCAATCCAGTTTGACCTGTAGACCTTCAGCTGACTAGTCAAATGGTTTGTTAGGCATTGCTATTTGTAAAAAGAAATGTGAGATGTTAAGCCAGGTCTGGGTTATACTGTGAGGACAATGGAGTGTAACATAAAGTTGATAACACATGTATACATGGGGAAAACATATATAAAACAGAAAAAAAAGCTAAAATCCACAACAAAAAATCCAACATAACATAATAATTTAATTAAAAGAGTTATTAGTCAGCACAAGGGAAGTTTTCCTGTAATGCAGGGGTCGGTGTTTAGCTCAAGACTGCATTATCATTTGCTTAATTACTGCCTTTCACAACAAACCAAAGTACGGCGCCCGCTCCTCCTATGCCGCACCGCCACCGGTGGGAATTTCACAGCATCTAATGAAACATTTTTTTTTTTTAATGAGCGACTAATGATCTGTTGGCCTCACCTCCTCCCACTCTTTTGTTTTTATATAAATCACTGCTCGGTAATTAAATTATCGTCGCAGCCATTTGTGTCTCTCCAAACATCTAATTGGGAAACACAAAACAAACAGAAGAAGTCGAGATGGTGAAGCAGTGCCATTACTATCCTCTAATACCGTTCCTCTTATCATACTCTCATGTGTTGAACAGACGAGCAGCTCTGCTGGTTCTCTATACATCTTCCTACTCAGATAAACGAATCACTAAATGGACTGGAGTTCAAACACTTGGAAGAAAGACTTAGAAGAATTAGCGGTTGTCAAACTTGTTCAGCTCCAGCCACACTGAAAGGTTCAACCTTTGGCCTGGGTCCTCTCTTGAAGGTCTAACCTTTGGTCATACACTCATGGCACTGTATCTAACAGACAAGCAGCTCCACTTGAGATAATGTCCTGCTGAGATAAACTAATGGCTAAAAGGACTGGAGTCTCAGACTTTGACTCAGACTTTGGCCAGTGGGTTCCCCCTTGAAGGTCCAACATTTGGTCAAAGTCCACCCCCCGTTAGCTCATGAAATAAGTGTAGATATACGAAAATATTAGTCTTTCAGTCATAGTTTTAAGACTTTTTAGGACAGTGGATAGACATTTGCCCCAAATCTCAACCTCAGTGACCTTTAGGCTAGGCTTTCAGGTGCATCTATGGGAGCATATGACAGTTCTCTCTCACATTTTCTCCTTAACTGGCCTTCAGGTTGAGCCCCCTTGCCACTGCTCCATAATGCCCCAGGAGGGCTTTTCCTCACAGTTTTTTAACCCCTGCATTCGAATCTTTACCACAAAACGAGAAGGAACATTGAGTCTTTCCTTTGGCTGCAGTGTCCCCTTTAAGAATCTCTTGTAAGAAACCCCATGCAGACATCATTGGGGAGCGGCTGCTCCTTATTGATGCTCACTTAGTGCAGCAGTTTTATAAACTAAGAGAGTGAATTAATTAAAATAATTACAATGTTCTCTTGAGTCCCAATCTCCGAGAAGCAATGCCAATCACACCTCAAACGCCCTCCCCAGAGACCGGCTTGGCAAGTTCCTGTGTAATACAGATGTAAGGCCGATCAATACTGATTAGGGGCTATACACATGAATTAGCTGGGGCGAATAGAAGAAGGTCTCTCCGGAGCATAACGGGAATTTTCCCTGTCACTTACAATATGTCACTGTTTCTCTCTCAAACAAAGCTCAGCCGCTTGCTACCCATTCTGTGTGTCTCATCCCCGGCTCCCTTTGCTTTCTTCTCTTATTTATTGTTCAAGTAATGTCCTCATCAATGTATTCTTGTCCATGATCCATCACAGCCTGAATGGGCCGCGCTGTCTATATATTTACATCAATATATGATCGACCACTCTTTTGTTCTATGTAATTACCAAGTCTAATTGTATAGTGTAAGTCTTAGAGGACTTTACTACTTCCCAGACAAGATGACTTTGGATACAGATTACTGCGGTAGGACAAACTATAGTCACAGTATTGGAGTGGGCCTCCGAGGATCAACAAAGACTCTGACATTTAGGGCCGGTTTCTTGCTTCCAAGCCTGGAATGCAAAAATTACCACCTGCTTTGAGGCCACTGAGAGCAACATCCAAGGGGTTAGTGAGCAACTGCCACTGGTTGGGGATCACTGATACTGAGACTATATAATAATAATAATATAATACACAAGAGCGATGAATATCCTTGAAATTATATCCTTATAAATTGTGCTTAATGATGTCATCGGTTATAATCGCATCTTAGTGATGTCATTTTTGTCACATGATTTACTGAAACTTGTGTATTATAATAAATAAAGTACCATCTGAGGTAGCAATATATACCTATATATATATATAAGTACCAATATGAGGATATTAGAAATCACCTTGGAGTTCCATGACCTGTATAAAAATGTTGGCCTTCAGCCTTGTGCATTTATATGGTCATGGAACTCCTCAGTAACTTATAATATCGTTATATTTTACAATAGGGGTATTTTATTCACTGGATATAAATAATATTTACTTTCATTTGTCTGGGCTGACCCCCAGAATGAACTGCCGATCCTTTTCACTTCTTTATCTTGAACTGGCCAACATGGTACAACAGTAGAAGAAATATACAAACATTTCCCTATCTCAGTGGTGAGCTGAAACTGCCAGACTTGGCATTCACTATATGTCCAGATGGTTGGGCAGCATCATCAGAATATTTCATTACTTGCCTACTTTCATGAAGAATCAGTCCAAATGAACTTTCTTGGAAGAGATATTTGATGTGAAAAAACCATCAGTTCCATATGAATATCCCTTTAGGCAAATGTAGAAACCTAAATGCTCCTCATGTCACAAGACACATGAACATGTCTTGCAAGACACTAGCAACCTGAACCGTGATTTTTGGCTTCAGAAAATTTACTCTTATACCACCACCCTGACTGTCCCATAATTAGTTGTTCATTCATTGTCTGCCCCTCTACTTGCCCAGAGATGTAGTGAGAAGCCTGACTCTAGATTCACATAGAGTCCCTCAATGCCATATTCATTTTTAAAGGACGCAGCTTCTTATGAAATGTTTATGACATTGGAGTTTGAGCAAATTAAGATAATGAAGATAATTAGAACAACTAATTAAAAACCCTGCCAAGATACCTGTGCAGGTAAACTCAATGCAGACCTCTCTGGCATGTCACAGCTTTGCCTTGGAATGAGATTGGAGCCGAGAGACCCTCATCTGTCTGAATGTCACTTGTATGAATATCTCCCTATCTCTCATCAAGATGCAGAACAATATATGGGCAGAGAAATGGGCGATGAATACATGATATATGAGATGCTGTTAATGTCCCTGAAATCCATTAGATATGTCTGATAGCACAGCGATTCGCCCATGACATTTCACCGTTGGTAAATGCTAGCTCATCTCAAGCATGGATGTTGACAAAGCGAATGTCGGAGGAACAGCACATGTATTGGGTGTAATTTCCACAAATTACCCTGCGCGTTGATTTAATCTTCTTTACTCAGTGTTATATGGTTGTCTGCATTCCGACACCCATTCTAACTGAGAGCTTATTATACTGCAGAGCAGTGGCTAAAGGGTGAGGTTTAGGGAGAATTCCTTTCTGCTCTCCTACCCCTGGAAGAACTGGGGAGAAGGACTTATTTGAAGCCCTGGATATATTTCTAACTAGGCTATTATAGTTGGAGTTTGACCATATTTGGGCCTGATAGTAGGCTTGAACTGCTGTTGAGTATCCGGTTCATGGGCAGAATTGGTCTGTTGGGTTGGAAGTTTTATACCAAATTAGTTGCTAATTTGTGGTTGTGGACTACACCACTCAACAAGTCTGGTCCATAGAGGGGTTTCTTTGCTTTCCAGTGGACCAACCTGTAGGATAGAGTGTTTGAACCTGATGGTTACATAAAAGATCTGTCCACTTGATTGGGCTGTTGAGCAAACGTTTGCCCTGTTATGGATGGTTCAAGCTACTGTCTCTTGGCTCCCATGCCAGTTTTATAACTGAGCAAAGATGGCAGTTGCCCATGGTACCAGAATAACCAGGGCCCCACCAGATGGGTAAGTAGCCTTTTATTTACTGGTGAATTACATCATTAAGCATCCCTCTAACAGACAATGGCTTGTAGTATTCCAGGGTTTTCAGGGGCTTCATCTTCTCTAACCTTGGCCCTGCTTGTACCAGAGAGCAAGGGACAGTTGGTATATGACTTTATAGACCTCATTTACCATTTTTGAGAAAATGTACAAAGTGCATAAAACAGGCGCAATGTGTCTTGAGGTTTTGCGTCTTGTGCTCCTACAGAGAAGTGCAAAGAGCTTTAATTCACTCTGAATGCATCACCTGGGAACAAGATCACTTCATTTCCAGGGGGTGGGCTGGAACATCAATTAACTTGCATGTCATAGAAATGATCAGAGTGTTGGGGTCACAAAGGGAAAGAGCATTAAGTTCAGGGCTCTGTTCGTTACCTTGCACTGGGATTTTAACCAGGTACAAGGTGCAGAACTCTTGCACAGACAATTAACTCTTTGGCAACTAGTAAATGCAGGAGCCCCAAGGAGTACAATTATGTACAAAGTGCAAAATGTACTTGTGCATTGGGGAATGAAAAATGGGGCCCTAATCTTCCACCCCTACCTCGACTGGGGTGAGTGTGATTGAGAACTCATTGCCTTGTATTCCTCTGTGACTTGGCACGTCTCTGTTTGCCACAAGCAGAGATGAGATTTTGTTCTCAAAGTAGAATGTATTCTGCCTGATCCAAATGCTCATTTTATACCCAAGATTGAAAGTGTGCTGCCTGCAGTGAATATTGTTTATATACCCAACAAAGAACATGTACTGCCTGCCCTAAACATTGCTATTGTACCCAGTAAAGAACATGTACTGCCTGCCTAAACATTGCTATTGTACCCAGTAAAGAACATGTACTGCCTGCCTGAACATTGCTATTGTACCCAGTAAAGAACATGTGCTGCCTGCCCTAAACACATCAGTGATTACCTTTTTTCAGTCAGCTGCAGTGTTAACACTGACAGCAACCATTTTGATTGGTTGCTATGGGTTACAACCCAGGAACAAATTTGCCCAGTGTTCATAAATGAGCCCCATTATCTTTATACTCAGCAAAGAATGTGTGCAACTTGCTCTGTGAATTGATTCATTCACATTTTGGTGCAACTCACCTTGATCTTTAGAATTGCTGGCCTCACCCCTTCCATCTAGAAGTACTGTATACACCTCCTCCCGGAACTCGAATTTTTATAGATCCACCATAATAACACTGATACCATAATAACAATTTACTTAGGCACAACATTGATGATCGCTGATGACATCACTACGCGCCATTTCTAAGGATATATTTCACAGGTTACTCATGGCTTTAGAGCATTCTATATACAACTCATTCCTTTTATTCTTTCTTTCATCACAGTAGAGCAAAGCAAAAAGCCATTTCATACAATTTCAGCAAAGCGATATAAACCTTGAGGGCATCTGAGAAGAAGTTAATTCCTTTCAGGGGGGAGACAAGAATGTGCTTCAGAGAAACAAAATAGAGCGTGACATTTCCCAGGAGCAGGTATGGTGCTCTCATATAGGAGCCTCTTGTGCATATTTAGCACATCATGCCTAAAAGGGCTCCAACGTAAGAATAAATAGTAACAGTACTAATGAGCTTGCAAGTCATCGGGCCAATCAACACAACTGCAAGTGGGTCTTGGTCACTGCTGCCTAGATCTCCTTTTGGGAAAGCAACCCACCAGTTTTTTTTGAAGAACTTAAATTTGAATAGATAATTGGTAGTTTTTAAATCTCTCTGAATCTTCTTTATTCTTTGGTCCGACCCCATCCCCATCAACTATATGACCCTTGCTGGACAGGAGTTATTGGTTTACTCTTAGCTGCTCCTCGACTGCAGAGTTTTGCAGCAGAATTTGGTCACTTGTATTCCATTAGCATGTTCCAGAGCAGGGGCGCTCCACCAATAAAGCGAGTTGAGGCGCTCACCTCAGGCGGCAAAAATGCTGCTCCTGGTAACTAAGAGCTGAATTTCCACTCTTCAACCCTGAAATTTGGCTCTTCTAGTAAAGAGAGTGCAATTGTGCTCTCTGCATTAGTGATGCTGATTGCCCCCGACCCCTCCAGTACGACATGGACTGCCCCTGATCCCCTCCGGCACTGAAGAGGTGAGTGCCCTGGGGAGGGGTGGGGGGCAAAAGGAAAGTCGCCTCAATCGGAAAAAATGACCAGGATCGATCCAGTTCCAGAGTGATTGCCAGGTAAGGACATCCATACTAGGCTGCAGAACTGGTTTGATTTTGTGCCACCAGCTTGGAGCCTGGGAATTGAAGTGACATGGCCAAACATGGGGCAAATTCACTAACATTCGTAGTTTCGCCAGGCGCAACTTCGCCGCGCTTCGCCGCGCTTTGCCGCGCTTTGCCGCACTTCGCCAGGCGTAGTTTCGCCATCGCTCCGCAAATTCACTAAAATCCGAAGTTGCGCACAGGGGTAGCGTAAGATTGCGAAGTTGCGCTAGCGTTGATTCGCTAAGTGAAGCGAAGTTACGCTAGCAAAGGCTAATTTGCATACGGTGCCAAATTCAAATTTCAATGGAGGAATACGTATCAGCACTACAAATGGCTAGAAAACCTTCAAAACATCAAAGAAAAATTTTATTTTGCCCTACACATGTGCCCACTGTCTAGGTAAGTTGCCATGAGTCAGGAAATGTAGGGGGGAAGGAGGGGAGCCCCAAAAAAAATTTCGATCTTTTTCAGCCCATCACCCATAATGTAGAAAACACGCCAGCGTTTTTTGGGACTTAGAAAGTTTTTTGACTTTTTTTGAAGCAATCCCTATCTACTCTATTGCGCTTCGCCTGGTCTGAGGTAGCGAAGGAAGTCTAGCGTAAAAGGTAGCGTTCAGTACACTGCGCGCGTTTGTGAATTTGCGTAGTTACGTCACTAGCGAAACTTCGCCAGGCGTAAGGGTGCGAAGTAACACTAGCGAAACTACGCCAGCATTTGTTTGTGAATTTGCGCGGTAACGATAAATGCCAAACGCTAGCGAATTAACGCTAGCGAATTAACGCTAGCAAATTAACGCTAGCGTTCGGCACTTCGGCGCTTAGTGAATTTGCCCCATGGTGTCTATCAGCTCTGCAGTTTGGAAGCAGGTAGTGGGGTCTGTAAACTTGTGGCCAGTGGGGATGATACAGTTGGGAAGAGGCAAAGGGGAACAGAACACTGGTAGTTTATTCAATGAACCAAAAAAGGACCATTGAAAGGTTAATAAGTAGGGATGCACCGAATCCAGGATTCGGTTCGGGATTCGGCCTTTTTCAGCAGGATTCGGATTCGGCCGAATCCTTCTGCCCGGCCGAACCGAATCCGAATCCTACTTTGCATATGCAAATTAGGGGCAGGGAGGGAAATTGCGTGACTTTTTGTCAGAAAACAAGGAAGTAAAAAATGTTTTCCCCTTCCCACCCCTAATTTGCATATGCAAATTAGGGTTCGGATTCGGTTCGGTATTCGGCCGAATCCTTTGTGAAGGATTCGGGGGTTCGGCCGAATCCAAAAAAGTGGATTCGGTGCATCCCTATTAATAAGATTAACCTCTGGATTCTTTTTCCTCTTTTTAAAAAGAGAAAATTCCAGTGTAGGGAAGTTTCTCCATTGACTGTGCAATTCTCTAAAATTTAGCCACTAAAGGGCCCCTTAATTTATGGAGGAGTAATCCTTCTCTTCCTGGGTCGGCTCACGGTCCCTAGTTAAGTCACAAGGTGGCGGAGTGATCAAATGCTAATACTGTATATATAGATATATATCTAGATAGATAAGCCATGTGGCTCTGAGGGCTTTTTGCTAGAGACTGTGCTCAGTGGAAGAGGGGAGACCTATACTAGGGCAGGATTTCGTGAGTGGGCAGCTTTCTCCTCTCATAGGTCTTTCTAGAAGAGATAGTTAGGCTCAGGGCTATTTCATATGTATTGAATATTTAATGATCGTGCCCTGTATTATTTCATTGATCTCCTTTGTGGCTTGTTCCAAATAAATAAGTTCTGGTAAGATATAAAAAACTCTGGCAACAATTCTTGTGAAATACTATAAATTGCAGTTCCCAAACACCCTGCCTCCACAGCGTTGTCAGGGCCCACATGGAGCAAACCTGGAGTAATGTTGATAGTTTTGAGTAAAGGTGCCCTTCCATTAACTATAGCCTTACACCAGCAGGAAATTCTTTTTAACTCTTTAACTTAGGAAAATTATGAGAAACGGAGCCAAAAACAAAAGCCCGGGGGATAGGAAACGCTCTGCCTTTTCTGCATTTAGCAGACCTTTTAAGCATGGGATAACTAATGAGGAACCGTATCACTGGGGTCTCATTTTCAAGCAATTTAGTTAAAAGAAAGAAGAAGAGGGAGTTATTGTCCTGGTTATAATAAGGTAGTCAGCTCATCCCTTTAAACGTTGGCTCATGCATGCTCCAAGGCTGCGGCACACACCTACATGCACTGCATATATTACGTTGGTCCTTAAAAGAGTCTGTTTTGCCCCAGGCTCTAACACCAGTATAGACAACCCTGCTCCCATTGGTTCTGCCTATTATCTTGGTACTATGGACCCTGTTCCTTTAGGCAACAGCTACTAATGCAGCCGGGAATTCACCAGATAAGCATTTACCTTTGAAGATATGAGTCCCGGCACTGTCTGTCGCCTGCAAAATGAACCAACGCAGGGGGAAAAAATACCGACTAATAATCAACAGAAATAAATGTCTTTGGAGTCAGAATAACTCAGAGTGGCTGATTTGGAGAGAGAGGACAGACGTCTGGCACTTAATACAGCAAATTTTGTTGTTGTTGTTGTAATTTCGCATTTGGCCGAGGCAATGTGCATAAATTTGCAGCACAAAAAAGGTTATGGCTGATTCACACGCAGATTGAGAGAGTAATCCGGCCCCGGATATCTCACAGCGTTAACTGAAGATTGCAAAGGTTGTATATCAAGCATCGCCCCCGGGGGACTTCATTCTCCATAAATTTGTGCAAGCAAATCTAAAAGTCTATTGCATCCGTGCACTCATAATTTACCCGGAGAATTGTACTGTCCCTTGCATAAATAAATGACTCATTGCTTTATTAATGCTGGGGGGTTCAGATAAGATTTTAAAGGGCTTATAATGTTCTTATGGTTTATAGTTTTATGTTATCTCTCTGTACAGACTATGAGCAAACTTAGGGACTGTTCCTGCTGAATTGTGCTTAGTACAGGGAATATCTATGCTGCCATAGTTTTATGGGATCTCTCTGTACAGACTATGAGCAAACTTAGGGGACTGTTCCTGCTGAATTGTGCTTAGTACAGGGAATACCTCTGCTGCCATAGTTTTATGGGATCTCTCTGTACAGACTATGAGCAAACTTAGGGGACTGTTCCTGCTGAATTGTGCTTAGTACAGGGAATACCTATGCTGCCATAGTTTTATGGGATCTCTCTGTACAGACTATGAGCAAACTTAGGGGACTGTTCCTGCTGAATTGTGCTTAGTACAGGGGGTACCTATGCTGCCATAGTTTTATGGGATCTCTCTGTACAGACTATGAGCAAACTTAGGGGACTGTTCCTACTGAATTGTGCTTAGTACAGGGGGTACCTATGCTGCCATAGTTTTATGGGATCTCTCTGTACAGACTATGAGCAAACTTAGGGACTGTTCCTACTGAATTGTGCTTAGTACAGGGAATACCTATGCTGCCATAGTTTTATGGGATCTCTCTGTACAGACTATGAGCAAACTTAGGGACTGTTCCTGCTGAATTGTGCTTAGTACAGGGGAATACCTATGCTGCCATAGTTTTATGGGATCTCTCTGTACAGACTATGAGCAAACTTAGGGGACTGTTCCTGCTGAATTGTGCTTAGTACAGGGGATACCTATGCTGCCATAGTTTTATGGGATCTCTCTGTACAGACTATGAGCAAACTTAGGGACTGTTCCTGCTGAATTGTGCTTAGTACAGGGAATACCTATGCTGCCATAGTTTTATGGGATCTCTCTGTACAGACTATGAGCAAACTTAGGGGGCTGTTCCTGCTGAATTGTGCTTAGTACAGAGGAATACCTATGCTGCCATAGTTTTATGGGATCTCTCTGTACAGACTATGAGCAAACTTAGGGACTGTTCCTGCTGAATTGTGCTTAGTACATGGAATACCTATGCTGCCATAGTTTTATGGGATCTCTCTGTACAGACTATGAGCAAACTTAGGGACTGTTCCTGCTGAATAGTGCTTAGTACAGGGTATACCTATGTACCATAGTTTTATGGGATCTCTCTGTACAGACTATGAGCAAACTTAGGGACTGTTCCTGCTGAATTGTGCTTAGTACAGGGGAATACCTATGCTGCCATAGTTTTATGGGATCTCTCTGTACAGACTATGAGCAAACTTAGGGGACTGTTCCTGCTGAATTGTGCTTAGTACAGGGAATACCTATGCTGCCATAGTTTTATGGGATCTCTCTGTACAGACTATGAGCAAACTTAGGGGACTGTTCCTGCTGAATTGTGCTTAGTACAGAGGAATACCTATGCTGCCATAGTTTTATGGGATCTCTCTGTACAGACTATGAGCAAACTTAGGGACTGTTCCTGCTGAATTGTGCTTAGTACAAGGAATACCTATGCTGCCATAGTTTTATGGGATCTCTCTGTACAGACTATGAGCAAACTTAGGGGACTGTTCCTGCTGAATTGTGCTTAGTACAGGGAATACCTATGCTGCCATAGTTTTATGGGATCACTCTGTACAGACTATGAGCAAACTTAGGGGACTGTTCCTGCTGAATTGTGCTTAGTACAGGGAATACCTATGCTGCCAAAGTTTTATGGGATCTCTCTGTACAGACTATGAGCAAACTTAGGGGGCTGTTCCTGCTGAATTGTGCTTAGTACAGGGAATACCTATGCTGCCATAGTTTTATGGGATCTCTCTGTACAGACTATGAGCAAACTTAGGGGACTGCTCCTGCTGAATTGTGCTTAGTACAGGGGAATACCTATGCTGCCATAGTTTTATGGGATCTCTCTGTACAGACTATGAGCAAACTTAGGGGACTGTTCCTGCTGAATTGTGCTTAGTACAGGGGATACCTATGCTGCCATAGTTTTATGGGATCTCTCTGTACAGACTATGAGCAAACTTAGGGACTGTTCCTGCTGAATTGTGCTTAGTACAGGGAATACCTATGCTGCCATAGTTTTATGGGATCTCTCTGTACAGACTATGAGCAAACTTAGGGGGCTGTTCCTGCTGAATTGTGCTTAGTACAGAGGAATACCTATGCTGCCATAGTTTTATGGGATCTCTCTGTACAGACTATGAGCAAACTTAGGGACTGTTCCTGCTGAATTGTGCTTAGTACATGGAATACCTATGCTGCCATAGTTTTATGGGATCTCTCTGTACAGACTATGAGCAAACTTAGGGACTGTTCCTGCTGAATAGTGCTTAGTACAGGGTATACCTATGTACCATAGTTTTATGGGATCTCTCTGTACAGACTATGAGCAAACTTAGGGACTGTTCCTGCTGAATTGTGCTTAGTACAGGGGAATACCTATGCTGCCATAGTTTTATGGGATCTCTCTGTACAGACTATGAGCAAACTTAGGGGACTGTTCCTGCTGAATTGTGCTTAGTACAGGGAATACCTATGCTGCCATAGTTTTATGGGATCTCTCTGTACAGACTATGAGCAAACTTAGGGGACTGTTCCTGCTGAATTGTGCTTAGTACAGAGGAATACCTATGCTGCCATAGTTTTATGGGATCTCTCTGTACAGACTATGAGCAAACTTAGGGACTGTTCCTGCTGAATTGTGCTTAGTACAAGGAATACCTATGCTGCCATAGTTTTATGGGATCTCTCTGTACAGACTATGAGCAAACTTAGGGGACTGTTCCTGCTGAATTGTGCTTAGTACAGGGAATACCTATGCTGCCATAGTTTTATGGGATCACTCTGTACAGACTATGAGCAAACTTAGGGGACTGTTCCTGCTGAATTGTGCTTAGTACAGGGAATACCTATGCTGCCAAAGTTTTATGGGATCTCTCTGTACAGACTATGAGCAAACTTAGGGGGCTGTTCCTGCTGAATTGTGCTTAGTACAGGGAATACCTATGCTGCCATAGTTTTATGGGATCTCTCTGTACAGACTATGAGCAAACTTAGGGGACTGCTCCTGCTGAATTGTGCTTAGTACAGGGAATACCTATGCTGCCATAGTTTTATGGGATCTCTCTGTACAGACTATGAGAAAACATAGGGGCTGCTCCAGCTGATTCCATTCATATAAGTCCAAACATACTGTATGTGGGGCTGATAATGATACTACCAGAAATACAACACCGATTCTCCCATTCACTAGGAACAGCAGCAATTTTTTCAGCATAAAGAAGCATTTGACGGCTTAAACGAGACAATATGTAAAATAAATCCATATAGAAAACCTTTTGATTTCTGTTTGTTGCTCGCTGCGACTTCTGATGCCGTTTTCTTTCTGCCGCCTCGCTGACTGCCGCCGGCAGCTGAAACAGATGGAGAAGAAGAATAAAATATCAGTTGCACAGGGGTGGGGGTTTTCTTACAGTTCTATTATAGATTTTTCAGCAGTCTAGAGGGGCTACTTATAAAATATGGCAGGGCTATATACACACACACACACATATATATATACACCCCCATGTACCAACACATGTACCATTGATTTGTGCCCATGTATATGCCTGAGAGGCACTTTTAATTACCAAATTCTCCAAACCCCATACTCCCTATAATTTGGATAAATAAATAAAATCAAACAAGACACCCCCTTTTATCCCAAGGGTCATGTTTTTCTTCCTGTTGCCCATTTATTACCTGATAGGAAGGAATAAACACTTTACAGGAAAAACCATTTCAATATTATGAAACCTTAAGTACTGTAGATTCTATTCCCATACAGAGAAAGGTTTGTTCTGATTGGCTGCTTGACTTTAAAGGGGTTGTTCACCTTCCAAACACTTTTTCAGTTATTTTTTTTCAGATTGTTCACCATAAACAAATACTTTTTTCAATTGCTTTCCATTATTTATTTTTTTTACCATTTTCCCAAAATTTAAGTTTAAAGTTTAATGTTCCTGTCTGCGGTGTCTCAGTCTGGCAGCTCAGTGATCCAGGAGCATCCGAACTGTTGATACATTTAGTTGATACATTAGTTGATACGTTTAGTTGATACATTTGGTTAATCCTTTTTTATACTTTAGTTGATACATTTAGTTGATTCATTAGTTGATACATTAGTTGATACATTAGTTGATACGTTTAGTTGATACATTTAGTTAATCCTTTTTTATACTTTAGTTGATACATTTAGTTGATACATTTAGTTGATACGTTTAGTTGATACATTTAGTTGATACATTTAGTTGATACATTCAGTTGATACATTAGTTGATACGTTTAGTTGATACATTTAGTTAATCCTTTTTTATACTTTAGTTGATACATTTAGTTGATACGTTTAGTTGATACGTTTAGTTGATACGTTTAGTTGATTAATTTAGTTAATACTTTAATTGATACATTTAGTTGATACGTTTAATACTTTAGTTGATATGTTTAGTTGATACGTTTAGTTATTACATTTAGTTGATACATTTCTCAGCAGCATCCCTGCTCAGCAGGGGCAGAGATGACAAATGTATCAACTAAATGTATCAATTTTGAACAGTTAAAGGATAAGTAAACCTTAAAAATAAGTGAATGTAAAATTGATGGGGGTGCTATTCTAAGCACTTTTGCAATGTACATTCATTATTTATTTATTTTTAATTCTAAGATATTAATGGATACAAGTACTGTTAATATGAATGAATTTTGTTACAACAGCGCCACCTGCTGGTCATTTTCCCACCAGTCTGACCAGCAAGTAGTCAAGGAAGTTGTCAGGAGAAAGAAAGAGGCTGATGTTCTTCTACTCAGGAAAAAAATTATAAACCTTTCTCAATCTTTCCTAAGCAGAAGAACATCAGATCAGTCTTTTTCTTCCCCCCCCCCCGTGACAAGTCTGGATCATTGCTGCTATTGACAAGCTGACACTTTAGGCAGGTGCACTAAGTTCAGTATATAAAATATGGCGTTTTTAGCCACATTCATTTTTAGAGTTATTTTTCCTTTAATAGTAACCCAGGGTATCATGGAGTTACTCGGATCCTTCTTTGGCGCTGGAGGGGTTACAGTTTAGGCCTCAGCTCCGGTGACTTCTGTTGCCACTGAAAAGCCATTTCTGCACAATCTGTCAAAATCCAATTTCAGCCAAAAGAGAAAAGTAATTTGGGCTTTTTCAAAGTATTTCGTTTCTTGCAGCCTCGATGTCTGATGGCGTGAGGAATACGTGGCTCTGGCACACACAATGGGGCATATTTACAAAAGTGTACATTTTTAAATTAGGCTTAAAAAGTGTCTGCTGACTTAATTCGCTGGTTCATTTTCTCTAAATCCTCTGGCCAATTTATATCACAAATGACATATACGGGATATCAGCACCGGGGCAGGTTAATGAGATGCAAAAGTGCCTGTTGAATCCAACCGAAAAAATTCACCAAATTGGCCTTTTTAGTAAATATGCCCCATTGAGGCCCGACATACGTTTATGACATACAAGACATTACTCACACGTGCCATTGGGGGGGAGGGGGCAGCATTCACTGCACTATTGGTACAAAGCCATTGTTGTGCAGATAATGAGCAGCAGGGGGCAGCACTGTGCACTGAAGAGTTGGGCCACATCTCACCGGTCTCTTTCATTAGCTGAAATTCCATTTCTAGTGCAAAGCCTGAATTTTATGAAAGGGAGAATATGTTCTAGGCATATACTTAACACGTTTTCTCTGTATATTTCTACTGACATGTGTGTAAGAGCAGCCATATTGTTTCCCATAGAGAGAACAGTAGGAGGAAATGATTGATTGCAAGGACGGCCTTTGCTCTCTACTTATTCATATGAGTGACAGTTGCCATATTGCATGAGTTAGACAGCAGTGCCTGGGGGTGCGGTTATGACTCTGTATTGTGTGGAAACATTCGATCTCTAACGGATCATTTATTTGACACTCACTACAGAACACCCTGTTACTATGGGTGGCCTGAAGACATGCATCTCCCCCTCCTGCCAATACCCTCTATCATCTATCTATCTATCTATCTATCTATCTATCTATCTATCTATCTATCTATCTATCTATCTATCTATCTATCTATCTATCTATCTATCATCTATCTATCTATCTATCCATCCATCCATCCATCCATCCATCTCTCTCTCTCTCTCTCTCTCTCTCTCTCTCTCTCTATCTATCTATCTATTATCTATCTATCTATTATCTATCTATCTATCCAATCTAGCATCTATTTGTCATCTGTCTAATCTGTCATCTATTTAATGCCATCTGTCTATTTGTCATTTATCTATCTCATCTGTCATCTATTTGTAATCTATCTAATCTGTCATCTGTCTATTAATGCATTACCAACCTATTCATTATGTATCTAAACTGTCATCTATCTTTTAATCTGTCATATATCTACTTAATCTTTCCTGTATCTACTTAATCTGTGATCTATGTATTCATTTTCTATCTAAACTGTCATCTATTTTTTAATCTGTCCTCTATCTACTTAATCTGTGACCTATCTACTTAATTTGACATTAATCTATCTATAATCTATCAATCTAATCTAGCATCTATCTGTCATCTATTATCTGTCTAATCTATCTATCTATCTATCTATCTATCTATCTATCTATCTATCTATCTATCTATCTATCTATCTAATCTATATATTTATTTATCTAATCAACCCCAAAATTCTTTTTTCAGGTGCTTTTAATGGAATTTGGCAGATTTACTGCCCTGTGGGATCTGTTCCTCGCTAAAACCACAACCCCACTAATATGCCGTCCCCAAGCCTGAGCTAAAAGCCTCTGCCCTGAGCCCCGGCACCAGAGTCACATAACCAAGTTACCCACAAATGTGACTTTCAGCGAGGAGAAGCTTAAGGCTCGTTGTTTCTGTGCGTCTGAGCAGAATATAGTTCTTTCTCCCTGTCTATTAATGTTCTCACTTACTCATCATGTCAGAAAATAGAAGGAAGAGCCCATTACCTGCTGCTTCTATTGATTTCTCTCTTCTGTTCCATTTTTTCCTAAAATTACACTTTCCCAGCTGTTCAGCACATCGAGGGGTTGAATTTCGCTGTTCAGCTCAGTGTTAGGTTTCTGGGATATATTTTCCCATTTATTTACATGCCTTGGGCACCATTGTCTGAAGGCTGTTTTCTTGCACAGGGGACGGATTAAATAAGAACATTATTTACATGCGCTGGGACAGGCTTCAGTATCTCACAACCAGCACATACTACTGTGACTCCTTATCAGAATGGGAATGTTATCTGGCGCAGCACATACTCTCCTAGTGCACCGCTACATTTGCTCTGCAGTCACTTTAAACTAAAGAAATACCTTCACATACCATCCGCTGGGAATGTGGCTGAACTGAGTTATTTAACAAGACATTAGCTCCTCATAATATTGCAGAATATTGTATGAAACTTGATTGTAATAGCCTTTCTACTAGAATTCCAGGGGTACCCTTGGCATAAGCACTCATCCCAAATCTCCCCCTAACTGGCCTTCAGACTGGGCCCCCTTAGCTCATAACAAGGTTACAGATATATAGAAACATTGGGGTAACAGTCACCCTGCTATAGTTCCAGGGGTACCCAGGGTACAAATAAGCACTTACCCCAAATCTCCCCCTAACTGGCCTTCAGACTGGCCCCCCTTAGCTCATAACAAGGTTACAGATATATAGAAACATTGGGGTAACTGTCACCCTGCTATAGTTCCAGGGGTACCCAGGGTACAAATAAGCACTCACCCCAAATCTCCCCCTAACTGACCTTCAGACTGGGCCCCCTTAGCTCATAACAAGGTTACAGATATATAGAAACATTGGGGTGTCACCCTGCTATAGTTCCAGGGGTACCCAGGGTACAAATAAGCACTCACCCAAATCTCCCCCTAACTGGCCTTCAGACTGGGCCCCCTTAGCTCATAACAAGGTTACAGATATATAGAAACATTGGGGTGTCACCCTGCTATAGTTCCAGGGGTACCCAGTACAGGGCATACTCACTCACTTCAAATTGATCTCTCCCTACTATACCTGCTATCCCACAGTCACACTCCCTTCCCAGAGACTATTATCCACTGTTACTATAGGCACCATCTCTCCCTACTATACCTGCTATCCCACAGTCACACTCCCTTCCCAGAGACTATTATCCACTGTTACTATAGGCACCATCTCTCCCTACTATACCTGCTATCCCACAGTCACACTCCCTTCCCAGAGACTATTATCCACTGTTACTATAGACACCATCTCTCCCTACTATACCTGCTATCCCACAGTCACACTCCCTTCCCAGAGACTATTATCCACTGTTACTATAGGCACCATCTCTCCCTACTATACCTGCTATCCCACAGTCACACTCCCTTCCCAGAGACTATTATCCACTGTTACTATAGGCACCATCTCTCCCTACTATACCTGCTATCCCACAGTCACACTCCCTTCCCAGAGACTATTATCCACTGTTACTATAGACACCATCTCTCCCTACTATACCTGCTATCCCACAGTCACACTCCCTTCCCAGAGACTATTATCCACTGTTACTATAGGCACCATCTCTCCCTACTATACCTGCTATCCCACAGTCACACTCCCTTCCCAGAGACTATTATCCACTGTTACTATAGGCACCATCTCTCCCTACTATACCTGCTATCCCACAGTCACACTCCCTTCCCAGAGACTATTATCCACTGTTACTATAGGCACCATCTCTCCCTACTATTCCTGCTATCCCACAGTCACACTCCCTTCCCAGAGACTATTATCTCACTGTTACTATAGACACCATCTCTCCCTACTATACCTGCTATCCCACAGTCACACTCCCTTCCCAGAGACTATTATCCCACTGTTACTATAGACACCATCTCTCCCTACTATACCTGCTATCCCACAGTCACATTCCCCACATTATCCCAGAGACTATTATCAGAATCACAAGACAATCAAGACCAAGTGGTGTGGATCAAGGAATAAGTAGGGTACTGGGAGTTTCTTGCTATAATCCAATATTGAGACACCAGAAGGAGTTATCAAAAACCAAATTCAGGGCAGGAAGTGAAACAACGCAAACAGTCCAAGGAATCAGTAGACCAGAAGGTCAATCAGATCAGGAATGTACCCAGGAACTCAAGAGGCCAACAATTGGACAACTGACTCATTGGTGCTTTTAATTTTTGCATCCTCATCTAATAATGTAATGAACTGGTGCTGACACAGCTCTGCACTTAACAGCCAATCCCACATTATTTTTGCCTGCTTCCTAAGCTTGACTAATAGCCTGGGAAAGCCGATATGGCTGTTACAAACGCCCGATAACAAGGATACATCTTACATCAATGACACCATCAATTTTCATAAAGGCAGCTCAAGATTTCTTTTATCTTCTAAATTTCCAGTAACAGAAAGAGCAAATCTTCGAAGAAGAAGAGCCTCCAATTTCTTCTTGTTCCTCTATTAGAAAGATGTCGGCTCAGCACACTGGGGACTCCCAATGAAACGCTGTCGTATATTCGATGCCATGTTTAGCTGGCCTATATATTAGCCATATTATCTTTCATGCTTGACCCAAAGACCTTCAAAGCTGGATATGAAATGTTGGCCGTCAGCAGGTCCCTATTATGACCCTTTACCTGCTGCGGTTCAATAGAGTACGAGGAATAGTAGGTTGGGCAACAGTGATGTAAAGCCTCATAATCTGAATGTTGCCTCCTGGCACTAAAACAACTTCTATTCCTCAAGGCCAGAGCCGCCAGATTATATGTGACTGTCAGGTGAGCATCCCCTATATAAGAAAGCTCACTATTGACATTACATTATTTTTTTAAACATTTTTAGTTTAATCCTCCCTTTAAACTCCAACATTTACTTGCCAAACAGATACATGATATCACTGCTACATTACAGTCATATATCCAGGGCAACAAATAGTTGTACATCAAGCTTGGCTTTCAGGGGTATCTAGGAGAACAAATAGGCATTTAATTTGTTCATTAATGACTTAGGGGAGGTTATTGTAAGTAATGTATCAGTGTTTGCAAATGACACAAAACTATCAGCCCAATTAATTCCATCCAGGATGTGGCACTTGCAACAGGATCTTGACAAACTGGCAATCTGGGCAGCTAAGTGGCAAATGAGATTCAATATTGATAAATGTAAAGTCCTGCACCTGGGATGTAACAATATCCACTTATACCCTTAATGGGACTGCACTAGGCAAATACATTATAAATGTTAAACCTGGCTATAGCAAGTAATGCCAGTCAGCAGCATCAAGGGCAAATAAGGTCTTGAGTTGTATTAAAAGGGGCATAGAGTAAAGGGAGGAGGGGGTCATTCTTCCACTGTATAGAGCACTGGTAAGAATATCTAGAATATGCCGTACAATTTTGGTCTCCATCACTCAAACAGGACATTATTGTATTAGAGAGGGTACAGAGAAGGGCAACTAAGCTGGTAAAAGGAAAATCTTAGCTATGAGGAAAGACTGGCCAAATTGGGGATGTTCACGCTGGAGAAGAGACGCTTAAAGGAACAGTAACGTCAAAAAATAAAAGTGTTTTAAAGTAATGAAAATATAATGCAGTGTTGCCCTGCACTGGTAAACCTGCTGTGTTTGCTTAAGAAACACTACTATAGTTTATAAAAATAAGCTGCTGTGTAGCAATGGGGGCAGCCATTCAAAGGAGAAAAAGCTCAAGTTACACAGCAGATAGAAGATAAGCTCTGTCTGTCTAATGGTGTTATCTGTTATCCATTAGTTAACCTGTGCCATATAGCCATTTTTCAATTTCCGCCATTGCTCCACAGCAGCTTGTTTATATAAACTATAGTAGTGTTTCTGAAGCAAACAGATCCGTTTTACCAGTGCAGGGCAACACTACATCATATTTTCATTACTTTAAAACACTTAAATTTTTTGGTGTTACTGTTCCTTTAAGGGGAGATATGATAAATATGTATAAATATATAAGGGGTTCATATAATATTCTCTCTAATGATTTATTTACCAGTAGGTCTTTCCAGTTGACACAAGGTCACCCATTCCGATTAGAAGAAAAGAGGTTCCAGCTAAATATTGGGAAGGGGTTTGTTACAGTGAGAGCTGTGAAGATGTGGAATTGTCTCCCTGAATCAGTGGTACAGGCTGATACATTAGATAGGTATAAGAAGGGGTTGGATGGTGTTTAGCAAGTGAGGGAATACAGGGATATGGGAGATAGCTCATAGTACAAGTTGATCCAGGGACTGGTCCCATTGCCATTTTGGAGTCAGGAAGGAATTTTTCCCCCTCTGAGGCAAATTGGAGAGGCTTCAGATGGGTTTTTTTGCCTTCCTCTGGATCAACTGGCAGTTAGGCAGGTTATATATAGACTTAAGGTTGAACTTGATGGTCGTGTGTCTTTTTTCACCCAGCTTATTATGTTACTATGGTATAGAGCTGGTTTATTAATGGGGGGGGGGTACACAACAGGTGAAAATTGTAGGACTTCTTTACCCTAAATGAGTACAAGCCAACCTATCCATCAAGAGGTCCAGCACAGCATCACTTTAGCCTGTATTACACATACAAAAGCAAAGTTCCAGTCTCGAAACCCTTTAAGACAAAAAATAGCAATTGTATCAATTTTGGCACATTTTACACCATAAATAAATTAGGGCCACTATATAGTTTATTAGTATACTCTTTCTAAACCTAATGTGTGTGTAGAACCAACGGAAGTCCCTAACAATGTTCTTAGGAGCAACCAAATTCTTCCTACTGTTGATGAGGGTCTCCGACTCAGCCTTTTTTTTTTTTGTTTTACTGTAGAATAAATTTAGGAGTTCAAAAATGACAATAAATGGTTTCCTGAAACAGATCTATAAAACAGCTATTACAGTTTTTTTCACAAATTTTCCAAAAAGACTGCGAGGATCTCATTTTATTTACAACTTCTTTTCTCAAGGAGGTGCTGTCACGAAAGTAATCAGCACTCCTTTACATTTCACTCTTGCCTTGAATGATGATATATCTGTAGTACGTAAAAAAAAAAAAGAGATAACAAAAGGGCGAAGAAAATCCTTGATATTGCGCATAGAACCAACCGCGGAGAGGTCGCCCGAACTTCGATTTACTGGAAGTTTCTATTGACTGATTATCAGTTGTGCCGCTATGTGTGCAAGTCAGGATTCTCTCCTATCTTGTTGGAATCATGGAAATATGACTTGGGAAAGGTGACATTGAGATCGACAGGAGGGCTCCGGAAAGACTTATCACAGCCACCGGCTTGAAATTAAAATCCATCTCCGATATTAGGAGTCCGATCCCGACTTCCTCGCTTTCTCAACTGGAAGAATTCAAAGTCACTCTTGAACACAATGCTGAATGGCCGATTAGAAAAGTAATTATACTCTTTGTGTTTATACCTCCGAGACTTGAAATTAATCTTTAGGCGGATTCATTTCTCTAAATTATTTCAGTTCTGATATTTCACATTGACAAGCTCATTCTAGTGGTGACGGGGCAGGATCCTACTGAGAATAATTATTCGTTAACCTGGAGAGGACTGTCAATGTCGGCGTGTTGTTCATGGGAGAAAAGAAGTCATTGGCTTCATTTTGAGAGAGAAAAAGCTACTGTTTCCCTTTAATTAACTTTGGGGAAAGGGAAGGAAGATATATCGGACACTATGCACAACGGTAATGTGCAGATTGCACTAGATGGATTAAATATCTGACCCCGTTGTATTACATAGAGATTTGTTTAGAAGTGTATAAAAGCAGAATTAATGTCTTAATATGGGTTTCATATTGTATATCATAAAGAATAATACCCACATACAGTATGTGTCCTACCCAGATAACAGGAAAGGTGACATACACACTATTTAACCACAGATGTAACTTGCCCAGATGGATGGTAAGAGGAGAGGTACCTACAGAGTGAGTAACCACAAATGTACCCTCCCTAGATTTCGTGTTAACTGACTGGTACATACACAATAAGTGGCCACACATGAAGTCTTCACAGACAGAGGACAAGGTGTGCAGTACATACAGAAGGAGTAACCACAGATGTAGCCTTCCCAGAGAGAAGACAAGGTGAGAAGTACAAACAGAAGGAGTAACCCCAGATGTAGCCTTCCCAGAGAGAGGAAAAGATGAGCAGTACATACAGAAGGAGTAACCACAGATGTAGCCTTCCCAGACAGAAGGAAAGGTGAGCAGTACATACAGAAGGAGTAACCACAGATGTAGCCTTCCCAGAGAGATGAAAAGATGAGCAGTACATACAGTACAGAAGGAGTAACCACAGATGTAGCCTTTCTAAACAGAGGACAAGGTGAGCAGTATATACAGAAGAAGTAACCACAGATGTAGCCTTCCCAGAGAGAAGACAAGGTGAGAAGTACATACAGAAGGAGTAACCACAAATGTAGCCTTCCCAGACAGAGGACAAGGTGAGTGGGACACACAGAAGGAGTAACCCCAGATGTAGCCTTCCCAGACGAAAGAAAAGGTAAGCAGTACATACAGAAGGAGTAACCACAGATGTAGCCTTCCCAGACAGAAGGAAAGGTGAGCAGTACATACAGAACGAGTAACCACAGATGTAGCCTTTCTAAACAGAGGACAAGGTGAGCAGTACATACAGGAGTAACCACAGATGTAGCCTTCCCAGACGAAAGAAAAGGTAAGCAGTACATACAGAAGAAGTAACCACAGATGTAGCCTTCCCAGAGAGAAGACAAGGTGAGAAGTACACACAGAAGAAGTAACCACAGATGTAGCCTTCCCAGACGAAAGAAAAGGTAAGCAGTACATACAGAAGGAGTAACCACAGATGTAGCCTTCCCAGACAAAAGGAAAGGTAAGCAGTACAACCAGAAGGAGTAACCACAGATGTAGCCTTCCTAGACAGAGAACCAGGTGAACGATACATACAGAAGGAGTAACCACTAGGGATGTATCGAATTCACTATTTTGAATTAGGCCGAACCCCTGAATCCTTTGTGAAAGATTTGGGCGAATACCGAACATAATCCGAATCGTAATTTGCATATGCAAATTAGGGGTGGGAAGGGGAAAACATTTTGTTTTGTGACAAAAAGTCATGCAGTTTCCCTCCCCACCCCTAATTTGCATATGCAAATTACGATTTGGATTCGGTTCTCCCGGTCAGAAGGATTCGGCATTAAAATATTTAGTAAAGCGGGCCATGGACCAAGGCACAACTTCCAACATTAATGACCCTGTAGATGGACCAAAATATCAAGGAGAGGGGCAGAATATTCCAATGTAAAGGCTCAACAACCTTTGAAATTGGAGAATATTTCCTAACAATAAATGCAAGGATGAGGTTAGAGAAGATGGAAACTTAGAGACTCGGCTAGAGGCACAACCTGTGGCCCTACTGACGTGATCAGTCCACAACCTCCCCCATTATGTACAGCGTATCTTACAAAAATTCTCAAAAATATGGAGATGTATTTTCAGACTTTCCACCTGTTCAGAGAACAACACAAGGGGTGAGATTTTCTTCAACTTTTCTGTTGACTGTTAAAGGTGAGAATACTGCCGTCTCCTAGAAATTCAGAGTGAGACAAACAACAGAGAAACTCCAGCAAATTCGGCCACCTGTGTTCTCACACTGATGTTGCAAAAGAACAATCAGTTTATTTATTGGATGCACATTTCAAATTACAAAGGAAATCTGCTGTGGTCAAAATGATTTGCTCAGTTTTTCCAAGGTACAGGACCTATTATACAGAATGCTTGGGACTTGGAGTTTTTATATAAGGGGTCTTTCCGTAATTTGTTCTCATACCTAAAAATAATATAAACATTAAGGGTCAGGTTTATTAAGGTTCGAGTTGTGTTTTCCACAACAAAAAATTGAGTTTTCAAGGTTACTTTAAAGTCAAAAATAGATTTTTTGGGTTTAAAAAAACTCAAAAAAATTGAGTTGAATTGAAATTTCTCGAGATGTATTATACCTCAACCCTGGAAATAGCTTGAATCGGAAAATACACCATCTAAAACCTGTTGAGATAATGTAGGAGTTAATGGCAGAGGTCCCCTGAACCATTATATCTTAGTTGGGATCAAGTACAAGCTACTGTTTTATTATTACATAGAAAAAGGAAATTATTTTTAAAAATTTGGATTATTTGGATCTATGGGAGATGGCCATCCCATAATTCGGAGCTTTCTGGATAACGGGGTTCTGGATAGCGGATCCCATACCTGTAGTACAATTATTTACATTCTAACCCAGGCATTATCTCTATGGAGCTCATATGGTCCTTCTGACATGGTATTCCATACTGATTGAGTCAATTCTGATATTTATGAGTTATAATAATAGAGCACCTATCTATATCTATATAGACTTAAATCCTGAAAATTAATATGACTAAAAATGCCATATTTTATATAGTGAACTTATTGCACGAGGCTAAAGTTTCAGCTTGTCAATAGCAGCAATGATCCAGGACTTCAAACTTGTCACAGGGGGTCACCATCTTGGAAAGTGTCTGTGACACTCACATGCTCAGTGGGCTCTGATTGGCTGTTGAGAAGCTAAGCTTAGGGCTCGTCACTAATTATCCAGCAGAAAATGAGCTTCCCTGGCTGTAATATAAGCTGATGCTACAGGTTTGCTGATTATTCAATTCTGATGCTAATTGCACTGGTTTCTGTGCTGCCATGTAGTAATTATGTGTATTAACTACTAATCAGCCTTATATTGTGACATTTCTATTCTATGTGTACTGTATATTGTGAGTGGCTCCCTAAGCTCAGTAAGTGACAGCAGCACAGAGCATGTGCAGTGAATCAGCAGAAAAGAAGATGGGGAGCTACTGGGGCATCTTTGGAGACACAGAGCTTTACTGCTAAAGGGCTGTGGTTGCCTTGGGCTGGTACAGAAGCACAAAACATCAACTACCTACTTCTTTAGTTAGGCTTTAGTTCTCCTTCAAATATGGAGAATATTAAGTTACCAATTTGGGTGTAATTTTTTGCACCTGCTGCTGCATCTGCTCACAGTAAGTGGGGTCAATCTTATCATGTGACAGCTCAATTCTTGTAATCGGGGTTTATTGCTTTGCTAAACTTTATTGCAAACGCCTACTGTGGGTTTAAAGCAGTAGTTCAGAGTTCTAAAATAGGGGAAGGCAGGGCCCTTCATCCGAAAGGAAAAATATACAGGGATATCCAAGCCTGTGGCCCTCCAGCTGTTGTTAAATGGAGAGAGGGGTGGTGCTTGAATTTGAAGTTCAACAAGACCTGGAGGCTGCTTTAGAAGGACAGGGTTATTTGAGTTTCTCTAATGATGCCATTCATGATTGCAGACGCAGTGACATAGATACAAACACAAGGCAGTTGCACTGAGCTATGAAATGCACTTATTGTAGCATGATAATAATAACATCAGTTCTGCTAAACAAGCTCAAGGCTTCAGTCTTGCCTTGGGCCTAAGTAAAGAAGTTAAATGGAAAGGCTTAAAGTGCAAAGATACATTATTTATAGGGAAGATGTATTTCCTGTTTATTTTCTCTTAAAGCAGAACACTGGCTATTCCAAAAAAAAAAAAAATGGTCACATTTATTCCTTGCCTATTAAAGGAGAAGGAAAGGTTAAAACTAAGTAAGCCTTATCAGAAAGGTCCACATAAATATACCAGTCATCACTCAAAGTAATGCTGCTCTGAGTCCTCTGTCAAAAGAAACATCACATTTCTTTCCTTCTATTGTGTACTCATGGGCTTCTGTATCAGACTTCCTGTTTTCAGCTTAAACCTCCAGGGCTAGGGCTTGAGCATGCTCAGTTTGCTCCTCTTCCCCCTCCCTTCTCTGCTGTAATCTGAGCCCAGAGCAATAAGTGAGAAGGGAGAGACTCAGGCTAATATGGCGGCTGCTATCCTTAACAATCAGAGAGCTGCTAGGGCTTTTTACTCAGATATGGTAAAGTATTCTACAGCATAAATATAGCATTCTAGCTTGACATATTGCATTTAATCTATTGGCAAGAAAATGCCTCTGTAGCTTTCCTTTAAACACATTCATCCAACACTGATGAAATTGCTGTAATTATGAACTAGGATTCCCATGGTGGGTAAGTTTCACCTCCTGTCATGGATAGTCAAGGTAAGAGGGATTTTGATGGTTGTCAGCAGTAGAGTCAGTGGATACGAGACAGATATGTGTGACAGTAAGATCTTTGCTAATGAGTCTACGGCACATCTTGTTTGACTGCTGTTAAGGGTGTTGGGATTAGCACAAACAACATATTGGCAGAAACTGATTTTATGGGAGTGCTGGTGATTTGGTCGCAGTCCAAATAACTTACAGACATAATCAATTCAATTCAAGGAGTCTCATGATAAATAGTTAGTTAAATAGTCAACGTATTGCTAGATGCCATAGAATTGTCACAAGATTAAATAGGTAACACTTGTAGATAGATTATGTTCACAAAACATACCTAAACAAGAGAGTACAACAAACTATTTCTAAAAAGTGCAGCTTTGTTAAAATAATAAAAACATCAATCAAGTATGAACCTCAAGCCCAGTCAAGACTCACTATCAATATATAACAACATTCAACCTCAAGCCCAGTCAAGACTCAACATCAAACCCAGTCAAGACTCAACCTCAAGCCCAGTCAAGACTCAACATCAAACCCAGTCAAGATTCAACCTCAAGCCCAGTCAAGACTCACTATCAATATACAACAACATTCAACCTCAAGCCCATTCAAGACTCAACATCAAACCCAGTCATGACTCAACCTCAAGCCCAGTCAAGACTCACTATCAATATAAAACAACATTCATCCTCAAGCCCAGTCAAGACTCAACATCAAAATTAATCAAGTCTCATCCTCAATTCCAGTCAAGACTCAACCTCAAACCCAGTCAAGAGTAGCCTTAAGAAGGGTCAGCATCAAAATTATTTATGACTTTATTATTTAAAAATGAATCAATACTCAAAATTAACCAGGAATAGGAATCAAACCCCAGTCAACACTTTGGATTGATTAAGTCTTCACCTAAAACCCAGCCAATGGTAATCAGTCTACATCAAAATGAATCAAGACTAGCGATGGGCTAATAAATTCGCGAATTTTGCGTTCGCCGCTGATGAATAAATTTGTGAAACTGCAGCAAAAATTTATAGCGACTTTGGATACGTGACAGAATGCAGGCGTCAAAATTGACGCTGGTGTTTTGCTAATTTTTCACTGTTTCACGAATTTTGCAGGAAATTCGCAAATTTTTCAGCGAAGCTAAATAGGACAAAATTGCTCATCACTTATCAAGACTCAACCTCAAAATCAGTCAAGGCTCAACTTCAACATTAGTCAAGACTCAATATAAATATTATTCAGCATCAAACCCATTCATCAACTACATTAAAACACTCGGTCAACCCAGTGAAACTCAGCCTTAAACCAGTCAAGAATCAAATACAAAATTAATCAAGACTCATTCTTAAAATCAGTTAAGATTCAACTGGTTGAGTCAAGTCATAAAACTCAAAAGAGTCAAAAAAATAAATAAATTGGAGTACGCAATATTGTACATTCACTTATAGGGTATTCATGTCAGAAGTCTAAAGAGGGGCAAGGATTGATCTAGTCAGGGCCGCCATTAGAAATCACGGGGCCCCGTACAACAAAATTTTTGGGGCCCCCTGGGCCCCGCCCACACTGACGACCAAGCTCCACCCCATTTTCCCGCCCACTCCACATCGCAGTTAAAAGACCACACAGACATCAGCGCTAAAAAAGTAACCCCCCCCACACAAGTTGTAAAAAGCTATTGATGGTCAGGGCCCCCTTATAAAAAATTGGGGCCCCAAAAAAAAAAAAATTAAAATTTTTTTTTTTAAAAAAAAACATTGGTGGCAGGGGCCCCCTTATAAGTTAAAAAAAACTTGGGGCCCCAACAAAAAAAATGTAAAAAAAACTAAAAAATAAACAAACATTGGTGGCAGGGGCCCCCTTATAAGTTAAAAACAAATTGGGGCCCCAAAAAAAAATTTGAAAAAAAAAAAAACTGGTGGCAGGGGCCCCCTTACAAGTTAAAAACAAATTGGGGCCCCAAAAAAAAATTAAAAAAAAAAAAAAATTTAAAAAAAAAAAAAAAAAACATTGGCGGCAGGGGCCCCCTTATAAGTTAAAAACAAATTGGGGCCCCAAAAAAAAATTTAAAAAAAAAAAAAATTTTTTTGAAAAAAAAAAAAAAAACATTGGCGGCAGGGGCCCCCTTACAAGTTAAAAACAAATTGGGGCCCCAAAAAAAAATTAAAAAAAAAAAAATTTTTTTGAAAAAAAAAAAAAACATTGGCGGCAGGGGCCCCCTTACAAGTTAAAAACAAATTGGGGCCCCAAAAAAAAATTTAAAAAAAAAAAAAATTTTTAAAAAAAAAAAAAAAAACATTGGCGGCAGGGGCCCCCTTATAAGTTAAAAACAAATTGGGGCCCCAAAAAAAAATTTGAAAAAAAAAAAAATTTTTTTTGAAAAAAAAAAAAAACATTGGCGGCAGGGGCCCCCTTACAAGTTTAAAACAAATAGGGGCCCCAAAAAAAATAAAAAAAAAAAAAATAAATTTTTTGAAAAAAAAAAAAAACATTGGCGTCAGGGGCCCCTTACGAGTTAAAAAAAAAATTGGGGCCCCAAAAAAACATGTTTTAAAAAAAAAGATTGGTTGCAGGGGCCTATAGAATATTAAAATAATACATTGGTGGCCAGGAGATTAAAAAAAAAAAAAATACACAAACTGGTGTTCAGTAGAATTGAACTCACGGCTTCAGTACTTCAACTTCACCTCCTTTCGTGACTTCGGGTCTTTGCGCTGCTTCAGGACTTCGGCTTCGGCTGTTTTCGTGACTTCGGGTCTTTTCGGCGCTTCGTGACTTCGGCTTTTTCCGTGACTTCGGGTCTTTTCGGCGCATGGGCTTCGGCTTTTCGGCACTTCCGCATTCGGCAGCACAGAGGCAAGACGTACGGCTCGGGCGCTCGTAAGGGGGGCCCGGATCTTCAAAAAATGCAGCGCTGCCGGGCCCCCCTTCATGCCCGGGCCCGGTACGCTTGTCCCCCCTGTCCCCCCCTGATGGCGGCCCTGGATCTAGTACAAGGGGCCAAGTAGACACTGATTGATGTACACACACACATCTTGATTTATGTAATCTCATGTAAACAAGATGCTAGACATTTTTTTACATAAACAGGGCACACCATATTTTACGGATGCCAGTTGGGTAGATGTGTTGGAACCATCATTCGTTGTCATCAGTGAAATATGTCTTTATTTGAACAAAAACAGTACAGTACAAAGATAAGTGTAATGAAAAGGACCACTGTCAGCTTACAAATCAAACAGACCAACAAAACCCCTCTGTGGGTTTATTATTTGCTGAAAATAAACTTTTCCCTAGAGTTACTGGAGGCGACTAGTAAGCCGAGTGATAGATGGTTCTTACTTGGACACTGTAATAATAGAAGAAAAATGGACTTCATAAACAAAAGCAACAAATCAGGTGCTTTCAAACATGACATCATTATCTGCCACCTGTCAACTGGTTGCCATGGGTTACTAGACCTGTATGTTATAATTAACAATATTATTATATTCTTGTCTTAATTTTATGTGCAAGCAGTGCCTTTGTTGTCTATTATGCAGGCATACTAGAGTCGATGATTGTAGCCATCATATAGGAGATTAAAGCTCAATTTAGGATAGAAATATCTTTCCGACCCTTGATTTAATTTTTGCTCTGAAACTCTAGATTTGCAGGCAGCTCTGAGCATGTGCAGTGCCACTGACACCCCAAAGATGGCTGAAGATCAGTGATTTGCTCTGGACACATTTTTAAAGGGTTGCTGAATGTTTTGGATTACCACAATTGGTTTAGTATAACAAAATGCAGAATTTTAGTGAAGCCTTTATAGGACAGGCCCCAAGCTATTGCCTCAAGCATCTGGTAAGTACAAAAACGTACCTGCAACACATATAGGTTTAGCCAGGGCCAGTTTTGAAAAGTGGGCAGTAGGAAAGAATATAAATAGGTCAACGGTTCCTTTTTTTTCTTCCTTGCGAGAGATATTGTCATTCTATCCCACATTTACAGCCCGGCATCCGCCATTCCCTTGTTCTCAGCATAAAAATGACAGTTGAAACGGTGACAAACAGCCCACTAAAGTCTAATTAGGAGCTGTGTTCTCTTCTGAGAAAGAACTTGCTTGGCTTTGAAGATGCAATTACATAATATTTTTCCCTTCCCCAACACGGGCCTCATTGTTTCTCTGTTTATGCAGGAAAATAAATATGCGATTTGCAATGAAATCTCTCTCTTTTGCATATTGTGACACCGCCACCTTAAATTGCTCGCCTCCTTGAAAATAGGCATTATCATTATACTTAATTTAATGTTTTTAAAAAAAAAGAAAAAAAAGATTCCTTTGTGAACGTGATACAAGAGAGATCTATATTCGTAATTTTTCCCTTCCTAGAATTAAATAGCCCTGACACCAGAGTGTTATATATAGATATGTGTGTGCATGCAATTTTTTCAATACACTATTTGAAGATATAAGTCCCTGTGTGCTGTTTTTTGATATATTTAATATATATATATATATATAGAGTCTGTACAGTGAACGCACTCCTCCCAGATTAGATTCTGTTGATGGTGGTGCGTTGGTCAAAATTTCGTGTTATAATTCAGTGAATGGACCCTCACTCGTTCATAATGGTGAAATAAATGTGCTTTTTATTCACAGGTTCATTTCCAACGTTTCGGGCCTCTCTTGAAAAAGGTCCCAGAGAGGACCGAAACGTTGGAAATGAACCTGTGAATAAAAAGCACATTTATTTCACCATTATGAACGAGTGCAGGTCCATTCACTGAAATATATATATATATATATATATATATATATATATATATATACTGTATATATATATTTATTTAGATACTATTTTCACATATCATTTCCTTAATAGCCAGAAATGAGCGAGCTGTTGCAGAATAGAAGCAGCCAATGCGCCAAGAGGAGAGTGTTTTTTTTTTCTTCTTAATCCTAAGAAATGATATCCGACGTCTCCGCCAGCAATTTCATAGAAATGGAGAACGGGCCCTTTTTTTTGGTGCACGGCTTTTATATCTGTCTGGGCACAACGGATCATATAATTCCAATTTGGAGTTTCAGTATCATTTACTATCACAATGCAATTATTGCCTGTGAAATTTGTGTAACCTTTAGGGCAATTTCTATTTTTTTCGAGGGCATTGAATTACAATATGGAAAGTGAAATTAGAATTGAGCTCCTTCGCAGCAGGTAACAGGCCTCCAAATCATGTAAAACTCTACTTATAAAACACACTCATAAAACTGAGGTTACAGTAAACGTAGTGATAAGTGGATCTGAGAATTTTCAACTCTAATCAACTACTTTCCAACCTGCACTCAAGCCAGCAGAAATCCTCTTCTTCTTCATGACTTGACTTGTCTAACTCCCCTCTGATTACTCCTGATTGGGTATTGTCAGCACTATAATAAAAGAGAAGGACCAAGCTTGAAGTTTGACCCATCAAACCTGCATCTGGAGCTCAATTTCTTGGCCTGAACCCCACCAAAGTTTGGGGAAACCAATATGTCCCATGGGTTTAGGGTCAAGTAGCTCATTGCTAGTATAGGATAGTAGGATAGCATAGAGAAGCACCAATATTAATGTCTGAACCAAATCTACTCACCACACGATCTACACCTGACTCTTGGATCCAATTCAGATTTGAGGACAGATGTATGTTTCAAACATAGGTATATAGCTTCCACCAAGAGTCTAAAGCGGCCATACTGTAAGGTAAGGTTTCCCAAAATCCAGAACTAATCCCAAGATCTCGGTCACGACTCACATTTCCACCTATAACTGCCACCTTTTGCTTTGGGAGAAGCCCTCCACTACTCAGATGCCCCCAGGTCTTAAAGTGAGAGAAGCAAGGAGGCGAGTTCTGGGCAGACAAGGGAACCTAAGGTGAACAGAAAGTACAGAGAACAAGGAGTATAGTGAATGGTCAGGCCAGGTAGATACCAATCAGGCAGAGCAGTACAAAAACAGGAGTAAGGGACATAGTTGAGGTCACAGGCCAGGGTCAGCACTGTAGCAATAGCAGTAGTACAGTACAAAATCAGGATCTAGAAAAATGTTCGGCAAACAAGCAGTGGTTGGTATAGGCAGCAAAGTAGCAGAAGTCAGGGAAAGGCAAGGGTCAAAGAACAGAGATCAGACCAATAAGAGCACCCAGGAACTATTAGGAAATAGACCTATGTAGGAACGTGGTGCCTTTAAATATTTGAAATTCACGTGGTGCGAGCGTGTGTCACATGAACCGTGTGTGACAGAAGAGGAGGCCACAGGCATCCCCGCCACATCACTAGACTACCAGGTTTTCTCACACATACAAGAAGAGCTGTCAACTGGGCCCTATGGACTATGGAAGTTGTTCAGATATCAGCCAGATGGCCTTTGAGCGTGTTAGAAGATCACCCTGGCCGGGTCGAGGACATCATCTGCACAGTGATGCAGTCCTTTCCTGATGGGTTTCTCTAGGCTTATATTATTATCTGATCATTGACCTGGAGGGTAAATGTTTGGATCATCCCGATTTAGCTTAGCTTGGCCAAACCAGGTAAAGATCATACATTGGGTGACCTCACCACATAAGCATATGGAAGGCTTATGTGCACTAGTGTTCCAGCACTTGAATTTGAACCACTGGCAAATGAGCCCTCTAGTTTGTCTTTATCTATTCAACACTTTAACATGGCCTAGCAGAAACCGGGTGTTAATAATGAAAACCCTAGTTCTTTTAGACAGAAGATTCATGACCCTTGTAATAACAGTACAAGTCTCTACAATTAACACATGTCAGATGCACTGTATGGAGAAAAGTCTATGGTCCTGTGACTTTTGCCACTATGTATACACAGTTGGTACCCGGGACATATACAAATGATTGCACAAGTATAGGTTGTTTTGTCAGTGCTATTTTGCCACAAATCTAGGGTTTAAAAGCAAAAATTAAACCAAGGACCAGAATGACATTTTATTTATTTTATCTAATAAAAAGAGAGAGAGCTGCTCTCCTCTCATTTCCAATGACCCCAAGGTTGGGTGCTTTGACAGAACAATAAAACTTAAACTTTTATTACTGGAGTACCTGCCATGTTGACTGTATATTTTACACTCTGTATTATATTTTCTCCTGTTCAAATAAAAATGTTTTAATTATTTGGCAGTGATTCTGCAGCTGAAAGCAATATTTTCCTGCACTTCCAACTAACGGAGCCTCGGGACATAGAACAAAAGAGGTGAACATCAAGTAGTTTTGCAGAAGAACATTCAGGACTAACCTAAACCCTGGTCAGACTTCAATCAACTCAATCATCAACTCAAATTTGTTTCCATTCAGTCACAGGAGCATTAATGAGGTTGGGCACTGATGTTGGGGAACAGGCCTGGCACACACTCTGGGATACGATTTATTCCACAGGGGTTCAGTTGGTCTGAGGTCAAGGTTCTGTGTAGGCCAGTTCCCATCTCAGCAAACCTATTCTGTATGGACCTTACTTTGTGCACGGAGCTATTATGGGTCTTCCCCAAACTGTTGCGCCAAATCAGGAAGCATGGATTTGTCAAGAATGTCATTGTATGCTTAGAGTTAAGTATTATTATATGTAGAGTTAAGCTTTTCTTTCAGTGGAACCAGGAGCCCTAACCCAAACCAAGGAAAATTCCCAGATCATTATTCCTCCACCACCAAACTTTACCATTGGTATTATGCATTCAGGCAGGTAGTGTTCTCCTGGCATCTGCCAAACCCAGACTTTCCCATCAGACTGCCAGATGAAGATATGCCATTTATTCCTCTAGGGGGATACATTTATTCTGCTCTAGAGCCCAAAGGTCCTCTTTACAGCACTTCACTGTCAATTTAAGCATTAATAGTGAAAATAAATCCCTACTTTGTTCCATTCTTTATTCTTTTTGCTGAGTCAGAGACTGGACGGGACAGAACATGGGGCAAGTCTTTGACAGCATCTCCTCTTTCAAGTGTACCCATAATGCAGTGGGGTTTTCCTTATAATTCCAGTGTAATTGAGGCCATCCTCTAAGTTGCAACCACCGCAATGCAGTAAAATGGACACAATTGTTCCTATGTTGTGAGACAAATTGAGAGCAGGTTGTGTGTAGCATTTTAAGAGGTGGGGTTGGAGTGTTGGAGGTGGAATGAGCATTAAAAACTGTGTTTGCATCTGATTTACTTAATTTATTGTGTCTGGTTAACTTATTCAACCAACCCAGCTGTGGAAACCCTGGAGCTTCTGCCAGGTCAATGGTGTTGGGTTCCATTCATAACAAAAGCAAGTGCAGGAGTATGTTTGGATTCATGATCCTTAATGAAGTGTGCCACTTTGTGCTTTCCTTTGTGTCATTTTAGAGCACCTGCTTTCATAAATGTCCCCTTATAACTCAATGGGAGGGCAATGAAATGTACAGGTATGGGACTTGTTATCCAGAATGCTCGGGTCCTGGGGTTTTTCCGAATAATGGATCTTTCTGTAATTTGGATCTTCATACCTTACGTGTACAAGAAAATCAATTATAAAAGTTAAATAAACCCAATAGGCTGGTTTTGCCTCCAATAAGGATTAATTATATCTTAGTTGGGTCAAGTACAAGCTACCGTTTTATTATTACAGAGTAAAAGGAAATCATTTTTAAAAATTTGGATTATTTGGATAAAACTAAGTCTATGGGAGACGCCCTCCTATAATTCGGAGCTTTCTGGATAACTGCTTTCTGGATAATGGATCCCATACCTGTATTATGAAAAAGTGTGGCTGAATAGAGCAATAATACAAACATGGACACGGTTACCCTTTAAACCAGCTGTCTGTTGCCTCTACTGCCTCAAATCTTCAGGAATTATATTGGACCAGTCACCCTAGTTCCTGAGATCAGTCCTTAATTCCGTAATTCTTTTCACTGCTGCTCATTGGAACAAAACAGCAAGTTAGCATGGAGTTAACTTTCTAGCCAAAATGGAACCACGAGAAACGCCTTGACAAAAATACATTTTGCCTCCATAGAAGGTATGTCTAACTTGTGGTCTCCAATGGTTGGCAAGCCCAGGCATGGCCAATAAAGATTGGGAATTCAGCTGGAAAAGTTGGAAGGTCAAGGTTGGACATCACGGTTTAATAGTTACTTTTCCCATTACTTTTTGGGTCCTCATTGTGTTCTGCTCTCTGAAGTTCTCCAACTGTCACTAGTATGGGGCTTAGTTCCCTTTAAATCAATCGTACACCAATGGCAGATCTGCAATGCGAGGAGCCGCCAATACTCCCCTATTAATCTTCATTTGAAAACTCGGCGTGTGACAGGCTTGCTTATTGAACCAATATATTAAACAGTCAGTGGTGATAAAACGGAGGCAGCAGGTAGACAGATTTTACAGCCTAGTTTATCAAATGCATTTTTTATATTCATGGCGCAGCCCCGAGAAGCAGCGGCCAAGAGCAGCCCCTTTTTCATGTTTCTAATTATTTCCTATTATGTACAATGGATTAACGTGTTTGGGCCCGGCGCCTACAGAACGTTCTCTGCGCCCCCCTCGCTGTAAAACCATTAGTGACACATTACGGGAATGAAAGTGGAAGTTTATCTCAATATTCACTTTTTTTTCTCAGACGGGGGAGTACAAACCAACACTCTGTTTCTTTCATTTTTAGGTCATTTTGTAGACAAGTAGTTGGGATTTTGAATGATTACATTACTAGGTGAGTTTAAAAAAGACTCAAATCTATCAGCATTTGGTGCAAACAAAACTTTTTTAAAGGGTCATGTAAAGTGCTAAAATTGGTACAGCCTGCCAGAAGAATTGCAGAGAACTTTGTTTGCCCCATGAACGGACCTGGGCCAAGCTAGACATAAGGAGGGGATGAACATGCAAAAAGATGCAGCAAAGGTAGGTCTATGCCTGGTGCCCCCCCCCCATTGTTGTGCCCTAGACTTGTTCCTCTTCTGCCTGCCCCTATTGCCAGCCCTGGCCATGAATACAGCACTGCCTGGCTTCAACAACACTGTATTCATGGGTAAGGCATGTAGGAATAATCCCTTCCACCTCCTACTCATCCCATAACATGTGCCCCATTCAGACTCAGCGTCGGACTGGAAGGGCAGGACACCAGGAAAAAACTTGTGGGCCAACCAGACCCACTCTAAACGGCCATTGCTCCTGACTTCCCCTCCCCCTGATCGCATAAAGAATTGTACTTATGGCAGGTACTCGCTGGTGGAGGATTTGCGGCTGGGAAGGGGGCTCTTGGGGAGGTGCAGGGGCCTGGTGTGGAGCAGCCCCTGTGAGCCCCAGTCTACCCTGTTCAGATGGAAATTATACCAACCATAACATCTTCAGCAAATTACTTCCAAGCACAACTGCTTCAGCTTTTAAACATTGCCTGCCAATTGCAGCAGGCACACTGTATTGTGGATAAAATACATGGTGATTGGACTCAAAACTGCACTTGTGGTAAGTAAATGACCCCTTATATCTGTTCCCCTGTTTTAAAATACATGAATGTAATGGCGGCTGAGTTTGGCAGCACTGTATTCATGATGGGTGGCTGAGAGGAGGCACTTAGTCTTCCCTTCTTCTGACCTGTACCCATCACTAAGGTCTTGGGTGTGTTGGAGGCACAGGGTGCAAGGGAGCCCCATAGGGCATTGATGGGCAGTAAAATCAGCCTGGGCACAAGTGTTTAGTGAATGAGCACTAATGGGTGCAATAAATGACCCCCAGCATCTTTTAGATACATTCAGTTCTCACCAAATATCGGTGAGCTCCTCATTTCTCCCTGTTGTTTCCAAAAGCTCAAAATGCAATATTTCATTACGGTCTGATATCCCCGTAGCTTTACTCTGAAGGCAGGGGAAGTATTTTTCCAATTACATATTCCCCCCCCCCTTCTCTTCTTTTTTTTTTTTCTAATGAGATTTCAGAAGGTGTCACAACATTTAATTAAAAGAAGAATGAATCCCCCCTGCAGGGATATAATACAGAGCTGAAATGTTACACTCCAAATGCAGAGAGCACTTCTGCCCCGGCTCCTCGTGTGAGCGCCACAAAGACGCCAAATATTCCCGCGGATTCCAGTGTAAAAAAGAGTGACGACTTGCGACACATTATAGTTTGATTTATAAAATGCTTTGATTAATTATACCCACTCATTCCTTTAATCTTATGGGAAGCAATCACCATTGTTATGGCGTTACTTCCCTTTTATTCTTCTTGCTAAAATGCACATCGTTTTCCATTTCCCATTTCATAAAAGTTTATGATTTTTCATTCCCGCTCTCTCACTTCTGATTGATTTGCCCTCGTTTCTGTTGTAATTTCTTCTACTCTGCCAAATTGCCCGAATAAATATCTTATAGTTCAGCAGGAATTTAAGCTGGCCTTATAGGGGCCGATATAAGATGCAGACTTGGTTTCTCCAGAATTTATCGGCCTGTGTGTGGGGCAACATGATGGCATACAGGGATGGTTACCACTTGCAATCTTCCTTTCCCCATTATTTACTCACTGACAACCAACCAACCCTGCCTTCTAACTAGGACAGAGCCAGAGTTTAGGTGGCCATAGACGTAGAGATCCCCTCTTTTAGTGATGTCCGATCGAGATCTGTCCGACTTTCAGACAGATATTGATCGGGGAAGCCCGTTGGATGGCCCTACACATGGGCCAATAAGCTGCTGACTCAGTCTGTCAGCAGCTTTTATTGGCCCATGTACTGTATGGATGTATGGGGGCCTTTAGAGAAGGCAGCAGAGGTATGTGCCTAGGATCTTAGCGCCACCCATCGTTTCACCCTACAAACTTGCCTTCCCCTTATTTCTGGCTCTCATTAGATTCAGTGGAAGGTGCCCAACACATGGCATCTGTGCTTGATTGGGCCACCCCCACACAAAGCCAAATCAGCCTGTCTCCCTAGCCAACAACTGCATCCAAGCACAGACTTATACAAGATCAATATGGTGAGGACTTTATCAACATGAAGGTGCAGCCCTTGCCCTCAGACCTGTTTGATAGATAAGTTTGCTTCATTTGGCCAACCATGTGAAGGGGCAAATCAAGTTAAGTTGATCATTTTGGATCCTGGGCCAAAGAACGGATCATACATTGAACCTATGCAGATTTTTTGGAAGAGCACCACCTTAATGGAAGATGGGACAGCAGGGGAAGAACGAGAGAGGAATCAGATTTTGTGGTTTCAAGGGGGCCCAACAGTATAGAGGGCCCAGTAAGCACCTATAAAATGTGCAATTTCAACACATCTTAGTAGAATAGGTCTACTTACCAATGATTTTGGGCCCCAAATTTAATTTGCTGTGGAGTCCGGTAGCATTTATTTACATCACTGTGGGACAATATTTTCTAATGGATCAACAACAGAAATTGTGTTTCCTCCAAAAAATCAACCAAAAAGTAGTTAAAAATTCAAATACATTTTTTAGGACAATACAGGTGGTGGCCTAATGCGTTTCATGCCTGTTGGGGCACTTACTCATAGACTGATGGGCACACCCATGTGCATTTCTTATATAGGGGTTGTAACCAATCAAAACAGTGTGTATCTCAACCAATCACAACTGTGAAAACAAATTGCCAATTTTCCTATTTACATTCAAGCTATTCCAAAGTAAGTTGCAATATAAACCCACACAGAGCAAACAAAAGAAAATACAACAATGTATAATAGAGGTGTGCCCATCAGCCTATGAGTAAGTGCCCCAAAAGGCATGAAACGTGTTAGGCCTCCACCTGTATTGTCTTAATAAATGTATTCGAATTTTTAACTACTTTTGGGTTGATTTTTTGGAGGAAACGCATAATTTCTGTTGTTGCTCCATATACACGCACTCATAGACTGGGGTGAACTGTGAGTATATTCTGTCTCCTTCATTATTTTTGCTTGTTTCTGTTATTGGATTTATTACACGTTGGTAGTGCTAAAATTGCCTTTTTGCACCATTCCTTTTAATCATTTTAACAGGATTTTCTAACCTGTCCTGCAGATATCTGATTGATTAGAATTACGGTCACATACACTGTCCAATAAGCTTCTGTATCAGTCTGGAGGGGTCAAATTGGCCTGTGTATAGCTTAGATTTAGACATTCCCATTGGGTGAGGACCTCATCAGCCCATTGAAGTGACCCTGTCCTGAAGGGTTTACATAGGCCTGCATTATAAACCAATTGTTGGTCCAGGGACCAAACATTCAACCTGATTTGGTCCAGCACTTGGTAGCCAAATCGGGCAAAGATCCACTTATTTGCCGAGGTCACCACCATATGAATGAATCTCTATGCTCAGAAGAATCGATGAACCTGAACTAGGGTAACCACAGTGTCCAATGATAATAAGGTTGCCAGATAATAAGCAGGACAATGTTCCTCATACGTGGAGAAGAGAAGATGAATACTGATTAATTCATACAAATATGCAGATAAATATGTCTCTCTGCTCAGGTACTATAGGTTCTGCTGAATATTTATAGAGCCATAGGTTTTATATAGGGCATTTATAGAGACATCAGTCTTTTTTTAGTCTACCATTTAAATGATTTTTCCCTTTTCCCTCTGTTTCTGGTACAGGTCCTCTCTCCCTCTCTTTCATTTTTCATGCAAATGTGCCATTTCCGTCTCTCTCCATCTAGAGGAAGACACGGTTATGTTAAACACAAGGCGGAATGTATTAATTCCAGTGGCCGGGCAGGTAAGCGGCTAATAGGGCTTCTTTCTGAAACTCTAATAGGCAGAGGAATTTGAGATTAGTTTTCCCAGCCCTCGGTGCTTTGAAGTAAATAAATGTGATGCAATATAATCATATAAAACAGGCCGGGCAATCAAAAGGCAATTTCAGCTGAAGATTTGCCTTATCAAAGGGGTCGCGAAAAAAAAAAAGACTTTTGTGTGAAGAGCAATGGCAGAAATGAAACTGTTTGTGTGTCTGGGATGCTTGATGTTTTATTTAGCAACATTCATCAAAGTGGAAATCTTAATATATTAATTTGGAAAATAAACTGTCAGGCTTGGGAAAGTTTGATTAAGTATCTTCTCTACATCACACTTAAGGTGGCCATACACGGAAAGATCCACTCGTTTGGCGCCAAACGAGCGGATCTCTCCCCTATATGCTGACCTTGAGGTGGGCGATATCGGGCTGATCCAATCATGGGCCCTAGGGCCCAACGATCGGAGCCTAACGATGGGTAACAGGTGGTCGGATCGCGGGACCGCATCAACGAACAGATGTGGCCACAATCCAATATCGTTCGGGGAAGCCCATTGGAGTGCCCCAAACACGGGCCAATAAGCTGCCGACTCTGAAGCTTTTATCGGCCCTTGTATGGGCACCTTTAGTCTGCTTCTTAGAGTTAATGATGGTGAACAAGATCCGCTCAGTCTTTTGACCTGACTTTTTTAAAGGTGAAGGAAAGGTCCAGTTGATGGGGGATGCCAAATCAAAGGCCACACTCCAAGGATTGTAATCATTTACCTGATACCCGAAACCCCCCCAAACATCCAGAGGGGTTGGTACAAGCGAGCGATCCTCTTCCTCCCCTATTTCTGTGCACAAGTGCACATGCAAAATAGAGTTAAAAGCTGGTCTTTAACAAAAATCTGGCTTTTTCGATCTACTGAGCATGCATCGGCCGCTGGGTTTTGATGAAAGAATATGAGTGGAAGAGGATCACTCGCTCACATGTACCCTGTGTTGGGCAGTTTTTTTTTCAGGAGCACTGGCCCCAGGAATCATGTAAGTCATTACAATCAGCGCTACAAATATTTTTTTCCATCTTTCTATTTTCCAAATGTTGGAAGGTATGTAATTGGGCAAGGCAAGTGTCATAGTCATGGCCAAAATCCCTCAAGGTTGACGTCCCTATTTACTGTCCATAAAAGACTATGAGGAGGTAGGCAGGGATTTCAATCTGTAAGGAGGGCTTGGCAGCTGGCCTACTTGAAGTATTTGTTGGCCTCCAGGGCAAGAACAAGGGGGGCATTTTGGAATTTAACTTGATATTAGATGAAGATCGATGGCATATGACATTCTGACCACCACAATCCTCTTTAGGACAGCCACAATAGCCTTAAAACGCAACAACAACACCCTACCCTTTTGAACCAGTCAACCCCCATTACAACACAGGTCCTTTTACTCACTCTCCAAATGCATGAAATGCTCTCTATGAGGCTGCTCCCATCTCTCATTTTGGGTCCATAAATGAAGAACAGAGTTGGTGGACGCCATTTCTGTTTGCATCACATGGGCAAAGCTCCTGGGCCTCAATGGCTGAGATGGTGCACTGGAAGCTGACATTGTCTTTGTGCATGCTGGGAACCAGATCTGATGTGGACAGACATCATGGAGACCAACCAGATGCACTGCTCTGCATTTATCGATCTGGTGTAGGGATAGTGGAAGAGGTACCTGGTTTTTAAAATGGTACTTGGGTGGAGGTCCCCTGAAAGTTGCTCTATTAGCAAGAGGGTATCAGCTCTGTATAGAATCAGCAATACAGCAGATAGATGGTGAATTATAAGCTCTGTGCCATCCACAGGGACTGGAACTATGTAGGAGATTCAGTATCTGAGATTTGCTTACGGCACCGATACACGTGAATTACTGCACTGATCATATTTCCCAAGCTGCTCGGGAGCCGTGTGCATTTTATCAAGCACAAGCTGCTGCATACGGTACACTTGCTTAATGTAATCCCTTTTATTGCTAATAAGAAAACAAATTGCTTAAAAGCTTCTTTTTCGTTTAGTAATCACCCTAATGAAGCCACTTCATATAGAAAAGACTAAACTTATGCAAACACGTTTGATTATTCATGTAGGAATCTATTAAGAGATAATGGTTGATGGCACGAGCAGAGGGGGTTGAAGGCTTTTATCTGCAGCCTGGAAATAAATGTGTCCTATATTTTAATAATGCTACATGTATGGGAAATGTGTTGTTGTGCAGAACACTTGTAGGGACTATAAAGCAGAGAGATTAAAAGCCCATGAGAAACGATCAACATTTAGCAGGCGTCTGTTCTGCAGGGCTTGAACTGCCACTTACACAACTGTCATATGTATATGAAACAATAGAATGTGACTCACTCTTGTTTAATGGCAGTGTGTGATTCCTGTGTCATGCCTATAACTATGTAGCAACATCATGGAGGCTAGTTTTGGGACACCAACATGAACTTGTGTGTGGCCATGACCTTGGGCACTACTGGAGATGTATCAATAATATATCTTCATTACAAAATGGATAAACACTTGCTCACTAAATAGTATTAGAGCGCACATGCACATGTTTTCTATAGGGAACCCATGTTTCCCAGTTAATTAATTGGATCAGGAATTTAGCAGCCCCAACCTTCTTTGAGATATCATGTAGTTAATTTACTTCTCCTAGGTGTGTTGAAAACTGCCTAAATCTTGAAAAGCAGCAGACTTGACATAAACCCACCACCCTTATTTACTTATTGCTTTGGTGACACAATAGTTTGATAGGAAACATATTTTAGAAACAGTCTGAAGGCCCTTGTTCCTGGGCCAGTCTCCTCCTTTAAAGGTTGGGAAGATGTAATTTGTAAAACTGCTCTTCTATGAAGACATGAGTATACAGCAGTGGTTTCCAGACTGTAGGGTGAGTCCCACCAGGTTGGCTCAGAACAGTCAATAGTCAGTTGAGTCCAACCTCAAGGCCAATTAGAGGGAAATTTTTGAAACAAGCCTATTTTCTCTTTCATACTTATGGAAATATATTATGAAGGTCAATTAGTGTGAATTGGTGCAATGGCTGAATTACAACGAAAGACTTGTTACCATGCTATGGTCTAACCTTTTTACCTGTGAGCCACATTCAAATGTTAAAAGAGTCAGGGAGAGACACAAGCATGAAAAAAGACCCTGGGGTGCCAAATAAGGGCTGTGATTGGCCATTCGGTAGCCCCTATGGGAACTGGCAGCCTATAGGAGACTCTGTTTGGCAGTACACCTGGTTTTTAAGTAACAAAAACTTGCCTCTAAGCCTGGAATTCAAAAATAAGCAACTGCATTGAAGCCACTGGGAGCAAAATCCAAGGGGTTGGTGAGAAACATGTTGCTCATGACCCACTGTTTAGGGACCACTGGTTTAAGGTGACTTATTGACCACATTTTGGAGCACAAAGGTCTGGAAAGTCAGGAATACAGTGCCCCAATTCTTTATGGCCAACGAAATCTTATCTAGTAGACATAGGTAATGTTCTATTACAACTGTACCCCCGTGTTCCACTGGGGATGACAAAGACTTCTAGTTTTTGTGTTGCAGACAGATTTATAATTGTACACATGGGCCATGATGGGTGACCATCCTTTGCCCCTAAAGTTACTGCATGTAGGCACTATAAAACCAAAGAAACATAGTTACATAGTTAAATTGGGTTGAAAAAAGACAAAGTCCATCAAGTTCAACCCCTCCAAATGAAAATCCAGCATCCATACATACACCCCTCTCTACTTTTAATTAAATTCTATATACCCATACCTATACTAACTATAGAGCTTAGTATCACAATAGCCTTTGATATTATGTCTGTCCAAAAAATCATCCAAGTCCCTCTTATAGTCATTAACTGAATCAGCATCACAACATCACCCGGCAGTGCATTCCACAACCTCACTGTCCTGACTGTGAAGAACCCCCTACGTTGCTTCAAATGAAAGTTCCTTTCTTCTAGTCTAAAGGGGACCTCTTTCCATCACACAATGTATACAAGGCAAGCTGGTGTTGGATATTATTACACTCCCTAGGGTGTAGCCCACAGCATGTCACTCCAAACTAGTGGATTTTCTGGCTGCTATAGATGTAAAAGTCTTATGGAACCAACAAATTCTGCTTAAATGGATAATTATGCGATATGGAGCCCATCAGAATGATTCTTAGCATATTACTGTACGGATTGTGCCCATCATTAATTACGATGAAGCTTTTCCACATGCCAGAAAAAAATCATTGCTTAGCAAGTAAGCAGAAAAAAAATCTTAAATTATGCAAGCACTCCTTGCTCCACAAATTAGCCTTTATTAGCCTATCGTCTCCAAGAGCAAAGTACCAAGATCCATCATAGAAATATATATGCGTGCTCCCATAGAAGAGCAGCCATTCCCAGATTGCCATGACAGCTTGTTTCCCCGTCGGCAATGTATATATCTCTTTCCAGAGCCGTAAAATGAATTTATAAACCCTAAAGGGGAAAATGAGAGAAAATCCATCTCTTCTCTTTGAACAAAGATGTTAAAAAACGCCAGCACGCCCCCCAAACAAGATAAATCTCCTGCAGAATCGCTTCCAACCCCCTCCTGCAAATATTAATATCCCCCAAATAAGCTGATTTATGCGCACGACTTTAATTCCAGCTAAGGGTTTTGTTGGCGCCATAAAACATAAATACAGTACAAGTACACTCAGCAGCGAGGCCTTAAAATTTAATTACAGACTTTGTGTTTCGTTGGGATCCCGTGCAATTATTTATAATGCGCCTAAATGATATTCATGGGTTTAATATTAAAACAGTTGCAGCTAGGAAACAATTTTTACATTTTAAACAGGTGCCATTTTGTTCCCTTTCTTTAGACTTCTGTCACGCGGGAACAATGTGCCGCTAATATTTTTAATTTTATTCAGTAGCTTTCTAAATGCATCACCCCAGAGGCTGTGGGATATTAAAGGCTTATTTGCTAAAAGTTACAATAAAATATGCGTATGTATATTTGTTGGATTTTTCCCTAGTTCTATGAGTATTTTGTGGATAATTTTATTGTTTCCAAACACCCACTGCAGACCAAGATTGCTCAGGGCAATGTGAAGCTGTGGAATGGATTGAATGGAATGGAGCACAAATACAGTGTCGGACTGGGACACCAGGGGCCCACCAATAATCCTTAGACCAGGGGCCCACACAAAAATCTTTAGACCAGGGTCTCACTCTCAGTACTATTATTCTTCCTCGCCTCACTCAACCTCTATTCTCCTATTCTCTTTTCTTTACATACTATAATCTATTATTCCATCTATTTAGCCTTTTTATTCTCATCGAAATAGGGAATGGCCATGAAACAGGCCAAATGTTTTGAAGCAGGAGGACCCACTGACACCTGGGCCCACCGGGAATTTTCCTGGTATCCCAGTGGGCCAGTCCGACACTGCACAAATATATATTTCAATAGCTTTGCATCATTTTTAGCAGGACAGTCAAGAACTTCAGAACTGAGAAGGGAGGGGCTTATATAAAAGGGTGTGGCTCAGGGTGTGGCCTGAGTAGATCAGAGCTTCCATTCATGAGGGGTGCATAACTCTGCCTAAAGATGAATGGTCCTTACATTATAGGGCTCATTAATGAAGACAAGTGCAGTGCATTTTTTCCAACAATTCCAATTTGCGCTGGCCATAAGTGTGTCTAAAAGTTTAAAATGCATGCAATTGTGATTATTGAGAAACTGAAAATTTTGGGCAGGGGCAAATTTACCATATAGCCACTAGAGGGCCTGTGCCTAGGGCAGTGACTTTGCAGGGCAGCTCTGGATGCCCATATGGCAAATAAAACCTTTTTCAACTTGCAGCCAAATACTTTCCCTTGAAATTTGGCAGCAGAAATGTGGAGGTAGGTGCCGAAGGAGCATAAGCGGCGCCATGTTGCATTGTGACAACACATCTGATGATGTCACATTGTGTTGTGATGTCAAATTCCATGATGTCACTTGGGGAATTACATCAGTTTTAACATTAAAATGCTGTCTGTGCCAGGGCCATATTTCTATATTTCTAGGACCTGTGCCTAGTGGCAGTATGTCTCCCTATATAAAATTTAAAAAATTGAAAAAAAAAAAAATCTGTCTGCTGCTGGAGATTATGGTCAAATCTGGCAGAGGAGCCGGGGAGGGAGTACCTTGTCCTCTGGCAGGAACAGTATAAAAACTCTACTGAATAAGCTCCAAATGCCACAGGTGGGGGTTCTTACAGGTATAGTGCCTCGGCAGCACTAAATACGCACCCCAAAGCCAGCTGCCTCCCCGAGAATACACTCTGCACACACATAATCGTGTCCAGGTGAGTAGCAAAGATACGGCAGGGTGGCATGCCGACCCTAAAAATGTGCAACCCTAGGCCGAGCCTTTGTTTCCTTGTAACAAATCTAGGCCTGTGGCTAGGGTGGCACCAGATGGAGATACAGCTCAGGGTCTGTATTTGAGGTGGCAGTAGCTCCAGGTTTCCCCTGCACAATTACGTGTTATTCATCCATACACACTGGCATGTTACATGTGCGTAGAGCGTGTTTTGGTGCAATCACCCTCAATAAATTTTGTCTGCAGTTCTATATGAGCCAGTATGCCTATCTGGTTCTCCTATAGAAATCGTAGCCACAGCACAAGGCACTGGAATCCAAAGACACTAATAAACATGATAAAAAAACATGAAGTTCTTTATATATTTATTCTAGCTGAAAAGCTCTAGTATCGCTCTCCAGTATCAACTACAGCTGTTTATGGCCAACTTGGCTCTTCTTGATATTTTCTATGCTGCCAATAAGTATGGGGTCATTTGCCAGTCCAACATCTCAATCCAAAACCAAAGACGTTGGGCCTCTCGGAAAACCCTTTACTTTCGTGGGAAGGCTTTCCATTAGATGTTGGACCATTGTTGGTGGGATTTGCTTCCGTTCATGCCTAAAGCATTGGGCACTGATGTTGGGCTCACAGATGGGTTTCCAATTCATTTCTGCTGGGTTGAGGTCAGGGCTCAATGCAGAACAGTGATGTTTTTCAACTCCTATTTCTGCAAACCTGTTCGACATGGACCTTGGTACATGGGGACATTATTGTACTGAAGCATGAGAGCCCCCCAAAAAAGTAGGGAGCACGGACTTGTCAGGAATGACGTTGGATGACAATAATGACTGCAGCCAATTCCAATAAATAGAAGGGCCTGACACATCATTTTGCCCATATAGTGTAGATACACTTGAATCCGAACATGACCAGCACAACATATTAATAAAGTAGGTCTGTGCTACTGCAGATGGCACTTTTATGCTCTATCTCTGATAAATGCCTCTGATTAGCTGCTGTTGGATTTCTTTGAAGAGAGAATTCCAGGGAAAGTTCACTAGGCCTGAACTCTTGGCATTCACCAAAGATAAAATAAAATAAATCAATGCGTGCATCCAAAGCTTGGGTTTTTATTTCCCGGCAGATTTGATCAGCCTCTTTTCAGAGAAGCAGCGGAGATGCTCGCCTTTCTTTCTGTGTAGCAAGAGGAGAGGCGGAAGGTAATTACCTACATGGACTCCTCCAGGGATCCCGGCATGGAAATAATTAAAATGAAACTTGGTCGGGAGTTGAAATACAAAATGATGAAGTGCGAAAGGATAAGAACATGTGGCCCTAGAAGATACGCGGTTAAACAAATTGAGAGGATGAGGTGGAACATAAAAACAAGAGATTGATGTGTTAATAAAAGCAGAAAAATAAACATATTTACAGTTTGGGGAGTGGAAAGATCTCCATAGCTCAGTGGCTCCAAAACACCATCATTACCTTCAGTGTTACTTACATAGGGAAATGCCTCTTCTTAATAGACTGATGTAAATGATAGGGTTAATTAAAAGGTCATTAGTTACAGTACAGTCAGGCACTGATTTATGAAAAATGAAAGTATATTGTCCTGCCAAGGGTAGAATTAAATTATTGTACTATAACATACACCTCCCTTAGGCCTGATTCACCTAAGATAAAGGTTACACCTAATTGACAGGTATCTTTTTGCAACCTCCTCATCTGCATATCTTTATATTTGTAGTCTTTCTGCACATCATGTATGTTCTATCTGTCCCTGCCAATGGTTGATAGGGGCTTATTTATCAACACAGGGCAAATTTGCCCATAGGCAGTTACCTATTGCGACCAAAAAGTGATTAGCTTTTTAAAGCCAGCTGCAAATAGAAAAATAAATGCAGCAATCTGATTGGTTGCTATGGGTTACTGCCCATGGGCAAATTTGCTCAGTGTTGATAAATGATCCCCATAGTGTGTTAGTGTTCTCTGACCAGTAAAATGATTTCTAAAATTCTTATCATTTACAGTAGGGGGTACATTATCCCTTATAATACATGAGTGATACTCAGAGTTCCCTGTATAACTCAGCCTGCAGCCTTGTACCTTTATATGGTCACAGAACAACCCCTCAGTGACTTCTAATATCCTTATCATTTACAGTAGGGGGTACATTATCCCTTATAATACATGAGTGATACTCAGAGTTCCCTGTATAAATCAGCCTGCAGCCTTGTGCCTTTATATGGTCACAGAACAACACCTCAGTGACTTCTAATATCCTTATCATTAACAGTAGGGGGTACATTATCCCTTATAATACATGAGTGATACTCAGAGTTCCCTGTATAACTCAGCCTGCAGCCTTGTGCCTTTATATGGTCACAGAACAACCCCTCAGTGACTTCTAATATCCTTATCATGTACTTTGTGCCTGTACGAATATTTTAAACAAAAGGGCCGCTTTGGTACTGTAGTTCCAAGCTAAATCGATCCAATATATCTTATAGGGAGGCTTCCTTTCCTAGCAGATGAATTAGAGCTCACTCAAATAACTGATTCCAGTACAAACAGAATATAACAAACAAAAACTGCCTTTTGCACATATTCTGCATGTAGAGAGACATGATGTCTGTCAGCGCCGATTCTGGGGCTGCTGCCGCCTGAGGCAGCAGCCCAGATGCCGCCCCCCTCCTCTCCCGCTCCGCGCTTAAAAATTAGCGTCGGAGCGGGTTTCAGGGGGCAGTATAGCTAGTGCATTGAGAGCAATAGCGCTCTTTGCACTAGCGGAGCTGCATTTCCGGGTTAAAACCCGGAAGTTCGGCTCTTAAAGTTACAAGAGGCGGCTTTTTGCCGCCCCTTGTAACTGGCCGCTAGCTGCCGCCTGAGGCAAGGGTTTCACCTTGCGGCCCTGATGTCTGTTCATTTTAATAGAGTGAGCTCTAATACATCTTCTAGGCATAACTGCTGCATGAAGACAAAATGAAGAGAAACAGATGCTGAGAGAGGGATAGTGGACATAAACCTGATTATTTCAGAAACAGTACAGAATTTTTAATTGATTGTATTTATAAAGTTTCTTATTTCTGTATGCTGAAGCTTATATTACATTTTCATTTTCGCGACAGTTCCCCTTTAATGTTGGAATAAATGAAACCCCAGCTCTACTGCTCCTAAATATCCGACACTGAGGAACAACTGCAGAATTCAAACCAGGTATCAAACCGAATTACTATAAAACAGATTTAAAACAAACACAGGGATCCCACCAATGAAGATACAAGCCAGTACTATTATTTAGATTTAATAGAAAAACCTGGGAATAGAATATTGAGCAGTGAGACATGTGCAACTTATCAAACCCGTAATGTCTCTATGAAAATGAATATCAGAAGATACGTTGACTGAAAGAGACACCTTGCGAGAGGAACATTTTGCTATATGGCCCCTCGATTATAATAACACTCGGATAGCAAGTAAACCTCCTCTGATCTATAATATATTTTGTTTAAATAAGTGATAATATGCTGGGAAATATGTAAGCTCAACCGATTTCCAACCACAAAATTACTATGGGTTCCCTTTATCATCAACCAGTCTTCATGGCATCTCATGGCACAACCCAATGAAGGCATCAAACATTGTTCCATAAAAGGGTTATATTGACCCAAAGAACTCAGTTTAACCTCCAGTTTCCGTGTCCCATTGTGTGAAGGTTCCACTGGGATTTGGTAGGACCACAGATCTCTAGAAACACTCACCACAACATTATATTTATTCTTACCAAGTAGGACAGGAACTTGAAAGGCATGAGGAGACGAGAAGAGGCCCATTGTGCTGCATGAACACTCTTATGGTCCTGATCCTGTTGGGTTAATAAAGAAGACGAGGCTGCAGTTGGCCTTCAAGTCTGCGCAAGCAACAAACAGGGCAAAAGAGACAAATCTGCAATAAACTGTCACTTACACTTTTGCCAAATGAATTTGAGATAATAAAACGCCCCATTCCAACAAGGTTTCAGGCTATTCATACAGCAGTCCCCAGACTGACCTCCGTAAGCACGTAATATCTGTCATTTGGTTTTGTTTTTTCTTTCCTCTATAAAAACACAACCAAATTACAGTTCTGTCTAGTGAACTTTTCAGCAGAATGCATTGGGCTGTGCTCATTTTATGGGCAATGTTGCCATTAGGGAACTTGGGAGAAGAGATCTCTGTGGGGAGCAGCTGGATTATGCCAATATGTGCCTAAATTACATCTGGATTATTTATCCAACTTTACATATTAACTACATTTTCTATGCTTAGGATACCAAACAGTTCCCTCCCCTCTCTGCATTGCGAGATGAAACTTTACTAACTAGATGAAGGAAATGTCTCAGTACATTTCCATGGAGATTCAGCTCATGGTCATCTGATGCCAACCCAACTAGTAATAAATGTTACATGGTGGTTGAGGATGATTTATAAATGTTAATGGTGTTCAATATAATATACATATATAATATATATCCATTTTCTCCTCAGTCTCCATCCCCTAAATTCATTACATTTCTTGCTACTCCTCTTAAAGTCGTTCTACCTCTATTATGTTCTACCTTGGACACACAATACCCCTATATCTTCCCACTCCATTTCCTCTGGTTTTCACCAGTTCTTTCCCTCACTAATTATCCCCTTTGTGTCACTGCCTACCACTCTCTCATCTCCATTTAATTTTGCATCCTTCCTGGGTCTCCCTTAAATATATTACCTCTCCCTATTTCTCCCTTACTCTTAAACATTTCCTTGCATGATATTTACTCAGATACTATTTCATCCATGTAATGCATTTTATTAATGTTATTTTGTGCTTCTTTTTCTGCAAATTCCTCTCTTAGTTGCCTTGCTTTGAAAGGTGTATCTTTCAGCCAACGTATCTCTGCTCTAAACTTAGTCCCATCATCCCTCACTCATCAATACAGTTTCTTTCCATGTCTTTCATGGAGTCTTAATGTTTAGGCTCTTCTCACTTTTTGTTCTTCCAGTGCATATGCCAACATTCCCTTTGCCTAGGAGAACTTTCCCCATCTCCTCTGCTTGGACTGACCAACCCATCAATGCATACATACTCTTTATGCCAACTATTTTAACCTCTTAAAGTTTCCTTCCTCATCTAATCCCATCTAATCATGCTCCCTCACACACTAAATAGATTCTTCTCTCTTTTTCAATGTTCTGCTTCCATCACTTTGGTGGTTGCCCAGAATATCTCCCCAGGCCTCAATTAGGGCAGTTTTAGAAATGCCATTGGGCTAAGATACCATCATACTGTGAATATTTGTCACCTTCCCAACTGGATCATTAGCCCATGAACTTAAATGTCCAGATCAGGCTGATTTGGTCTACTTGTTTTTTGACTTGACCAAACCATCAGATGTTATAAGACACAAAAAGGAAGGAAATGTATTTCACTCTACTAGAAAGGGAAATAAAATGTGCTGTGATAAAGAGATTGGATCACAATAAAATAAAATATGGAGCTGGAAGACAGGGGCGGATTAAAGCATAGGCTAGCCTAGGGGCCCATAGTGGTCAGGGGCCCATTTTTTTTTTTTGCAAATTTTTTATTTCTTTAAAAAAAATAAATAAAATTCACCATCCACTGTAGCTGCCTGGTGCTTGCCGTTGTTTGCTGCTGGCTGTGAGAAAATTTAGACAAGGCGCCCGGGTGCTGCAAGTCATGTGCGTGCAAATCTCTCTAAAACTGGGCTGTCTTCTGCAGAATTGGCGAGGACCAGTGACGTCACTGGTGTGCACAGAAGCAGACGCGTCACACTAAGCTTTGGAGAGTTGAGCACGCAAATGGTCCGAGTCTCTGGCAGAAGACATGCAGTCTAATCCACTTCTTGCCTAAATCTAGCTATATCTTGCCTGAATCCTGCCTAAATTGTCTCCCAGCCAGCTAGAAAGCAGCAAGGCATGGGGGGGGGGGCAGGCGGTAGCACTCGGTCCAGCAGTGCTTTGCTTTTTTAAAAAAGCTGAAGCCGCGTAAATATTTACGCAGAGGACGTTTTTTAAAAGACATAACCATGGTACAGACTGTGCCAAAAAAACATGGTACCCTAGAAGGGGGCCCTGTGGAAAGTGTAGCCTAGGGGCCTCAAATGTCCTTAATCTGCCAAAGTAGTTTATTTTGACCTTTGTTTCCCCTCACGAGTTCAGTCCCACTTCTTTTGACCCTGTTAGGCTTTCATGGGTCTTTTTTTCCCTGGACTTGTCTTCAAAACTCGATTCCATATTACAGATGAGATCTTATCCCTATAAAGTGATTATGCACTTCTGCCACTGGCTGAGGATAATCCAAGGCACATCTCACAAGTGCCTGTTGTTAGAAAGCTCAAGGTTTGAAACAGTGGGGAGATCATTGAAAGGCCAGATGGCACGCTTCCAGATTCTGAGCATTAAATAAATCAGCCAGTCTGTACTTTGTCATTTCATTTAGGAGCCCGAGAATTACTGGAGGTATTGTCAGCTTCTCTGGAGAGAGTAAGCAAACGAGAGAGAACAAAACGAGGTGCTGACAGCTGTACAAACTGCTGACAAGGACAGTTCTTCGAGTGTTATTGCCTGGGAAATGTACAGTTTAGATTAAATGTTCCCAAGCATTATTTTTTCAATTACTACTATCGGGTCAGATAAAGTGTGCGCGTATGCAAAGGCATCCCCATCTTCCCTGTTGGGTTCCTTATCCAGCCCATCTTTATCTTGCCTTTACGGGTCACATTGAGCCACCTTAGCCATGGCATATGGGTGTGTTTAGGGTCATTGTTGGTCAACTTTTTCATGTAGCTGGCATTATAGAGAATCTTTGAAATCCGCATGTTTGTAGACAATTTTCCTACAGACATCTTCTGGTACAAGTGTGAACATCTTGAAGAGAAGAAAAGAAGTTTCCGATCTTGAAGAGTAAAGAGAAGTTTAAACTCTTTCCTTGAGCCAAGTCTAACCATCTGTTGAAATTCTCGCACCAGTCAAAGAATTATCAGATGTTTCCAACTCAAGCCCTACTCAGGAAGATCTGACCTTTCTTCAGCTTATATCAAAGTTATAGATATGTATGGATGCTTTCAACACACATCTCAACCTAACTGACCTTCAAGCTGAACCGCCTTGCCTTTACTGGTTTTGTTGAGCCAGCTTAGCCATGGCATATTGGTTTGTTTAGGGTCATTGTTGGCCAACATTTTCATGTAGTTGGCATTTTATAGAATCTTTGAAATCTGTGTGAATTTCTGCTCCAGTTTTCCAACTTAATGTTTGATACCAGTTTGTAGATGATTTTTTTTAGCAGCCTACATGTGTGGTCTATGCAATGCAATGAACACCTTGTAGAAGAGAAGTTCAGACTCTTTTCCACTTGAGGAAAAGTCCTAATTCAAGTCTGACCATGTCTTGATATTCTTACTCTAGTCAACAAGTTGTCTGATTTTTTCCAGCTCAAGCCCTATCCATAAAGGTCTAAACTTTCTTCATCTTATATTAAAGTTACAAATATGTATGGAGGTTTTCAACAAAAATCTCAACCTAACTGACCTTCAAGTTGAACTTCCATGGAATAAAGAACAACAAAGATTCTACCAAAATCTTAACCTAACAGGCATCTGCTCTGTGTCCCCTTCTACCGCTCCAAACCACCTGCTTCCCAGTATGGGAACCACTGTACTAGTCCATGCAGGTGTGAACATGGCAAAATGGTTCTCTCTAGGCATAGAGAACCCTGGAGCTACCTCCACCCAAGGAAAGTGATGTTTATTCAAAGATTCCCACAGTGGATTAGTGGATGACATCAATAGGCACATCAGACCTACACCTAAAAGGACACGTAATTGTGTTCATTCTTTGCATTCGTTTACAGAGGGAGATGCAGAGAGTCTGTGACTCAAGCAGTGGGCTGGACTCTGATGACACTTTACATGGGGAGGGGCAAGAAGTCATTAGTAGTAGTCTGGACTAGAACACCCTGATGACAGCCAATGTGGGAGGGGCAAAGAGTCTGTAAGTCAAGGAGTGGGTTGGACTAGGAGACTCTGATGGAAGCTTACAGTGGGGGAGGCAAGGAGTCTGTGATTCAAGCAGTGGGCTGGACCAAAACACTCTGGCAGTTTACAAGGGAGAGCCAGGGAGTCCTTAACTAAGCAGTGGACTGTGTTGGATCATAAAGATTGTTATTTTGTGTGTCCTAACAATGTTTTTTTAACAATGTGGGTTTTAAAGGGGTTGTGGGTTTTAGAGAGGTATATTCTGAGACAATTTGGTTTTCATTTTTTATTTGTGCTTTTTAGTTATTGAGCTTTTTATTCAGCAGCTCTCCAGTTTGCAATTTCAGCAATCTGGTTACTAGGGTCCACAGTACCCTAGCAACCATACATTGATTTGAAGAAGAGCCCGGAATATGAATAGGACAGGGGCTGAATAGAAAGGTGGGTAGCAATAACAAGTGGGCTTACAAAGCATTTGCTTTTTTAGATGGGGTCAGTGACCCCCATTTGAAAGCTGGAAAGAGTGAGAAGAAAATGGCAAATAATTAAAAAAAACTATATAAAATAAATAATGAAGAAAGACGGAGAAGTTGCTCAGAACAGGCCATTCTGCAACATACTAAAAGTTAAGGTAAACTACCCCTTTAATATGCTGGCTTTCATAAACACAAAATGGCTGTATTTACTATAGGTATGTGTCTCCATTTATGTTTTGCTTGTTCCTGACCTGTAAAAATAAATAAATAAATAAATAAAAATCCCTATTTTCAGCAACAAAACTGTACCAGCCGTAAATCCAATTAGAAAACGATTTCTTTTGTGGCCCATCCAAAGCTGTATCAGATTTTCCGCATTGATACCCCCGCAGGTTGAACGATTAAGAGGGGGGGGGGTTTCTTAATTGCATTGGCTAAGTATAAAAATAACACCACGTATTTTCCATTGTGATGTGAAAAACGCAGCCCAAACTCGCAGCACCGTTATCCATCGGACGTAAACAAAGGGTTCCTGCGTGCGCGCTTTCAAACCAGACAGCATGAGAAATCATTGAGCGCAATTTTCAAGCCAGACTGTAAGGACTAATTTCTGTATTATAAATTAATTCATCGATGTAAGTGTTTCCTCGGGGAGCTGCCGTTTATTCCCCCTCCCCAGTAAAGGTCTCTCTGGCATCTCAATCCTTTGTCAATAGAATAAAACACTCCAGTGATATGTAATTTAAGAGGAAATAATTGCTCTTTGCTTTCAGGAGCTTAAAGGTGAGAGGCGCTTCCATTCTATACCTGCTCGTTGTACAATTACCGCCCGTAATTACCCAGCTTGACGCCCCTTATAGATTATTTCGTTTCCTTGTATTAAGTGCCGCTAATTGCAACGAGCGTAACGGCCGCTGAAAGCCATCACGTGAATCACATGTGGCTGTGACGTTGGCGTTGCTTTAAGGTGGTGACAAATTGAAATTTCTCGGAAAAACAAGGAACTGCAGATCTGAAATGAATCTCATTTTCCCTTTTTTAAACCTAGAATGAGTTATTTAGCACATAGTGAATTGATGCAAGTACTGCACTGAGATTAGGGTTGCTACCTTTCTGTGGCTCACCATCCAGAGAGGGGTCGGTGATGTCATAGGGGCGTGTCAGTGATGCAACGGGCTGGGTAGGTGATGTCACAGGGCGGGATGAGATACGTCACGGGTAGTAATGGGCAAATTTCTCCCTTTACGCCAAAAAATTTGAGAATTTCCTGCAAAATTCGCAAAACGGTGAAAAATCCACGAAAAAGCGTGAAATCAGAAAGTTCATGAAAAAATCTTGAAATTTGAACGTTTTCCCCCAAAAATTGAGCAATTGGAACAGTTTCACGGAAAAACCAAGCAAGTCAAACGTTTTGACTTAAAAATCAAGCAATTCGAATGTTTTCACGGAAAAATCGAGCAACTCGAACATTTTCACTAAAATGGAGCAATTCCAACGTTTTCACTAAATAATCAAGCAATTCGAATGTGTTCACTAAAAAATCAAGCTATTCGAACGCTTTCACGGAAAAATCAAGCAATTTAAAAAAATCGGGCAATTCAAACGTTTTCACAAAAAATAAATGGAAATTGGCGCCGACAAATTTTCACTGGAGAATTTTTGCGGGAGATTAGCGAATTTATTTGCCGGCTGCAAAGCGTGGCAAATTTGTGGGCGAGCTATTACGTGCCGATCAGCGATTGGCTGAACATCATGTCAATTGAGGGTGATCCGGGCAGACTGTCTTGACCGAGGCAGTATTTCTATTGGCCCCTGATGTGGTAGCTCCTGCTCCCCCACCGTCCAACACTGCTTAGGCAGATGACCAATAAAATAATAGATTAAATTGCAAAAAAAAAAAAAAAAGGGTAAAGTGCAAAAAAAGGGCAAAAAAAATAATCAGTGCAAGTTGTCATATTTTTACCTACAATTCATTTCACACCCAGGGTTGGACACCAGGAAAAAAACATGAAGGACCCCGCCAGTTCAGACCTGCTCCCCCACCCTGGGAGCTGTACCCGTATCTCCATCCCGGCCCAGATTACAAGATTGCATCTGCAACACAATAAAACAAGGTAAGCGGGGGGTGGTTTTGGAGGGGGCTGTGGCTGGGGGGCTCAGAGGGGTGTGTCTCGTCCCTGACTCCCGGTGGGGCAAGGACTCCCCAGTCCAACACTCGTCACAACTGGAAGTAGGTTTTATCCATTGTTACACATGGAGAGACTAAAGTCTGCTTTAAAGTGGAAACAAACTCCCCTACTAATAAAAATCACTACCCCCTACCCTACATAGCCCCCCTCCCTGCTCCCCCCCAAGCCTAGAAATTAACTCCTGTAATTGCCCCAATTCTTTACTTACAGGGATCCTGGCATGGGAAAACTGACGTAACACATCAGTTAATAGTGCTGCTCCAGAAAAATTCTGCACTGAAATCCATTTCTCAAAAGAGCAAACAGATTTTTTTATATTCAATTTTGAAATCTGACATGGGGCTGGACATATTGTCAGTTTCCCAGCAGCCCCCAGTCATGTGACATGCACTTTATGATGGAACTACTTTCTGGCAGGCTGTTATTTCACCTACTTAATGTAACTGAATCAGAAACAGTCTCAGTGGGACTTTACTCAATTTTGAGTGCTGTTCTTAGATCTACCAGACAGCTGTGTGCTAGGGAACTTCCCATTACCTTCCCATTGTTCTTTTGTTTGGCTGCTGGGGGGAAAGGGAGGGGTGATATCACTTTGATATGATACAAATGAAGAATTTAAGATTTTTACATGGCTGTGCAGGTGATATTCTTGGATATATATAAATCATAACTGTGCACCCTGGTTATACACAGAGTGTGGATACTAGGGATGTAGCGAACCGCCGCCGATGTGTTCGCGAACGCCGTTCGCGAACACCGGCAAAATTTGCGAACAGTTCGCGAACTGTTCGCGAACTTCGATCATCCGAAAATCGTTCGATTCGAACGATCGAAGGATTGTAATCGTTCGATCGAACGATTTTCGTTCGAGTCGAACGATCGAAGCCATTGGATCGAATGATTTCATTCAATCCAATGGCTTCGATCGTTCGATTCGAACGAAAATCCTTCGATTTTAGCGCTCGAATGGTCGAACGATTTTGACGCGAACGCCTATTGGCGAACGTCGCGCGACGTTCGCGAACTTGCGGCGGACGCGAACAGCCGATGTTCGCGCGAACAAGTTCGCCGGCGAACAGTCCGCGACATCCCTAGTGGATACCTACTAGACTGAGCTCATTACTCATTACAAACTCATTACTCCTCATTTCATGTGTGGATCGTTTTTGGCTCCATCATTTGCCCCTATAATAATATTGCTTTGTGCCCCCCCATCTCCCCCGTCTTATCAGGGAGAAGCCTGAAGGTTTAACTTTAGAATTGAGTTCAGGAAATACAAAACAATCAAATTAAGTGCGGGGGGGGGGAGAGAGAGAGAAACACAAGCGGAGATAAGGGAACAATATGATTGTTTGGGGGTTATTGAATAAAAAGTCTATGGGGAGCGCATCCTCGTCTCTTTCTCTTTTATCTGAAATGTCTCTGCCGTCGCTGACAGTGGATAAAGTTCTCTGACTACCGGTGTTTATCAAATGTGATTAACAGACTCCTTACATCTCACACCGCTGTCAGCTAAGGAGAAATAAACCCAAACAATTTTACGCTTTATCTAGAATTCAGAGACGGATTGCTTTGTTGTTTTTCCGAACCTCAATGTTATAAGGAAAAACTCTTCAGCGTTTCCATCTTCTTCTGACATCGAAATTGGGGGGCTAGAAATTAGCACTTGCTCTGAGATCTCCCTTGGTCTAAACATTTGCTTTGGCATTAGAAACAGAATTACTGTAAATTATAAACTTACTGTAAATGATAAGGATATTAGAAGTCACTGAGGGGTTGTTCTGTGACCATATAAAGGCACAAGGCTGCAGGCTGAGTTATACAGGGAACTCTGAGTATCACTCATGTATTATAAGGGATAATGTACCCCCTACTGTAAATGATAAGGATATTAGAAGTCACTGAGGGGTTCTGTGACCATATAAAGGCACAAGGCTGCAGGCTGAGTTATACAGGGAACTCTGAGTATCACTCATGTATTATAAGGGATAATGTACCCCCTACTGTAAATGATAAGGATATTAGAAGTCACTCAGGGGTTATTCTGTGACCATATAAAGGCACAAGGCTGCAGGCTGAGTTATACAGGGAACTCTGAGTATCACTCATGTATTATAAGGGATAATGTACCCCCTACTGTAAATGATAAGGATATTAGAAGTCACTGAGGGGTTGTTCTGTGACCATATAAAGGCACAAGGCTGCAGGCTGAGTTATACAGGGAACTCTGAGTATCACTCATGTATTATAAGGGATAATGTACCCCCTACTGTAAATGATAAGGATATTAGAAGTCACTGAGGCGTTGTTCTGTGACCATATAAAGGCACAAGGCTGCAGGCTGAGTTATACAGGGAACTCTGAGTATCACTCATGTATTATAAGGGATAATGTACCCCCTACTGTAAAATATAAGGATATTAGAAGTCACTGAGGGGTTGTTCTGTGACCATATAAAGGCACAAGGCTGCAGGCTGAGTTATACAGGGACCTCTGAGTATCACTCATGTATTATAAGGGATAATGTACCCCCTACTGTAAATGATAAGGATATTAGAAGTCACTGAGGGGTTGTTCTGTGACCATATAAAGGCACAAGGCTGCAGGCTGAGTTATACAGGGAACTCTGAGTATCACTCATGTATTATAAGGGATAATGTACCCCCTACTGTAAATGATAAGGATATAAGAAGTCACTGAGGGGTTGTTCTGTGACCATATAAAGGCACAAGGCTGCAGGCTGAGTTATACAGGGAACTCTGAGTATCACTCATGTATTATAAGGGATAATGTACCCCCTACTGTAAATGATAAGGATATTAGAAGTCACTGAGGGGTTGTTCTGTGACCATATAAAGGCACAATAATAAATAAATAAATAATACAGAATAAAGTTCTAGAACAGAAATAATAAAAAAGCTGGTTACCTGCCCTTGAACCTCAGATTCAGACTCTTCAGATGTCTGGTATGAGTGTGGCATTTACTAACACAAACCTACAACACCTTCCCGTTCTGCCCTATAACCCGTGCCTGCAGACTTTTCCTTTCCTAAAACCCAGTTCTTCAACTTTCTGACATTTTCTTCCCTTTAGCCTGAGAGTGTGACCTTCTATCATGAAAGCGCTGGAGATTCTTCTTTTCTGTGGTTTGTTTCAGATGAAATTATATTCTTGAATTTAATTTAAAAAAAAAAAACAGCTCCTAATATCTAAGAAAAAAGAATTTAAGGGAAAATTCAAGCACCATCAATAAACATATTCTATCGAATGCGAATGCAAATATTAATACATACTGTAAGCTTGCGGGATCCGGACACTTTCTTCTTTAAGGAAATTTATTTACACCCGGGGCAACCATTTCAGGCTACAAAACAGAAAAATAAATCTTGCCCACACTTCTTGGGGTCATAGTGAGCTCTCCATGATGGCTCTTCCCACCCTTTTATGAACTTGTCCAGGTTACCCTTCCCATATCCTAATCTGTAAAGTCACTGCATGAGGTGATAATGAGGTCTCTCTGGAGGGTCTCCCCAACATATGATCTCTTACTCTAGAACAGAGGTCCCCAACCTTTTTAACCTGTGAGCCACAAACAAATGAAAAGAGAGTTGGGGAGCAACATAAGCATTAAAAAAGTTCCTGGGGTGCCAAATAAGGGCTGTGATAAGCTATTGGTTTTAACGCCTTTCTTTGTTCATAAGGTGACACATGCTAATGTTTATGAAGAATAATCGGCTTTTTGGCTTCTTTAAGACCACCCTACTCTATCCAAGAGATTTGAAGCCCTCTTTAAAGGTCCAAAATTGATCATGGTCACTCTAACTTATCTTAAGGTTGCAAATATGTAAAAGCACTGCCTTTTTTTTTTTTTTAGCAATTTTGCTATCCTGGGCAGGTAATTTTTGTCCACCTAAAATATTGCCGTAACTGACCTTCAGGCTAATCTTCTAGGTTAGGAACCCAAACCTTTTTTACCTGTAAGCAACATTCAAATGTAGAAAGACTTGAGAGCAACGCAAGCATGAAAATGTTCCCGGGGTACCAAATAAGGGCTGAGATTGGCTATTTGCAAGCCCCTATGTGGACTGGCAGCCTATAGGAGGTTGTGTTTGGCAGTGCACCTAGTTTTTATGCAAGAAAACTTGCCTCCAAGCCTGGAATTCAAAAATAAGCTCCTGATTTGAGGCCACTCAGAACAACATCCAAGGGGTTAGGGAGCAACATGTTACTTGTGAGCCACTGGTTGGGGATCACTGCTCTAGAATAAGTCAATACATGGGATGATACCCGGTCCATTTGTGACTGTTCCCACCATCCTATCTGTTTCCTAGAGTAAAAGGAAGGGAAACCTTTTAAACAATAATCTTGAACCATAAATCCGTGTTTTTATTAAAACCTTTCTTCTTTGGCACTTATATATTTTTATTACTAAGCATAAAACACTTTAACACAAGCTCCATTATCTGGGCCCATGCTGAACACTGATAATATTGACCCTTAATACAGTATGTATAAATGATCATCATATAAAAATTCAAACTATATTTTTTTTATAGAACCCCTCCCTCCAACACAACGGGGAAAACTTGGGCTTTTTCCAGATTTGATGCTTTTGACACAGAAGATGAAACAGACAATATGCAACTATAATCAGGTTGTTTTGTTTATGCGCCAATGACTTGAATAGGAACAGAGATGTTTGAAATCCAACTCAAAAAGCAACACAAAAGTCCCATTAAGTGCCCCAAACCTCTTCCAACACAGAGACAAGAGCAAGTGCCAGTGGGATGAAGCTCCCTTTGAAGTGACGTGAAAACACGGGAATAAGGTTCATTTTATTGGTGCAAAATAATCTAGAAATTGCAAGTTGTCAAATTTGGCGAAAAGCCCACAAATTTCCGAGGCTTTGAATTGAGCGGCGATGTCGATCCCTCTCACACTGGGTGTTTTATCTCTCAGCTTCCCGACCAAACAATTTACAGAGAAAGGGAGACAAGTGTTTGGCTTTGATAGGAGTCTTTTTGTTCAGCCGCAGTGGAGGCAACGTGAACTCAGTATTTAATAAGGTATAAGTAAGGTTTACAGACTGCTGCCCTTCTACACATTCATGAAGGTAGACAACACCCAGACGGAGGAAGCTAAGAAAAAAATATATAGTGTCCTAAAATATATACAGTGTTGGTGTTAAAGGCATCATAATATCTAGAATTACAGTACATACGAGAAGATATTTGAGACACAATATTGTCTATTCTTCAGGGAAACCAGTCACAGTGCCCATTGCCTTTACTCATCAAGCCTGAATATCCTTGTGTACTCATGAAAAGCTGTCCGCTGTCATAGGGGATTAGGAGAGAGTACTTTAATAGTGCTTTATTATAGTAAATTGGGTTTTGACCTGCTTAAGGATAGGTGTCCAAAAACAAGGAACCCATAACCATGTTAAGGGAGTTCATTACCCAGTGCAATTCACTTTCATTCCAACGCTTTGATTGGCTACAGGGTAGTCTAACTTTGTAAAAACTATTCAAACCCTTTGATTTGCTACAGGTTGACCAAGCTCTGTAAAAGTTCTGAAGCCCTGATTGGCTACAGGTTGTACCTCTATGAAAATTCTCAGTGTTTGATTGGCTATAGGCTGGTCTAGCTCTTGTAAAATGTCTACTTTTTAATTCGCTACAAGTTGGTCTGGCTCTGTTAAAATTCTAAAGTTTCGATTAGCTACAGGTTGTTGTAGTTCTTTGAAATTTCTCAGGGTTCAGTTGACTATAGGCTAGCTCTTTTAAAATTCCAACTCTTCAGTTAGCTACAGGTTGGTCTGGCTCTGTGAAAATTCTAAAGGTTTGATTGGCTCCAGGTTGTTCTTGCTCTGTGGAAATTCTAAAGCTTTGATTGGCTCCATGTTGTTCTAGCTCTGTGGAAATTATAAAGGTTTGATTGGCTCCAGATTGTTCTAGCTCTGTGGAAATTCTTAAGGATTGATTGGCTCCAGGTTATTCTAGCTCTACAAAAATTCTCAATGTATTATTAGCTTTAGGCTGGTCTAATTCTTCTGAAATTCTAACTCTTTCATTGGCTACAGGTTGGTCTAGCTCTCTAAAATTTCTACAGTGCTGCGCAATATGTTGGCGCTATATAAATACATGTTAATAATAATACAGCTGTTATTGGCTGGTGGTTGGTTTAGATCTGTGAAAATTCTAAGGCTTTGATTGGCTACAGGTGTGTCTAGCCTTGAGAACATTTTAAAGATACATCTGCCTGTTGGTTTTAGACCTATTATAAAATCAGTTCACACTAATTTTCCACAGAATCACCAAGGGTTGCGCCAAGTTCAGAATTTGGCTTGGGATATGGCTGACCAGTAGGTGTTCAGTCAAATCAAATCCAGACCCTTAAATTCATATAAACTCTGGATGGGTGAATGTGACATGTAGATAAAGGGTTTGGGCAGATCTTTTGTGAATCGATAAGACTTGTATATTTGGTGCACCCTAGAATCACCCTTAAAAAATGCATGACTGTTTTCTGTTGGGTATGACAATAGAGAAGGAGACGAAAACTAAACTGAAATCAATGCCACTTTGCATTTTAATTTGCCATCATCACTTCCAGGTACCCGTATGAGGTCAATCTCACTAGGTTGGTCCGATTTGTTGGATTTCCAATTGCACACTAGGTAAGTGAGTCACTCCAAGCTCATTCAGTGCAAGATGAGAAAATGATCAGCTTCTTACAACAGTTCAAGTAGAAAGCACGGAACGCAATGGATTCTCAGAACGCCTTTGTTGTACAAGGTTGTGATAATGACCCTTACTCTGCCGCCGTGCCAGCGCAATTAGGATTATATAAAGAACCTGACAATGGTGAAACCACTTCAGGTGCATTAAATCTACGGTAGTACTGGCATTATTATTGCTGCTCCTCTATAGAAAAACAACATTAAAACAAGTCATGATACACATTTATTTATTCACCTATATTTGGTCTTGTGGATGAATCTGTATAGATCCTAAATAACATTCCTTTCAGTTAAATTATACTTTATTTGGCCGGCTTCATGTTTCAAACATTCAAGGTCGATTACATACAAGTGCTGAATGAGACAAAACTATTTTTTGTAGGTTTTTTCCACTTTTACGTGAAGATAAAGCTCTTGAGGTTTCAAAAGCTCCTTATTGAGTCTATAAATTAATGTTATGTCGGTCTATTAAAATAAAGAACCTGTTTGGAAACAGGCTCATTTTCCACCGGGGGGAAATTATGTCTTAGATATAAGCTGCTTCTTTATGAACGGGTATTTTGGGACATTTGCATGGATATTTTGAACTCAGGAATAGCTGCGGATATATAGAATCAGGTAATGGGGCTGATATATGGGATAAGCTGTAGAGCAGTAATGCTGTTATATGGGTTGGGGGGGCAAGATTTGCAGCATGTTGGTGAATGTGGTTTTACTGCAGTGGATCTCGATGAATGACCAATAGGGGGAATGGATTGATACATGTACATGGCCACCTTTAATTGTTCTCTTCCTTCATGGCGGCAGCCACAACAGAAGATATGTCTCCTCTTCCTCTGATGGACCATATACCCACCAACATTCTACATCTAAAGACAGATCCAATTAGATTGTATAATGGTCTGCCGTATCCCACCCCTGACTTGACCTATATGTTCTAACAGTCGGGAGGTATGGGTAACATCAGCCTGACTGAATCTGGGTATTTACAGAGATAAGACGTAAAATGTATTTAAATTCAAATATGGTCAGTACATCAATTTCTCAAGGGGACATTTTCTTCTAGTTTTTCTGCAAGTCACATGGGACCATCAGTTGAGGTTGGATTAAAGATTGTAGATTTCAGCAAAGCTAAGCAGGGTCGGACTGGGGAGTATGGGGCCCACGTCAAGGGCCCTCCTCTTGATGTGAGCTTCATTGTCCTTGGTCTCCTTTTAGGCCAATAAACCTTCAGGAAGAATTTCATATCATGAGGCCTCTCCTAGGAAACCAATGGTGGCAGTCTCAGGACAATGCCTATGGTCAACTAAATGTAGCAACCACGGAAAATACATCATGCTTTATGAAAAGCACAATATGCAAGTCACATGGGACCATCAGTTGAGGTTGGATTTAAGATTGGAGATTTAAGCAAAGATAAGCAGGGTCGGACTGGGGAGTATGGGGCCCACATCAAGGGTCCTCCTCTTGATGTGAGCTTCATTGTCCTTGGTCTCCTTTTAGGCCAATAAACCTTCAGGAAGAATTTCATATCATGAGGCCTCTCCTAGGAAACCAATGATGGTGGTCTGAGGACTGTGATCATGGTCAACTAAAACTAGCAACCATGGATAACACATCATGCTTTATGTAAAGCACATACACCCCCATATTAGGCACAAATAAGCAAGATGATCAGTGTTTAAGAGATAAATAAACCCAAGCTTCGTTAGTCCAACAAACCGATTCCTCATGAGAGTTTTGGAAAGAAAGGCAACTGATCCGCCAAAGGTTAACTACGTGCAGACACATAGATCTCTGTCGGAGTTGGGCACACACAGGAGAGATACATCACCCACTCTTGCCTCAGCTGACGAGGCGCATATTGTTTATGGGGTAGAATTAAGATTTGAGTCAGGTACAAAGAAACACAACAGTCGTGTCTGGCAATGTGCAGGTTATGAATCCTTAACACTCAGCTCCAGGCTCAAACTCCAGCTTGTCAAGCAATGAGCCATTCCGTGTAACCCCCTCAATCATTCTCTTTTGTGAACTTCACACACAAAGGATTGGGAGGGGTTTTATTTTTTTAAATATGAAAAAAGCTTAAAAAACAGGATATTTTCCTCTTTTCATCCATTTATCAAACAAGTGGGTAAGTGGGCAGGCAGGCCAATAGTACTACTTACCCGACTCTGTCTTAACTGTAACTTTAAAGTGGTGGTTCACCTTTAGGGATGTAGCGAACGTCGGAAAAAAAGTTCGCGAACATATTCGCGAACTTGCGCAAAAATGCGAGCGGTTCGCGAACGGTTCGCGAACCCCATAGACTTCAATGGGAAGGCGAACTTTAACATCTAAAAAAGACATTTCTGGCCAGAAAAATGATTTTAAAGTTGTTTAAAGGGTGCAACGACCTGGACAGTGGCATGCCAGAGGGGGATCAAGGGCAAAAATGTATCTGAAAAATCTGCCTGTGTGTGCTTGGAAGAGATAGTGTAGGGGGAGAGCTGTTAGTGATTTCAGGGACAGATGATAGTAAGTTTGCTGGCTAGTAATCTGCTTGATACTGCTCTGTATTGGAACAAAAAAATAAATAAAAGCAGTCCTTACAAGGACTATTGCTATTGCAGCAGTCAGCAGATGAGATCAGAAGCAGGACAGCTGCCCACTGCAGCTACATACAGAGCACTGCAGTAGAAGGTAGATTACTAGCCAGCAAAGCTACCTAAGCTTAAATGTCCCTCAAACCCCTGCAGACTTCTGTCCCTCCAATAACAGAGCAGTATCAAAACGATTACTAGCCAGCAAATTTTCAACTGTCCCTGAAATCACTAACAGGCAGCAGCTCTCTCCCTACACTATCTCTTCAGCACACACAGGCAGAGTGAAAAAAAGCTGCAGGGCTTCGGTTTTTATAGGGAAGGGGAGTGGTCCAGGGGAGAGCTTCCTGATTGGCTGCCATGTACCTGCTGGTCTGGGGTGAGAGGGCAAAAAAAAGCGCCAACAATGGCGAACCCAAAATGGCGAACGTCGCGCGACGTTCGCGAACTTCCGGCGAGCGCGAACACCCGATGTTCGCGCGAACAAGTTCGCCGGCGAACAGTTCGCGCCATCTCTATTCACCTTTAAGTTAACTTCTTCCTTCCTTCCTTCCTTCCTTCCTTCCTTCCTTCCTTCCTTCCTTCCTTCCTTCCTTCCCAGATCATTATTATTAGAAAGATAATTAACTTTTATGCTGGCTCAATATATGAAATACGCCATTTATAGCCATATTAATTTTTAGGGATTATCTCTCCTATACTAATGATTTTCATTCTACTTTTTCAAGATATTAGCAGTTTTTAAAGTGTTCATATAATAAAACTGAAACAACAGCACCACTTTGAAGGGGTGGTTCGCCCATGTTATAGAATGGCCCGACTCTTCAGTTGTTCTTCATTATTTTTTATAGTTTGTTAATTGTTTGCCTTTTTCTTCTGACTCTTTCCAGCTCTCAAATGGGGTCACTGACCCCATCTAAAAAAATAATGCTCTGTAAGGCTTCAAGTTTTTTTTTTGTTATTGCTGCTTTCAATTTTTAAAATTGTAATCATATTCCAGTCTCTTATTCATATCAATTCCTGGTCGCTAGGGTAATTGGGACCGTAGCAAAGAGATGGCTGAAATTGCAAACTGGAGAGCTGCTGAATAAAAATCAAAATAAATAAAAAACCACAAAGAACAAAAAATGAAAACCAATTACACATTGTCTCAGAATATCTCTCTTTACATCATACTAACAGTTAAATGAAAGGTGAACAACCCCATTAACTTGGCCGTTTCTTTTATCTGGTCCTGGAAGGCAGAGTAACACAGTGGGTGAATTTGTCAAGGATTGTAGCCCTTTTGGCTACAACCAACAGGAGGTGGTGCTGTTTCATTTTCAGTATAGGAGCAGTGTAAAATCTTAAAAACTAGAAAAAAAAAATTTAAATTGTAAAAGTGTTCCGACGAGGACTCTGGGCAATTTTACATTTATTTGTTTCTATCATTTACATTTCCTTTAACTAATGAAAGAATGCGCTGCTATATGTGACTTTCTCTCTCTCAGCCGTGCCCTTATTATTATTATTATTATTATTACCATATATTCTTAGAGTGCCAACATATTGCTCAGCACTGAGCCCTTGCAGAATAATGAAGAAAAAGGCTGGTCATGTGGAAAGGGAACTTAGATATTAGACACTAAATTCTCAGCAGCTTTCTCATGATGTCTGAATATTGCATGGAAGGGCCTGTAGGTAACCTGGACCCTGACTATAGGAATGTGGAAATGTCTGGAGGCCCTGGCAAACTGGGGATGCTGGGAGATGCAGTTCGTAAGGAGCATTGGCTACATAATCTGGGATATTCAAGCAGGCAGCTCATCATAAAAGAGGATGAATCCTTGTACGTTTAATCATCTCGAGAGAGAGAGAGAGAGGCGCTGGATACATTACAGTTTTATGCCGTTATTGTGCAAAACTATATTTGGTGCATGTCCCTAATGAATGCGCTGGTGCTGTAAGAGCTCAGAGAATTAATAGATAATAACAGGAAGGGAATTTATTGCAGCAGAACTGAACAACATGATCTGAGATTCCATTTTAGATAAAAAAAAAAAGCGTATTTTTTTTTTGTTTTTTGATGAAATTGCTTTGACCCGGGAATGGCAGCGAAACCAAGCGCAAGGCCACACTCTCTCTAACACTAGAGTGGTCACCTAGTCAATATTTTTAATATACAAACCTCCAAAAATTTGGATTTCAAAAAGAGGGACAATTTAGTGTTACACCCATGATCCACCCAATCACCCCCATTTAAATACAGACACACAACCCAAAACTCTACCTATATTCAGACAAGCCCCCCTATTTTTTTGGTGTGTAGTTCAGAACTATCAGGGGTGTAACTACAGAGAAAGCAGACCCTGCAGCTGAAGGGGGACCCATGAGGTATGGGGGGGGGCCCATGAGACTATAATTAATGAGCAATCAACATATACTGGTAAACAGGTCAAAATCCAGTAACATCTATTACACCACTGAGCGCTACACCCCCCCCCCATTAGGAGGTATAGCCACACACCATTAGAATAAAGAACCAGGATAGAATACAGAAGGGGGAGAAGGGATGGAATTGTAGGTGAGAAAGTTAAACCCTACTCTTTATGTACTGTAATGAGATAATGTAATAAAAGGTCTAGTAACCCATAGCAACCATTCAGCAGCACTGTATTCATAAGGGGAGAGCAGGGAGAGGCACAATGATTTACACAGTTACTGTACACAGTAGCTAAGGTTGATAAAAGGCCAAAACGGCCAACCTTTAAATGCCTTCCCTTTCATTGAGTTCTAGAAAGGCAAATATCCCCTCTAAAGTGGCCAATAGGATATCTTCAGCCAATGGCCAATCACTGCCCTTTCAAGCGACGCGCTGCACTAACAGGTAGAAACAGAACAAGAGATGAGCTGCTATTTCAATAATTGGACTGCTGGAAGCGATTTACAGTACCATGAGATTGTAATTACCATCTGTCATTTATTAACAGCCTTCCTTAATTACGACTGCGTTGTTTGATACGTTATCACCAGTGTAGGATCCCGGCGCTGCTATAGACACAAAGGAAAGTTAAAATATACAACATTTCCATTGAAATCAACAATAGTATAAAGTGTTGCTATTCATTTACTGCCTATTCTGAAATTGCCTCCCCTACCACCCCACTGCCCGCTATGTGCAACTGCTTGTCTGGTAACTGGCACTTGGAAACCGACTGCACATGCGTTTGTATTTATTTTGAAAGTATTTTATTTGATTTTCATGTTAAACAAGCGATAACAGTATAACAACAAATATTTTGCAGATGAAGACAGACAGGGGAGGGAGGAAGGAAGGGAGAGGGAAGAAAGAAAGAGGCAGGGAAGAAGGAAGGAAGGGAGTGTGAAGGAAGAAAGAAAGAAAGAAAGAAAGAAAGAAAGAAAGAAAGAAAGAAAGAAAGAAAGAAAGAAAGGGAGAGAGGGAGGAAGAAAGGAAGGAAGAAAGGAAGGAAGGGGGGAAGGGAGAGGGCAGAAAGAAAGAGGCAGGGAAGAAGGAAGGAAGGGAGTGAGAGGGAGGTAGAAAGAAAGAAAGAAAGAAAGAAAGAAAGAAAGAAAGAAAGAAAGAAAGAAAGAAAGAAAGAAAGAAAGAAAGAAAGAAAGAGAGGGAGGAAGAAAGGGAGGAAGGAAGGAAAGAAGGGAGAGGGAGGGAGAGAGGGAAGGAAGGAAGGAAGAAAGAAAGAAAGAAAGAAAGAAAGAAAGAAAGAAAGAAAGAAAGAAAGAAAGAAAGAAAGAAAGAAAGAAAGAAAGAAAGAAAGAAAGAAAGAAAGAAAGAAAGGAGGAAGGAAGATAGGGAGGAAGGGAGAGGGAAGAAAGAAAGAGGCAGGGAAGAAGGAAGGAAGGGAGTGAGAGGGAGGAAGGAAGAAAGAAAGAAAGAAAGAAAGAAAGAAAGAAAGAAAGAAAGAAAGAAAGAGAAAGAAAGAAAGAAAGAAAGAAAGAAAGAAAGAAAGAAAGAAAGAAAGAAAGAAAGAAAGAAAGAAAGAAAGAAAGAAAGAAAGGGAGAGAGGGAGGGAGGAAGAAAGAAAGAAAGAAAGAAAGAAAGGGAGAAAGGGAGGAAGGAAGAAAGGGAGGAAGAAAGGAAAGAAGGGAGAGGGAGGGAGAGGGAGGGAGAGAGGGAAGGAAGAAAGAAAGAAAGAAAGAAAGAAAGAAAGAAAGAAAGAAAGAAAGAAAGAAAGAAAGAAAGAAAGAAAGAAAGAAAGAAAGAAAGAAAGAAAGAAAGAAAGAAAGAAAGATGACCATTCGTCGACTGGAATGTCGGAAAGTGCATCTTACATTTGGAGAAACCGTCCTGTTTGTTCACCTGTATTAGAGTTACAAGCTTCAAGATAAGGAGACCCAATCAGTTTAAAAGAGTCTATGGAATTATTTCCTTTAGTTTTGGTTAATAAGGCTTCTTGCCAACTAAGTTGGTTCATAAAAGAAATAGCATCTGCCAACAAGGGGGGTTCACTTTGTAACCAAGAATGAAATAAAGCTTTCTTGGAAGCAGCTAGAAAAAAAACTGTCAATCATTTATTTTCATGGGAAATCAAATTGGAGTTAGGCATTGAAAAAAAACTCAACATCACCTTGATGTAAAAAAACAAAGCACGGAGATAATTTAATCCTTATCTTCAATATATAACTCAAAAACCTAAAGATTTCTCTCCAATATAGATTTATCTTTGGACAGGACCATAGGTAATGGAAAAGTGACACCTTAGTCTCGTGGCATTTAGGACAATAAGTAAAAATTCAGACCATTTAGTGGAAGTTTTCAATAACGGGTACAGCGCCGGATTTCAATAAGGGGCGCCCCTAGGCCGTGCGGTCCGACCAGGCGGCCGCGCGGTCCTAGCGCCCACCTCACCTCCCCTTCCCAGCGCGCTGGCGAAAAAACGCCGGCGCAGCTGCTGTAATTGACGCACGCGTCCCCATAATGCAGCTGGGCGGCATGCCGCCCCTATTTTTTTGCTGCTCTAGGCCCGGGCCTATGTGGCCTTGCCGCAAATCCGGGCCTGAACGGGTATGAATCTGTACTATAGACATTCCAACATTTTTTAGAAAGAGATCTAATAGAGATCAAACCAGGGGATTCCAAAAACTCTACCAAATCGTCTGCAAGTTTATGTTCAGCTAAAACCAGGTTTTTATTATTACGTAGCAGGGAAAGACCGCATTGACACGCTCAATAATAGTAACTTGAAGCTTGTATTGTTCTTTGAGTTTTGACCAGGGCTTTAAGGTTTTCTTAATCGGCTCAAATCTATCTTTTACCAAAGTAAGAGTTTGGCTGGCGTGTAAGGGGTTACTGTATAGCTATACCTATGTGGAGAGAATAAATGTTTCCACACAAATATAGAATCACGATAGATAGGATTCCTCTTAAAGTCATAAGGAACATTACCCCATTTGCTATGCAAGACTGATAATATATAAAAAAAAATGGGGTTCTTGAAAGATCTCAATTTAAGGGTTTATAAATGTATTGCTTTGAGAGATCCACTCGAGAAAGTATCTAGTGAGGGCTGATCAATTAAAAGCTCTGAAATCAGGAAGGTTTAATCCTCCAAACTTAACTGGAGCTCTCAATTTATAGAGGGCAATTTTTGCCTTTTTACCGTTCCAAATAAATTTAGTGTGCCCTAAACCCTTAGGGGCAAATTCACTAAGCGCCGAAGCGCCTAACGCCAGCGTCAATTCGATAGCGTTGGTCATTTTCGTTTCTTCGCAAATTTACTAAACGGACGCTGGCGTAACTTCGCTAGTGTTACTTCGCACCCTTACGCCTGGCGAATTTGCGCAACGGACGTAACTACGCAAATTCACTCACGTGCGCAGTGTACTGAACGCTACCTTTTACGCTAGACTTCCTTCGCCACCTCAGACCAGGCGAAGCGCAATAGAGTAGATAGGGATTTCTACAAAAAAAGTTAAAATTTTTTCTAAGTCCCAAAAAACGCTGGCGTTTTTTCCTTATTATGGGTGATAGGCTGAAAAAGATCGAAACATTTTTTGGGGCTCCCCTCCTTCCCCCCTACATTTCCTGACTCATGACACTGTAACTATACAGTGGGCACATGTGTAGGGCAAAATAAACATTTTATTTGCTGTTTTGAAGGTTTCCCAGGCATTTGTAGTGCTGCTACATATTCCTCCATTGAAATTTGAATTTGGCGGCGTATGCAAATTAACCATTGCTAGCGTAACTTCGCTTCGCTTAGCGAATCAACGCTAGTGCAACTTCGCAACCTTACGCTACCCCTGAGCGCAACTTCGGATTTTAGTGAATTTGCGGAGCGTTGGCGAAACTACGCCTGGCGAAGTGCGGCGAAGTTACGCCTGGCACAACAACGAATCTTAGTGAATGTCCCACTTAGTTTTTATGTAAGAGATTCCAGAGTGTGTCAATGTATAAATGTAGATGTGTTTCCCTGCATATTGATTCTGTATGACGCAGATCTATTGTATGTAAGTGATGTACTACTACTGTCATATTCAGCATGAAGCCTATAAAGAACTCAGTCCATCCTTGAGATTAGATAAGGATTTGATCCAATGGAAGGGCTGAACTCCACGGTGCACCTTCTTGAGAATGAGATCCAACACGACGCGAGGAAACGGATGTGACGAAAATAAGTAATAGAAATGACGAACATTGTCGCTGCTGCGTCCATCCAACACAACACGACTGTCGAATGAGAACGATGCAAGTCGCGCCTTCATCTGACAGTTGGGTCCGATTCAAGCAGCGACAAGGACCGACATTTCTATTACTTACCTTATTTTCATCTCATCGTCTTGTTGGATCCGAAGACGCATTGTGTAGTTCCAGCAACTCATTTATTCTGCAGCTAAACAATTTTTCCTGCACCTGTGCTTGTTCTATGGTCTGCATTTAGGATCAAAGCATTGCAGTCTGATTATCTGGAACTGCTCTGTCTTATAGTCAAGTTCTAATATTGACCATTAGGGCTATCTGGGGCCCATGGTTCAGGGCTGTAGACCCGGGACATAGTGGGGTGTGGAGGGATGTGGTCTGGGCATGGTGGGTGGGGAGCAGGGGTTAAAGGAGAACTAAAACTTAAGAAGTAGGTAGAAATGTTGTACATGATGTTTTGTGCTTCTGTACCAGCCCAAGGCAACCACAGCCCTTTAGCAGTAAAGATCTGTGTCTCCAAAGATGCCCCAGTAGCTCCCCATCTTCTTTTCTGCTGATTCACTGCACATGCTCTGTGCTGCTGTCACTTACTGAGCTTAGGGACCCACTCACAATATACAGTACACATAGAATAGAAATGTCACAATATAAGGCTGATTAGTAATTAATACAGATAATTACTACATGGCAGCACAGAAACCAGTGCAATTAGCATCAGAATTTAATAATCAGCAAATCTGTAGCATCAGCTTATATTACAGCCAGGGAAGCTCATTTTCTGCTGGATAATTAGTGACGAGCCCTAAGTTTAGCTTCTCAACAGCCAATCAGAGCCCACTGAGCATGTGAGTGTCACAGACACTTTCCAAGATGGTGACCCCCTGTGACAAGTTTGAAGTCCTGGATCATTGCTGCTATTGACAAGCTGAAACTTTAGCCTCGTGCAATAAGTTCATTGAATAAAAAAAAGGCATTTTTAGCCATATTAATTTTCAAGGTTTAGTTCTCCTTTAAGGGCAGAGGGAAGGGATATTGGAGGCAATTAGCGCATGCTGCATGGGGCGGGGTGTGTGTCTAACAGTGTTTAAAGGCAACAGAACGACAGCTCGGAACAACAATCAGCCTCGTGCATGTAAATAAAAGCCAGATTACTGTTTTTGTGTAATTACAAAGAAAAGCCGTTGAAGAATCTGCTCGTTAACATGAATTTTACTGCCAATTAGAAGCAAGAATGTGCTTCATTAAGCTTATAATATCTGCATGCTCTGCTGCGTGTGTGTCTTGCACAAAGGGTAACGGATCCAAAGCATTTGCCTGCTCTGAGCCCTTTCTGCTTATCAACTGCCCTGCTCTTCTTTTATATAAGCATTGTGTTACCTTATTTGGTTAAAGGGCAACCCTTCCACTACTTCTGCTGCTCTTTAACAGCCGAGAGCATGCTCAGTAGGAGCCAAAGTTGTGGCTGCCGCTCAGACATACCAGCAACTAATGTGTGAATCTGCATGGCTGGCTCTTTAACAAGTGGACCTTCAGGTTGGGGAGCATGCTCAGTAGGAGCTGAAGCTGCCACTGCTCAGACATACCGGCAATTAATGGGATTGTTCCCCTTTAAGTTACATTTTAGTTTGATGTCGGGAGTGATATTCTGAGACAATTTGCAATTGGTTTTCATTTTTTATTATTTGTGGGTCCAAATCACCCAGCAATGATGTATTGATTTAAATAAGAGACTGGAATATGAATAGGAGAGGCCTAAATAGAAAGAGGAGGAATAAAAAGTAACAACAACAATACAATTTGTAGCCTTACAGAGCATTTGTTTTTTTTTTTGATGGGGTCAGTGACCTCCGTTTTAAAAAATCTGGAAAGAAGAAGAAGACGAAGGCAAATAATTCAAAAACTATAAAAAAATAAAAATAATGAAGACCAATTGAAACCTTGCTTAGAATTGGCCATTATATAACAGTAAAAGTTAAAGGTGAACCACCCCTTTAAGGGATCTGCTGACTTGGAGACTTTGAAGCTCAATAAAATAGGGTCGATATCTCCTGACTATAGTAAGATCACCTCCAAAATGTGAGACTAGACAGGAATTTTGTTGATTACTATAGAAAGCAATCTGGTCTCCCCCCCCTCAACAGCCTACCATTGGTACTGTCCAGTTTATCTGTATATAAGGCAACAACTCCCTTAATAGAGAGAGATTGTTTCTGGATAGTGATGGGCGAATAAATTCGCCTGGCATGAATTTGCAGAAAATTTCCAAGTTTTGCCGATGCGAATAAATTCGCAAATCTCCCGCGAAAATTCGCCGGCGTCAATTTCCAGTTTTCACAATTTTTTTTATGAAAACATTAAAATTTCATGATTTTCTTGTGAAAACGTTCGAATTTCACAATTTTTTGTGAACTTTCTGATTTCCCGATTTTTCGCGAATTGGGAGAAATTCGCCCATCACTTATTCTGGACTCTGTGTCCCCCAAAGCCCACAAAGCAGATGTATTTGGGAGCTGGTTCGGAGATGGCACCGGCACATAAATCGGAGGCACAATCAATCACATTTCCATTTCTCATCGAGGCACCAGTTCAATTATTTTTCCTCCAACACAGGGAAAACTTGGGAAAAAACCCACATAAATGACGTTTAGCTGCTCGGCCCCAGACAAACATGTATAATAAAGACACACACAACATTTCCCATACAAAGTAAGAGGGGAACAGTGACACTGAAATTCAATGTCATACTTCCTAAAATTTTGGAAATAAAAAGAGGGACAAAAAAGTTGTGGTCAAATTTTTTTTGACCACGCCCATTTTTGTGACCCCAAATTACATGTTCTTTTTACAAAATTTGTCAGGTTATAAAAGCTTGAACATATTTCTATGTTTTTTTGAGTAATGGCAGTTTTGCTAATGAAGGCGACTTGCCCTTTAAGCTGTGAGTCTAACTTCTCCCAAGGGACCTGTTATCTTATATTGTTACAATTACTTATTTGCTTATCTTGAAATTGTTACAAAATTATGCTGTGGCTGTTCTGGGCTTTCTGCCAAAAGCCAATTAAGTTAGAAACATTGTTTCTTTTTCTGGCTGTTCAGTGCAGAGAAAATCTGGACTTTCCAGTACAATTCAGGGACTGCGGGTTGAGCTGTCAAAAGAGGGACTGTCCCTCTAAAACAGGACAGTTGGGAGGTATGTAATGTACTAACATTATGATCTTTCATCACCCACTGTAGCCCCCCAAGTATTTTATAACCCACTATGGCCCAAAGCACTGTGTATCTTGACAGCGCTATATAAATAAATGATGATGATGATGATGTGTCTCATAATACACTGGGCCCCCAAGTATTTAATGACTTACTGTGGCCCCAATGAGTTTCATAACACACTGTGACCCCCAAGTATTTCTTGACTCACTGTGGTTCCCAAACATTTCATAACCCACTGTGGCCCCAATGAGTTCTATAATAGACTGTGGCCCCCAAAGCATTCATGACCCACTGTGGCCCTTAAGCATTTCATGATCCAAGCATTTTATCAAACACTGTGATCCCAACTCATTCATGACCCACCAAGTATTTCATGATACACTGTGGCCCCATGTGTTTCATAATTCACCCCAAGGATTTCCTGACGGACTGTGACCCCCAAGAATTTGATGACTTCCAATCATTTCATGGCAGACACATTGTTACGCCCAACAGACAGAACACTCCTCAGGTTCCTCATCTCCAGGAGGCTGCCAGGGCACTTTATATAAGTGACGTCACAATCTCACAGCTGCAAAAGATCTGATGCCATAGAAGACGTCATTCAGTGAACAAACCTATTGACTCCCCTATTTATATAATAAGATAGTGGTGTATACAGAGAATCCCCAGCGCTGCTATTCCCAGGCACACTCTGCTTCCCCTTGGTTAAACAACTGCGACGGTGTAATGGAGCTTTACAAGTTATTTCTGAATTCAGTTTACAGTGTATAAGAGGCAGATAAGGACACACTCCCACCACTTGTCACAATACACATTAAAGGCAAATCAATATATTATTTATACAAAAAAGAGAGATGTAAGATTACGGGTTGGGAAGACACCATTGTATTGTGACTATTCATGGCACACTCTGTGCATTGGGAAGTATAAATATCCTATAAACTAGAGCAGCAGGGAGCAATGGGCCATGGACAGACTCTTCCCAATAAGCCATAAATAGTGATGGGCGAATTTCTCGCGTTTCACCAAAAAATGTGCGAATTTCCCCAAAAAATTGTGAAAAACGAAAGCTTCACGAAAAAAATGGTCAAAAATTTTCACAGGAAAAAAATAGTGAAAATCGGAAATTGAGGAAAAGGTTGACCGCGTCATTTTTGACGCTGGCGTTAAAATCAATTGGCGCGGGCGGCTTTTAGCATGTACGTCCAGAATTTTTTTTCGACGCCAGCGAAATGCATAAATTCATAGCAAATTCTTGCCAGCCAAATTTTTTTGCCCATCACTAAAATCCACCATACTCCTTACAAGTGTCACTGCTACTTTAAATGCTCTAAGTACCAACCATGATAGAGACATCGGGGCCAATTCACTAACTTCGAGTGAAGGGTTCGAATTAAAAAAACGTCGAATTTCGAAGTGTTTTTTGGGCTACTTCGACCATCAAATGGGCTACTTCGACCTTCGACTACGACTTCTACTTCGAATCGAAGGATTCGAACTAAAAATCGTTCGACTTTTCGATGGGGAAGGTCCCCATAGGCTTGGCTAAGTTTTTTTGGTCAAAGGATAATCCTTCGATCGTTGGATTAAAATCCTTCGAATCGTTTGATTGCAGTTTTTGCGCAAAATCCTTCGACTTTGATATTCGAAGTCAAAGGATTTTCATTCCCAGTCGAATATCGAGGGTTAATTAACCCTCAATATTCGACCCTTGATGCATCTGCCCCATCATGTTGATGTTGAGATCTCAGTAGATTAGTAGGCATATATTGACCATGTATATAGTACAGCTGTGATCTCCAGAAATACAATGAAGAAGAAGGAAGCATAACCCACAGAAAAAAAACTAAATTGATCTTATAAAGGGGTTGTTCACCTTTAAGTTTAATTTTAGTATGATATACACAGTGATATTCTGAGACAATTCCCAATTGGTTTTAATTTTTTAGGGTTTTTGAGTTATTTAGCTTTTTATTCAGCAGCTCTCCAGTTTGCAATTTCAGCCATCTCATTGCTAGGGTCCAAATTCCCCTAGCAACCATGCATTGATTTGAATAAGATACTAGGGTGTGAATAAAAGAAGGTTTGAATAGAAAAACGAGAAATAAAAAGAAGCAATATCGATAAATGTGTAGCCTTAAAGAGCATCTGTTTTTCAGATGTGGTCAGTGATCCCCATATGAACGCTGGAAAGAGTAAAAAAAGAAGGCAAACGATATATAAAATAAATAATAAAGACCAATTGAAAAGCTGCTTATAACTGGCCATTCTATAACAAACCAAAAGTTAACTTAAAGGTGAATCACCCCTGTATGCATGACCTGAAGTAGCTCTCAACACTTGATGTGTATGGGGGGGGGGGTACATTGCATTAACCAATGATCAATTTTATATTGCAACCCAAGAACCAATCACAGGAATTACTTGCTGCACCTAGTTTAACCCCTGCACTCCCGGGGCGGTGTGTATGTCTTTCTCAGCGCTGCTTTATCAAGTGCATTTTCCCTTTTCTCTCTGATTCCGGGCACTGTGACCGCCGAGTTCTCCACCATGCACAAAATCAAATGTTATCTCTGCAAAGTGCTCCATTGCGACACACCTAGGGAACGTCTGCTTTTATCTCCGCAATGGAACATCACTTGGCTCCCAATGCCGAAGGATAAAGGCTGATTTAATGCCGGGCTCAGGGTTAACGCTGACATTAACTCTGATTCCACAGGTCTTGCACAGGTTCTCAACTGAGCGGCACAAGGCTAAAGTGGAACATAAATCCAACTTGCTTGCAGTCATTAAAGAGCAGGAAGAGTGTCCCTCGTTAAATACAGCCAGGAAAAATACAGCTGTTCCCCAAAATATACTTGCTCCCACGATAGTTGTAGGGGACTGGTAGATTAGTCTCCCAGTATTATTTGGCAGGCAGTCCCCTAGTGTTAGAGATGCCTAACTGGGTCCTAAAATACAGTTAGGAGGGGGGACCTGTTCCTATTCCTGCTTAAAGCTATAACCCTTGGTGTTCACAATAGTAACCAGTAGATGGCACTGTGCTAAAGTATACAACCCTTGGTAGCCATATGCTAAGGGTCTATCTTGTACTGGCTCTAGCCTGAGCAGGCAGGCAGAGCTCCAGTGGAACCTAGACAGGTCAGGTCTATAAGGATATGCTACTTACCTTAAAAGGTCAATCTAGGAGTGACAAATAGACAGGTTAATTAGCTGAGCAGCTTGAGGCTCCTCCAAGGATTGTAAGTGGGATTATGATCCTGGGTACTAATTGCCTAGTAGTAATAGTAGGGACTAAGTGTACAGACCTAGGGATGTGAGTTTCCCCTCAGGTTCAATTTAGGGAAAATGCTGCAAGCTGGAAGTGCCTTGAGAGGCTGTTGTGTACATAGTCCCCATCAATGTGGGGGACAGCTACTGACCAAATGTGCTGTGAGTATGTGCCTATCCACTATTAATTTATGTCCTGCTTGTCCTGTATGTACACTCCATTGAGGATTGTTATTGCTCAATAAATATGTTCATTGGTTAAGTTATAAGAACCACTGGCACACAATTATTGCACCCTGAACCAAGTTACAGTTACACTACACCCTGCCTCCACACCGTTTGCGAAGGCTTACTCCCTAAGATTTAAGGTCTCATCCAGAGCACAGTATTGGGAGTGGAGCTCATAGTTAGGGAACGGTGCACTCAGTTTACTATATTGCTACACAGTAATTACATTTAATGACCTCTTCTCCCTACATGAGGCTGGGTATGAATGCATAGATTTCATTCTGCAACATTACGGCTGCACCGGCTGGCAGCTAAATTGATCATTCAGTAGCTGCCCTAATGATCAGATTAGGAGGATAAAAGACAATTTACCTGCTAAAATCATAATATACATACATTTGTCATTTGTCCAATAGATTTACCACCAGGGTTCAGAGCATATTCTGATCAGAAATGTGGGCAGTTGACCAAACTGCCAGATATTATGAATCATACAGCAGTGCATTGGCCACTAATGGGCCTCTTACCAAAGCTTTGTCCTTCTCTCATTACTTCCCTACCCTATACCACACTCATTATCTCCTCCCGCTTATTATTTCTCTTTCAGCTTTGCATCTACTCTTGGCTTTGAAGGGAATAAGGAGCATGATAAAGCCATTTTGCTTTGTAGCATTGATGTAACCAAGGAATTTTGGCCCACCTTGGAGTTTTTTGGACTTGATGAGACACTTCATCCCTATACCACTGGAAGGAAAACAGTTTTCAATTAACCCAATGGAACTCACAACTGTGGACTGTGATTTGGGCCAACCTGGGAAGATTTCAGTGCAGTTCTACTCTTGCCTCATCTCTAGAAATTCAGATCCAACTATCTCTCCTTGGTAGAACCCAACCCTAACAAACAAACAATGCTTAGGATCTACCCTTGAAGGGAATAAGGAGAATTATAAAACCATTTTTTTTTTGGGGAATTGAGGAAGCCAAAGAGTTCTGGTCCTCCTCTGAGTTTTTGTCATCTTGATGAGCCACTTCATACCTTCGGGAGGGAAACAGTTCTACATTAACTCAACGGAACTCACAACTGTGCTTTGGTTCCTTTGGGCCATCCATGGAAGCTTTCAGTGCAGTTTTACTCTACCCTAATTTCTAAGACTTCAGATTCAACTATCTGTCCTTGGTGGAACTAAATACTACTCAACTACAATTTCTTATTTATCTAGTGATGCCACATAACCATAGCTTAGGATCAAGCTCTCTACTCTCTAATACTTGCTCAAGGGTTGTCCTTCTCTGGGTTCATCAAAAGGTGCCCTACACTCATTTTGCCGTGAAGATATCCTTTCTACACCTCTGAAGGAAAACAATCTAGGAACATACAGCTTTAAGACTATTTATAGAATCTCCACATCATTATTCTCCATCTCATTTTCCTTCCTCTAAAATCTTATTTTTAAAGAAAACTGATTTTGAAAAAACATTTGCACATTTGTATCTAAGTCCATCTGCTTTATCCACACTGAAAACATAAATCTGAATATAGTGATATAGATAAAAAAAAAACCTTTTTGCTCAGACTATTTTCCCTACACTTTTATTCTTGCCGAGTTAGATTCTCTTTTCAGATTTATTCCCTGAATATGTTTTTTTGTCTGTGCTTCTACTTTCAAATGACTCAAGTTGAGAAATTATCTGGATCAAACAGTGGGTTGTTTTATTTATCCACATACTTCAGACACCAAGCACATTTCATGCGCCATGAAGGAGGGCTTTGTTCCTCGGCAAGTTACAGCGGATGTGTCGCAGTGCCTACTGCATGTAAAGAATATATAGTATAATACTGTATAACAGGGGAAGTTGTCTGGTTCTCCTGGTAGGGCCAAGGGCAGCTTCTAATTGGCCGCTTTTACACAGGAACCACTGGTGAGGGGACAATAAACCAGACAGACATATGGGGTTAGAGAAAATGGCAATTTAGCCTTTCACCCCCAGTGTCAGGGTTCAAATGCAGCCGTAGATGAAAAGAACAAGAGAGGTTTTATTCAGAATTGCAGCCACACAAGTCGGCTCTTTGCTTGTTATCATGCAACAATGGACAAGAGACTCCTGGCTATAATTCTTAAAATGAAATGGGAAACCCGAATTGTGATAACTTGTTGCAGGATCGGGTTTTGTACAATAAGCAGCTCTTCACTGCATGATGGTTCCATTTCTTTTCCTCACCCTATGTCTCTATAATCTTGTATTTATTCACTTCCTTCCTCATTGGATTTTTTTCTTTTTTCTCCATTTATTTTATTTATGTCATGGATGGTAGCCAAAGCACCAACTGTGGCCCTTTCTAGGTATTGTTTAGGCCCCAGCTTGCTCAAGCACTTGGCTGACTTTTTTGAATGATGCCATTGAGTGGGCCGACAAATGTGTTGCATCTTCCCACTACAGGTCCTTCCAGAACGACTCACAAGCTCATTGGCTCATGTATGTGGCTTTCTAACAGTCCTGCCTGACTTGTAATGATACCTGATGGTCTACTGGGGAAGCAGGGACGCCCACAGCCTCCTGCATAAGAGTTAGTGCATGTGTCCTGCTGGTTGTGCCACGCTCGGTATTTTGTTTGGTGCCCCGCTTTTGACGCCATTGTATTTGGTACAAAATTCAAATATTTAAAAGTGTCTCATCCATTTTCCCTTGCCTAAAGTTGGTCTATTGTAGAAAGTTCCTGGGTGAGCTTCTAATCTGATTCTTTCTTCCTTGACCTCTGCCTGTCCTTGACCACCAATGTATTGCTGCCTGAATCATCCTTTGCTTGTTATTACATAGTTACATAGTTAAATTGGGTTGAAAAAAGACAAAGTCCATCAAGTTCAACCCCTCCAAATGAAAACCCAGCCCCATACACACACCCCTCCCTACTTTTAATTAAATTCTATATACCCATATCTATACTAACTATAGAGCTTGGTATCACAATAGCCTTTGATATTATGTCTGTCCAAGAAATCATCCAAGCCATTCTTATAGTCATTAACTGAATCAGCATCACAACATCACCCGGCAGTGCATTCCCCAACCTCACTGTCCTGACTGTGAAGAACCCCCTACGTTGCTTCAAATGAAACTTCTTTTCCTCTAGTCTAAAGGGGAGGCCTCTGGTACGTGATTCTCTTTATGGGTAAAAAGGTCCCCTGCTATTTGTCTATAATGTCCTCTAATGTACTTGTAAAGTGTAATCATGTCCCCTCACAAGCGCCTTTTTTCCAGAGAAAACAACCCCAACCTTGTCAGTCTCCCTCATAATTTAACTCTTCCCTCCCTCTAACCAGTTTAGTTGCACTTAGTCTCTGCACTCTCTCCAGCTCATTTATATCCCTCTTAAGGACTGGAGTCCAAAACTGCCCCCATACTCCAGATGAGGCCTCACCAGGGACCTATAAAGAGACAGAATTATGTTTCATCCCTTGAGTTAATGACCTTTTTTATACAAGAACTTTATTTGCTTTAGTAGCCACAGAATGACACTGCCCAGAATTAGACAACTTGTTATCTACACAAAACCCCAAGATCCTTCTCATTTAAGGAAACTCCAAACATACTACGCCATCTGACAAGTTATTGTCTGTGGCCCATTTCACGACTACGCTTAGTCTTACCCCATTCCTACTGTCACATGTTTTGGTTCCCTTGCCTGCCCAGAAGCCTTTCCTTGGTTCTCTCACTTTTAGACCTGGCAGCATTTGAGTAGAGAAGGGATGCATCCAATCCAGGATTTAAGATTCTGGCAAGATTCAGCCTTTTTCAGTAGGATTTAGATTCGGCCGAATACAAGTGCTTGGCCAAAACCAGTTCCAAAAATCATGTGACTTTTCGTCACACAAACAAAAGTAAATTTTTTTTAACTGTACGCTACACATTCTCCCAATTTACATATGCACATTACAGTTTGGATTGGGTATTTGGCCAAAATCTTTCACAAAAGATTCAGGATTCGGACAAATCTTAAAATAGTGGAATTATTGCATCCCTATGTAAGATATTATTAATGCTACTGAAATTAATATATGGAATGAGAAAAAAAATTAAAAGAGGAAGAAGAAAATTTTAGGAAGAGAGAATCTAGGCCTCTCCAGCTATGCAGGGCATGTATAATAAGGGAGTAAACTCCAGGTAGACGCACTAATATACAGCTTGCAGAATGCACTGGTGTAAATGGGTTGCTTACAAACCTTGATGTTTATTTTGACACGGATATTGTAGAGCTTTCAAACATATGCTGCTACTTAATTTAGCTTTCGGTTCACCTGTCTCAGCAAAAATCCTGCCCCCCTACTCTCCATTTTAACAGGTGTTCTACATGACCTTATCCATGAGGGCGGAATTGTTCTGAAAGCTGCTGCCACAGAAACTCCATCTTTTCAATTTGACAAATGGCTTCACAGATCAAAGATGGCTGACTCCTCCGCAGCGCGTGCTGATGGCACAGATATTACAGTCATTTTACTGTAGGAAAAAAAATACGCTGAAGATGAAGGTCTCTGGTTTGGAGCCAGCTGGCCATGCAATTTTGTGCCTCATTTATACTATCATGTCGTTTTTCCCTCGGGTGGAAGAACGGGCCGTATTGATGTATTAGAACAAGCCGCCGGGGATTGCAAGATAAACAGGGGAGAGATAAAGATAAATGCCTGTATAGGGGAAAGGAGAATGTTAGTCTTTGGGAACTTACAGTATGCCTTATTTATGGGCTGCTAGATACAGTAAAGGAATAGTATAAAAGTCGCTTTCATATGCCAATATTGCCCAAAGCTTTTGTGCCTTGTAGTTAACATTATAGTCCTAGCACCAGTGGTTTCCAAACTGTATGGTTGGGGGGTTTGGAGAAGTGAGTGGGGCTCAACCTGAAAGCCAGTTGGGGTAAGATTTGGGAAGAATGTCTTTTCTCTCTCTTAGATCCACTTGAAAGCCTAGCTTGATGGTACTCCTAGCACCAGTGGTTCCAAACTGTAGGGTTGGGGGTTTGGAGAAGTGAATGGGCTCAACCAAAGGCCAGTTGGTGTAAGATTTCTGCAGAATGTCTTTTCTCTCTCTCTCTCTCTTAGATACACTTGAAAGCCTAGCTTTAAGGTACTCCTAGCACCAGTGGTTCCCAAACTGTAGGGTTGGAGGTTTGGAGAAGTGAGTGGGGCTCAACCAAAGGCCAGTTGGGGTAAGATTTCTGCAGAATGTATTCTCTCTCTCTCTCTCTATCTCAAGGCCAGCTTGATGGCACTCCTAGCACCAGTGGTTCCCAAACTGTGGGGCTGGGGGGGGCATGGAGTAGTGATTGGGGCTCAACCTGAAGGCCAGTTTGAATGAGATTTTGAGATATGTCTGTTTGCTTTCCTAGAAACACCTAAAAGCCCAGCTTGGTGGAAAGTTTTTGTGCCCCAAGATATACTTGAAACTATGGCTGAATGACTGATACACCTTTAAGTCTGATGACCTCACCAATAATAATATTAATAATAATAATCTTATACAAGCATTCAAGCAAAGCAAAAGTTCAGTAATGTTTCATCCTGTTGCTGACACGTTTTGCCGAATGGCTTCATCCAAATGAGTATCCGAATGGCTCATTTGGATGATGCCATTCGGCGAAACGCGTCAGCAATAGGACGAGAGTGTGGAAGCGGCAGCCGGTGACCCGAGGAAACTACACTGGACTAAGGCGAACGCATCGGACGGTTCAGTTACGCAAAGGACTCAGAAAAATAGACCGGAATGCCACATTGGTTTTAAAGCGATTTTATTGGAGGAATGCTTGTGAGTGCAATTTTGAACTGTTTATTAACATTTTTATAACGCTTCCACACATGTTACTTCCTTTTTACCTTCTAAAGTTTTAAGAAGAATGAAAGCGGACTGAGACGCTCAAATTACATATGCCTGTATCAACTTACTTCTTGTACGTATAAACACCTGCCAGACACACTAGGATTGGAGTGTGGGCTTCTGTGTAACTATAACTCTAAACATCACTGGTGTCAAAACTTGGATATATAAATATGGACTATAGCGAAAACACCTCTAGCACCACTTAAGTTATGGACTTTTATACTGGTTAAATTTTAACTCCTGATGGTGATGCATGATTTTCAAGTATAAATTATACACATATATATATATTATATTTGAACATAGCAAGTGCACTAAAAATATCATAAGTTATTTTGAAATACTGCACGATATATATTTAATCTGTTTTATTCCCCCTCAAAACCTTGTGAGTTTTTGAGGAATACAGCAATCTCTTGTGGAAATTGTCTTTTTTGAGGGTGGAGGAGAGCCCTGCTGATTGCCTGATTGGGAAAACACCTTTCAACTACTTAATGCACTGCAGAATATGTTGTTCCTATTTAAAATAAAGAATAATGGTGGTTTACATGAGGAACATTATATAGGCATGAAACAGATCCCATACCTGTACATACAAGAAAAAAAAGTACTTTTATATAACGCTTACCTTATGAGACCAAGTTCCACGGCAGATATTTGTGGAAGCAGTTTAGCATATAAATAAGCAGTGTGCCACCTGTCTGTGCCATTTAAAGACAGAGAACGGAGTTGGTTATTTAGTGATCAAGCCATAATTAGCCATTCTCCATCTCGTTTATTGATATGCTAATTCCGGGCGTATCACATGTGCAGCTAGGGCTATTACCAGTTGCTGTTTATTGTTGGATGAACATCAATGTTCCAAGGTAATTTGCTTCCATCCACTGCCTTGTAGTACCTTTGTGTGCGGGAGATGCATTCACACTCCAACGCCCCTGCATATATTATTTTCACTTTAAATGCCGTGTGATCAGCTGCTATCAGACTGCCGAATAACACAATGTCCAGCATTTTTGAAGGAACTGTTTGCTTTGAGGGAAATACAATAATAATAATAATAAAACAGGGGCACAATCAAAAACAAAGGGCTGAGAACTGCTTTGCCCCATGAATACAGTGGTGCCTGTATTTGCCAGCTCTGTATTCATGAGAGGCGGGTAGGGGGAGAGTCACACCCATGTGCCAGCCCCCAACTAGGGATTGGCTCAGCTGAACATACCTAAATCTGTATCCTCCTACCAGTGGAAGCCTAATCCTGAATCCAGTGCATTCAGGTCAAGTGGTTTGTTATCCAAAACTAAAAGCTGATATTTTTGCCCCAAAATAGAGTTATACCATAAGACCAATTTACTTAGACCTGGGACAAAATATTAAAGGATGCCCACCCCTCATGAATGCACAGGGTCAGACTGGGCCATCCAACCTACCCCCTACCTATGCACATGTATGTGCACCACTTACTTTTGCCGCTATTGGGTCCAGAGTGGGGAAGAGACTACGTGGGAGTTCAGCTGGGTCGCAGGGCCCAAGAAGGCCCACTGGGGTTTTCTTCGGTGTCCTGGTGGCAACACTGGAGAAAAACCCACTAGACACTGTGAATACAGCTCCGTAGTGACCTCTCGCTATTCATCTGTGTTCAGTCCAAAAAACATGGCAGCGCAAAACAAACGTGAGGATTGCACACTCAATTAATATAATGAGTCAAAATTTATTATATCAAAAACGTACATGTCAGTAATTAGCCCTACGTGTTTTGACGACATAAGTGGACTTTTTATATTAGGGCAATCCTTAGGTTTGTTTTGCATTGGATTTGTTAGAAGACTTCAACATTTTAGTCCTATGTAGTTCACCCAAAAACATGGCAGATTGTGCATATTTTGTGCACTTTGCCCCCTGCCCTACCTATAGATGTTATGTAATTAAAGGCACTAAGTTTGCCCAGATGCAGTAACCCATGGCATCCAATCAGCAGGCAGCATTTCCTGGTCAACTGTTTAAAAGCAAACAGCTTATTGGTTGCTATGGGTTACTGCTCCTGGGCAAACTTAGGGGCAGATTTACTAAATTCGAGTGAAGGGTTCGAATTAAAAAAACTTCGAATTTCAAAGTGTTTTTTGGGCTACTTCGACCTTCGACTACGACTATCGAACGATTCGAACTAAAAATCGTTCGACTATTCGACCATTCGATAGTCGAAGTACTGTCTCTTTAAAAAAAACTTCGACCCCCTAGTTCGGCAGATAAAAGCTACCGAAACACAATGTTAGCCTATGGGGAAGGTCCCCATAGGCTTGCCCAAGTTTTTTTGATTGAAGGATATTCATTCGATCGTTGGATTAAAATCCTTCGAATCGGTCGATTCGAAGGATTTAATCGTTCGATCGAATGAATAATCCTTCGATCGATCGATCGAATTTCCTGCGCTAAATCCTTCGACTTCGATATTCGAAGTCGAAGGATTTAAATTCCTAGTCGAATATCGAGGGTTAATTAACCCTCGATATTCGACCCATAGTAAATCTGCCCCTTAGTGTCTTTTATTACACATGGGGGTATATCTATTCCTTTCACAAGTAAAATAGAGTTCAGACGATATCTATAAGCACAGATCAGATTTTAGCTTTCACAGGTTTCCTATCAGAAGCCGCCATTTTACTAAAGAGATTTTGGACAAAAGTCTCTACACAAGAGAATACGGTAGAGAACGGGGAGGCAGATTTATAGTGGAAATGGAGTCATATACAACGGGAGAGAACTCATTGGCAATGCAGAAAGACACAGATGAGGTCACCTAATGGACAAAACCTCATCTGAAATAACAAAGTGGAATATGAAAGTGTTTAACTAGACACACGCTATACATATACATAATCCGCTGCTCGGCGACTGCTTCTTTATCTTAACCACATAATTAATCAGACGCTATTGGAAAGGAAAGAGATGTTTATAGAAATACATTAGGGGCCACAAGTCCAATTTTACTGCAGCAAAGCGCTTATCCTGGCTAAATGCAATCGATAATTAGCTGGCAACATGTAAGCGCTCCTGCAAATACAAACAATCCAGGGAAGATTTGTGTGCAGACTTAGTGGAGGCCGACGAGCTCTCCAAAGCAATTCCATGTAGCAGGGGTGAGAATTAAACATAAAATACTCCGGTGCTTGAAAGCTTCGCAGTTCCGACTTCTACTTCTAGTGCAAAGGGGCTCTATTATTTTTAGATTTGGCCAAATACAGAATGTTTCACAGGAGCACTAATATTCGGCTTGAATAAATACAATGACATCATCAATGGACAAAGATTTGATGAGTTCCATTGGCCTAAGCTTCCCATGATGAAAGGGATTGGCTGAGCTGAGTATACCCATATCTATACCCTTCCACCGTTGGACATAGCGTCCCATTTCAACTGACCGCTGTCAGTGGTTTGTTATCCAAAAGAAAAAAAAATGATACTTTTGCCCCAGAAGCAATTTAGACCACAGAGGTCATTTACAAGGACAGAAGAATAAGGGGTGTCAGTCCCTCATGAATACAACTCTGACGAATGTGCCAAATGAATGAACCTTGTTGTCTCTGTGCCCTGAAAAGGGGTTCAGAAACGTGTGGCAATTCATCTAGGGGTGAAAAGTGCAAAAACATGACAGATTGTTCCTGTTTGAACTTTCTGCTCTGCTTTCCAGGTCATATATGACCCCTTGCATTTACTAAAAAGCTCTCTCCTGAAACTGCTTTCTTTATCCCCCTAATTTTGTATACCTAAGAGTTGAAGTAAAGTTGCAATGATCATAACTGATCTAGTAACCCATAGCGGCCGGTAAATGTTTTCCTTCTTCTGGGCTGCTATACTTTACTGGGCCTGATGTGAAGGTTTGGAGAACCCTCTCCATTAGTGTTGCTTATTTGGAGAAGCTGTTCAGGTAAAAACTGCCTGCCTGTTTTTCCAAAGAAGGAAATCCAGACAGGACTCCCATTGAATGACCAGAGCCAATTGCAAATCGCCATGTCATAGCCCGTCCCCACATCACTTACTTCGTCACTTGCTGTATCCCCCCTGATGTCAGCAGTCTCGTCCCATGATGTCACTGCACTGCCCCCTTGTCCAGAGTCCTCCGAGAATAAAAGTGGCAACCCTACTCTCCTAACCTGTACTACCATGTGACCTTAAACACTGAACAAATGAAAAACAAAACTCAGAGGGGCTGATTTAGTTTAGACTTTGAGCAAAACCCAAAATTGCTAAAATCCCAAAATCTCAACTGCAATTTTGCATAACAATTAAAAAAAAAATCCACACCAGCTAAACCTGTTTAGACGCCATAGAAGTCAGTTGGAAGTTGGAAGTGAGAAGAGGAATATTGAGACTTTTCCCACAGTTAACCCATTTTTGATTTTTTATATTCCAACCTTCTCCAACAGGAGAACAACAACATGAAAAGAGGAATAAGCTGTGCATCTCTGATATATATATATATAACAGTCATTAGCCTAAGGATGTTTTCTAGTCAAGAAAACTTCTGAGGTTAAAGGCCTCGGGCTAATGTTCTCTCAGCTTTCATCTGAAAAGCAACCATGGGCAGCTACATTCAGATCAAGCTCTTATGGTGGCCCATATATGATGACTTTTAGCAATTTAACTGATATTTGTGTTCTAGTCCAGTCTGACGATTGCTCCTCAGGGGAGGTCTCTCCAGACTGCTATCCAATCAGAAAACAGTTTTTTTGGTCTGGTTAGAAAATCTGGTCTGCTAATGCTTCCGGCTGACTAGTAGCTAAAGAAGACCAAAGTTCCTTTTTGTTTCACTTCAGATCTAGATATTTAGCCAGAAACCTGAACTAGAAAATCCAGATTTGTGGAAAAGTCCTATGATTTCCCTGCTTCACCTCCCAACCCCACTGCACCCAAAGGACCTCTATGGGAAATATGACATTGAAGAAGACCAGAAACAAATTTTGCTGGGGATGCACGATTATATTAGTGATGGCATGGACAATCTATCTATGGTAAGTATAGACAAGGCTTCCTAAGATTCATGTTAAGCTCTTGCCTGATTTCCCCGGTGACACTGAGACGGACAACTTTGCTTTTTATTTTTTGGAGCAGCTCGGGCCAATGAGCTACAAGTCATAATAAAAGAATGAAATAAATCCCGCAGTGAATGTCTGTTTGGAGGGAAGGTCATACTGACATAAGGTTTAGGAAAGATGTTTTCAACAAAGCGGTGAGCAAGTCGTTTATAAATAATAAAAGTGGCACCAGATTACTGTGTAATAACTTTGCAGAGAGATTTTCTGTCTGACAGTAAAATGGTTGAAATATTATTTAGCATCGGTAACCCATCACATAACCCTTCAACCCCATTGCGTTTGCTTAAGATTTTCGTCCTTTTTGTTATTATACTTGCCCTTTATCATTGGAAGAATTAAGCTCGACGGCACAATAGCTGGCCATATAAAGATCCACTTATGAGACCAATTAGCTGAAGGTCAAGCTGGTCTGAACCCTGCCGACTCACCTAGTCTCTGCCCTATCTGTCCCTTCCACATTACTACTCTTCCCTCTTTTATATCAAGGCTCCACCCCTTCCCTTAATCATTGCAGGCCCCTTTTCCCTGCCACCCTGTATTTCCAAAAACAAAAGAGACCCTTTAAAGGGGTTGTTCCCTTTGAGTTAACTTTTAGTGTGATGTAGAGAGTGATATTCTAAGGCATTTTGCATATAATTTATATGTTTTATCACTTCTGGTTTTTTTATGTTTTTAGCCTTTTATTCAGCAGCTCTCCAGTTTGCAATTTCAGGGTCCAACTTACCCTATGCATTGAATACAAGACTGGAATATGAATAGGAGAGGCCTGAATAGAAAGATGAGTAATAAAAAGTAGCAATAACAATACATTTGTAGTTTTACAGAACAGAAAGAAAGAAAGAAAGAAAGAAAGAAAGAAAGAAAGAAAGAAAGAAAGAAAGAAAGAAAGAAAGAAAGAAAGAAAGAAAGAAAGAAAGAAAGAAAGAAAGAAAGAAAGAAAGGGAGGAAGGAAGTAAAGAAGGAAAGAAGGGAGAGGGAGGGAGAGAGGGAAGGAAGGAAGAAAGCAAGAAAGAAATAAAGGGAGGAATGAGAGGGGAGGAGGGAAGAAAGAAAGAGGCAGGGAAGAAGGAAGGAAGGAAGGAAGGAAGGGAGTGAGAGGAAGAAAGAAAGAAAGAAAGAAAGAAAGAAAGAAAGAAAGAAAGAAAGAAAGAAAGAAAGAAAGAAAGAAAGTAAAGAAGGGAGAGGGAGGGAGAGAGGGAAGGAAGAAAGCAAGAAAGAAAGCAAGAAAGAAAGAAAGAAAGAAAGAAAGAAAGAAAGAAAGAAAGAAAGAAAGAAAGAAAGAAAGAAAGAAAGAAAGAAAGAAAGAGAGGGAGAAAGAAAGGGAGGAAGGAAGTAAAGAAGGAAAGAAGGGAGAGGGAGGGAGAGAGGGAAGGAAGGAAGAAAGCAAGAAAGAAAGAAAGGAGGAAGGAAGAAAGGGAGGAATGAGAGGGGAGGAGGGAAGAAAGAAAGAGGCAGGGAAGAAGGAAGGAAGGAAGGGAGTGAGAGGGAGAAAGAAAGAAAGAAAGAAAGAAAGAAAGAAAGAAAGAAAGAAAGAAAGAAAGAAAGAAAGAAAGAAAGAAAGAAAGAAAGAAAGAAAGAAAGAAAGAAAGAAAGAAAGAAAGAACTGTAGATGAATGTATGACAGTTGGGATATAATGTACTGATGAGCCGTCAGCACTGCGCTCTGTATCAAGAGAGACTCCCTTGTCCTGGATCTCACATTAATTGCTGTGTATTACAGGCGGCTATTAGACTATCCGTTCATCTCTCATTTTCACTTGGCCATCTGGCCCAGCTTTGAAGTTCTCCCATGGACTTATCAGCTTGCCGAGAGCATTAAAGTATTGGATCAAAGGGTCTTGTGAGATATTCCAAGTGCGGCAGAAAGTATAAGGCCTATCACCTTCACTCTGCATTGCTCTAACAGAAAGATTAACAGGGGGATTTAGAATTTATGTTGTATTATTTTTTCCTTTGATATTCCCCCTCTGTCCTCAAAAAGAGTAACTGCCATCTGAATGCTGCCGAAACTGCTATAGTTTCAACTCTCATAGCCCTCCCATTGTGTTACAATCCCTAAAGAAATGGCAAGCATCCAGTAATGGAGCCATCAAGCGGAAAAATTAAGTGATTGCGATGCAGTGGCTTCTGGGAATTGTAGTTCAATAACAAATCAGCATTTGGAGTCAGAAACCCCTTTGTAGGTTGTGTGAAAAAAGTAAAATAATGGTGGTAATTTATTGACTGAGCAAGTCGTATTTCTCTGTGATTCGGTGATTTGGCACTATTAGCTCAGGAGCCAGAACTGAAAGCCTCATAAACTGCAAGGACATCTCCTCGATATAAAAAGGTTACCACAACCCCCCCCCCCCCCAAATCCCACTTTCTCCCAGTCCTTGAAGTGGAGGAATCAATGCGAGATGCAGAGACATTTCCATTTGCGGGGATTTTATCCTTCGGCTGCAGTACATATTTAATGCAGGGAATGATTTAGAATAATTTGCTGTATCCTCGCCGGGTAACGAGGAGCCGCTCTATAAGCTGATGTAATGGCACATGCACTGCCCTGCAAGGAGAAAAATCCCTTTTATTGACAAAGCATTTAACCCTCTCGTTGCTGCTCTCCTACTCGGCACGAATGCGATCGGTCATTTACAGGAGAAGGAAAGATACCAAGGCAGTTTATTGCCAATAGATTAGCCACAACAGTGCAAGCTAGACCACCATTTTTATTCTTTAGAATGCTTTCCATGCCTGAGTAAACAGCTCTAGACATGTCTCTGTTTGTTTAGGATAGCAGCTGCCATATTAGCTTGGTGTGATATCACTTCCTGCCTGAGTCTCTCCCTGCTCACTCATAGCTCAGATTACAGCAGGCAGGGGAGGAGGGAAGGGGGAGAGAAACAAACTGAGCATGCTCAAGCCCTAGCCCTGGAGGTTTAAGATGAAAACAGGAAGTCTGATACAGAAGCCCATGAGTACACAATAGAAGGAAAGAAATGTGGTGTTTCTTTTGACAGAGGACTCAAAGCAGCATTACTTTGAGGGTTTACTGGTGTATTTATATAGACCTTTCTGATAAAGCTTACTTAGTTTGAAACTTTCCTTCACCTTTAAGGCCAAGTGAAGAGGTAACAGTCTACAGTCGGCAACAAGGAGCTTTATATTAAAGAGATAATCAAGGAGTTACACAGATGGGCACATAGGGCGTTTTATCCACTGGTGGATTTCAGCTGATCTATCACTTCCCCTGTGTCATTAGCTTGCTTGTGGCAGTTATATATATATATATATATATATATATATATATATATAGATAGATAGATAGATAGATAGATAGATATATTAGAGCTCTGTTAATGAAGCATCTCTTTCAATTAAACTGCTATCACTGTTGCCCTTTCCAGACTTCTGTGTGATTGAAATACAACTGGCAGAAATAAAATGGATGTTTCCGGAGCCCATTCATTTCTAACACACCTCAGGGCCTGAGGACAAATAACATTCAAGACAGTATCACAATGAGAGCTTTTGTTGGGCCGACCCCAGCTGAAAAAGGGATGACACGGTACTAAGATGAACATTCCGGCAATGTGCCAAGGTTAATGGAGCGTTACATGTACAAGGCTCATGTGTAGAAAGGACTGAGAAGAATCTGGTGGAACAATCTGTGAACACATGGTTGGCATTGTGCATTCCAATAAGTGGCCAAACCCTGTCGGGATGTACCATTCCTTCATATCCTTCCAATTGCCTCAGGTTTCTATAGATACTTCTTCCCCTTTGCACCATTTTCTATTATACAGTTGTGAGCAACTGGTTCATTTACATTTGCAAGTGCAGAGGGCAAAGTGCAATTTTGGATGCAATTCACCATGTGTTTTTTTAACCAGAGTTATGCCTAATGCAATTGCATGTGCATGTTTTGATACAGCAAAAACAAAAAGGAATTGGTACATTAGCACTAGAGAGGTGCCTGATATTTATGGTTTTTGTGTTTTTAAAGAGAAAGGAAAAGTGTTGGAAGGGTTACTGTCTGCTCTCTCTCATTTCCCTACAGAAATAGGGATTGGTAACACTAGATAGGTACCTAATATATAGAGACAAGAGGAAAGTGTTGGAAGGGTTACTGTCTGCTCTCTCTCATTTCCCTACAGAAATAGGGATTGGTAGCACTAGGTATGTACCTAATATATAGAGACAAGAGGAAAGTGTTGGAAGGGTTACTGTCTGCTCTCTCTCATTTCCCTACAGAAATAGGGATTGGTAGCACTAGATATGTACCTAATATATAGAGACAAGAGGAAAGTGTTGGAAGGGTTACTGTCTGCTCTCTCTCATTTCCCTACAGAAATAGGGATTGGTAACACTAGATAGGTACCTAATATATAGAGACAAGAGGAAAGTGTTGGAAGGGTTACTGTCTGCTCTCTCTCATTTCCCTACAGAAATAGGGATTGGTAGCACTAGATAGGTACCTAATATATAGGGATTTTTATTATAAAAATACACTTACATTAATTCAAAACGTTAACATATCAGAAAATCAAAAAAAGGAACATGCCCACCCATACACCCTCCTGCCCGCAGAGTCCATCCCTCTGTCCATAGGCAATAGTCCAAATCACCAATTTACAAGGCCAAACTTGCAAAGTCTTATTTTTGTCCTAATGGCCTTTGTACCACCCACACACAAACAATAACTAAACTCCCCCACCCTTCCAGAAATGCATGAAGAACAATCTCAGGACATTTCTCTGCTCGTACATTGTGCTGTGAAATATCTCTGCCATCACCCTGAGGATAAAAGGAGAGCAGTATCAGAGTGTGGGAGACAATACCAATACAACAGTTTCCATACATCGCATAACAAGATGCAAGTTTACAGAGGAAGGTGCACCCATCGCCATCGCTTTCCATTAGCCACAGAGTTGCCCTAACAATGTAACCAGGAGTAGAACCAGCAAAGCCAAAAATTCTCCTGCACCTATGCTGCCAGATCTGGTACCGTGCACAGGCAATGATAATGTAGAGGGTCTCACGGTCCAGTAGATGTTGCCTGACAGAAACCCCATAGGCTGACTCTGTATAGGTCAAGTTTTTCAGGGCGGGAACTTTAAGAGCTACGGCTAACTGACCATACACATCTCTAGTCACAGGGCAACTGACCAGAAAGTGATCCTGGGTCTCTTCCTCTTCACATTCCCAGGGGCAATTTTTGCTGCCAATACTAAGATAATTTAAGTTGCCCCGGACATAGAGTTTCCCTTGGAGTGAAAGCCAACAGTTGTCAAAGAACTTAGGGGAGAGTCTCTTGCCATTAAGATAGCGAAGGCTTTCCTGAAGGATGTCACCCACACAGTCTCTCAAAGCGAGAGGAACAGCAAAATAGTCCCTGATCACCCTGTGGTACAACTGCCTTCGGGATGATGTGGCCAGCTCACCCACCCTGACATCCCACCTCTTCAGAATCTTCAGAGTTAGAACTAGGTGTGATGGGAGGGATCCCTGTACTATCCGAAATCTCTTCATTCTACCGCCTTGAAACCATGTCCCTACAAAAGGTGATACCCAATTCCTGATACAGACTTCCCACAGGGAATCATTTCCTTGAGCCAAACCCCCAAAGTTAAACTTCAGGAAAAGTGACCCAAAGAAAGCCACTGGGCACAACATGCCCAAACCACCCTCCTTCCGCTGCAGGTACGTTATCCCCCTTTTGACTGGATTCAGCCTGTGTCCCCAGAGCAACTGAAAAAACAGACCGTGGACCCTGGCGTAGAGAGATTCTGGCAATGGATACACGTACGCTACATACAAAAACAGAGGGACCAGATAGGCCTTGATAAGCTTCACCTTTTCCCTGTAGGCCAGCCTCCATCCCTTCCATCGCTGGACCTTTGCTGTTCCGACATCCAGTTTCTCATCCCAATTTAGCCTGCAATTGTCTTCCCTCCCAATCTTTATCCCCAGGATCTTTATGTGGGATGGGGCAGTTGAAAATTCAGAGAGCTGGAAGTCGGGCTCACCGTTCAACGTCCAAAAAGCCTCCGACTTGTCACGGTTAATCATTGACCCAGAGGCCTCAGAGTAACTTTCAATGGTTTCGTTAAGCAGCCTCCTGTCCTTCCGACTGGATACCACAACTGTCACATTGTCCGCGTAGGCGAGGGATGTCAATGTCTGGCATCTGGGGACCGATATACCCCTCAAGCCACAACTCTCCAGACTGCGCAGGAATGGGTCTAGGGCAAATACGTACAAGAGTGGGCTTAAGGGGCAACCCTGTCGCACTCCAGACTCCACATTGAAATCATCTCCCCTCCAACCATTAACAAGTGGGAAGCTTACGGCCCCTTCATACAAAACTGCCAGCCATTGGATAAATTTGCCTGGGATGCCATACTTTGACAAAGTAGACCACAGGTACTGATGATTCACCCGGTCAAAAGCCTTGGCCTGGTCCAAAGAGACAATGTAGCAGCCCTTGCTCTGAGCTTTGCATACTTCTAAGGTCTACCTGATAGTAAGAAGAGCCCCAAAGATGCTCCGCCCTTTCATCGTGCCGAAGTGAAACCCTGACAATAACATGCCTGAGAACCGAATAAGTCTGTCAAAAAGTACCCTTGCGAGAATCTTCCTATCGTTATTGAGAAGGGCAATAGGCCTCCAGTTCTCAATATGCTCTGGGTCCTTACCTTTTGAAAGCAGGATCAAAGAAGAAACCCTCATGGAGTGGGGCAAGATGCCCTCCGCCAGGCTGTCTCTAAAGACCTCCACAAGGACCGGGCCAACTCATCTTTAAAGGTCTTATAAAACTCGGCTGTTAAGCCATCTGGGCCTGGCGCCTTCTTTTTATGAAGGCTGTCAATAGCTGCTCTTACCTCGGCCTCTGCGATTTCTGCTTCCAAAAGGGAAAAGTCCAAATTAGATTTATCAGGCCTTGGGGTCACCTCCAAAAAGTCAGTCAGCCTTTCCCCATCCAAAGCCTTGTTCCAGAAAAGGTCAGCATAGTAAGACCTCACAACACCCAGGATGCCCTCCATGGTAGTCTGTAACTTACCCTGGGTGTCCATGAGGTTGGTCACTAACTTCCTGGCCACAGATTCTCGATAATTCTGAAAAGGGTCCGGCGAGTGAAAACTCCCGTAATCCCTCTCCAGAACCAAAGATCTGTACCGGCTGTACTGATGCCGTCTGATCTCGGCCTTCAGCTGGTTCAGCTTTGACCCATCCACCCCGTCCGAAATACAGGCCTCCAACTTCTTTCGTAGGGACAGGTATCTTTTGTATTTCTCTCCCTCCCTACGTACAGATAACTTTCTGAAGAGAGTTCGGAATGACTCCTTGGCATCCTCCCACCACAATGACACAGAGTCATAAAAGTCAACCCTCTCAATCTCGATCTGAAGACGCATCATAAAGATACGCTTTGATGACTCCTCTGCTAGGATACTGGTGCTAAGCCTCCACAGCCCTCTCCCCCTACTTGGGATGGTAGAAGCCCCCCACAGGAAAGAAACTGCAAAGTGGTCAGAGTATTCCACAGGCTGCTCACGCACATCAGTGAATGACTCCCCCTTCTTAACAAAGGCCATATCAAGGCGACTGGACCTCCCTGCACAATGGTAAGTGTGCCTGCCAACACGACCATTGCAGATAGCAACATCCACTAGGTCTGCCTGCTGGATGATACGATTAAGGAAGCCTTCAGAGTTATTTACTCTAGTTCCCGTCCTATCTTGTGGCCTTAATACCTGGTTGAAATCTCCAGCCAGAAATACTGGAAGGGAAGTGTGGAGATACTGTCTCATCTCAGACAGCAGTGCACTTCTTTCTTGGCAAGATTGTGGCCCATAGATATTAATAAGGCGCATCTTCCTGCCTCTGGCTGTGATGTCAAGAAGGAGACACCTGCCTACCTGGATTTCCACAAGTCGATGTACAACAACATTCAATTCAGATCTAAACAGCACCCCCACACCACCACATGGCTCAGCTGCTATTGACCAGAATGAAGGCCCATGGTGCCACTCTGAAGCTGCCCTCTGAAGGTCAGCCCTTGTAGTCAGTCGAGTCTCCTGAAGGAAAAATATGTCTCCATCAGATGATGAGAGACTAGAAAAAGTTAAAAACCTGGATTTTGGCGAACGGATGCTGCACACATTAGATGTGTAAATTCTAATTGATTGTGTAGCCATTATGTTGTTTTCTTTTTGGCCTTCTTCCCTTCACTTTCACCATCACATATCCCTTCTCCAAATCTTTTAACTTGGACCCCTGCAGGTATAGGATCCTCATCTCCAAGGTGGACGATCTCTTCATCTATTGTCAGGTCTACACTAGGTCTACACTACTTGCCAGTTTTCTTCACTTGGGGATTATGATTCTTGCAGAGTACGTTTAAGTTTTCCTTTCTTTTTCTTCTTTTTGTAGGGGGATTCCTCTGACACAGATACAGGAGTCTCACTGATACATTGGGTGGGCTCAGGACTTGCTGTACCTGGAGGGTGTGTCTGTGGGTCTGGATCTGGGGCGATTATGGGGCCAATCACGGTTTGTGAGAGGCCTTTTGTGGCTCCTGATGGGCATGGCTGTGGTGATGATCTCTGATCTACCTCCCTGTGAGTAGGAGTCTGCCCTCTCTGATGTTGTACCTTCCTTCCTGCGCCATCCTGATCCTCTCGTCTCTCTCTCTGTTGGAGTTGGTTAGGTTTTGTGCCCTCGTGCCTTTGCTGTTGTTCCTCTCTCTGCTGGTTTTCTATCTCATGAACAGCCTCTATCAACAGTTGGTCTTCTTCCTGCACTACCTGATTTTCCACTACAAGACTATTCCTATTTTTATTATGAGAGGCCATAGGGCACAAGCGGTGAGGATGTCCCATATTACCACACAGGTTACACTTTATGTCCTTACAGAATCTCTTTGTATGGCCGATTTTTCCCACAGAGGATACACTTCTCTACAGCACAGGAACTGGCCAGGTGATTGAGTGATCCACATTTAAAGCATCTTTTGGCCTGGGCAGCATAGAAGCAGATGCACTTTTCTTTGCCTATGAAAAATGTGTTGGGCAGATGTTGGGGGACGTTATTAATCACCGTAAGCTTGACCTCAGTTTTCCAACCCCCTGTTCACACATCATCTTCAAGTACACGGGGCTAAAGGGGAGAGGACTGTGCACTGATGCTTCAGCCACGTGAGCACATCATCCACAGGGACCCCTTCATTTTTAACAATGATGGTGATGTTCTTTATCTCTGGCTTAGATATTGGCATGGCCTCAAATTCTGCCATTCAGGCTATGTTTTTAGAGTCTCAAAAAGCCGCCAAAAAGCATCTAACCCCTGTGGGATTTTGAAACTCACATCCCTTTCGGTAGCAGATTGTACAATACAGGCCTCCAGGTCAGTACTAGCTTTAAATTTAGCGGACACTTCTAGCAGTTTCCTAATAATGTAGGTTCTGTTTGGGGCATTCTCTATGTTCCTTTCCCACATGAGCATGACACAGTTTTTCCTTCAGAATGCCTGACCACCAAAGGAAGACCCTTCACCTGCAGGAAATAATCTCCTTCTCTCCCAAAACCTTCCTGATGCTTTAGGGTCTACCCCAGAAGATGAAGCTTTAGGGTCTACCCCAGAAGATGAAGTTTTAGGGTCCACCCCAGAAGATGAAGCTCTAGGGTCCCCAGAAGATGTAGCTTGCTCAGTAGATTTTTGGCCCTCAGTACCATGTGCCTGCTGTACTTTTTTATGCCCAGTATTCCCAGACTCTGTATTACCCATCACCAACACCTCTTGTGCGCCCATCACCACTGGGTCACTGTGAGCACTCGCTTCTCCACGCACCGCTACAGACACACCAGCATTCAAACCGGACTCATCTCCATGCACCACCCCAGACACGCCACTTGCAGCTGACTGATTGGACGATACTTCCATTGCTGGAATAACATCCTCTTGTGGCCTCTGGCTCTGTGATGGTTCTTGTTGTCTCACCCCTGGTGACAATGGAGGAAATTCTTCCTGAGTTAGGATGAAGCTCTTTGGGGTCACTGATGTAACTTGGGGATACGTTTTAAGGTCTTGCTTCTCCTTTTTTTGTTCGTCAACATCCTTTACATCAAATGCCATATGCTGCCAGTTGATGGTCTCACTTCCTCGGCCTTTTGGTGGCGCTCTCTTCAAACTCCTGCTTGGGGCTTCAGGCTTTTTAAATTCCCCTTCTGTATCAGATGAGGCGGAACAGCTGGTAGTGCTGGACTTCCGGGTGCGATAGGGAACCTGCTGCTTGAGAGACTTTTGCATCTTTTCAAATCTCTCCATGTTTTCAAAACGCTCCCTCCAGGGCCCCGCTTTAGTCAGCAGCCTCTCAATAGACACTTCCACCTCAAAGAGTTCCCCTTTAAGTGTGATCATGTCCAACTCAAGTCTTTCTGTTTTGTTCTTATTCGCAGCTCTGATCAGCTTTTGTTGTGCCACAATTTCTGCCTCTTTCTTCTTTTTCTCATTATAGGCTTGTGTCAGCTGCTTAATGATAGTTGGAATATCCTCAGGACAGGGCACCGGGGGGCTCTCTGCAGTAGGGGACTTGGGGGGCTGTTTTGCACGTACCACAAGAGCTGCAGATGCACCTGAGGCAGGAGCTGATTCACAGGAAAACTGAGATTCATCATCAGATATGTCAGTGTTACAGGCAGTATCATGTGCAGATTTGGCAGCTACAGGGTTAATTGCAGCACTGGGTGCAGGTGTGTCGTTACCTGCTGAATCCTGAGGTTTAGTCTCCCCAGTAAGAGAAAGCTCAGCAGCAGCAACAACAATGATCTTTCCAGTTTGACTCACAGCTGCAGCTTTTCCCTTCCCAAATGCACTTTCCCTTGCTGCACAGACATCATGGGGAGTTTCTGGCACAACATCACAATCAGAGGCAATTATCTGGCTACCTGAGTCACGGCTTACAGGGGATGCTGGGAAACCTGGATGATCCAGCTCTTTATTCACAGGTGAGTAAGACACAGCTTTAACCCCTGCATTTCCATCAGTCATTCAGTCTGATTTGGCTGCCAGATGCAAGGCTTACAGGGGATGCTGGGAGATGTAGTTTCCTCACAGGTGACTGTGACACAGCTTTAACCCCACCTTGCTTTTTCCCACACAATGTGCCTTCTCCCCTCACTGCAGTGACATCAGGCAAAACACCCACAGAGGCAGAACACTGGAGTTTCTTACATTTATCAGAAGAAGATTTACTACTCACAGTTTTTCCACCAGATCTTAAAATGCGAGTTTTCTCCTTCTCCTCAGCTGCCCCAGGGGTCAGATCAGCTGCACCTCTTTGTCTCTGCCTTGTCCTCTCACTCCTCCTCACTTCTGCACCGTCACCTCCAGCTTCAGGCTTTGTGCTCCCCTTGCTTCTCCCCTCTGAGTTCTGCCAGGGAGGTTGCAGGGCCTGAGGCTCCATGTTCTTCTCACCTGCGGGAGTCTGTGGGATCCAGCTGGCGACTCCTCCATACTCACTGCCTGGGAAGCTCCCCCAACAGTTGTTCCACAGATTCAAACTCTGAGATGTTAGAGCTTGAATCAGGCTGCAAACTTTCCTCCAGGCTAGGCCCGAAAGCCTGGGCCTGGAGTACTGAAGCAGGCTCCAAAGAGCCACACGATCCTGGGCTTCTGCTGGTCATGCAGAGAGATCAGATTACAGACCCGCTCTCTCTCATTTCCCTACAGAAATAGGGATTGGTAGCATTAGGTAGGTACCTAATATATAGAGACAGAGACAAGAGGAAAGTGTTGGAAGGGTAACTGCCTGCTCTGCTCCCATTACCCTTGCAAGTCATGAGAGAAGATCAAGTATAATGAGCAAATGAATTATCCAGACTTATTGAAGGGATATGACACACACAAACACTCACCTTCCTGACTTTTATTAGAACCTTATTTCTATGATGGTTCCTCCAAACCAAAGTCTGACCAGGCCTGGATCTGTGGTGAGGCTACAAAGACCCTGGCCTAGGGTGGCAACAGTTTAGGGGCAGCATGCCACCCAGCCGCAACCTAAGGAGCACTGGGGACACCCACTCCTGTTCCGGCACATAGGCAGGGGGCGATGCTTTTCTGATGACGCCGGGCACCAGGACCCAATGGCCATGGGGTAACCAAGCCCAAAATCCAGCCTGAGTCCAACCATGTCAGGGTTACAGATGAACAAATAAATAAAAGGTCACAAAATTGCCTGTAGTTTATGATCTAATTCTGGGATTTGGCTCCATTTATGACCACTACAAACAGCAGGGATAAAAAAGAAAAAAAAATAGCTTGGTCTACAGGGACGAGACAGGTGAAAGTTAAAAAAAAAAGAAGAATATAGTGGAACATAAAGCTGCTCCTCACCCGGAAATCTACAACCCATATATTTTACAGGAGACGTTTACTAGTCCTTATAGGACTGAAAAATCTCCATTAGAAGCAATGACCCTCAGACTTTTTTTTTTTTTGTCTGACTTTGTGCTTTTAGGTTGACTCCCTGTCTTTTAAGTAACACTTAAAGAGGATAAAAGCACCCTTCAAAGCACTGATGTACTTTCCCTGAGATAAAACTTCTCTGCTGTGAAATTAGAGGTTGTCAATTGTCAACTTGGACGAGGCAAAGCTTGGAATGACCTGTCAGCAGCACAACTAATAGTCTCCAATGCGAATTATAGAAAGTTGACAACGGAGCTGAAATCCCATCTGCCTGTTGCGAAGGTGTCATTAGCTTGGAAACAAGAAGAACATGTTTTTGTTATCAGAATTTGAGGTCACATTGGGCCCTTGCGGGTCTTGCACAGAGAACACCATTAAGACTTTTTTTGGAACAGTGAGCAATATTCACGTAACCCGTCAGTGCTGGTTAAAATGGCTTGGTCTTTCTGCACTGCTTTTGCCACATAAATAAATACTGTGAATACATTAGCTGCACAAATATGGCACTGCTATCAACAGATGGAGCAGTTTTTACTAGGGCATTTGCCTCAAAATTGCACAACCAAAAACAGAAAGAACTGTCAACAATAGATGGAGCTGTCTATTCATAAAAAAAATATCCAACCATTCAACAACAGATGGCGCCTTTATTTACTACTAGGAGTATCTACTAGGACATTAGTCTCTACATTTTACAACCACTCAACAATAGATGGAACAGTCTGTTGGTCTCAATATAACACGCCCATTCATCAACAGATGGATCATTATTTACTAGGGCATTTGCCTCAAAATAGCACAACCACCCACTAATAGAAAGAGCAGTATTTACTATGATATTTGGTTCAAATTGACGCAACCTTCTAATATCAGATGGAACAGTTTTTACTAGTGCATTTGTCTCAAAACCATCCAACAATAGATGGAATTATGTATCTAAAAACGCAGCCATTCAACAACAGATAGAACATTAAAACAAGAACAGAAAAATAAATGGAGCTGTCTACCTCACAATGGTCCAATCATTCAACAACAGGTGGAGATGTCTTTACTGGGGTTTTGTTTCAAACTGGCACAACCACCCAACAACAGATGGAGCAGTCTTCTAGGGCATATTGTCTGAAAATTAGACAACATTCAGCAATGGATGGAGTAGCCTTTTGTATGACATTAGTCTTAAAATGATATACCCACCCACTAAGCAGTCTTTACCACAGCATTTGTCTCAAAATACACACCCCCAGCAGTACACAGAAAACTATTTACCAGGGCATCTGTCTCAAAATTATACAAGCATCCAAGAATAGATGGAGCAGTCTGTTGTCTTCAAATAACACAACCATTCCACAATTGATGGAACAGACATTTCGAGGGCATTTGTCTCATAATGACCCGACAATTCAACAATGGATAGATGACTTTTTACTACAGTAGTACTTTTGTTTCCAAATGACACAACACCCCCCCCAACAGATGGAGCAGCCGTTAATAGGACATTTTCTCAAGAAACGCAACCAGATCGTTTTTATATTGGTTATGGATTACTGGGCAGTTACCAGTAAAAATTACTCTTCACCCGTGTCTCACAATGACCACCACCATGGTGGCTTTCATTTAAACCCTACCACTGGATATTAAGACAAAAAGGTGGTTACTTGGCATTATGCTGAGTTTCTATTGACCTTGCATGATTTTGTCTCAGTTCCACCTTCATCAACCTCATTAAAGCTCCTTCTGTTGTCCTCTTCAGTTCACTGTCTCTCTCTGGATAGGGGCAATTTGTAGACTGCTTGTCCAGCTAGAACTTTCAGACTCTGGGCCTCAAGTGAATGTCAGCATGCAGGTGAGTTCATGGATGCTTCATTACTAGCAGAGTGAAATTATGAAACATATACCAAATGAGTGTTGGCTTGTTGAACTAATCGGCACAGATCAGGGATGTTGTCCCCAGATGGTGGTGCTTGTTTCTCAGAGATCCAAGCTTCTACAGTCTGGCAGCAATTTGCTGCATGCCATGTTTATACTTTTATAAATAAAGAACACCAAAGACTTTGTGAAGTGATGGAGAACCCTTTACCTGCAGGGCTACATTATCAATGTCAAACGCACATTCTGACTGCCTAGGACCCTCATGCAAAAAACGATTTTATTTCTTTAATACTATGCAATTAAAGAAAATATACACAGAATATCTTATATATTGTGTTATACTTCTTGCTTTGCTTTGTTTGGAAGACAAATACATTATTTAGTATTGTAATGACCTTTAGGGAGATATATATATATATTTATACATGTACTAAAAGGTTAGTTCCAAATGAAATTGGTATTTTGTGACATATAACACTGCATGTGGTGCTGTGCCTCTAAGGGATAAATATCTCTATTTAAACTCGAGCCTGGAGAAGCCATTCCCTTCTTGTTTCAAGAAAGTCTTATTGTGTGAAACGCGTTGGCCTCAGCTTCTTAAAAAACAGTCCCCTGTAGCCACTTAAGTCAGCTTGGCTAAGGTGTCAGATGTGCATGAACTGAAACAGCTTGCAAAGGCCTGTCAGGAGGTTTATTTGAAGGCATAATATATAAATATATATTTACACTTATTTAATCAGATTAATGTTGAAAAAAAAAAAAAATTATTTACTCGTAAAAACATTTACACACTCGCATAGGGGAATATATTTTTTTTATGGTTTGAGGATTCTGGAAGTCTGTCCAATCCACTCATTATTCTTGAAATTGTTTCAAGTTTAAAGAAATGACTGTACACCAGATTAACTTCAGCTCAATTATCCCCCATCATTAATTACATTTTTTTTTGGGGGGCCAGGTATGGTTTGGCTGAATTTGATGCATTTGCCTGACGTGGTGGGCATGGTGAAAGACAGCTGGACAGACCATCTAGCAATCCCATTAGATCCTAGCTGGTCTGTCAAGACAAATATTTTGATCTTCCAGTGCTTCTGGCTCCCTCAAGCTTCTCATCAGTTCCAATTGATGTTGCTGCTGGAGTAAGCAATTGGATATCCTGAATATTTGCATTCCCCTGTGTTACCGCCCCCTAGCGTAAAAGGGATAGATGAAACCTTCCCTTAGGAAAGGCGTTTGGGTTAGATATATTGGATAGGAATCTCGTAGACCCATTGATGAAGTAAATCCTTTAATACTCATGTAACACTTTTTAGCGAACAGGATACTCTCAGTGGTACCAAGTACTCTATTTTGCTCACCTTGGTCTTGGTCAGTTGCATCTCCTGGTTTTACATGGAACTACTTTTACTAGCTCACAATAGTGTATTTGCCCAGTAATCTACTATTCTTGAACCTGATCACTTGAGTCCCATTACTGGTGGGTAACCCTTCTGGCCTTCTCGTTGGAGCCTCTGACTGCTCTACTAACCAACCTGATGCTGCCTCTCACTACTAGAGTGAACTTTTAAAGAAACTTTCCTAGTACTTATTTCACCTGCTGAGACCAAACCTTTACTGTCCTACACTTAGGTTAATGTCATACCTCTGAGGTGCCCCAGGAAGTCTCATGGATCTCCTGCAGTGATAAAGCAGAGCCCAGGACCAGAGCTGGGATTTACAGGTCCCAAGAATTCTGAATAATAGATCCCATAATTGTACAGCACAGGCTGCACCATGCACCACCAAGCCTTTGATAAGGGTGAGGCTCTGTATTATACCTCCTTTTGACTGAAAAGAAAATATCCTCATGTATCAGGCTTTTGCATTACAGCTCACTGCATAGTCTGTTGGCTTTCTGAGTTGTGTGACATGACAAAGTTCTTTGTAAAAATTCCATTTACAAAAGGTCATCTTAGAAAAGTGATTGATGGGTGTGTTGCCTTCAGTATTTTTGATTTCCTTCAACTAACACTGTTATAAACAAAATACACACACACACATACTTTTATGTAAACCTAAACGTCACATGTAATCTTTAATTATATTATTTAAAAGTCTTTTTCCAAATCACTAATTGTTGCTTAGTACATACTTTGCACACAGGGAATATCTCATCAACATGAAGATCAGCAAGGGAGATGAGAACATTCATTTTTATCATGTGAATCTCTTGTGAAGACTGCTGTTAGTCTAGGACTCCCACCATGACAGGTGTTTGCGTCAGGCATAGAAATGTTTGGTTGAGGGAGAATTCTAACAAAACATCAAAAATATATAAGAATATTATAGAGATGGATGAGCTACTTCAGTTATCCAGTTCATACCAAGTTGTATAAACAAAGGCAAAGATTTGCAAAATACGTTTTTTTCTGTCTGAGCAAACTAGAATCCACGATGTGAACTTATTTACTATTAAAAAAGCACAATTTAGCCAGAAAACGAATGAATCATATCCTGTCGGCGGCCAGACGACTGCTCTGTCAAAAATGGAAACAAAAAGCTGCCCCTCAGGAAAGGGAGTTAAAGGATAAAATAGAGGAGGAAAAACGGATGGAATATCTTGCGGCCCTATGTAACAGATTGCTGCCTAAATTTGATGAGATATGGGGCAATTGGAACTATTGCTTCCCCCCTGCCCACTAAAATCAATGAGTGCCCAAGAAACAATATATTTATGTGACAACCTTGATAAAACTGAACCCCAGCTTTTGTTCACAACCTGCAATTTCTTGTTTTTATGTCTTGTTTTTCTTTTTCTTTTTTATGCTAATTACTATTACACGCAGAATTGATTTATGATGACTGTTTACAATACAAACTGTATAACTGTGAGGTGGAGGGTAATAATGTCATCTATATCAAATGTAATAATTGAATTTAAATTTTGAAACTTCAAAAATAAAGTTTAAAAAAAAAATGCTCAATTTAATCGAGAAACTCGATAAAATTGATCGAAATACGAATTGTATGATTTTTTCCTGAAAATTTCCAGAATTTTTCAGATATTTGCCGAAATAGTTGGATTTTTGGGCTAATTCCAGTGCAGACCATGGAAACTTCCAAATAGGATAAGGACCTCTCCCATTGACTTGTATACAACCTCGGCAAGTCTGAGATGCCAGATTTTCGGATTCAGACTTTTTCCCTCCTTGGGGGAATATAATACTTGAAAAATTTGAATTTTATAGTAAAAAAAAATCACATTTTTGGCATTCAGACTTTAATAAATAACCTCATAAATTCGAGCTATGATTACTATCACATTATTGGTTGCATATTAGAAAGGAATCTTCTTTTAGGAAATTTGTTTTTTTTTGCCAGACATAGATTCGGCGGGAATTTCCTATTTTTGCCTATGAAAAAAAGTTGTTGATAAAAACCACCCCTTGACTACAATGTATATCCTGCAAAAAAGTTTGACACAAATAAACTCCAATGTATTCTATGCAGAAAAAAATGCAGTAAAAAAAAGTCTATAGAATGTAATGCATTTTACGAATTGCACTATTTCATACATTTTCAGCGGTTGCACAAGTTTTTCTGTGAAGTCAAGAGGGACAGATTGGCTCATTGGCTCATGAGTCTATTCAGAGCTAAAGATCCATAACAAATATAATGGAAATTCTCTCTCTCTCTCTCTCTCTCTCTCTCTCTCTCTCTCTCTCTCTCTCTCTCTCTCTCTCTCTCTCTCTCTCTCTCTCTCTCTCTCTCTCTCTCTCTCTCCATATATATCTGCATGTTTGTCATTCCAAGATATCAAATAGCAACGTTCACACAAGACTGAGCACCGATAGCAGCCAACACATTTGCCATGTCAATGGATTTTTCCTGTAAGCCTGATTAAAAATTCATTCTAAATGGAGTCATTAGCTATGTCTCACTAAACATGGGCATTTTCTGCCCATATGATACTTGTTCTGATTTGTGCCAGCTTGACCAGTCAATCCCATCTTGAGCCATTCAACAACTGCTGCACACAATATGCTCCATCTGTTGTGCTCTTCACTTGGGATCTAAAATTCAAAGATCAGCCTTTAGATCTCTGGCAGCTGTGGAGCCTCGGTGGCAGATACATTGAATAAGGATTTCAGACTGAAAGCTCTTCTTCATTCCTCTTCAAGTTTTTCTAACTTGTCCAGACTTGAAGTTCCTAGAAACTCCATGAGTTTATGTGCAGTTCTTTGTTAATGTCTTCTAGGGGGAGCAGTAAAGCAGATGTTCTCAAAATGTGGAGCTGGCACCAAAGCAGTGTATGCAGTAAGGCTAACACTTAATAGACATCATAATGTTGTCCAAAAACCAGTTGAATTATGAAGTTATTCTCACTAACCATGTACTGGAATTCTTTCTGCTCATGAGGAATAATAAGGGTTCAGTTGCAGTTACAGCTTGCACACATGGTCTGTAGATGATTTGGAGAAAGCAGTTACAATTATTCTGCATTAACTCAATGGAAAATGTATCTAAAAGTATATAGGAGATGGGCCTCCAAACCAATCGACATAAAGGAACAGTAGAATCCATTCCATGATCCTCAAGAGAAGAACAATTATAAACAAAACCAAAACCTAGTAAAGCTGGACATACATACACTATCCTGGCAATCTTCATCTGAGGAGACCATTCAGAAGAAGACCAAATCCACTGATTGATGTTTTTTTTACACCCAACAGGATTTTCTAGCCTTTTCTTTCTTTTTACAGTTTAGTTTTTATTGAGTTCTAACAATTAAGAAGGTAAAGTGAGAAAGGAAAGATAGATGAAAGAAAGAAAGAAAGAAAGAAAGAAAGAAAGAAAGAAAGAAAGAAAGAAAGAAAGGGTAGATTGAGGTTGAAGTAGTTGGAGGCTGTGGCTGGCAATTCGAGCCATGGAGTCCATATGAATTCCTCTGTCTTTATACCCTCTATTCGTATATATTATATTTAAATGTTACTGTCTCAGGATTTGCATGTTCTTTTCATGATTTTTTTCCTATTGGCTGTAAGATCTTTAAATACACTCCTCCTACTGCTTAGTGTTAGTCCATGATTAGGTGTCCTTGGACATGAAACGCATAGAGCGGATAGAGGTGATGCTTTTTTAAAGGGCATGTAAAGGCAAAAAAATAAAATTCCATTTTTACTTTCTTTGATGAAAAAGAAACCTATCTCCAATATACTTTAATTAAAAAATGTGTACAGTTTTTATTAGAAATAGATAGGAATTGGATAGGAATTGTCAAACTGACCCTAACTGCTCTGCAGGGAAACAATGATACTTATGAACAGCAGGGGGAGCTCCTGCCTTTCTTCCCAACCATGCAGAACTCAAGCAGCTTTGTTTGTTTGCCTGTTTTGATTATTTATGACAATCCCTAAGCAGCCCAGACCACACTGAGCATGTGCACAGTCTTGATCTTGCAAAGATTTTTAACAAAGTTACAAGATGGTGACCCCCTATGGCCAACTTTGAAAGCATAAATCATTTGTTTGATTAGGCTTGTGGTGCAGTAAGTTGATGTTTATGTTTAGTATACAAAATACAGCATTTCTAGCCTTATTCTATTTTAGACTTTACTTTCACTTTAATGCGACTTTGAATAAAATACTTTTATTTTTTGTGACCCCTTGTGGAATTCTTTAGCATGCCCAGTTGCCCATTTTGTTAGGGCTACAGATTACCACTCCCTCTGCTGATGGTTTGTGGCAGGTACACCCAGACCACATCTTTTACTTGTGAGTTTTTCATCAATTGGTCCTAGTTAGTTCCTTTGGTTTACCATGTACTGTACTGTATGTCCAGCTTAATGATCATAGTTTTTCTGTTTTCTCTGAAGGATTTAGATTGAAAGCAAACTTGTGTCTCCAGAACTGTAGGCCTACTTGTTTCATTATTTCACACTGTTATCTGAATGATCCTATGCAAATGTGTAGCCATCTTGTCCAGCTGCCCAGGTTATCATGCTGATAATAATGCCGGATTATGCTCTCGTTTGCATGTGCATCAAAAGCAATTTTGCCCAGACAAGACACTGTACAAAAAGTTTTAAGGCTTTCATTTTCTCTTGAAAGCATAATTTCTCTGACCCATTTCAATCAACTGTTTCACAGAGGTCAAATTAATAAAGGAATTACAAAAGTCTCTGAGCCAACAACACTGGATATAGACCGACGCGTGGGCACTTTCCAAAGTGTCACAGCCATTTCAGCCTTCACCCTTTTAATGCTTCCAAGGTTAAAAAAGCTTTCACACTTATGGTGCCACTTAGATGAAATACCAACAATTTGCTTTAACTAAAGTCTATCATTGAAACAAAATGGCTCCTGTTTATTACAGGCATCTCGTTCTGTGGAAAAAAAATTGCTGCTGTGAAAAAGACACAGAAGGTGATTATGCCTCAGATGTATCAATGCTGTGATCTATTATTAAGAGGTGAATGACAGTAAGAAGTATTGCAGAAAACCTATTGGATCGGTATAGGGAATGTATAAAAAAAAAATCCTGTATGAAAACGGGAGTTTTTTTTTTTCTCATGCTGTACATTTGTTTTAAACTCAACAACATAGTCCAACTTTGATCTGTAAGCCTGTAACAGTTCACTCATATTTATGTTGATAATTAGTTCTGCTTATCTCTCTTCTTTGGATATTTTTGTAGGGCATATAAAGTGTTGAGCTCCTCTGCTGTGGAGAAATCCCTGTAGTGTAAATCAAGGTGTGTGTATCTATAGTCTCAGGGAGGCCTCAGTGGGAACCTAAGACAGGAGAGCTTAGTAAAAGAGAAGGCAGGACTCTAAGATATGGAGCACACCAAGAACACCCTAATGGAGGTCAGGGAAAGGGCTTGTAGAGAGTTCAGGGTAAAGTACATTCCCTTTGGAGAGGCACAACTGAACTATCTGGTACTTTGGCATTGATACCTGCAGTGTACACTCTTTTGGAGATTCCATGGTTCTGCACGGGCCCAGCTGAGTTGCCTAAAGGCTGCAAAGCCTCAAACATGGAGCTAAAAAAATATAAATGAGGTTGTAGTTGCACATCTGTGTGATGTGTGACCAGCATCAACTAGATGTGTCCTAACACCTCCATGATTCATTAAACAGCTGTGGCTCTGCCAGAGCACTTGCTGCTTCATGAAATATCTGTTTATTGGCTCTGCCACAGCACTTCCTGCTTCATGAAATAACTATTTATTGGCTGTGTCAGAGCACTTCCTGTTTTGTGAAACAGCTATTGGCTGTGATGGAGTACTTCCTGTTTGGGGAAACAGATATTTGCTATGACAGAGCACTTCCTCTTTCATAAAACAGCTATTGATCCCGACAAAGCACTTTCAAAAAAAATATTTGCCATAATAGAGCACTTCCTGCTTTGCGGAACAGCTTCTGCCAGTGACAGGGCATTTCCTGCTTTGTGAAGCAGCTATTGGCTGTGACAGAACCCTACCTATTTCGTGAAACTGTTGCTATGGAAACACTACAAGGGGCTTAACGATCTACCCAGTTGGTGGCCACAGTGTGGCCATTTTTGAATGCCCTAGTACAAGTGATAGAACTTTAAGCACTTTCTGTGCTCTGCCCCTTCTCCAGCTTAAAAATTTGAGTGGGTTCAAAGTAGGGATGCACCGAATCCACTATTTATTAATCCTTTGTGAAAGATTTGGCCGAATACCAAAGCAAATCTTAATTGGCATATGCAAATTGGGGGTGGGAAAGGAAAATCTGTAGAAAAATGTTTTTACTTCTTTGTTTTGTGACTAAAAATCATGTGATTCCCCTTCCCCCCCTAATTTGCATATGAAGCTTAGGATTCGGTTCGGCCAGGCACAAGGATTTGGCCGAATCCGAATCCTTCTGAAAAAGGCTGAATCCTTGCCGAATCCCAAACCGAATCCTGCATTCTAGTTCAAAGCAGCCATATGGCCAGCACACCCTAACTTGAACATCTGGCGACTTCTGCCTGTTTTTAGCATTTTGCGCCCTGCCCCTCTATTAGCAAATGAACCCTCAGATCATTTATAGCCACTATCAATTGTAATGGTTAAAGACAGGGTTTATTTAAACCTTAATCGTACAGTTCCAAGCAGTCGTTTTATTACTCCTGGGAATAAACTCGGAATTTCTCTTTATAAGAAAACAACTTTTATCTTGAAATATAATAATTTTCCATGTGCCAAGTGGAGACATTTACTAGAAAGTCAGAAGGAATGTTCAGAATTCTACTCGCCATTCTCCTTTGGCATTTTCACGAGATACAAGGAGCCCATCAATATATTAAAATACACCAGAGATGGTTCAAGATTTGAGAAAAGTCAATAACGCCTTCATCTTTCTGAACTTTTCAACATGAAAAAAAAAAAGGAGGTGCTTTTGGGATTATGGCTGTATCGTAATAAAAGCTGAATCTGAATGAATTCTGGAGAGATTTGCACCTATTAATAGCCCTGTAGTCTCAGAGTAAGTGCAAGTATCTTATTTTTCTCATCTCTATACCTGACAGCGGCAGCCTTTCAGCATCACGCAATGCGATCAATGGGTTCCCTACGCTGTGCCTGCGCACGCAACTTATTATAGCAGTGCATGCAACAAAATATGAAGCACGCTGAGGATTTTGTACATAATTTTGTACTTACTCATACCTGCCCACTGCTCTGCCTGCACAGCTTTTACTAGGAAAATATTTCCCAGCTTGCTAAATTGACATCCAGCCCTTCCTTGAAACTATCTATTGTATCTGTCAGTAACACAAAGGAGAACAATGGAGGATAATTCCTTACTCTTTGCTATGGTTCTGCTGCATGCAAATGAGCGTCAGCTTTGGCAATCGTGTGCAATTGTGTTTGCTGCAGGGATGCACCGATTCCACTATTTTGGATTCGGCCGAATCCTTCCCGAACAATTCGGCCAAATACTGAAATGAATCCTAATTTACGTATGCTAATTAGTGGTGGGAAGAGGAAAACATTTTTTTTACTTCCTTCCTTTTGTGACAAAACGTCACGCGATTTCCCTCCTTGCCCCTATTTTGCATATGCAAATTAGATTCAGATTCCCGAACCGAATCCTGGATCCCTAGTTTGCTTTCATAATAAATATGCAAATTAGGATTCGGTTCAGCCTGGCAGAAGGATTTTGTTAAATCATAATCCTGCTGAAACAGGCAGAATCCTGCCTGAATCCTGAACCGAATCCTGGATCCCTAGTTTGCTTTCATAATGAGCCCTAGTGAGTGAAGCAGCCCCCCCATCAGGGATGGAACTAGGGGTAGGCAGAAGAGACATGTCTGGAACTGTACGGGATTTAGTCACAAATCACTGGCCTCTGCAATGTTTTATTTCAGCAATAAATGAGAAAAATTATATTTTGGGAGCCTCCTGCCTCAATGCACCACTCCCGAAATGCAATGCACCCCCTATTTCGATAAATGTACATTGACTCCACATTGCATGCTGTTTCTCTATTCACACCTTTTGATTTTTGATCATTGTTTGTTGCAGTTATATTTACAGTGTGTGTTTGTGGGGTGCCAGCCTTTCATTCCAGCCTATTCTTCTCCAGTAGACCTAAACCAACCCTCGATTGTCACCATTTCCTTTATTCCTATAACAGATAAGGGCTGATATCCAGCTAGATGTGATTCCATTAAAATAATTCTCCGAATGCTACAGATCACTGTATTAAATAGCTACACTATATTATATATTCCTTCATATCTGAACAGTTCTGAGCCCTATGGAGCTGCCATTTAGCAGCCCCCCCCGAAGCCTGAACTTATAATTTTGCCTAATGCAAATCTTATCAATTTTAATTTGCTGTCTGCCATTGACTGGATGATAAAAACAAGAGCAGGCAGTTTGTTTCTGAATTCAGAACCAGCCTTTCTTTGGAACATGTTGTACCCAAGCGCGTCAATAGCGAAACGAGTGGGGCTCGATTAAAATCTCGCAGGCGGCCCACAGACTGGTTATCAGAGTTCTACAGAAACATAGCAGCGCGCATCGTATTTGGCCATAAGGGAAACAAGCCGTGCTTATCCTCTCTACAAACCTCATTGATAACCGTGTTTCCTCTGAGCCTGCCTAGCTGGATTCTGTTCATCGGATTTGCTCCAAAAGAGAAAAAAAAAATAAAGTTGATTTTTTTTTTGCTGTTGTAAAATAGATTTCATAACGCAAGGGAATATATGTTATCTCGCGTCTTACTGTGAAATGGCCTGTATTAGTCGGAATTATTTGCTGTGAAATGTAACTACGGATTTGGCCCGATAATACCTTTCTGTAAGGATTTATGAAGTGGGGAATATGATAGGCCGAAAGTGAGTTTCCTGAGGGCTACCTACAGGTAATTCCAATGTCTTACCATTGATGAGGTTATGTCAACTCCTTCGGCATCAAGGGAAGGATCAAATCGCAATCGTCAACCTCAATCCACAGCTTCATTATAAATATATAATTAGGGTTGATAGCAAAGAGGTAGCCCCGAATACCAATGCAGCGCCAAAGCACCCAGAATAGACACACGTATATTTTTTTTTTAGCAGAAACAATTCTTTTTCAGCTCATTTTTACTCTGCCTCCATCGAAAAGACATTTATATGTCTGGCCCTGCGAGCACATCTTTAATTATGTGAATAATTATAATTAAAAGCTGCATTGAAAAGAAGAGATGTCTTTTTTTTTTTTTTAATTTCACGCTTTAATCAGTTTCATTAAAAATAAAACACATCACAAAGATTTTAATTTTAATTCAAACGCATATTATCCCATTAACACCCACACAACCTTGGCTTGAACTATATATGCGCACAGGGAGCCGTTTCCGACACAACAAAATCACAGGGGGGTTACGAGAGGTGATAGGGTGAGCCAAGTGGTAGAAAATGGGTAATTGGAATTAGGAGATTGCTTTGTACCTAAATAAACTCGGGTACAGCTAATACATACATTTGTATTAGGGCAGGCATGTCTAAAGTGCAGCCCGGGGCCAATTGTGGTCTCGTTCGCTAGCGAATCGGCACCTCTGCCTGTTAGTGAATTGGTGATGTCCCTGCGGGTGGTGACGCTGTTGAAAATGTATTCACCCATCACTAGTGTCTGTATGTTAGCCTCTCATCCACTTAGACTGTAAGCTCTACAGGGCAGGGACCTCCTTCCTACTGTGGCTCTTACCACATAGCACTTACGCTCTATGTCCCTATATGAGCTCTGTGTACTGTGTACATTTATTGTATTTATTGTCGGACTTGTCCTCCCTGTGTGCGCTTTTATACATTGTACTTCTGTGTATATTGTACTTTTATTGTACAGCGCTGTGGCAAATAAAGTTATACATACAAACTCATGTAGGAAAAATGGCAGAACATTTAAGGAGGTGAAGGCTGACCTGTTTATGGAGGTTCTGTAAATATATTCAAGTGATAGAATCTTAGATCCATGTTTCCTTATCCCTCCTCCTTTAATCGCCAGCCCTAAAGGGACAGGCAATCACTCGCAACAACGTAACTAGAGGGGGGGCGCAGGACGTGGCGCAGGACGTGCAGCCGGGCCCCCGTACGCCCGGGATCCCTCGAAGTCAGTGGCGTGCGAGCTGCCAGGGTGCCCTGAGGGGGTGTGGGCCCTGGCCCAATCGCACCCCCTGCTCCCCCGGTAGTTACGCCACTGATCACTAGTGATGGGCGAATTTATTCGCCAGGCACGAATTTGCAGCAAATTTTCACATTTTGGCCCTAGCAAATAAATTTGTGAAGTTTTTTGACGCCAGCGACAACTACAACGCCCGTGACAATTTTGCCCATTTTGCAAATTTCGCTGTAAATTTGCAAATTTCGAGGTGAATCAAAACGGGACAAATTTGCCCATCACTAGCAATCACCCACAAACTGATCCACTATTAAGGAGCAAATAACTATTCAGTTTCCTTGAGATGTGAATAGTCCTTGGCATTTCTTCCAGGATAATGGGATTATTCATTACATCTAAGACTTTCTTCTAATTGCAGGATTGTTCCATGTTTATCACAGGAATGGGAGAGAGACAAATGTGAACTAATTCCTAAATAGAGACAGAATCTCAGTAGCAAAGCCATTTCATTGGCTTTCTCTCACTATATATTTAAATGATATGTCTTGATACACCAAGAAGCAAAACCAGAAGAGCATGAACTACAAACCACAATGATATAGGTTCACGTTAATGACAATTGCTAATGATACAGACAAATTAAAATTAGGAACAATTCATTTCCCTAAATAGGCGGTGGTGGTTCACCTTTAAGTAAACTTTTAGTATGTTATTCTACAACAATTCTAAGCACATTTTCAATTGGTCTTCATTATTTATTTTTTATTGTTGTTTTAATTATTTGCCTTTATATTCTGACTTTATTCTGGCTCTATAAGGTTACATATTTTTGTTGTTGCTACTTTTTATTACTCATCTTTCTATTTGAGCCTCTCCTATTCATAGTCTCGCCTCTTATTCAAATCAAGGCATGGTTGCTAGGGTATTTGGAAATTGCAAACTTGAGAGCTGCTGAAAAAAAAGAAATAACTGAAAAATCATAAATAATACAAAATAAAAACCAATTGCAAATTGTCTCAGAATATCACTCTCTGGTACATCATACGGAAATTTAACTCAAAGTGAACAACCCCTTTCATGAATTCTACTTTTTTGCAGTTGTTTGTGGATGTCATGTAGCCCAAAATAATAACAAACCATCTTTTCCTCCACTAAAAAAACATGAAATCTTTCATGTGTTGTACATGATATTGATCTCACAACACTTGTACACAGTCGGCTAAGAAGGATAAAGGCAAAATTTCATGTATAAAATAGTCGTTTTTGGGACCAGCTACTTATATGCTAAATCTCCCCCTAACTGACCTTCAGGCTGGGCCCCCTTAGCTCATAACAAGGTTACAGATATATAGAAACATTGGGGTAACAGTCACCCTGCTATAGTTCCAGGGGTACCCAGGGTACAGATAAGCACTCACCCCAAATCTCCCCCTAAATGGCCTTCAGGCTGGGCCCCCTTAGCTCATAACAAGGTTACAGATATATAGAAACATTGGGGTAACAGTCACCCTGCTATAGTTCCAGGGGTACCCAGGGTACAGATAAGCACTCACCCCAAATCTCCCCCTAAATGGCCTTCAGGCTGGGCCCCCTTAGCTCATAACAAGGTTACAGATATAAAGAAACATTGGGGTGTCACCCTGCTATAGTTCCAGGGGTACCCAGGGCACAAATAAGCACTCACCCCAAATCTCCCCCTAACTGGCCTTCAGGCTGGGCCCCCTTAGCTCATAACAAGGTTACAGATATATAGAAACATTGGGGTGTCACCCTGTTATAGTTCCAGGGGTACCCAGGGTACAAATAAGCTCTCACCCCAAATCTCCCCCTAACTGGCCTTCAGGCTGGGCCCCCTTAGCTCATAACAAGTTTACAGATATATAGAAACATTGGGGTAACAGTCACCCTGCTATAGTTCCAGGGGTACCCAGGGTACAAATAAGCACTCACCCCTCATAAAAATTGACCCACCTCCAGGGTGGATAGGGGTCAACTTAGTAGTTTTGGGACATATGCTTTGTAGTAAATGGGGTAGTAAATGTATTATTATCATACCTATAAAGGCAACACTTAAAATGACTTTCTAAAGCCAGAATGTTAATGCAAATAGCACAGCGCCACATACAGGCAGGTCTGTGTATTAAAATTCCTCCGCTGATATAATGAGATAATATAATAAGATCACATATTGTGCCTAGTACACATTCAGGAGCCAATGACGAGTCACGGGGTGTAATTACAGAGCTCAGCACTCATGTTAATGCTTTTCAGACTGATGTTAGCCTTTGCACACTGGGGAATGTTTTGTTCAGCACAAAAAAAAAGCCTTTCCTTCTTTCCCAATTCCTGAAGGTTTTTCACATCATGTCTCCGAGGAATAAAAGTTTTTTTCTAATGTCACTTTTATTATAGCGACTCCAGCGGCTGCCAATATCTTCTCTCTCTCATACAGGTCTTTTCAGAAAGCTCATAGATCTGGCTCCTAGTTTTTCCTTTCTGACAGCGGCTGTTGTGAGTTGTGCCCATCGTTTTATTTATGAGGTTCAGATTTTACATTTTACATTTTATCATTTGTACGTGCATTATTTCTGAATATTCTGCTTTAGCTGAGCTTATCTCTTTCATGCTCCTTGTTAAATTAACCACAGACAAGCCGGGGGGTCTTAAATGTTAACCAGCCAATGAAAAAATGTGATCATTGATGCTGCTTTTTCGTTGAGGGCAGCTGGGCCCAATCTCAACTGCCAGTGTCTCTGAAATGGCTGCTCTTGTTTGGACTCAATTAGCAATGTGCTAGTTGCAAACATTGCACCAATAGTATTACTGATCTGTTCTTGACCCTGCCTCTCCCTGACCTGGTCTAGTTCACTGCCTGTCTTGACCTTTGCCTGTATACTGATTACTCTCTTTGATCCTGTTCCTGTACTGACCCTGCCTGTGACGACAACTACTCTTCTGCCTACATTTCTTGCACTGTATTGCCCGATTGGTTCCACCCAGCCTGACCATCAACTACGCTTCCATTTCTCCATTCTTCTACTATACATTTGGTTCCCTTGCCTGCCCTCTCCCCCTGGTCCTCTCCCATTAAAGGAGAATCCAACCCTAAACTTAAAAAACCCCTACCTCCCTACACTAGGGGGCAGATTTACTAAGCTCGAGTGAATAATTTGAATGGAAAAATATTCAAATTTCGAAGTATTTTTTTTGGGTACTTCGACCATGGAATTGGTCAAATTCGATCGGTTCAAAGTAAAAATCGTTCGACTATTCAAGCATTCGATAATCGAAGTACTGTCTCTTTAAAAAATACTCCGACTTCATGCTTCACCACTTTAAACCTACCGAGGTGCAATGTTAGCCTATGGGGACCTTCCCCAGCACTTTTCTAAGTTTTTTATGATCTGATTAAAATCCTTTGATCGATCGCTTAAAATTTTTATTCGATTTTTATTTGATCGATCGATTTTTATTCGATCGATTTTTATTCGATCGATCGATTTTTATTCGATCGATCGATTTTTATTCGATCGATCGATTTTTATTCGATCGTTTGATTGAAGCTAAAATCCTTTGAATTCGATATTCGCCCGGGGTGGGAGGAGGGAGGGGGTGTATGTAGGGTGTGGGTAGGGTTTTTTTAGGTTTAGGGTTGAATTCTCCTTTATGACCTGGCGGCATCTGAATAGCGGAGGTCTCCTCACGAAGCCAAAAACAACTGCTATAGACAGAAGCGTGAGCCAAGACCGAGTCCTTGGGGTTAGTTCTGGGTTTGGTATACCCTATGTTACGCCTTGGTGCCTATATAGAAATGTTTTTTCAAAAAAAATGCTGAGATGCAGTGCCTATGGCAACAGTCCTAGCGACAGCACAAGTTCAGAGCAGGCTGCCTAGTTATTATCTGCCACTTTATGGCATGAAAACTCTGTAGAAGTCGATTGAGAAAATCGTTTTTTCTTATCATTAAAATTATGGCACACTTGTCTTTTTGTGTCCCTTGAAGGTGGGGGGCGGGGTGAGATTAGAATGAAAGTTCCATCTATGGCTCCTCTCTGCCCTTCAGCAGGTCTGTGGTGTCAGTAAAGCAACAATACTTTCATGTTATTGCTCTATTGTACTTTATACCTGCTACACTGAGTTCTGTATTGAGGCTACTCTCATTGGCCCAAAAGTGAATGAAATATCAATATACCTATCTGTGACCTCCACCAAAAGGGCTCTAACACCTCACCCCAACACTTTACTGTAATAACTGAGCAAACATGATGCATTGGCTTAATGATTTTTTAATTGGTTCATCGTGTACCTATTGGGTGAGCTGTTATCATATGGTGCAGTGAGCATATATTAGTAGACAAGCATTACCGCATGTTTCCCGGCTGGTGGATGGTGCCCGAGGCACAGGGAGATTGCCTGACTAGAACATGGATATAGGATGTTGTAGCTGCTAATGAAGACACAAGCTTCTATAAGCCAGGCAAGCATTACATCAATTACCTCACTGTATCTCTACAGAATCATTTACTCATAGCAGGAAACATAAGGGGAAACGATCAATGGAATTGTTTTCTTAAAGGGATACTGTCACCATACAATTTTCCTTTTTTGAATATTTACCATAATGCCAGCTATGGGTAACATAGTAACATAGTAACTAAGGTTGAAAAAGACACATGTCCATTGAGTTCAACCTTTTTTTTTTTTTTATTAACTACCTATGTGCCAGTTGATCCAGAGGAAGGCAAAAAAAAACATCTGAAGCCTCTCCAATTTGCCTTAGAGGGGGAAAAATTCCTTCCTGACTCCAAAATGGCAATCGGACCAGTCCCTGGATCAACTTGGACTATGATCTATTTCCCATATCCCTGTATTCCCTTACCTGCTAATAAGCCATCCAACCCCTTCTTATACCTATCTAATGTATCAGCCTGTACCACTGATTCAGGGAGACAATTCCACATCTTCACAGCTCTCCCTGTAAGTGACCTGTTCCCTGTGTGTAATTATATATAAAGTAGTAAAAGATTCCTTTATCAAAAGATAACTGTCACAAGGCTTTTTTCAGTAAAAAAAATCATTTTATTTAGATTAGTGTTAAAACTCAGATACATACTGACCCCACCAGGCCCACCTTACGCGTTTTGCACCCTCCGGCGCTTAGTCATAGTTCACACCTGCCTGAGAACTGGGGCGAGTCCCTTAGGCTTAACTAAGTTGGAAATCAGATGTGGACTCCCAATTGATGTATAATAATTATATATAGTAACATAAAAGTTCTATGCTTTGGCTTTCTCTATTATATCAACTTGTATTTTTTATCTTCTGGGACAGATTTGTCTTTTATGCCACCACAGCCCCGTTCTACAGTACCGCATCCCACTACATATAAATCCCTGTCCCACTAACACAATGTCCACCAGTAGAAGCAAATGGTTACTACTATTCCAGATACTTGGAGTGTGCATGTTTCTTTAAGTTATAAACAGCACATTCTGACATCAGGAGGTGCCATTTATAACTTAAAGAAACATGCACACTGTGCGTGTATTCTGTTAAGAAATCCCAGTGCACTTTTCCTACCTACAAATAAGACTGACTTGCCTTATGCTGAGAAATGTTCTAAGTATGCTTCCCACTGTCTAACTATAGAGGTCTTGGTTTCTCCAAGTTTTCTTCTGATTTGTTTTCCTCTCCTGCTCTGTCCTACCTTGGTCCAAGGTGGCCTCCATACAGTCATACGAAAAAGATTGGGAACCCCTCTCAGCCTGCATAATAATTGACTCCACTTTCAACAATAAAGATAACAGTGGTATATCTTTAATTTTCCAGGAACATTTGAATACTGGGGTGTTTTCTGAGCAAAGATTTTTAGTGAAGCAGTATTCAGTTGTATGGCATTAAATCAAATGTGAAAAACTGGCTATGCAAAAATTTGGGTACTCTTGTAATTTTGCTAATTTGAATGTATGTAACTATTCAATACTGATTACTGGCAACACCAAATTGGTTGGATTAGCTCGTTAAACCTTGAACTTCATAGGCAGGTGTGTCCAATCATGAGAAAAGGTATTTAAGGTGACCAATTGCAAGTTGTGCTTCTGTTTGAATCTCCTCTGAAGAGTGACAGCATGGGATCCTCAAAGCAACTCTCAAAAGATCTGAAAACAAAGATTGTTCAGTATCATGGTTTAGGGGAAGGCTACAAAAAGCTATCTCAGAGGTTTAAACTGTCAGTTTCAATTGTAAGGAATGTAATCAGGAAATGGAAGGCCACAGGCACAGTTGCTGTAAAACCCAGGTCTGGCAGGCCAAGAAAAATACATTTAACTGAACTGGAGAGATTTTGTATGGACGAATGGTCAAAAATACCACCATCCAGAATCCAGACACTCGTCAAAAGGCTATTGGAGGCGTCTATAGGCTGTTACATTTGCAAAAGGAGCTCAACTGAAATATTACTGTTTCCATAAGTCATGTTATATATTAAAAGGAAGTTGCTACTTTGAAAGCTCAGCCAATAATAAGCAAAACTCCAAATAATTAAGAGGGGTTCCCAAACTTTTTCCTATGACTTTATGTGGGTTGGTCAGAACGGAAAGGAAAGTTTGCTGCAATGCCCTTATTAAACTTAAGATTTGTAAATAAGGGGCAGAGAAGTACAGAGCTAATGGTAGGGGTGCAATGGTGTAGTCAAGAGTGTTGAGGGGGGATTTGGTGGAGTGTAATTTAACTAGGAAGGAAAATTTGGTCAGAGACCTGCTCCTCCAATAAACAATTGCTCTGAGCCTGGATCAAACGTTACCATTGAACCATTCTTTCATTGCATTAAACTGCTTTATTTAGTTCCAAAACCCATCATATACAGATTTTGCTCCACAAGAACCTTGAAGCAATGTCTACCCCGTGTTTGATGTCTCTTTCCAAGTTCTTCCCTATTCCACTTGAAGGGAAATGTCATGTCATCGTTATTTTTAGCCCTTAATGGTATTGATTGCTGTTTAATGTTTCTAAAAGTGTTTCTCAGAGGGGGGGGGGGGCGCGTCATGTCCCATTTAATAGAAACACAAAGAAATCAATTATTTTCCATTGATTCTAAGCCAGTTGTTCAATAGGACAGCACCAATTGTCATTTCAATCAAAAGGGAACGCATATTGCTTGTTATTATAATTAAGCAGGTGTTGTCTAGGAAGAACATTCGGTTGGGCTTTGTTCGTGTCAGAAGGTTAAATGGGATCAATATTTAATTGATGAATTGGACTTACATTTACTTCAATATATGATTTATTGTTTTGCACAGAACGTCTTAATGTCCTATAAAGGGAATCTATGATGTGCCAACAGTGTGTAAATATTTTAAGAAATCAGTGTTTATATCTACTTAACTGTATTTCAATAACATTTTAATTCTCAATTTAGCATCTGCTTGTGTTTATTTGATGCATGAATTATTACATATGGCTGCCTCCATGACAGCTATTTTACAGAGTGGGCAGGCTTCTAGCACAGATTTCAAGAGGCAGCCATATGCAAATAAACATGTAGAACTAAGAATGTATTTTGTCATTCAGATACATTGAATCTGATATAAGCGCAAGTAATATTAAGAATTTAACTATCCTGACTGTGAGGAAGTTCACCTCTGCCCTGGGGGAGCGAGGATTCCCATAGACCCAAGTAAAGAGTGTAGTACCTGTCCTCAGTCTATAAAAGGGGAGGGAGAAAATGGTTCTGTCTCATTGGAGTCCACTCTATGGAGGGTGTTTGCTATTGAAGAGCCTGAGGTAAGAGGCCTGAATAAGAAGTAAAATCAGTAAAATCAGGGATAAGGGACCTGTGAATGTAGGAACCCCACCAATTTGTAGGAACTATAGTGGGAAAATGCGATGTATGGTTCAGGATAAACTCAACCCATACCCATGTCTTCTCACTATGTCTGTGTCTCTGGTTCCAAGACAGGGAATCTTCAGGAGCAGAGGATGGTTGTACTTCACCAGTCTAAACTGCACCCAACTTTTGGTTGGTGTAAGAGTACCCGGAGTAGTGGGGACGCCCGCCTTCTTCTTCTTCTTGCTGACGCTTCTGATTCTGCCTTTTCAGGGTACGCGCGGTTCTTGGCTTTTTTTGGCTTTATCCAGTGCGCTTTGTGATATCATCGTGGTTGATGCAAAATTCAAATATTTAAAGGCGCAAATGCTTTATTTCCAATTGCCCAATGTAAAGGTCTATTCCTATAGTTCCTGTGTGTGTTTCTCTAAGTCTGATCCTGTTCCTGACCCTTGCCTGTCCCTGACTTTGTCATTCTGATGCCTGTACTGACCACTGCCTGTATTTTGGCTAATCTCAGTATCCTGATTTTGTACCGCGTTACTGTTTGGCTTGACCTCTGCCTGTTACCTTGACTACACTTCTGTTATCTGATTCGGTACTGCATAGCCTGTCTGGTATTGACCTTGCCTGCTCCATGTCTACGCTGTTTGCTCCCCAGTCCATTCTGCACACGTTCAGTTCCTGAGCCTGAACTGTCTCCTTGTTCTTCCCAAATTATGTCCTGGTGGCATCTGAGTAGTGGAGGACTCCTCCCGAAGCTAAAGGAGGCTGCTATAGGCAGAAGAGTGAGCCGTGACCAGGTCCTTTGAGTTAGTTCTGGGTTTGGGATACCTTGCGTTACAGTTGGCCAAAGTTCAACCTGATCCCATCTAGCCAGTGTCAACCTTTGGATCACCATGGGTTTCAACCTGCACTTCACTAGTGGCTAGGAGTAATCTTAGTGTAATACCTTGAAACACCCATTGAGTAATATGGTCCACTGGTAGCAGACATCTGTGATGTGAACAGTGGCCATTGTGAACTTGGTGTATATTGTGATATGTTATGTACAAAGAAAGTTTTTTTCTGTTTAATACTATTCTACTTTTCTGGTTATGAAGAACAGATACCCAAGCCCCTTTGTGAGAGTGATAGTTCAGCCCCTTTAGAGACCCTTCCAACAACATTTCTGCAAAGGTCCAGTTGAGGAGTGTCATGTAATGTATAAATAACTGGTTGTGTAGAGGTTCCTCTCTCACTAGAGGCAATAAAATCCCTAGCCAAATGACCCATTAGCAGTTCTGCTGTTAACATGTTTTGGTTTGCTTTGGGTTTTAAACTTGGGAACACTTTGTCTATGTAAATGCATCTCATTGGTTACTGTAGATCACTGAAGTTGGACCATGCAACAAATTGACTGCATTAACTCTAAATAGTCCCAGATTAGCCCATGCACTGCACGACAGAGAATTAAAAAGATGGACGTTAGAGAATTTGCATTTCTATTTTTGCACAAATCTCTGTAAAACCAGGCAAAACAGCCTTAGAATTCAAATGTGAGTGCCCTGCAAATGAAATGAAAAATATACACGCATTTGGTCACAACTGGGAAATCTATTGGCATGCCTTATTAAAGTGACCTTTTCTATGAATTTGACTGCAAGAGGTACATTGGGGACATCATCTCATTGAACTCCATCCAGCACTAAGAAGCAAGGCTGATCCCGAGATAATAAATATCTGTATGTATGTGCCCAGTAGGAATGCTAAACAGGGAAATCATAAACAGCGGGGTAAGGCTGCTCCGGAACAATGTGGCTCATAGCTAATCAGGTGTGATTGAAGAATACATTTAAATATACTTAATGTTACAGAAACCAAGGCAGCCTCTGGGGCTCACAAACCAAACAAGATGATATGGTCCAGTGTACTGAAAAATGAAATGTATGGTTCTAACTGCAAACTGGTGGAAGCTACACCGTTACACCTTAAAATGACTGTGCTTGTGCAATGCAGTAGGTTTGTATGCAACGTATCTTCATATATCAATGGCCAAATTGCACAGATCTGATGTGTCACTATGCAGATCAATCAAAATGTACAGTCATTCTTGTGTACAGTGGTCATTTTTCTTCAAACATACTCTGATGGTGGTCCTCGCATGATCCGATGGTGATTGTAACAAGCTTAGATGGCGATCATCACATGTTTCAGTGGTGGTCATCACATGCTCTGAGGGTGGTCTTAACAAATTGTTTAGATGTGATCATCCCATGTTTCAGTGGTGGTCATCACAAGCTTAGATGGTGATCATCACATGTTTCAGTGATGGTCATCACAAGCTTAGATGGTGGTCATCACATGCTCTGAGTGTGGTCTTAACAAATTGTGATCACATGCTTAAATGGTGGTAATTACTGTACATGCTCCAATGGTGGTCATCACATAATTCAATTCTTGTCATTAAATGTTCATATGGTGGTTGTAACAAGCTTTGATGGTGACCATCACACAATCTGATGGTGGTCATCATTGCTCAGAAGGTGGTCGTCCCATGATCTGATAGTGGCCATTACATGCTTCGATGGTGGTCATAGCAAGCTTCAATAGTTGTTATCACATGATATTATAGTGGTGAACACATGCTCCATTGGTGGTCATCACATGATGCAACGGTGGTCATCACATGATGCATGGTGGTCATTACATTCTCCAGTGGTGGTCATTACATGCTCCAGTGGTGGCCATCACAGAAGAAGCCATGATAAATGGCGAAATAAAACTATGATGGTCATCACACAATCTCATGGTTGTCTTTACATGCTTCAATGGTGGACATCACATTATCTGATCAGATTTTTAACCAAAAGTAACCACTAAATTTACAAACCTCTAATGTTCACTTTGTTGCTTTGGACTTATTCTGTGGCCACAGACCACAAAACCCTAATGCAGCAGTGCCTCATCCAAGAACTGATATCCTGGAGATGGAATTTATTCTTTTTTTAAACTGCTGTATTCTGGGAGTTACAGCAGCCTTAAAATACAGACCTGAAGGCCTAGAGTCTGGCACAGATTCCTGGCAGTTTGTTTATGGTGCCAGGGGAGAATAAGAAATTGACTTTTTACCCGTAAGAATTTTTTTTAGATTTCTGTTTTTTTCACACAGCACTACTGGAAAGCAGTTATTTCTCAGAATATCTTCCACCTCCCCAAGTATTGACATAGTTGTGTCTAGACTTGAGTCTTAAGTTTATTTTTCACCTTCCCACAAACAACTGGAGGCAGAATAGGGCTTTGCAAGTACAGTCAGTTGTCTGGCTAGTAGAAAGTCATTCATTCCCTGCTGCTCCTATGGTTACTGACGTTGGAAACAATTCCAAATATCTGTTATTTTGTTCTGATACCAGTGTTCTCATATACAGTACATACGATAATAATCCCATTATGCCCACATTTTGTTTTATAGTATACAATTTTCTATAACACCATGAGCTGGTGTTTAGGTCATGTACTATACAACACAACAAATGTATTTCACTTCAATGTGTCTGTCTCCTGGATGTTCTGAGGTTATAGGAAAGAAGATTGTGGTATTCTCTCCTGGTAGGAGTTGTATAGTAACTGATACAACATATAATTATAAATATTATAGACACAAAAGGGTTGCTTTCAAACACACGAGACAACACAGCGCTACTTTTATTTATACTGTTGACGGATTTTTTACCCCTTAGTTTTGAGGCTAACTACCAACCTTTTGGGGTGACCAACTTCCCCCCCCCTTTCTGTTTTGGGTCAAGAGAAGCTAGGTAGGACTTTGATTGATACATGTCACTTTTTTCTTCCTCGGGTACTAGGTTAATGTGTTTGACAACAAAGGCTTGATCACAAAGATGATTTTTTCCTTTCTCTGATCTATAACAAAAGCCTTGAGAATACGCAAGTCTGGATGGAATGTATTCTTTTTTTGCTGCAGGCTAAAGGCCAATGCCAGATTACATGTACTTTTATATTACACTTGGTCAAACTTTGATCGGGGGCCAAGTGATAACAGAAATGAAAGAAGAAATAATTTGTTCGCACAGTCTGTGTGATGTCATTATTCTTTATATTATGTACTGTACTCCACGGCACATTACAGAGATTATGCATCATTCACTTTGTGCCCCATCTGATCTTACAATATATTCTAAGGTATATTACATAAAACTGTGCCCAACATGACATGTAAACAGGACCCTGTAGCTTACCCCTAAACCATGTGCGAGGAGGTAAATGTGGTGGCGAGGACTGGGAAATGAATGAAAGAAGTTCTGCATTCTAAGGCTGGCAGCATGGCACATCCATATATACTACACACAAGGACATACATTTGACTAAGTATTTACAGGAAAATAGAACCCTTATTTACAAATAAGGTCTATTTGTCTAGTAGAGGTTGCATGGACAGAGGCATTTCAGGATATCTGCCTTTGTACATCTGCTTCCATGTTGGTTATTGAGATAAAATAGAAAGTTATTTATGGAGAACAACAACATCAGCTTCATATATAGACTACTAATAGTTTTGTGGCTTGTTGCCTTTCACACAGACACAACCAGAACTTTATTCATTTGGAGCACTTTGCCTTTGCTCTTGTTGCAGCTTTCAGTTGATCTCAGTCAAAGCCCATGATAAGGCACCTTCCTCGCAACGTACTGTTATCAGAATTACCCACAATGTGCAACATATTACTTTTTATAAGAACCGCTTGTTTAAACAAGAGATTTGATAAGGAAAAAAAGCCACCCTGTTACCTTTAGTCCAGTCCATAAACCAGAAATTCATCTCTTCTTGCGTGAGAGAGAGTAATAGCGCATGTGGTCCTCCATGGACCCCCCCAGCACAGTAAAGGTAATCGCTTGGGCGGCACCACACTATCGATGTGGCCCCCCTTGGACCCCCTCTGACAAAGGAAAAGTAAGCACTTGGGCAGTGTCATTCTGTGGCTACTAAAGCAAATAAAGTTCTGTCTTGTATAAAAAAGGGCATTAACTCAAGGGAAACATAATTCTGTCTCTTTATAGGTCCCTGGTGAGGCCTCATCTGGAGTATGGGGGCAGTTTTGGACTCCAGTCCTTAAGAGGGATATAAATGAGCTGGAGAGAGTGCAGAAACTAAGTGCAACGAAATTGGTTAGAGGGACGGAAGACTTAAATTATGAGGGGAGACTGACAAGGTTGGGGTTGTTTTCTCTGGAAAAAAGGTGCTTACGAGGGGACATGATTACACTTTACAAGTACATTAGAGGACATTATAGACAAATAGCAGGGGACCTTTTTACCCATAAAGTGGATCACGGTACCAGAGGCCTCCCCTTTAGACTAGAAGAAAAGAACTTTCATTTGAAGCAAAGTAGGGGGTTCTTCACAGTCAGGACAGTGAGGTTGGGGAATGCACTGCCGGGTGATGTTGTGATGCTGATTCAGTTAATGCCTTTAAGAATGGCTTGGATGATTTTTTGGACAGACATAATATCAAAGGCTATTGTGATACTAAACTCTATAGTTAGTATAGATATGGGTATATAGAATTTGATTAAAAGTAGGGAGGGGTGTATGTATGGATGCTGGGTTTTCATTTGGAGGGGTTGAACTTGATGGACTTTGTCTTTTTTCAACCCAATTTAACTATGTAATTTAACTATGTAACACTAGCAATGTGGCCCCCCTTGGACCCCCTCTGGCACAAGAAAGGTAAGCGCTGGGGCAGAATTGAAGGAGCCGCCAAAGGGTAGCACATGCGAAGCCACCAAATGGGATCCAAAGCTGCTGAATGGGAACCAAAGCCCCGAATAGGAGCTGAAGCCTCTGAATGGGAGTTGAAGCCAAAGCCGCTAAATTGGAGCCGAAGCTGCTGAATGGGAGCTGATGTGAAAGCTGCCGAAAAGAGCCGAAGCCAACAAAAAGAGCTGAAGAGGAAGATGCACAGGAGAATTAAGCCAAGGCCTGGATACCCCTCTCTTATTTTCTTTGCTCTTGGTTTGAACTGGGGGGGGGGCTGCAGTTGTGCTCTAACAGATTCAAATTTCTGGTTAAAAATGGACAATTGTGCCAATGAAAATTGTGCCTATGAAATAAACAGAAGATAAATTCTAAATGCAAGCGGTATATAGTTGAAATTCTTTGCCAACATGTAGGTAGGTCATTCTAGGTCACTACATACAATTATGGCTTTTATTCTAAAGCGATCTTTTCATCTCAGACTCTTTCCTTCCTATATATTCATCCCTTCATGGGTTTGACCCGTTACGGCCCTGAATTTCTGCTCTCTACAGTAGGTGGCTGCTACGTACGAACGGAACCCCTCGCATAAACAAGTTATAGTAATTGCTCCTCCGCTTCAGCGAGTTTATGAGAGTTGCGCTGATGCAGAACGAAGAAGGGCAAAGGATCTAAATCATTCCCTGGTCAATATGGTGATATGCAATTAATGATGCATTAACTTACATTCATAATAATTAATACATCAGAGACACAAGGAAAAAAGCTGCTTTATTTTTTTTTAACAATAAATGGTTTAAAAACTCTGTAAAAAAACACATTTATAGTAGTATGCTCAATGCACTCTTATTCTAATTCTATTGCAATTCTGGGGTCCTGAGTTCTATTCCAGCAAGCAATATATCTGCGTGAGTATCCACCCACATGCCAAAACATGCAAGTTACGTGAGAATGGGATAGGGATCTTAGATTATAAGCTCCACTGGGACAGGAACTGATGTAAATAATGTATAACTTCTGTAACATTTTGTGGAATATGTTGGAAGTAAGAAGAAAATCAAATCTACACAGAGTGAGAGTCAGTCTAGAACATTGGTTCTCAAACTGTTGGACTAACCCCCAAATTCACCAAAGTAGGCCATAGTGGGGTGATGGGATCTGTAGCTAGAAACTCAAGATAGCTATTTCTAGCTTATATAGATATAGATTTCCTTGGTCTACTTTGATGACAAATTAGGGCCACTTTCCTCAACAAGGGCCACATCTATACTACTCTGATCCTGTAAAATCAGGGATCATGTTACAGTAATTGACGGTGTGCCTAAACCTGGGACTTGTTTCCCAATATGATCCTATTCTGGTGTGATCTAATTACTGGAATCATGGGAGGGCTTAGAGTGATTGGTTGTGAGACAAATGTAGAGCAGGGGCCAAAGCAGGATTGGTGTAAGCAGCATCAGCCTGGAGAACTGGGGGCCTACCGGAGTTGTGACACCAAGGGCCCTCCTGGCAGCCACTGATGGCCACCTTCCAACTTCCAAACTATATCAAACCCTCCGCCCGCGTGTGATTGCAAAAACCGTTGCACCACATTGCGTCTTATCATGCACCTATAATCTCCTTTACTAAAGGGGCAGCTGATCTGAGTAGCGGGCCTGGGCCAGCAGGGGTCCATGAGGGCCATGGCCCACTAGGTTTTTTCCCCGGTGTCAGAACTACACATTAAGATACAACAATACCCAAGCAACTAGCAAATGCCTGCTGGCCAACAACAGTTGTTTCCAGATAGTTGGCCATCTGCCCACAGCCACTACAATGTTCTACATGCTGAAGAGACTGAAGAGACTGAAGAGACTGAAGAGAGACATGATACTTGGTCTTAAAGCACCTTGATTACATTCTCAACCATGGGTGTCATCAGGTATTGCCAGGTTACATCTCTTCATTATATATCAGAGGATTGCTGCATAATAATGCAGTGAATTAATCTGCAGTTAGTGCAGGGTACTCACTCTACTATAAATGGATGTCATCCAATAATAGAAATAAGGGTCTCTTTACAGTAAATACACATATACAAGACACTCTATGGTAATAATGAGCTCCATCGTGCAACACGTGTCACTCTACAACACAGCGCACTAAGTGGATTTCATTCTATAGTCAAATGATGAGCTACTCTACAGTAACCGGACGTCACTCTATGGTGATAATTTTAGCCACTCTACAGTAATATTACTCTATGGTACATACAATAGTTGTTCTGTTGTTTTCACTACAGTATGAGTTACCTTACATACACTATGGAAGTTACCGTACAATAAGTAGATGGGGTTCTTTCAGATATATATAAAAACACATATATACAGGTACTGATACCAATACTAAACCAATTGTATGATCACAATAGCTTTGCTTTTTATTAGTGATGGGCGAATTTATTCGCCAGCCAGCTGCGAAAATTCGCCGGCGTAAAAAAAATGGTCACAGGTGTCAAAAACGGACACCGGCATCAAAAACGAGACGCCGGCACCATTTTGCCGTTTGGGAATTTTGTGGGAAACGCCCCAAATTTGCCCATCACTACTTATTATGCTTGTTCCAGAAATCACCCAAATTTAAAGTCACTTTTAAAGGAGTTAATAGAACCTGCAATCACAACATCACTCACAAGGCATTCCCCAACAATTCCTTATTGTCCTCACTGTGAATGACCACCTATACTGCTTCAAATGAAAGTTCAGTTCCTCAGGTCTAAAGGTGGACATCTTATTCCTCTTACTTCTATGTAAAAAAGGTATTCTCCACTCTCCAGTGTAAAGTAGTGCCTCTTCTCTAGAGAAAAGAACCCAAACCTTTCCATTATTTCATATATTCCTTTTAGCAGTCTAGTTGCACTCTCATTTATACCCTTCTGATGGACTGGGTAGTAGCGATTTCTCCCGTTGCCCTTCGCCGAAAAATTCCCAAATTTCCCACAAAATTCATTTTTGAAAAACTTGTGAAACTTGAAAATTGACGCACACATTAAAGTCAATGGGTGTCCAAATAGTGTTTAGGCCATTTCTTTGAATTTTTTCACCAGCAGTGAAATGCGGAAATTCGCCACAAATTCACGCCAGGCGTATTTATTCGCCCATCAATACTGGACCCCAAAACTGCATTGCATAATCAAGGTGAGGCCTTACCAGGGACCTAGAGGCCTATTCCTCTTACTCTTTTCTATGTAGTCATCTCCAGTGTAAACTAGTCCTCTTCTCCAGAGAAATGAACCCCAACCTTCACATTCTTTCATTCTTTTAGCAGTCTAGTTGCACATCTCTGCACTCTCATTTATATCCTTCCAAAGGACTGGACACTGGTGATGGGCCAATTTCTCCTGTTGCGCTTCGCTGAAAAATTCAAAATTTCCCACGAAATTCGCGAAAACGCCGAAAAATTCACAAAAAAAATTGTGAAACGTGAAAATTGACGCCCGCGTCAATTTTGACACTGGCGTTAAAGTCAATGGGCATCCAGTGTTGACGCGCGGCAATTTTGACGCATCGACTTTTCGTCCGTGCGTCCAAATTTTTTTGATACTGGTGAATTTTCCAGGAGTTTTGCGAATTTATTCGCCGACGGTGAAACGCCACCAAAAGTGCACTGCATAATCAAGGTGAGGCCTTACCAGGGATCTAGAGGCCTCCTACTACTCTCTTTCTCTGTTCATCCAGCATTAGTAAACTTCTACATTCCATATATTTTTTTACATTTAAAATTAATTTATTTAAAATACTTCATTTTACATTTTTATTTAAAATTTCAATTTATTTAACATGCCAAGAATACATCCATTGGGTTCCTAAGCAACTTGGCATTTTAACTTGTCCCGGTTGAGTGTTTGCTCGCTGAGCCTCATGAATTATGTTTTCAGTTCTCTGCCTCGTTTTCTTGCCAACAAACAATGAAGCGTACTTGCAAACACACAACTAAGTTTCCCCTCTCCAAATCCATTTACTCAATTGACCGTGCAAAACATTCATGCTCTCGTTTCATTTGTCAGCTAGACCTTCACGTTGCTGCTCGATTTTCTCGAGATAAAATTGTCAAAGAAACCGCAGTCATGGAGGCTGCAATATTTCAGGGTTAAATGTCGGCTCATCAAAATATGCCCAAGTTATTAACAACATTGATTGTTTAAGACACAAGTTACCGTTTTTGAATTTAAATATGTTTGTGTGGGGTTTTAGTATTTTTTGTTGAATTCTTAAATTCGAATTTCAGTAAAATTTTGACATTTTAGCCCACCCCCTGATATACATGGCCACCCCCAGTTACACCAAGACATCCAGTGATCTAACAAAAAACCTGGTCACTATTATGTTATTGACATCCATTGTGGGGTCCAGCAAACTGTCTAAATGACAACAACATGGCAGTTTTATATTACACAGTAAGGACCAATGCAAACATGTCCAATTCTCCAGCTGAGATCCCTGAGCCGTTGTAATTAAAAGTCATCACTGGACAAAGTTATGCTACAGTAGAAGGTGATCAGTTTAGAAGACATTAATGGCCTGTGGCTTTCCTGATAACACCGAGGAATAAGGTAATTTCTTCCATGTTTGTGTTATGGTTTGAGTGGCTATGAAGCAAAGTGGTCAAAGTGTAGATATTTGTAGATATTTGACAGTCAATCAACCTCAACCCAAGTCTGCACCTTTAGAAGTTAAGAAGATATTTTATAAATGTTAGATATGGACCTGTGCAGAACATGCAGGAACGTTAACATGTTAAGATTTTTTTTTAAAACGTTTGCATCCACATAAGATCGTATTGATTAGCCCAGATCAGAATGACTGTGTGTGTGTTGTGTTCTGGGGTCAAGGCCTAGGGAAAAATAGGACATAATTTGTAAAATGGACTGTAACAACATTGTCTCTTGAGCTACAGTTGATATATTTGAACTACTACTGGGTTAACACAAAAGTGTTGCTATCGCCATTTTACTTTACTATATATCAGTCACATCCCTTTCCCAGAAGCTCTAATAACCTTTGTTACTATAGGCACCATCTCTCCCTACTATACCTGCTATCCCACAGTCACACTCCCTTCCCAGAGACTATTATCCCACTGTTACTATAGGCACCATCTCTCCCTACTATACCTGCTATCCCACAGTCACACTCCCTTCCCAGAGACTATTATCCACTGTTACTATAGGCACCATCTCTCCCTACTATACCTGCTATCCCACAGTCACACTCCCTTCCCAGAGACTATTATCCCACTGTTACTATAGACACCATCTCTCCCTACTATACCTGCTATCCCACAGTCACACTCCCTTCCCAGAGACTATTATCCCACTGTTACTATAGGCACCATCTCTCCCTACTATACCTGCTATCCCACAGTCACACTTCCTTCCCAGAGACTATTATCCACTGTTACTATAGGCACCATCTCTCCCTACTATACCTGCTATCCCACAGTCACACTCCCTTGCCAGATACTATTATCCCACTGTTACTATAGGCACCATCTCTCCCTACTATACCTGCTATCCCACAGTCACACTCCCTTCCCAGAGACTATTATCCACTGTTACTATAGGCACCATCTCTCCCTACTATACTTGCTATCCCACAGTCACACTCCCTTCCCAGACACTATTATCCACTGTTACTATAGGCACCATCTCTCCCTACTATACCTACTATCCCACAGTCACACTCCCTTCCCAGAGACTAGTATCCACTGTTACTATAGACACCATCTCTCCCTACTAGATCTGCTATCCCACAGTCACACTCCCTTCCCAGAGACTATTATCCACTGTTACTATAGACACCATCTCTCCCTACAATACCTGCTATCCAACAGTCATACTCCCTTCCCAGAGACTATTATCCACTGTTACTATAGACACCATCTCTCCCTACTAGATCTGCTATCCCACAGTCATACTCCCTTCCCAGAGACTATTATCCACTGTTACTATAGACACCATCTCTCCCTACTATACCTGCTATCCCACAGTCACACTCCCTTCCCAGAGACTATTATCCACTGTTACTATAGGCACCATCTCTCCCTACTATACCTGCTATCCCACAGTCACACTCCCTTCCCAGAGACTATTATCCACTGTTACTATAGACACCATCTCTCCTTACTATACCTGCTATCCCACAGTCACACTCCCTTCACAGAGACTATTATCCACTGTTATTATAGGCACCATCTCTCCCTACTATACCTGCTATCCCACAGTCACACTCCCTTCCCAGAGACTATTATCCACTGTTACTATAGACACCATCTTTCCCTACTATACCTGCTATCCCACAGTCACACTCCCTTCCCAGAGACTATTATCCCATTGTTACTATAGACACCATCTCTCCCTACTATACCTGCTGTTCCACAGTCACACTCCCTTCCCAGAGACTATTATCCACTGTTACTACAGACACATCTCTCCCTACTATACCTGCTATCCCACAGTCACACTCCCTTCCCAGAGACTATTATCCACTGTTACTATAGACACCATCTCTCCCTACTATACCTGCTATCCCACAGTCACACTCCCTTCCCAGAGACTATTATCCCACTGTTACTATAGGCACCATCTCTCCCTACTATACCTGCTATCCCACAGTCACACTCCCTTCCCAGAGACTATTATCCCGCTGTTACTATAGACACCATCTCTCCCTACTATACCTGCTATCCCACAGTCACACTCCCTTCCCAGAGACTATTATCCACTGTTACTATAGGTACCATCACTCCCTACTATACCTTCTATCCCACAGTCACACTCCCTTCCCAGAGACTATTATCCCACTGTTACTATAGGCACCATCTCTCCCTACTATACCTGCTATCCCACAGTCACACTCCCTTCCCAGAGACTATTATCCACTGTTACTATAGACACATCTCTCCCTACTATACATGCTATCCCACAGTCACACTCCCTTCCCGGAGAGTATTATCCACTGTTACTATAGACACATCTCTCCCTACTATACCTGCTATCCCACAGTCACACTCCCTTCCCAGAGACTATTATCCCACTGTTACTATAGACACCATCTCTCCCTACTATACCTGCTATCCCACAGTCACACTCCCTTCCCAGAGACTATTATCCACTGTTACTATAGGTACCATCACTCCCTACTATACCTGCTATCCCACAGTCACACGCCCTTCCCAGAGACTATTATCCCACTGTTACTATAGACACCATCTCTCTCTACTATATCTGCTATCCCACAGTCACACTCCCTTCCCAGAGACTATTATCCACTGTTACTATAGGCAGCATCTCTCCCTACTATACCTGCTATCCCACAGTCGCACTCCCTTCCCAGAGACTATTATCCACTGTTACTATAGACACCATCTCTCCCTACTATACCTGCTATCCCACAGTCACACTCCCTTCCCAGAGACTATTATCCACTGTTACTATAGGCACCATCTCTCCCTACTATACCTACTATCCCACAGTCACACTCCCTTCCCAGAGACAAGTATCCACTGTTACTATAGACACCATCTCTCCCTACTAGATCTGCTATCCCACAGTCATACTCCCTTCCCAGAGACTATTATCCACTGTTACTATAGACACCATCTCTCCCTACTATACCTGCTATCCCACAGTCATACTCCCTTCCCAGAGACTATTATCCACTGTTACTATAGACACCATCTCTCCCTACTATACCTGCTATCCCACAGTCACACTCCCTTCCCAGAGACTAGTATCCACTGTTACTATAGACACCATCTCTCCCTACTATACCTGCTATCCCACAGTCACACTCCCTTCCCAGAGACTATTATCCACTGTTACTATAGGCACCATCTCTCCCTACTATACCTGCTATCCCACAGTCACACTCCCTTCCCAGAGGCTATTATCCCACTGTTACTATAGACACCATCTCTCCCTACTATACCTGCTATCCCACAGTCACACTCCCTTCCCAGAGACTATTATCCACTGTTACTATAGACACCATCACTCCCTACTATACCTGCTATCCCACAGTCACACGCCCTTCCCAGAGACTATTATCCACTGTTACTATAGGCAACATCTCTCCCTACTATACCTGCTATCCCACAGTCACACTCCCTTCCCAGAGACTATTATCCCACTGTTACTATAGACACCATCTCTCCCTACTATACCTGCTATCCCACAGTCACACTCCCTTCCCAGAGACTATTATCCACTGTTACTATAGGCACCATCTCTCCCTACTATACCTGCTATACCACAGTCACACTCCCTTCCCAGAGACTATTATCCCACTGTTACTATAGACACCATCTCTCCCTACTATACCTGCTATCACACAATCACACTCCCTTCCCAGAGACTATTATCCCACTGTTACTATAGACACCATCTCTCCCTACTATACTTGCTATCCCACAGTCACACTCCCTTCCCAGAGACTATTATCCACTGTTACTATAGGCAACATCTCTCCCTACTATACCTGCTATCCCACAGTCACACTCCCTTCCCAGAGACTATTATCCACTGTTACTATAGGCCCCATCTCTCCCTACTATACCTGCTATCCCACAGTCACACTCCCTTCCCAGAGACTATTATCCACTGTTACTATAGACACCATCTCTCCCTACTATACCTGCTATCCCACAGTCACACTCCCTTCCCAGAGACTATTATCCACTGTTACTATAGACACCATCTCTCCCTACTATACCTGCTATCCCACAGTCACACTCGCTTCCCAGAGACTATTATCCACTGTTACTATAGGCACCATCTCTCCCTACTATACCTGCTATCCCACAGTCACACTCCCTTCCCAGAGACTATTATCCACTGTTACTATAGGCACCATCTCTACCTACTATACCTGCTATCCCACAGTCACACTCCCTTCCCAGAGACTATTATCCACTGTTACTATAGACACCATCTCTCCCTACTATACCTGCTATCCCACAGTCACACTCGCTTCCCAGAGACTATTATCCACTGTCACTATAGGCACCATCTCTCCCTACTATACCTGCTATCCCACAGTCACACTCCCTTCCCAGAGACTATTATCCACTGTTACTATAGGCACCATCTCTCCCTACTATACCTGCTATCCCACAGTCACACACCCTTCCCAAAGACTATTATCCACTGTTACTATAGGCCCCATCTCTCCCTACTATACCTGCTATCCCACAATCACACTCCCTTCCCAGAGACTATTATCCCACTGTTACTATAGGCACCATCTCTTCCTACTATACCTGCTATCCCACAGTCACACTCCCTTCCCAGAGACTATTATCCCACTGTTACTATAGACACCATCTCTCCCTACTATACCTGCTATCCCACAGTCACACTCCCTTCCCAGACAATTTCAGTCAGCCCTATGTGAACTCCCCTGCAAACAGCTCTAAGTAAAACAAAAAATAAATATTATTCAGAGAATAAATACAATCGAATCCAATTTATTAGTAATCATTTCCATTACTTGCACTTGCTGTAAATGTCTCATCCATAAAATGGTAAATATAACAAAGTCTCACTCTCTGAGATATGGGATATTAAACTGGCACAAAATGAAAAATCAGAAGATGGAAATTAAGAAAGAGAATTCTGCTCTGCCTGTCTATACAAACCGAGGGGCTACATTATTTGTACCTATCTGCATCCGGCAGATGTGCTGGGAGGATTAGCAGCAGCTTATTCACTGCTCAGTTTTAGGCAATGAGGAAAGCGCTGCGCAAATCATGAGGTTTAAACTCCGTAGGTCTCCTAGGTAATGCTTCCTTCTGCCCTGACACTTTGGCTCAGAAATTCATTTATTTTAATTAAATCCATCACTAACGAGAACAGGGCTCTGGTGAACCTGTGAAAAGAACACTAATCCAGTGTCAATAGAGTCCATATTTTAGTTTCCAGTTGATGTAACTAAGTAGTAACTATGAGCGGTGCATATTTACAGTCCATGATAGGTAAGTGCTGGGAACCACCGGGAAATTATGTTGTTTTGCAATTAAAGTAATACAACAAATTGAAGTTTTTAATAATGATGCTGATTGTTTTTGCTGCTTCAGAACTGTATTGTTTTAGAATGACTGTTAAAAACTCCCTGCCCAAATCTAATCTGCAATCTGAGGCAAAGACTCACTCTGGGTCATTTACCAAAATTATGCAAATTATCAGGGCAAGACATAGAAAAATGGGCATAGTGTGTGTGTGTATTGACACCAATTAAAGATACAGTACTTGAATCCACATTGAACTTGCCAAAATTTTCTACCTCTTTCTACGTCCCGCAAGCTGCCATAAGTGTTTTCCAGTACTGCCCACTGCTTGCGTTACAGACTTCCTGCTCCTCCCTATGTAAGCTTCCATCAGAGTGTTCTATCCCCACCTACTGACTGAGTTACAGACTTCCTGCTCCTCCCTATGTAAGCTTCCATCAGAGTGTTCTATCCCCACCTACTGCTTGAGTTACAGACTTCCTGCTCCTCCCTATGTAAGCTTCCATCAGAGTGTTCTATCCCCACCTACTGACTGAGTTACAGACTTCCTGCCCCTCCTCCTGTAAACCTCCATCAGTGTTCTATTCCCACCCACTGCCTGAGTTACAGACTTCCAGCTCCTCCCTATGTAAGCTTCCATCAGAGTGTTCTATTCCCACCCACTGCCTGAGTTATAGACTTCCTGCTCCTCCCTATGTAAGCTTCCATCAGAGTGTTCTATTCCCACCCACTGCCTGAGTTATAGACTTCCTGCTCCTCCCTATGTAAGCTTCCATCAGAGTGTTCTATTCCCACCCACTGCCTGAGTTACAGACTTCCTGCTCCTCCCTATGTAAGCTTCCATCAGAGTGTTCTATTCCCACATACTGACTGAGTTACAGACTTCCTGCTCCTCCCTATGTAAGCTTCCATCAGAGTGTTCTATCCCCACCTACTGCTTGAGTTACAGACTTCCTGCTCCTCCCTATGTAAGCTTCCATCAGAGTGTTCTATTCCCACCTACTGACTGAGTTACAGACTTCCTGCCCCTCCTCCTGTAAACCTCCATCAGTGTTCTATTCCCACCCACTGCCTGAGTTACAGACTTCCTGCTCCTCCCTATGTAAGCTTCCATCAGAGTGTTCTATTCCCACCTACTGACTGAGTTATAGACTCCCTGCTCCTCCCTATGTAAGCTTCCATCAGAGTGTTCTTTTCCCACCCACTGACTGAGTTATAGACTCCCTGCCCCTCCCCTTTAAGCTTCCATCAGAGTGTTCTATTCCCACATACTGACAGAGTTACAGACTTCCTGATCCTCCCTCTGTAAACTTCCATTAGAGTTTTCTAGTACCACCCATTCCTGAGTTACAGACTTGCTGCTCCTCCCCCTGTAAACTGCCATCATCTTGTTCTAATCCAGCCAACTACTTGAGTTATAGAGTTCCTGCTCCTCCCCCTGTAAACTGCCATAAATGTGTCTAGTCCCACCCACTGCTTAGTTACAATCATATTTGTGGTCTCTATGTCAAGCTTCCTAAAAGCCTGTATAACTCATATAAAGCCCACATTCATAACAAGGACACACACGCACACACCTACAAATAATAAACTGTCAGTTTAAATGCCAACCCATAGACAGACGAGAAATAGATTAACACCCCATGCAAATAACGTGTGTGCTTGAGATGTAGAAAGAAGAATAAGCGCCTTTTAAAAATATTGAATAATGAGGATAAAGAATCTAAAAGGAGTTAAGAGAAAAGACTTATGAGATGAGAAATGAAACCTCACCCCCCTGAGGCATCGCTGCTAAGCACCAGGGATTATTCATGGTTTAGAAGGAAATGTTAATTTTTATCGGAGATTATTCTAATAGCGCTTAGCAATAATCACTATATTATTATCTTTCTGTATGCACCAGATAAAGAGAAATGCTCTGACTTATATGTAGTTTCCCTGATGTTTCTCCCATACTGATGTGTCTTCAACTACAATAATGAATACAGTATGTTTGCCATGTGTTCTTGGAAGTATTTATACATGGCATATACATGGAACTGCACTAGTTGTACTTACTGTGCCATGTGTTCTGGAGACATCATACATGGAACTAGTTGCATTTATCCATACATGTCATTATACATTGTACATTATACATTACTATAGCTATAGTTATCCTGCCATATGTACTGGGGGGCATTATATAGGGAACTAGCTGTATCTATCCTCTGTGTGTTCTGGGGGCATTATATATGGTACTAGCTTTATTTATCCTACTATTATTGTCGGACTATAATAGATGGAACTAGCTGTATTCTGTGGGCATTATACATGGGACTAGCACTTTTTATCCTGCTATATATATTTTAGGATATTTTACATGGAACTCGTCTAATTTATCCTATAGTGTATTCTGGGGGCATTATATATGGAACTAGCACTATTTATCCTGCTGTATGTTTGGGGTATTATACATGAAACGACATTAGTTGTATTTATCCTGCCTTCTGTGCGAGGGGTGTTGGTGGGGCATTATGCATGGAATTAGATGTATTTATCCTGTTGTGTGTTCTGGGGGCATTACACATGGAAGCAGTAGCTGTATTTATCCTGCCATGATACACAGTACTAATTCTATTTATCCTGCCATCTTTGCTGGGGGCATTATACATGGAATTAGTTATATTTTCTGAGTGTTCTGGGGGCATTATACATGGAACTAGCTGTATATATCATCTGTGTGTTCTGGGGGCATTATATATATATATATATATATATATATATATATATATATATATATATATATAACTAGCTGTATCTATCCTTCTGTGTGTTACGGGATCATTGTACATGGGACTAGCTTTATCAATCCTGCCATGTGTTCTGGGGGCATTGTATATGGAACTAGCAATATTTATACTGCCATCTGCGCTGGGGGCATTATAAATGTAACAAGCTGTATTCATCCTGCCATGTGTTTTGGGGGGCATTATAATGGAATGGGGCTGTATTAAATAGAGATGTCGCGAACTGTTCGCCGGCGAACTTGTTCGCAGCGAACATCGGGTGTTCGCGCTCGCCGGAAGTTCGCGAACGTCGCGCGACGTTCGCCATTTTGGGTTCGCCATTGTTGGCGCTTTTTTTTGCCCTCTCACCCCAGACCAGCAGGTACATGGCAGCCAATCAGGAAGCTCTCCCTTGGACCACTCCCCTTCCCTATAAAAACCGAAGCCCTGCAGCTTTTTTTCACTCTGCCTGTGTGTGCTGAAGAGATAGTGTAGGGAGAGAGCTGCTGCCTGTTAGTGATTTCAGGGACAGTTGAAAGTTTGCTGGCTAGTAATCGTTTTGATACTGCTCTGTTATTGGAGGGACAGAAGTCTGCAGGGGTTTGAGGGACATTTAAGCTTAGGTAGCTTTGCTGGCTAGTAATCTACCTTCTACTGCAGTGCTCTGTATGTAGCTGCAGTGGGCAGCTGTCCTGCTTCTGATCTCATCTGCTGACTGCTGCAATAGCAATAGTCCTTGTAAGGACTGCTTTTATTTATTTTTTTGTTGTTTTACTACTACTACTACTACTACTACTACTACTACTACTACTACTACTATAAGAGCCCAGTGCTATTAGTCTAGCAGTGTTGGGGAGTGGGACTGGTGTGCTAATCTGCTGCTCCTAGTAGTTCAGCAGCACCAACTTTAATTTTTTTTTTTTAATATTCATTCTTTTTTTATTTAACTTTTTTTTTATTTTACTACCGCTGTAGTAGTGTATAAGTTGACCTTTTAGGCATTATTTGCCCTGTAGGCATTTTTTGCCCAGTGTGTTATTCAACCAACTGCTATCTAGCTGTGTGCCCGTGTTCACATTCTGTCTAAATATCCATAATATTACCGTCTCCAGAAAAAACACCGGAGTGACTTTTTTCAAGCAGCCATAATAAATTTTACGTAATCCGTATCCATCGCTGTAGTAGTGTATAAGTTGACCTTTTAGGCATTATTTGCCCTGTAGGCATTTTTTGCCCAGTGTGTTATTCAACCAACTGCTATCTAGCTGTGTGCCCGTGTTCACATTCTGTCTAAATATCCATAATATTACCGTCTCCAGAAAAAACACCGGAGTGACTTTTTTCAAGCAGCCATAATAAATTTTACGTAATCCGTATCCCTCGCTGTAGTAGTGTATAAGTTGACCTTGTAGGCATTATTTGCCCTGTAGGCATTTTTTGCCCAGTGTGTTATTCAACCAACTGCTATCTAGCTGTGTGCCCGTGTTCACATTCTGTCTAAATATCCATAATATTACCGTCTCCAGAAAAAACACCGGAGTGACTTTTTTCAAGCAGCCATAATAAATTTTACGTAATCCGTATCCATCGCTGTAGTAGTGTATAAGTTGACCTTTTAGGCATTATTTGCCCTGTAGGCATTTTTTGCCCAGTGTGTTGACCTTGTAGACATTGTTTGCCCAGTTTTTTTGGACGCAGCCACTGAAGCACAGTTGCCAGAAAAAATATGCCATATAAATGCTGAAAATATAAATTTTTTTGGTTGCAGCCACTGAAGCACAGAGGCCAGAAAAATTATGCCATATAAATGCTGAAAATAGTCATTTTTCGCCATACGTTGACCTTGTAGACATTGTTTGCCCAGTTTTTTTGGTTGCAGCCACTGAAGCACAGAGGCCAGAAAAAATTAAACCAGTAGGGTTTGCACCCTAGTTTGTAACGGTGGCGGAGGGAGGAGGACGCTAAAGGACAGCTGTGTGTGGAGTCATGAGGCTTGAAGAGAAGGACAGCTGCATAGAAGTCAGAACAAGTCTTCCGGCGTGCAGTAACCCTCCGAGATCCACCCCTCATTCATTTTAATAAAGGTCAGGTAATCGACACTTTTGTGACCTAGGCGAGTTCTCTTCTCAGTTACAATCCCTCCTGCTGCACTGAAGGTCCTTTCTGAGAGCACACTTGAGGCTGGGCAAGACAAGAGGTTCATGGCAAATTGTGACAGCTCTGGCCACAGATCAAGCCTGCGCACCCAGTAGTCCAGGGGTTCATCGCTCCTCAGAGTGTCGATATCTGCAGTTAATGCCAGGTAGTCCGCTACCTGCCGGTCGAGGCGTTCTTTGAGGGTGGATCCAGAAGGGTTGTGGCGCTGCCTTGGACAGAAAAACATTTGCATGTCTGACGTTACAGACCGGCCAAAGGGCTTTGTCCTTGCAGGTGTGCTCGTGGCAGGATTACTGGCACCTCTGCCCCTGGAATGTTGATGAGTTCCTGAAGTGACATCACCCTTAAAAGCATTGTACAACATGTTTTGCAGGCTGGTTTGTAAATGCCGCATCTTTTCGGACTTGTGGTATGTTGGTAACATTTCTGACACTTTATGCTTGTACCGAGGGTCTAGTAGCGTTGCGACCCAGTACAGGTCCTTCTCCTTAAGCCTCTTGATACGGGGGTCCTTCAACAGGCATGCCAGCATGAAAGACCCCATTCTCACAAGGTTGGATGCAGAGCTATCCATCTCCGCTTCCTCATTATCAAGGACTGCATCATCCACGGTCTCCTCCCCCCAGCCACGTACAAGACCAGGGGTCCCCAAAAGGTCACCACTAGCCCCCTGGGAAGCCTGCTCCTGTTGGTCCTCCTCCTCCTCCTCCACAAAGCCACCTTCCTCCTCTGACTCCACTTCTGGCACCTCTCCCTGCGTTGCAGCAGGTGCCTGGGTTCGTTCTGGTGATTGCGACCATAAATCGTGCGCTTCCAGCTCCTCGTCACGCTGGTCTACAGCCTCATCTGTCACTCGTCGCACGGCACGCTCCAGGAAGAAAGCGAAGGGTATTAGGTCGCTGATGGTGCCTTCGGTGCGACTGACCATATTTGTCACCTCTTCAAAAGGTCGCATGAGCCTGCAGGCATCGCGCATAAGCACCCAGTAACGGGGGAAAAAAATCCCCAGCTCTGCAGATTCAGTCCTACCACCCAGTTCAAAAAGGTACTCGTTGACGGCCCTTTGTTGTTGCAGCAGACGTTCCAACATAAGGAGCGTTGAATTCCAGCGAGTCTGGCTGTCAGAAATCAAACGCCTGACTGGCATGTTGTAGCGCTGCTGAATGTCAGCAAGGCGTGCCATGGCTGTGTAGGAACGTCTGAAATGGGCCGACACCTTTCTGGACTGGGTGAGAACGTCCTGGAATCCTGGGTACTTGGAGACAAAACGTTGGACTATTAAATTTAACACATGTGCCATGCAGGGCACATGTGTTAAATTTCCCAGTCTCAACGCTGCCAACAGATTGCTTCCATTGTCACACACCACTTTTCCGATCTGCAGTTGGTGTGGGGTCAGCCACCGATCGGCCTGTGACTGCAGAGATGACAGGAGTACAGATCCGGTATGGTTTTTGCTTTCCAGGCACGTCATCCCCAAGACAGCGTGACAACGGCGTACCTGGCACGTCGAATAGCCTAGGGGGAGCTGGGGGTGCACAGGTGTGGAGGAGGAGAAGGAGGACCCAGCAGCAGAGTAAGAAGAAGAAGAGGAAGAAGACGAGGTAGAGAGCGATGGAGGAGTAGAGGTGGTGGCAGAACCGCGTGCAATCCGTGGCGGTGACACCAACTCCACTGTTGTTGTTGTTGTTGAGCTACCCATTCCCTGCTTCCCATTCCCAGCCATTACCAAGTTCACCCAGTGGGCAGTGTAGGTGACATACCTGCCCTGACCATGCTTGGAGGACCATGCGTCAGTAGTCATATGGACCTTTGGCCCAACACTAAGTGACAGAGATGCGGTAACTTGGCTCTGCACATGTTGGTACAGGTGTGGTATTCCCTTTTTAGAAAAAAAATTGCGGCTGGGTACCTTCCACTGCGGTGTCCCAATTGCTACAAATTTGCGGAAGGCCTCAGAGTCCACCAGCTGGTATGGTAAAAGCTGGCGGGCTAAGAGTGCAGACAAGCCAGCTGTCAGACGCCGGGCAAGGGGGTGACAGTCAGACATTGGCTTCTTACGCTCAAACATGGCCTTCACAGAAACTTGGCTGGTGGCAGATGACTGGGAATGGGAACAGGTGGTCAAGGTGGAAGGCGGAGTGGAGGGTGGTTCAGATGGGTCAAGGAGAGCAGAGGTAGAGCAGTAAGATGCTGGACCAGAAGGAGTGTGACTTTTAGTTTGCCTGTTGCCTTTGAGGTGTTGCTCCCAAAGTGCTTTGTGCTTGCCGCTCATGTGCCTTCGCATAGAAGTTGTACCTATGTGGCTGTTGGGCTTACCAAGGCTCAGTTTCTGACTGCACTCATTGCAAATTACAATGCTTTTGTCAGAGGCACACACATTAAAAAAATGCCACACTGCTGACTTTTTGGAAGTCTGCGATCTGGCGGTAACAGTAGAAGTTGGCGGCATTGGCGGCAATGGCGGGTGCGTTGGCCGGCTGAACACAGGTGCCGATACATGTTGTTGCCCTACTGATCCCTGCGGGCTGGCCTCCCTGCTTCTTCTAAGTCTTATTCTCCTACTGCCTCTCTGACTCTCCGTCTCTCCATCTGAACTACCCTCCTCTTGCTCTCTTCTACTAGGCACCCACAAAACATCAATCTCCTCATCATCATTCTCCTCAGATGCATCAATTTCTTCTGACACATCACAGAAGGAAGCAGCAGCGGGGACCTCCTCCTCCTCCTCATCACTCATCATTATGTCCATCTCTGTCGTGTTCTCTGCCAGAATTAAATCTGGTGTAACGTCCTCATCTCCTTCATCTTCTTCTGCCAATAATGGTTGCGCATTACTCAGTTCAAGAAACTCATGGGAAAATAACTCCTCTGACTCCAGTGAAGATGGGGCACCGGTGGTGGAGGAAGTGTTACGTGGGGTGGCCATAGCAGTGGAGGATGAGGAGGATGTTGTGGTAAAGTTAGAAACGGTAGAGGATGGGGTGTGCTGTGTAAGCCAGTCAACTACCTCTTCAGCATTTTGGGAGTTCAGGGTCATTGGCTTTTTAAAACTGGGCAATTTGCTAGGGCCACAGGATTGCATAGCAGCACGGCCCCTAGCACGGCCTCTGCGTGGCGGCCTGCCTTTGCCTGGCATTATTTTTAAAAAAACAACAACAACAAAAACTCAGTTGGTTTTTCTGGAAACGATAATACACACAGCTAGATGGCAGTTTGAAGAAAACAGTGTGCAAATAATGCCTACAAGATCAACGTATACACTACTACAGCGGTGGATACGGATTACGTAAAATATATGAATGCTGCTTGAAAAAAAGTAACTCAAGTGGTTTTTCTAGAGACGATAATATTATCAATATTTAGACAAAATGTGAACAAGCTCACACAGCTAGATGGCGGTTTGAAGAAAACACTGTGCAAATAATGCCTACAAGGTCAACGTATACACAGCGGTGGATACGGATTACGTAAAATATAAGAATGCTGCTTGAAAAAAAGTCACTCCGGTGTTTTTTCTGGAGACGGTAATATTATGGATATTTAGACAGAATGTGAACACGGGCACACAGCTAGATAGCAGTTGGTTGAATAACACACTGGGCAAAAAATGCCTACAGGGCAAATAATGCCTACAAGGTCAACGTATACACAGCGGTGGATACGGATTACGTAAAATATAAGAATGCTGCTTGAAAAAAAGTCACTCCGGTGTTTTTTCTGGAGACGGTAATATTATGGATATTTAGACAGAATGTGAACACGGGCACACAGCTAGATAGCAGTTGGTTGAATAACGTATGGCGAAAAATGACTATTTTCAGCATTTATATGGCATATTTTTTCTGGCAACTGTGCTTCAGTGGCTGCGTCCAAAAAAACTGGGCAAACAATGCCTACAAGGTCAACGTATGGCAGTTGTTTAAAGAGAACAGTAGATTACTAGCCAGCAAAGCTACCTAAGCTAAAATGTCCCTCAAATCCCTGCAGACTTCTGTCCCTCCAATACAGAGCAGTATCACGCAGATTACTAGCCAGCAAACTTACTATCATCTGTCCCTGAAATCACTAACAGCTCTCCCCCTACACTATCTCTTCCAAGCACACACAGGCAGATTTTTCAGATACATTTTTGCCCTTGATCCCCCTCTGGCATGCCACTGTCCAGGTCGTTGCACCCTTTAAACAACTTTAAAATCATTTTTCTGGCCAGAAATGTCTTTTGTAGATGTTAAAGTTCGCCTTCCCATTGAAGTCTATGGGGTTCGCGAACCGTTCGCGAACCGCTCGCAATTTTGCGCAAGTTCGCGAATATGTTCGCGAACTTTTTTTCCGACGTTCGCTACATCCCTAGTATTAAAAGGACAAGGAAAGTTAAACTTAAGAAATAGCTAGAAATGTTGTACATGATGTTTTGTGCTTCTGTACCAGCCCAAGGCAACCACAGCCCTTTGGCAGTAAAGATCTGTGTCTCCAAAGATGCCCCAGTAGCTCCCCATCTTCTTTTCTGCTGATTCACTGCACATGCTCTGTGCTGCTGTCACTTACTGAGCTTAGGGACCCACTCACAATATACAGTACACATAGAATAGAAATGTCACAATATAAGGCTGATTAGTAATTAATACACATAATTACTACATGGCAGCACAGAAACCAGTGCAATTAGCATCAGAATTTAATAATCAGCAAACCTGTAGCATCAGTTTATATTACAGCCAGGGAAGCTCATTTTCTGCTGGATAATTAGTGACGAGCCCTAAGCTTAGCTTCTCAACAGCCAATCAGAGCCCACTGAGCATGTGAGTGTCACAGACACTTTCCAAGATGGTGACCCCCTGTGACAAGTTTGAAGTCCTGGATCATTGCTGCTATTGACAAGCTCAAACTTTAGCCTTGTGCAATAAGTTCACTATATAAAATAGGCCATTTTTAGTGCTATTCACTTTTAATTCAATTCCAAAATGACAAGAGAAAGACAATAATGGCTGTTTAGGAGCCCTTTAACGTACAATACATTGTTGCTGGCTGATCACCCATTCTTGACCTGCTCCTCATTTTATCACAACCCTGTTACAAACGCTGAGCCATAGTGGCACATCTAGTTTTGCAATTTAAAATAAATATTTTTTTTAAGAGTTTTCTTAATAAGCAGCAGCAGCAGAAGTGGGCACAGAAGTGCTGTGTTTATCCTCACAGGAATCATTTTGTACTTAGCACTATCTTGCAAACACACAGGTGCAATTTTCCCTGACCAGCGGAGTCTCCAGAGCTCCATCTCTTAAAAAAAACCAAAACCCCTAGTTGCCGGCAAATGTTCCATTCGCTTAAAAGCACCCCGACCTGAACATTTCTATTATTCTCCACGGCCAACATCCCATCATGCAGCGTTGTGTATTATACAATCCATCTCTTTGGGTTGTAAAGCCCATTTTAAAAGGTGCTTAAGCTGTCGAAGTGGGCGATTAACCCTTTTAAAAGATAATGATGGATCTCGGGCAAAAAAAAAACGGTTACACTTTTCCCTTTGTGAGCAGCAAGACTCTGATCTAATGTTCCTTTTCCCCATGTCCATTAAATGACACCATTTGAAAGGAGAAAGCTGTAAGCTGACGTCCTCTTCATTGTAAATAAACCACTCTGAATAAAAATGCTCAGATTTGGTAAAACGTCTACATTTAGGTATTTAAAGGGTAAATGCACAATCTTTTCTTGTCAAATTGTTCAAGAGGCAGTTTTTTGTTGTGCTGCAGCTTAAAGCATCCACAGAATCCAGAAGAATACAACCTTTACCTGGGATTCATCATTTGAACCAATCTTTAGCTTTGTTTCAGGGATAGAATAACAAAAGTGGCAGAAGAGGGCAGCACATTTTCCTTAATCTCCAAAAGCTCCTGCACCGCAAACATAAATGACATTATAGAAGACACTGGTGCATTTACGACTGAAAGGAACAGAAGCTGCACTAGAAGCTTAAAAATCAGGGCATACGGTATTTCAAATGGCTGGACTTGGTCATGTTTTATTCCATATTACTAAGTGTTACTATTTTTGTGTATTGTGTGTTGTGTTTTGATCATCTGTCATAGAAAAGTTATTCCATTCCAGCAGTCAATGTCTTATCTGCAACATAAATAAGATTATAGCCCTCTCTTGCTTTCAAACACATGTATTTATGGGACTGCAGCTTTGATAGATCTTTATGGGGCATTCATTGAGAAGCCATTGGTATAGCATAATACATTTTATAGATGGGAAGAGTGTGGAACAATGGTTAGAGTAGGGAAAGATACTGACAGTAGGACAAAAAGGAGACTGTAGGGAAAGAGAGTGAAGGTCATGTCTGGACTGAGACTCAAAATAGACCCTGACATTTCAAGTACACAATTGCCCAAACAGCCATGCACAGGCCTAATGTAAAGCAGTTTACAGCAGCCACTTTGGCATTTGTGACAGTCCAGGCCTGGTGACAATTAGACAACATGGTGACAGTAGGCCCATTAGGCAATGTAAGTAAATGAAGGAGAAATTAGGAACAGATGACAACAAATGGACAAGATGGAGAAAGCAAGGCACGATGGGAAAGCATGGAAAGCTAGTGACAGTAGAACAAGATGGAGACTATAGGACAAGATGGACACAGTAAGGTATGATGAAGACAGTAGGACAAGATGGAGACCATAGGGTAAGATGGAGACAGTATGAAGAAAGTAGGACAAGAAGGAAACAGAAATACAAGATGGTTACAGACAGTAGGACGAGATAGAGACATTAGGTAAGATAGAGATGGTAGGAAAAGATGGAGACAGTAGGGCATGATGAAGAGGGCAGGACAAGATGGAGACATTGGGCAAGATAGAGAAGCTGGACACAATGGAGGAAGTACAGCAAGATGTAGACAGTAGAGTTGAGCAAAATGGAGACAGTAGGACAAGATGGGGAGATTATACAAGCTACAGATAGCAGGATACAATGGAGACAGTAGCGCAAGATGGAGACAGTAGAGTAGAGCAATATGAATACAGTAGGACAAGATGGAGACATAAGGCAAGATAGCAGGACACAATGGAGACAGTAGAGCAAGATGGAGACAGTAGAGCAAGATATTAGGTAAGATAGAGATAGTAGGACAAGATGGAGACATTAAGTAAGATAGAGATGGTAGGACAGGATGGAGAACATTGTATGACAATATGGAGACAGTAGGTCAAAATGGAGATAGTAGGGCAAGATTATTACAAGGTTAAGATGGTGACATTAAGAAAATAAGAAGACAGTAGGACAAGATGTGGACAGTAAGACAAGATAGTGAGAGTGGTGACATTAGAATCACATGGTGACAAAAGGGGAAGACAGAAACAGTTCAGCAAGTTCATGATAGTTACTGTCATTCTTCCTGTACTAGACCAGACTAGTCTGGTTGGGGGATGGGGCTAAATTTTTTTGTGTGCATAAATTGGAGACAGTATTAGGGCTGCAAGATGAAACATCCATTTCTAGAGTTAATTTAATGTGTCACTATAGTGTTACCGCCTCCAATCCTGGTGAACTGCACCCCGATCTAGGCTGGTGGAGGGGACATTTATACACTCTACATCACCAAATACTCTGGGCCACTCCCATTGCAAAAATTCTTGCAAAAGTGACATTTAATCTACGATGGATTGAACATGCACCATTTTTTAAGGAGAGAAATAGTAAAGCGCCTGAGCCGTTCCCCAGTTTTATGGAAATATCACTTTCTTGCTGACTTGCTGGAGTAATGCTTTCTGCTGCCTCCTGCAATAAATCATTCCTTTCCCTGATTTTAATAACATTTCTGGAGCTTAACGGCTATTTTGTGGCTGCTTTCACCCCATGTAGTTACTGGATAACAGCCACAGTGATTTAAGCTTGGGGACACGTGTAGGGGAACGGCAGGTTTTTTGGAAAGTGCCAACCTGCACTCGATCATTCTCATTCTCTGTTTCTCACTCTTTTTCACACTCCCTTCCTCTTTCTCTGTCTCTCTCGCCTTATTCTTTCTTTCTTTCTTTCTTTCTTTCTTTCTTTCTTTCTTTCTTTCTTTCTTTCTTTCTTTCTTTCTTTCTTTCTTTCCTTTCTTTCTGTCTCTCTCTTTATTTTTTCTTTCTTTTCTTTTCTTTCTTTCTTTCTTTCTTTCTTTCTTTCTTTCTTTCTTTCTTTCTTTCTTTCTTTCTTTCTTTTTCTTTCTTTCCTCTTTTATCCCTTCTTTCATTCTTTACTTTTCTTTACTCGTTTCTCCCTTCTTTCTTCTTTCACTCTTTTGTCCACTCTTTTTTTTAATCATTTTTCCTTTCTTCTTTCTTTTTCTTTCTTTCTTTCTCTCTTTCTTTCTTTCTTTCTTTCTTTCTTTCTTTCTTTCTTTCTTTCTTTCTTATTGTACGTTGATACTGGTTAGATTTCAGGTTAGCCACTTATACTCTGTGACATTTTGAATTCTTGCCTATTCTTACTCATTATTTGTTCTTCAAAGATCTTAACAGCAATAGTATAAATATTAGACTATCTGGGAATTACAGCCTTTACAATATTGCAATTAGAATATATCACAGATGTAAAGTCCCACTATGAGGAGACACTGGGATTTATTTACTAACACTGGACAAATTTACAGCTGCTATGGTGTGATCAAAGATAATCCCTAATTGGCTGCAAATGTGGCCAGTGTTAGAAAATGAGTTTAATTTAAGTGGCTGGTAAAGGTAGACTGTTAATAAAAAAATAGATTGGAATTGATGTAAAGTGGCAGTGGCTAAAAGTGACACTATCCTTTGGAAGCAGGAGAAGGTGGGGTGATTTTTAACACAATTCCAGTTTCAAACTTCTGTCACGTATCATGTGAATTTGTAGCATTGTTTTTATACTGCAACTAAAATTTGAATGAACATTCAATTTCCCACGGCTAATTCACAAGGGCAACAGAGGGGGCGAGTTACATGTATGAGAGATGGTAGGAAGGTGCAGGCCATGCAGAAAATTAGAAGTGGTCTTTTCATGGTGATTCCAGATTGGAGGTATGCTGATATTTGTATTGGCTACATGTGAACTGGAATACAGACCAGTTGATTAGCGATGGACTAGGGCATGGGACTTTTCTAAAAAAAAAATAAATAAAAAAAGCAAATCTTTCCTTAAAGTAACAGAAATAAGCACCTAAAGTCAAGCAATAACCACTAATGTCTGACAGTTAATCAAAGCCCATATCTGCTTTGTGATAATATTGCTCCTAAATTGTTTGATATCAGAGAGAGTTTATATGAGTTTCTTATTCAAGCTGTTTGCATAATGCACAATGAAGTAATTACCAACAGTAAAGAAACACTTATCTGTCTGAGAAAGGCAACGTTTTTCCTTCCAATGAGTCCCTGCGCCTTACTTTATGGCTTTGCTTATATAAATCAAAGGACTGGAACTGCTCAAATGAAAAACTAGAAAAAATGCATCTTCTTTTTTAAAATGAAAAAGAAACGCTAGCCAAGGAAGCAAGCTGCTTTATTACAAACTTACAAATATTTAGAATTAAAGGGTTTAATTGGAACATCTATGTTCTCATAAAAGCAAATTGAACTCATACTGTACGTGTTAATCAACTCGTCAGGGTCCTCGAATATTCAGCAGTTTTTATTTAAAACCTTGTGGAACCCTGGATACAGCCTATGTCAGTAAGGAGTGATGGGAGTGTGTATATGTCTCCCCTCCACTCTCGCCACAGGACAACAGAGAAAAGCTGCTGACGCGTTTTGCTTTCAGTTTAAATGCAGTACAATACAAAGACATTGTATATGACATGCCAAGAACAAACCATCTCCGTATTTTGTATTTATACATATGGATAAGAGAACCCAGTTAAATATGAGGGTATTGCTTATTATGTGCCAAGAATATAATGACTCTATTTGAAAGGAAAATAACAATGCCATATACACACTTTTCAATTTCCTATTATTTTTAGCAACATATTGAGACAAACAGATAAATGCAAGAGAAGTCAGATGTACAGTGGGACCCAATTTCGAGTGCCCAGATCCCATTACATGAATGGCCCAATGCACACATGGTCAAGTTGAGAGACTGAGAGCCTGCAGGTTTCAGATGAGTATGTCAAGATGTTGGTATTACTGCAAAGATGGATAATGACAGTAAGACAAGGCAGTGACATTCGGAAGATATACAAATTTCAGGGAAAGGTTGTGTCAAAATGGCAAGATGATGCAGTAGGGCAAGATGGTGAAAGCAAATCAAGATAGTGACAGTAAGACAAGATGGAGGCAGCGGGACAAGATGGAGGCAGTAGGACAAGATGGAGACAGTAGGACAAGATGGAGGCAGTAGGACAAGATGATGACAGTAAGGCAAGATGAAGATAGTAAGATAAGATGGTGACAGTACCATAGGTTGTAGATGACAAGGCAAGATGGAGACAGTAGGACAAGATGGATGCAGTGGGACAAGATGGAGGCAGTAGGACAAGATGGAGACAGTAGGACAAGATGGAGACAGTAGGATAAGATGGTGACAGTAGGACAAGATGATGACAGTAGGACAAGATGATGACAGTAAGGCAAGATGAAGATAGTAAGATAAGATGGTGACAGTACCATAGGTTGTAGATGACAAGGCAAGATGGAGACAGTAGGACAGGACGGAGTCAGTAGGACAGGATGGAGTCAGTAGGGCAAGATGGAGACAGTAGGACAAGATGGAGACACTAAGGCAAGATATTGATTAGTAGGACAGTAGGACCAGATGGCGAAAGTAAGGCAAGATGAAGACAGTAGGACAAAAAACTAAGGCAAGACAGTATGATAAGACAGTACGAAAAAATGGAGACAGTAAGACAAGATGGTGGCAGTAGAACAAAATGAATACAGTAGGACAAGATGGTGACGGTTGGACAAGATGATGACAGTAAGGCAAGATAAAGATAGTAGGATAAGATGGTGACAGTACCACAAGATGTAGACACTAAGGCAAGATGATCACAGTAAGGCAAGATGGAGACAGTAGGATAAGATGGTGATAGTACCACAAAATGGAGACACTAAGGCAAGATAGTGACAGTAGGACAAGTCTGTGACAGTAAGGCAAGATGGAGACAGTAGGACAAGATGGAGACAGTGAGGCAATAAATTGGAAAGGCAGGTAGGCAAGATGGCAACCCTATGTTAAGAGACCAGATAAATAAGGGACCCTGCAATATAAATGTAGCTCAGGCCGAGGTCTAAAGCAGGCTGGGAAACACAGAGCAACAGAAAATGGTTTAGCTGGAGCAACTCAAGTTGATTTAACATGAATCTCCCTGGAAGAAAAATGGAGTCACAACTGATAAAAGCAGTCCGATGACACGCCTGCCCACCAAATCCACATGACGAGTTATCAGACTCACCTGCATAAATATGAGCCGTGACAGTAACATGACTCAATATTACCCTTATCTGTCTCCCACATAATCTAGATGTCAGCAAAGTCATAATAGTGATAAAAGATTTCTACACCGGCCTATTAGAGTTCCTATACAAGAGACTAGACAATGCATAAATCATCTGAATGGAGCTTCAGATCAGAGCGAGAGAGAAGTGCGATGGAGGCAGAAAGGCAATGAAAAATCATGACAATTAACACTGAGACCCTGAGTCCCTTGTATTTGTCACCGCAGAACAATTACTATGATCACCAAGAATCACATTAACAGAATTAAAGGACAAGTGACATTTGTGAATCACGGACAGCAGGTGGTTTACACAGGCCTCTGCCAAGAATTTAATAAAACCTTTATTTTTCCTAATGTGTTTGTCTTTTATATCGACATAATTCACATAGGTTTGTGTCTTGTGATGTAAATATCTCTGTGGTAACAAATAGCGATGAACAAATCTGTCCTGTTTTGCCAAAAAATTTGCGAAACACATTGAAGTCAACAGGTGGCAATTTTTTTTTACACTTGCAACTTTTTATTCTTCCTCCAAATACATCAAGTCAATGGGCATTTTTTCTTGTAGTGACTTTTTTTGTGATGGCGACTTTTTTTGTCTTGGCGACTTTTTGTGCAAAATGCATTAAAGTCAATGGGCATTCTTCTTTCTCACGTCATTTCTTGCTCAAATTGGCTTAAACAAAATAGGCGTTTTTTCTGGCGCGACTTTTTTTTTCGCTGCAAATTTTTGCAGCAGTTTCACGAAAAAAATTCGGTTATCACTAGGAATATATATATATTTATAACTACAGTGGATAAAATCACAATAATTACAGCCTAAGTCAAGAATGCATACATGGTTCCCTATCAGGTCGGCTTCTTTCTTTTCTGACTTCTCTATCACTCACGCCTTAGTGGGCTCATTAAACAGGACTTCTGAAAAGGCTTTTTCGAGGCTTTTTTTCTTTAAGTTTTTTATTTAGCTTAGAGAGAGAACACCCACCTGAAAAAAGGGGAGGAATAACTCTAAGAAGGGATCAGATGATAACAAAATTGACATTATATTCAAAAATATTTGAACATATTTTAATTCCCCCACCCATATTTATTTTTACATCTCACCTGAGATAAAATGATGGGGCCTAATGGATACCAGTTCAGCATCTCCATACCCTTACTCCATACCAGTGATACCCAACCAGTAGCTCATGAGTAACATGTTGCTCGCCAAGCTCTCAGTGACCTCAAAGCAGGTGCTTATTTTTGAATTCCAGGCTTGGAGGCAAGTTTTAGTTGTTTAAAAACCATGTGTACTGCCAAACAGAACCTCCTGTAGGCTGCCAGTCCACATAAGCACCACCAATAAGTCAGAACCCATATTTGGCAACCCCAGGAACTTTTTTCATGCCTTCATTTGTTTTATAAACGAATGGGGCTCAAAGGAAAAAGGATTGGGGACTCCTGCTCCCTTCCCAACCAAGACAAGGTAGTCTCCAAGCTTCAAGCAGGTCCAAGCAGGACCCGAAGCTGCAGGTGGAATTCTGGGAAAATAGGCAAGATCCATTATTATTTTCTTGCCTTTTCCCATTTGATGGACATAACCCATTATATTTATAATTCCATATGCTGACTGTGCATCATATTCTTTAGTCATTCTGCATCTTTCTACTTCCTTTGAAAAGACTTTTCTTTACATGCATTGTGTGTTGATGCTACCGTGTACCATGAACAGAGATAATAAGAAAACACAGCAATTAATCATGTTTGAACCTTTAAATCATTCTCATCGGGAAAACCCTTCACCTTGACCTCATCAGGCACCTTTATTTCCCCGAGATTAAAAGCTGACCCAGAGCAATACATCATGCTGAATGTTATGCTTATTACATGCATTTCGGAGAGACTGATAATGAAAGAGGGAATAAGAGAGATATCACCCATTGATTACTAATATCAAACACTAAAGGGCTGCAGCCTATTAATTACTTGGTTTCATTTAGCACCTTCTGCTGTTGGTGGGTAGTGATGGGCGAATTTGTGCCGTTTTGCTTCGCCGAAAAATTCGCGAATTTCGCGCGAAATTCGCGAAACGGCAAAAAATTAGTGAAACTTCGTTTTCGACGCCGGCGCCCGTTTTTGACGCCGGCGAATTTTTTCAGTGAATTTTCGCGGGCGTTTCACGAATTTATTCGCTGGCGGCGAATCGCGCAAATTCGCCGCGAATTCGCGCCTGGCGAATGAATCCGCCCATCATCATGGTGGGGACTTCAGCACTGCAGCAACTGCCCTATTGCTTAGCCCTAGAACATATTACAGACAGGAACATTCTGATGGAAGCTTACAGGGGGTGGGACTGAGAGTCTGTAATTCAAGCAATGGGTGGGACTAGAACACGCTGATGGAAGCTTAAAGGGACAGGACTGAGAGTCTGTAAGTCAAGCAAAGGGTGGGACTAGAACACTCTGATGGAAGCTTAGAAGGGTAGGCACTGAGAGTCTGTAATTCAAGCAATGGATAGGGCTAGAACACTCTGAAGGAAGCTTACAGGGGATGGGACTGAGAGTCTGTAATTCAGGCAGTAGGTGGGATCAGAATACTCTGATGGAAGCTAAAAGGGGAGGGACTGAGAGTCTGTAATTGAAGCAGTAAGCGGGACTAGAACACTGATAGCAGCTGACAGGAGTAGGCGCTGAAAGTCTGTAACTCAAGCAGTGGGTGAGAAAATTCTGATGGAAGCTTACAGGGGAGGGGCAGTGAATGTAACTTAGGCAGTGGGAGGGACTAGAACACTCTGATGGAAGGTTACAGCACACAGAACACACCGGCACAACATGGGTACTACTAGCAGGTATAACCTTGCTCGTTTATTGCGGATGCAACGTTTCGGGGCGTGACCCCTTTCTCAAGCAAGTCTTGAAACGCCCCGAAACGTTGCATCCGCAATAAACGAGCAAGGTTATACCTGCTAGTAGTACCCATGTTGTGCCGGTGTGTTCTGTGTCCACGTTGCTTCTGAGGTTGCCCTATTCCTCTATCATCGAGCACCTGGGATTCGTTTGTTTCTGGACGGCCAGGGTGTGCGAGTATAAGTTTTTCCTTTTACAGGTTACAGCACACACCATGTTCTCTGTATTTTAGGGGTTGGTCAAGACCAAGCTACTGCAGATACTGTTTAGGAAAACATTGCTGCACCCATGCTTTAGATTAGACATGCAGTAGAAGGCATCTTCCAGTGATTAAATGGATGTCTATGCAAAACAGATATTAGATGACATTTTCCTTGCCTTAGAATAAAGAGATGTTCTCTAATAAATGGACTTCTGGCTAAGTACCACACCAATCACTGATCTGGGCGCCCCAGGGGTTTTATTCTATACACATCCCATTCTCTATAAGCATCAAGATATTTGAACTACATCATTTCAGCAAGATTCGGCCGAATCCTTGTGCCTGGCCGAACTGAATCCTAATTTGCATATGTAAATTAAGGGCGGTTAGGGACTTTTCGTCACAAAAGAAGAATTTTTTCCACTTTTTCCTTTCCTGCCCCTAATTTGCATATGCTAATTAGGATTTAGTTCGGTATTAGGCCAAATCTTTCACCAAGGATTCGGGGATTCGGCTGAATCCCAAATAGTAGATTCAGTGCATCCCTAGTTGCTAGGATTCAAATTCCCCTAGCAACCATACATTGATTTGAATAAAAGACTGGAATATGAATAGGAGAGGCCTGAATAGAAAGAGGAGTAATAAAAAGTAGCAATAACATTACATTTGTAGCCTTACAGACCATTTGTTTTTTAGATGGGGTCAGTGATCCCCCATTCACTGGAAAGAGTCAGAAGAAAAAGGAAAATAACTCAAAAACTATAAAAAAAAAAAAAATAGAAGACCAATTGAAATTTTGCTTAGAATTAGCCATTTTATAACATACTAAATGTTAACTTGAAGGTGAACCACCCCTTTAACATGCACAAAGGCATAAGTCATATAAAACCGATTAGTGATGCTAAATGTAAACTTAAAAATATCCTACACAGATATCAAATGATGATCGTCCCCCCCTCCTGGGAAATATTGGTATGTCCTAGCTCTGTGAACATGATTCCATGGCATACATTTCATGTTCTACTTGGTATTCCCCAAACATCCAGTATTCTCTATACATTACATGAACCGTTTTTATGGGATGTGCAATCTACGGCGGCACAGGATAAATCTCCCCGGCAGTTTTCTGATCCCAAGTAGGCGCTTGGTGGAAGGAAATCTTTTGCCTTGTTTTCTTATCTCCAGCAAAGATGTACAAAGCGTTTGACCCTAACATGAAAGTAATCCAAAAATCTAATTGGCTCTGACATTTCACAGTCGTTGGGAAAAGAGGCCAACGAGTTATAGCTTCTGGGTTCGAAGGCGTTTGGAGGAAAAGTAAATGAGAGATAGGAAATTTCATTAGAAAAAATCGTCGGGACTCGGCTTTGGAAAACAAGGGCAATATATTAATTCTGGATGTGAAGCCGTCTAGAGAATAACATTAGCTGGTTGGGTTGCTCTTCGCTGAATTGCAATCAGATCAGAAGTGAATATGAGGGCTTGGAAAGGATGTTATTTTTTCCCTGATTTATATAATGCCGGTACATTGCACATTGAGGGTTTATATTAGTCCCTGAGCTTACAGTCTAAGGTTCCTCTCAGTGGCGTAACTAAAGTGCGCCAGGCCCTCCCTGCCAAAAAATCCCAGTGCACTCCGATCCCCGTCCTCCCGCCCACTTCCCAGCCCCACCCACTTCCCAGCCCCTCCCACTTCCTGCTTGGCCCCACCCACTCTCCACCTTGACTCTGACCACTATCCAACCTGTGCTGCATGTAAGAGAGTTGCTGGGGAAGGAGGAGGGAGAATTCTTGTTAGCTATAAAGGAAGCAGACCCCGTCCTCCCGCCCACTTCCCAGCCCCACCCACTTCCCAGCCCATCCCACTTCCTGCTTGGCCCCACCCACTCCCCACCCATTCTCCACCTTGACTCTGACCACTATCCAACCAGTGCTGCATGTAAGAGTGTTGCTGGGGAAGGAGGAGGGAGAATTCTTGTTAGCTATAAAGGAAGCAGACCCCGCAGTTCGTGCCCCCTTTTCCCCGGGCCCCCCTGTAACTAGTCCCCATCACACACACTTTGAACATTTTTATTGGGAGCCAGAGTCCTCTTGGTCTCAAACATGACTTGGACTAGATAGACTTAAAGGGGTTCTTCTCCTTTAAATAACATTTTAATATGATGTAGAAAGTGATATTTTCAGACAATTTGCAATTGGTTTTAATTTTTTTTAATTATTTGTGTTTTTTTTTATTCAGCAGCTCTCCAGTTTGCAATTTCAGCAGCCTGGTTGCTAAGGTCCAAATTTACCTAGCAACCATGCATTGATTTGAACAAGAGACTGGAATGTGAATAGGAGAGGCCTGAATAGAATAGAGCAGAGAGTCAAGAGAGAGTCAAGAGTGAGTTTATTGTAATAATAAACTAGTAATAAGAAGTAGCAATAACAATACATTTGTAGCCTTACAGAGCATTTGTTTTTAGATGGGGTCAGTGACCCCCATTTGAAAGCTAGAAAGTGTCAGAAGAAGAAGGAGAAATAACAGTAAAAAATAAAGAAAAAGACAAATTGAAGTTGATTGGAATTAGCCATTCTATGACATACTATAAATGAACTTAAAGACGACCCACCCCTTCATTGGTAATGATGCTCCTCATGGGCAGGGACGTCCAACTTGCAGAACTCGACTATTGTTGAACTGAAAATATGTACAGCTGTCTCCTGGTGATAATTACATGTATAATCATATAACTCACCAACTAGTGCACATTCACATTGATTTATATCATAAATTTCAAATTGGTGATAGCAATCAAAAAGCAAATACTGCGCTTGTTGTTTTCCACCGACTACAATGTTATGATGAGTAGGGACTGGCCTTTCCTCATTAGTCGGGCCCAAATTGTGTATTCATGTGTGTACAAGAGATAATTACTGGCTGAGGGTTACTCACTGTGCTTCTGATTGCAGTCATGGGAGGCGGCCGAGAGCTTGTCCAGCATTTTAATCGACACTAATGTGATACATCATGTGACACGTCCCTTAATAATACTCTGCTTATTGTATCCTTGATAGACGGCGTAATAGAAGAATAATGCATCGCCTGTTGTCATATATATTCTTTCATCCTTGTGCCTTTATATAGTCACAGAACAACCCCTTGGTGACTTCTAATATCCTTATCATTTACAGTAGGGGGTACATTATCCCTTATAATACATGAGTGATTCTCAGAGTTCCCTGTATAACTCAGCCTGCAGCCTTGTGCCTTTATATGGTCACAGAACAACCCCTCAGTGACTTCTAATATCCTTATCATTTACAGTAGGGGGTACATTATCCCTTATAATACATGAGTGATACTCAGAGTTCCCTGTATAACTCAGCCTGTAGCCTTGTGCCTTTATATGGTCACAGAACAACCCCTCAGTGACTTCTAATATCCTTATCATTTACAGTAGGGGGTACATTATCCCTTATAATACATGAGTGATACTCAGAGTTCCCTGTATAACTCAGCCTGCAGCCTTGTGCCTTTATATGGTCACAGAACAACCCCTCAGTGACTTCTAATATCCTTATCATTTACAGTAGGGGGTACATTATCCCTTATAATACATGAGTGATACTCAGAGTTCCCTGTATAACTCAGCCTGCAGCCTTGTGTCTTTATATGGTCACAGAACAACCCCCTCAGTGACTTCTAATATCCTTATCAATTACAGTAGGGGGTACATTATCCCTTATAATACATGAGTGATACTCAGAGTTCCCTGTATAACTCAGCCTGCAGTCTTGTGCCTTTATATGGTCACAGAACAACCCCTCAGTGACTTCTAATATCCTTATCATTTACAGTAGGGGGTACATTATCCCTTATAATACATGAGTGATACTCAGAGTTCCCTGTATAACTCAGTCTGCAGCCTTGTGCCTTTATATGGTCACAGAACAACCCCTCAGTGACTTCTAATATCCTTATCATTTACAGTAGGGGGTACATTATCCCTTATAATACATGAGTGATACTCAGAGTTCCCTGTATAACTCAGCCTGCAGCCTTGTGCCTTTATATGGTCACAGAACAACCCCTCAATGACTTCTAATATCCTTATCATTTACAGTAGGGGGTACATTATCCTTATAATACATAAGTCATACTCAGAACCGCATTCCTTAGGTGTCTATAAATAATAATGCAGGGAAGGAATGCTTCTATAATATGAGGGCTGTGTATCAATAAACAGAAAATCCAACACTTGAATAAATAGGAAACGCATATGCCAGAAGTTATATTCAGAATCCCTAGATAGCTGCATGTTGGTTGGTGGTTTTGCTCATGCAAATGAAGAGTAACACGTTTATGTAACAAATTTATTCTGACCCCCTTTGCCTGTAGAATGAGGCCACAGTCTCTGCTTCCTCCTCCTCCCCAGGCAGAGCGGGTGCAGCCGGCACACGCGGAGTTAAGAATTCAAGGGCAGAATTCCAAACAACCATTCCGCTGGGATTTAAGGAAGCGCTTAAATTATTTGTGAGCAAATCTGAAACCGGAGATCCGGAGATCTGCAAAAAGCGCAAATTTAGCAAAAAATTGCAGAGAAAAGTTTCCTGGTCGCTATTAAGATGAATTGCAGGCAGTGGCCCAGAAAATTGATTCTAATATTATTTAAGTCAGAAATAAAGAGAGTCGCTCTGTAAGTGAGAAATCAGAGATGGGGGAGACTTTATTGAGGGACACAGCATTTCACTGTATGTTTGCTCTCACTAGCACTGAGGCCATTCATTAACCTGGTTATGATGATCAGCCAATCACAGTGCATTTACTATTACAACATGTGCGGGTCATGTGTTTCTCATGGATGGACATTTGCTACTTAATCATAAATGTTTAGTAAAAGAAGGTTATTCCATAGAGTGGAGATGTGGGAGGAGCTCGAATCTCCATGCGGCGTGTGCTTTCTGCTCTCTCGGGCGCCAGAGAAGCGGGATGTCTGCTATGAAAACTGACAGTTAGGATAATGCACCTGCCAATCAGAGTTGAATTCAGTCTGTGATGTGACAAACTGCAGAGGAGAATGCAAACGCTGCATGGAGAACTCATCAGGCTCGGATGTATGATTTGGGCACCCCTAGACCAGAGAGATTAGGATGCCGCCCCTAAAATCGTGCCGCCCTAAATCTGGGCCTGGAAGTCTCAGATCTAGTGTGAGATTTATAGGGTCAGTTCCCCTTTAAGCTAACTTTTAGTATGTTATGAAATTTCTAATACTAAGCAGCTTTTCAATTGGCCTGCATTTTTTCCTTTTTATAGTTATTGATTTTTTTTGCCTTTTTTTCTTTTGACTTTTTCCAGCTTTCAAATAGGGGTCACTGACCCCATCTAAAAAAAAACCCAAATGCCCTGTAAGGCTACAAATGTACTGTTATGGCTACTTTTTATTCATTTACTCATCTTTCTATTCAGGCCTCTCCTATTCATTTTCCAGTCTCATATTCAAATCAACGCATGGTTGCTAGGGTAATGGGGACCCTAGCAACCAGATTGCTGAAATTACAAACTGGAGAGCTGCTGAATAAAAAGTTAAATAACTCAAAAACCACAAATAATGAAAAAAGAAAACCAATTGCAAATTTGCTCAGAATATCCCTCTCTTTCAGGGATCCCCAACCTTTTGAACCTGTGAGCAACATTCAGAAGTAAAAGGAGTTGAGAAGCAACACAAGCAAGAAAAATGTTCTTGGGGTGCCAAACAAGTGCTGTGATTGGCCATTTGGTAGCCCCTATGTGGATGTCAACCTACATTGAGGATCTGTTTGGCAGTGCATCTGGTTTTTATACAACTAAAACTTGCCTCCAAGCCTGGAATTCAAAAATAAGCACCTGCTTTGAGGCCACTGGGAGCAACACCCAAGGGGTTGGAGCAGTGGCGTAACTTGTTGTTACTGGGCCCCATAGCAAATTCAATTTAGGGCCCCAAAATATTTATAAGTTGGCCTATTTTACCAAGATATATTAAAATTGCTAATTAATTAGGGTCTCACTGGGCCCCCTACACTCCTGGGCCCCCCTGCAACCGCAGGGTCTGCTTCCTCTATAGTTACGCCCCTGAGTTGGAGAGCAACATGTTGCTCACGAGCTACTGGTTGGGGATCACAAGAAGAACACCCAATAATTACTAAGATTGGTTGCTATGGGTTACTAGACCTGATAACATCCCCCATAGCCCTTAAAGTAGATGAATATGATCCCAGTTGTCTCTGGGGGCTTCAGATCCCTTATTTATTTGCTACATTAGGCTTCAGAGATAGAGTAGAAAGCACCAAAGAGCAGTGTTTGGCAACACAAGGAGCGAGGGCCTGTTGATTAGCCGCCCGATCCATTATTCATGCTCTTCTTACAAGTACTTACATTGAACTCTGGACATTTCTACCGTCAGAATATCTGTTTTCCTTATGAATGTTTAAATCTCTGCTTAGCATTCACAGCCCGAGCCGGTGGCATCCATCATTCATATTATCAGCCGCAGAGCTGGGCGCAGAAACGCCTTGATACGATATTAAATCTGCACCCCCACAAACACACACCCAGCCGCCCAGTTTCCATTTCTCCAAGATGCATCAATTTAAAATAAGAAAAAAACAATAAAAAAGAAAATGTTTCTGTTTATTTCTCAATCTATAATCGTTCATAGAAAAATGCAATATATATACTGTATATATATATATATATATATATATATATAAAAGAAGGAAAAAAGCAGAAAAGCTGGTTGGAGTCAGCTTCGCGGGTGGTCAGATATTGTCCGCCCAATGCTACAGTCACTTATTCCCCAGAATACAGTAGGGCCGGGCCAGAGGTCATGTTATGCTCCATTGAAAATTTCATGAGTGTCCAGATGTTGAGGCTACAAAGCCAAGTCTTGTTCTGATTGATTGGGTCCATGATGTGGAAAGGCTTGGAGGGGAAAAGAAATAAACTGCAGCAGCAAATCAACTTTTTGACAGGGCTAAGTAACACTTACAGCTTGTCCTGCTGCAAAGAATTACTGGGGTTTCTATCTATTTCATTCTTAAAGTATGGGCACAGGTTAGTACCTAGCTATGAGAAATGAGAGCAGAGCAGACAGTAACCCTTCCAACACTTTCCTCTTGTCCCTATATATTAGGTACCTATCTAGTGTTACCAATCCCTATTTCTGTAGGGAAATGAGAGAGAGCAGACATTAACCCTTCCAACACTTTCCTCTTGTCTCTATATATTAGGTACCTATCTAGTGTTACCAATCCCTATTTCTGTAGGGAAATGAGAGAGAGCAGACAGTAACCCTTCCAACACTTTCCTCTTGTCTCTATATATTAGGTACCTATCTAGTGCTACCAATCCCTATTTCTGTAGGGAAATGAGAGAGAGCAGACAGTAACCCTTCCAACAATTTCCTCTTGTCCCTATATATTAGGTACCTATCTAGTGTTACCAATCCCTATTTCTGTAGGGAAATGAGAGAGAGCAGAAAGTAACCCTTCCAACACTTTCCTCTTGTCCCTATATATTAGGTACCTATCTAGTGTTACCAATCCCTATTTCTGTAGGGAAATGAGAGAGAGCAGACAGTAACCCTTCCAACACTTTCCTCTTGTCTCTATATATTAGGTACCTATCTAGTGTTACCAATCCCTATTTCTGTAGGGAAATGAGAGAGAGCAGACAGTAACCCTTCCAACACTTTCCTCTTGTCTCTGTCTCTATATATTAGGTACATATCTAGTGTTACCAATCCCTATTTCTGTAGGGAAATGAGAGCAGAGCAGACAGTAACCCTTCCAACACTTTCCTCTTGTCTCTGTCTCTATATATTAGGTACCTATCTAGTGCTACCAATCCCTATTTCTGTAGGGAAATGAGAGCAGAGCAGACAGTAACCCTTCCAACACTCTCCTCTTGTCTCTATATATTAGGTACCTATCTAGTGCTACCAATCCCTATTTCTGTAGGGAAATGAGAGAGAGCAGACATTAACCCTTCCAACACTTTCCTCTTGTCTCTATATATTAGGTACCTATCTAGTGCTACCAATCCCTTTTTCTGTAGGGGAATTAAAGAGAACTGAAATAAAAATCCGTGGGTAGGGGGAGACTGTGCCAATATAGGAGGCTGAAGGTGTTGCCACGCGCCAGTATTACTTTGTAAATATTCCATGTGATTGCAGGATCCCATTATATAAGGCAGGAATGTGCTCAATCGGATGTACCAGAGCCACAGGATCAATATTAGAGGTGAAATAAACAGAGGAATATTGGATATACTAAGCAACTGCTGGATAAGCCGCTGTAATTAATGAGGCCGAAATAAAAACTTTCTTTATTAAAAAAAACTCAATCTTTGGCAGATTAATGAATCTGTCTTAACACCAAACACCATGTGAATTATGTCAGTAGGGGAAGGGGAGCCTTTTATTTACCAGTAAAATGGTTATTAAGCTCCTACAAGGCCATATTCCTGTTCTACCCAAACGGGAGGGGGGGGGCTGTGTTATAAAAGTTTATCTGCCTGAAACTTGCACAGACTGAATGGAATAGGAAACAGCAGATGTGAAAGTTTTGCTGAAGGCACCAATGACCTGTTTTATTGTGCTCATTTCCTCTGTCTGTCCTTATGTTCTCAGAAGATAGACTTGCTTACTCAAGGGAGCAGAAATCGGCAAAACTCTAGTCCATCCAATCAGCTACCCTAGACTACTGCAGGAGGTTGTTGTCCAATAAAAGTGTACCCCAGTGTCCCAATGAGAACCCCAATTAGCACTCAAGGGCCTTTTAGTACAAGGAACTCTTGTCCAATCACAGTGTCCCCGAGAGAAACCCAATGACCACTCAAGGGCATTCCAGTACAAGAAACGTTTGTACAATCACAGTGTCCCCAGGAGAAACCCAATGAGCACTCAAGAGCCTTCTAGTACAAGGAACTCTTGTCCAATCACAGTGTTCCCATGAGAAACCCAATGACCACTAAAGGGTGTCTTCTAGTACAAGAAACTCTTGTCTAACTACAGTGTCCCCATGAGAAACCCAAATGAGCACTAAAAGGTGCCTTCTAGTACACGTAACTCTTCTCCAATCACAGGATTCCCATAAGAAACCCAATGAGCACTCAAGGGCCTTCTAGTACATGAAACCTTGTCCAATCACAGTGTCCCCATGAGAAACCCAATGAGCACTCAAGGCCTTCTAGTTCAAGAAACTTTTGTCCAATCACAGTGTTCCCATGAGAAACCCAACGAGCACTCAAGGGCCTTCTAGTACACGGAACTCTTTCCAATCACAGTGTTCCCATGGGAAACCCAATGAGCACTCAAGGGCCACTAGTACAAGAAACTCTTGTCCAACCTCAGTGTCCCCATATGAAACTGAATGAGCACTCAGTGGTGCCTTCTAGTAGGGTTATTAGACAATTCTACAGATGCTTTTTTGGTTCTTCAAGAAGGCCAGGCCCATGTACAATAGTATTTTCTGTAGTTCCCTTTCTGGAAGCTGGTAGGAGAAACTACTAGGAAACAGTCAGAAGGACATTGCTGGGAAGAAAGGGGAAATGGGAAATAGTTGAGGAGTAGGGGGTAGATGGTGATCGAAGAAGAAAACAGAACTGGGTATTGGATTTGGAAGTAGATTTGGAAGGGATCTTAATACAGAAGGTGGTAACAAAGGGAGAAGCAGGGGAAAATGAGGCCTTGCATGGGGGTTGATGTATATATTAAATGCAAACGGCAGCAGTTAAAAGCAGGGAGCACATGATAAAGGATTTAACAGAAAAGGGGAAGAGAAATGAGAAGTAGGATGATGCCCCCAAAACCCCAAGCCCCTCAACACTCCAAGCCACATCAGGGCTGAATTATTCTTTCTCTATATACAGTAACAAGTTCTTCATTATACACAAAAAAAATAGAAAATAGAAAAATAGGCAGAAAACCACCTGGTTTATGACTCAGTCACTTGGCAAATGAGTTTTATACTTCATTAACCCCCAACTGCAAATCCACCTATGACTACTGAGATGTTCCTGCCCAAATCCTATTAAATATGGAATTAAGCCCAATCTTGAGTTCTGCCAGTCCTCCCTTCATCCTTAGGGGTAAAGCTATTAAACAACAACCCCCTAATCTCACCGTGGATGGCAATTTGCAGCAAATAAATCCATTTAAATACGCGCCCCTAATGATGAGGTATGTTAATACCGAGGTCAAATCACTTCTCCAGCCGGTTGGAAAAACAAAGCTCTCCAAGTGACTGTCAATGACTTTCTCTGCTTCTATTAAAGCTAATCAGGAGGGAGCAGTGCACTTCCCAGGCACCACCGCTTATTTGTTAGAAACAAGAGGTTCTTGTACGGAGGGAGACGGCAGCGGTGCAATAGGTGGATAATAATTTCATTGGCTGGAAAAAAATATTATAATGCAGCCAAGAGTGCAGGCTGGGACTGATATGAGGGTGGGAAGATAACACAGATAGAAAGAGTTAAAACATAAAGCTGACCAAATCATACCTTCCCCTTTAAAATGAGACACCTTTAATAAACAGGCTGTATATGGAGTGCTGAAATCTCTGCAAATAAATGAACTACAATTTGAATGCCTTGAGTTGTAGAAGGGAGGATGCTGGGAGTTGTAGTATTCTCTGTTGCAGTGTATGCACTTGATTTGGGGGACGCAGAGATTTCAGTGCGTACCAGGAATGTGCCCCATGTTTGTGAGTGTGGGTGACAGTGTACCACTAATGTGAACTCGGTTTACTATAGACCAATTGTTCCCTCCATAGAGAATTTAGGGGCAGGAGGGACAGCAGAGCTGGACAGACATTCAGATGAAAGGGAAGCCATGCATTAGTGCTACACATAAGATATAGTGACACCAATAACTGCCACAGGGGAGGCTGAAATAGGGGCAGAAGGATAATCACAATGAGAGACTGGAGCAGAAGGGAGATCAGTGATAAAGGAAAGGGAAAGAGAGAGATAAGAATCAGAGAGAGATGAGGAGTGACAGCAGGGGGGACACCTTGTTACTGTCTACAGATTAAAGGGGAAGCAATGAGAGGTCTGAAGCCCTGGGGTATGTCAGAGAGCAGCCATGTTTTCTTTGGAACGAGTGTTTCTATTAGCAGGAGATATCATTATTATTATGCAGCCTCTGTATAAAGCAGTCAGATAGAACTGGGGATTAGACAGAGGGTACAGCTGATGGGGGGGTACATGAAAAGAACTGGGCACGGTGCAGAGAGGGCAGCAGAACAGGTACCAGATGATGGAATTAGGGATCCACTATTTTGTTTTTCGGCTGAGCCCCCCGAATCCGAATACCGAACCAAATCCGAATTGTAATTTGCATATGCAAATTAGGGGTGGGAAGGGGAAAACATTTTTTACTTTCTTGTTTTCTGACAAAATATCATGTGATTTCCCTCTCTACCCCTAATTTCGATATGCAAATTAGGATTCGGATTCGGTTCAGCAGGGCAGAAGGATTCGGCCGAATCTGAATCCGGCTGAAAAAGGCTGAATTTCTGGCCGAATCCCGAACCGAATCATCCCTGCATCCCTAGCTGGAATTATATATTCAGTGTCACTATATTAACCATTGCACTGCTAGACACATGTGTGCTCCTCATTCTGTTGGGTTCAGCATTAGCCAAGCAGATCTATAGTGAAATGGGGGGGGGGCACTGTCTGAATGGGGAAAGCAATAAATGCAATACCTTCCCAACCTGCACACAGTCTCTCTCTCTGTTCAACTACATTGTTTGGAACATACAAAAAGCCGAATATTTGTCCTATTACCCGTCTTTAGACAAGCCAGCCTGGCACAGCATTATCCCAGGACACAGTATAGACCCACACACTGTGCCAGAAGTCTGCAGGGAATATAATCCTTCCCCGGGAGCCCCCAATAATGAGTCAACATGAACCCCACTCACCACCCCCACACTGGCAGCTTTGTCTGAACTATATGTAGCCCCCCTGCACAGTGGCAGCTGTATCAAGTGTAGCCCAAACATCACCACCTTTATCTCACTGTGCCAGCTCTATCCTTGCTCTGTCCTCTCATTTACACTATCCATTCTATTCTGGGTTTTGTGCAGGTACAATTTAACCCACTCTCAATCTTTTAACTCATTACCCTGTGCCAGTCAGAAAATTTCTTAGTTGTGTACATGAGTCTACTCTACCTCCCGATAATAAACTACAAATCTGCTTGCCAACACTAGAATGGTACCAGAATGATGCCAACCTGCGCCTGTAGATAATTACTCCTCTCCTGCTGTGACTGTACATGTCGCCAGCCCCTGTGCCCCACATGAACAGCCAGTCTGTATATGTACCAGCCTCTCCCTGCACCAGCTCATGCTCATGTCTTGTGCCTGTTTCACGTGAATGATCCTAAATAATGCAGTGTATTCTTCAAGTTTCAGCACGTATTCCCCCGAGTCCTGTGCAGTTTTATTGCGCTTAAATTCCAGCATGTGCCAGCCAATATTAGTTTATATTCACCTGCCCACCCAGTACCAGTATAATACTAGTATGTGCCACAGTGTGCCAGTATAGTATCAGGTTATATGTTCAGTACCCAGTGCCAATGTAATACCATGAGAATACCAGTATGTGCCAATGTAATGCCAGGATAAAACCAGCATGTGCCAATGTATTACCAGGAGAATACCAGTATGTGCCAATGTAATGCCAGGATAAAACCAGCATGTGCCAATGTATTACCAGGAGAATACCAGTATGTGCCAATGTAATAACAGGAGAATACCAGTCAGCGCATGATAGTGGTACCCAGCAGAATGGAAGTGTGTGCCACTCACTCCCCAGCACGTGTCTGTATTTCGCTTGAAGGCAGATGAGATCAAGCATGTAGCGTTCACTGTATATACGTCTATAATATATATATATATATAATAACATTTAGCTTAGTGCAAGTATAATGCCAGCATGTGCCATGTATAACTCTGACCCACACAAAACCCAAATATCGACAGCAGAATGCCACTTTATACCCACAGCAGCAAGTAACAATTTTATACCCACAGTAGCAAGTGCCAGTTTTATACCCACAGTAGCGAGTACCAAATGTATACCCAAATTAGCAAGTGTCAGTTTTGTACTCACAGTAGCAAGTGCCAGTTTTATACCCACAGTAGCAAGTGCCAGTTTTATACCCACAGTAGCAAGTGCCAGTTTTATACTCACAGTAGCAAATGCCAGTTTTATACTCACAGCAGCAAGTGACAATTTTATACCCACAGTAGCAAGTGCCAGTTTTATACCCACAGTAGCAAGTGCCAGTTTTATACCCACAGTAGTAAGTGCGAGTTTTATACCCACAGTAGCAAGTACCAGTCTTATACAAGTGCCACACATTGCCCAGTTCTATGCATGCGATATCTGAGCGTATTCTCATGACAGTTGCAGCGACTTACCGCAGACCAGCAGCAGCAGGACGCAAGCGAGAACTCTAAGCGGTCTCATGGCGACAATTCCGTTGGTGGCAAAGGACGATGCGGGAGCGGCTGAGGTTCTAGCTCCGGGGTCTGCTGTGCCCAATCTCCCCGCAGGTGCGTGACACTCTCAGCTGGGTTCCGCGGGTTATACACATCCCCCCTCGGTTCCGCGGGTTATACACATCCTCCTTTTGAATGTGAGCGCGGAGCCTTCAAATCCGACCGGATCAGCTGAAGTTTGATCGCAGCCAAGCTCTCCCCCCTCTCAGAGCTGCAAAACTTCAGCCCCAGATTCTGGGAGGGCTTCTGCCCCTTCCTCTTACTGACAAGTTTAGAGGGGCTCCTGCAGGGCTGTCACAAGCTGGGGACATCCATGGGTTAAACACAAGACTTGGGCTCCTAGATTGCAAGTGGGGTCCCCTGAGGAGAATCTGAGGTGTGAGAAGAATAAGTGGGGGTGCTGGTATATTCAGGAGGACTCCCCAGAGTATGGCTGGTATATGGGTGTGAGACAGGGGGTCCTGGGGTGGCTGTAGACTGGGGGTGCACTTGTATCCTGGGGGTGAGCAGGAGTTTAAATCCAATGTAATCCAGAGAATGATGTTGTGCTGCTGCTTCTCCAGTGCAGCCAGAGAGACTGTAGGATGTTACTGGCTGAGTATTCCTTCCCCTGCATCAGCTCTGTGCCTTCCTCTGTCTCAGGTCTCTGCCTTCCCCTGTCTCAGGTCTCTGCCTTCACTCCTACAGCAAGAGCAGAGATGGTCCCTATTGACTGGCACAGCACCCAGTTCTGGGGGTCTCTCTCTTAAAGGGACAGCAGCCACACATGCATCGTTGGGAGCAGAGCGGATCCCCACATCAGTACAGGACACATACATGCATGTCGTGCGAGCTCAGCAGATGTGTTGTTGCTCAGTCACACAGACAGGGCTGGTATTGTGCAGCAAGAAAAGAGGAGATGGGCAGAACTGGCACCCTAAATGCTTTTTGGGTTGCAAGGCAGAGAAATGTGTGTCTGGTTGATGGTTGTTATGTGGTATTAAAGAAATGCACCACTAACTGTTAATATGTCACTAGTGGGTGCAAGTGTGATACTGAGTAGTGAGAACATACACACACACATTTAAATAACAGTATTTATAGGCATACAATCATAGAAATATTACACAGATACACAATGACACACAAATGCACCATAGATGCACTCTATAATGATATCTGCAAAGTAATGTCTTCTACATGCAATACCCACCCACTAATTGTGTGTATATATATATATATGCACACACACACACACACTACTGGTTATAAATACACATGCACATACAGGAGAGCAGTACAGACAATGGGAAGGAAGGTTGGAATGAAGCTGCAGGAATATGTGACTCTGATCTCTAAACCCACAATGGATTTCGGGTAGGGCAGATGGGGCCCCTGCTGGGGGACCCATTTGGGGTAAAAATAATAGAACAAACAATTATATTGCATACTAGAAATGTCAGTGTATAAAGTACATTGCTGAATGCCAAGCCTGCAGCCCTTTAGCTGTTGTTGATCTGCAGCTCTCGCTGACCTACCTACATAGTCAGGGGCCCATTTAGACTAAAGCTGGAGAATAAACAGGCCAACGGAACCTCCTGAATTAGTCCCTCCAGACCATGTTGTCAGGTTATCGGGTGCCTGTCCATAGAGTTGTCTGAGATCTGACTGACACATATGGATTGGGCAGGTTTCGAAATGTAGGGTTGATGTGGTCCAGTGATAATTGGCCTCTTATGATCCCATCTTCAGCCCAATATACATGGCATCTACTAAATCTCCAAATGCACCAGTATGCCAGCACCGCCTGTTACCAACAGCATTAAATAAATATATGGGCACCTTAAAGCTTAAATAATCTCCAGAAACCACTGGTGCAGCCTCTCATTTATCTTAATGGCAGGCAGATTCCATAAAGACAAATTTAGGTGCTTATGAATATGCCAGCGAAGAATGTGCCCCATCCTGAGCCTTAAAGGACAAGGAAAGCTACAGAGGCAGTTTATTGCCAATAGATTAGTCACAATAGTACAAGCTAGAACACTATATTTATTCTGCAGAATGCAGAATAAACCTGAGTAAACATAGGAACATAGTAAGTAAGGTTGAAAAAAGACACACGTCCATCAAGTTCAACCAAAAACCATCTGAAGCCTCTCCAATTTGCCTCAGAGGGGGAAAAAATTATTCCTGATTCCAAAATGGCAATGGGACCAGTCCCTGGATCAACTTGTACTATGAGCTATCTCCCATATCCCTGTATTCCCTCACTTGCTAAACACCATCCAACCCCTTCTTATACCTATCTAATGTATCAGCCTGTACCACTGATTCAGGGAGACAATTCCACATCTTCACAGCTCTCACTGTAACAAACCCCTTCCCAATATTTAGCTGGAACCTCTTTTCTTCTAATCGGAATGGGTGACCTTGTGTCAGCTGGAAAGACCTACTGGTAAATAAATCATTAGAGAGATTATTATATGATCCCCTTATATATTTATACATAGTTATCATATCTCCCCTTAAGTGTCTCTTCTCCAGCGTGAACATCTCCAATTTGGCCAGTCTTTCCTCATAGCTAAGATTTTCCCTTTACCAGCTTAGTTGCCCTTCTCTGTCCCCTCTCTAATACAATAATGTCCTGTTTGAGTGATGGAGACCAAAACTGTACGGCATATTCTAGATGGGGCCTTACAAGTGCTCTATACAGTGGGACCCCCTCCTCCCATGACTCTCTGCCCCATTTAATACAGCTCAAGACCTTATTTGTCCTTGATGCTGCTGACTGGCATTGCTTGCTACAGCCAAGTTTATCATCTACAAGGACTCCAAGGTCCTTTCCATAATGGATTTGCTAGTGCAGTCCCATTAAGGGTATAAGTGGATATTGTTACATCCCAGGTGCATGACTTTACATTTATCAACATTGAATCTCATTTGCCACTTAGCTGCCCAAATTGCCAGTTTGTCAAGATCCTGTTGCAAGTGCCACATCCTGGATGGAATTAATTGGGCTGATAGTTTTGTGTCATCTGCAAACACTGATACATTACTTACAACACCCTCCCCTAAGTCATTAATGAACAAGTTAAATAAAAGTGGACCCAATACTGAGCCCTGGGGGACCCCACTAAGAACCTTACTCCAAGTAGAGAATGTCCCATTAACAATTACCCTCTGTACCCGATCCTGTAGCCAGTTTCTTATCCATGTGCAAAGACTTCATTAAGCCCAACAGACCTTAGTTTAGAAAGCAGTCGTTTGTGGGGCACAGTATCAAACGCTTTGGCAAAATCCAAATAGTTCACATCTACAGCTCTAGAAGCTCTCTGTTTGTTTAGGATAGCAGCTGCCATATTAGCTTGGTGTCACATCACTTCCTGCCTGAGTCTCTCCCTGCTCACTCATAGCTCTGGGCTCAGATGACAGCAGGGAGGGGAGGATGGAGGGGGAGAGGAGCAAACTGAGCATGCTCAAGCCCTAGCCCTGGAGGTTTAAGCAGAAAACAGGAAGTCTGATACAGAAGCCCATGAGTACACAATAGAAGGAAAGAAATGTGGTGTTTATTTTGACAGAGGACTCAGAGCAGCATTACGTTGAGGGTTTGCTGGTGTATTTATATAGATCTTTCTGATAAAGCTTACTTAGTTTTAACCTTTCCTTCTTCTTTAAGGTACCCAACTTGGCCAGTCCCCCTTAATATTCACTCATATTATTATGTGAAGTGATTCTGAGACAATCAGACTTTCTTTTCTGTCATTTATGACCATATTCATTAAATATTTTAAATTGGTAACTGATTACTAGGGTCACTGACCCAGGTGAACATAAAAGAGATTAGTCCCGAGGCTATAGATCTTATCCTTATTACTATTCGTTATCACCTATATTTCTGTTCTGTTTTTATTCATTGTCAAGACTCTCATTTAAACCACTGCCTGGTTGCTAGGAGTAAGAGGGTCCCTAGTAACCACATACCAATATGGACATTAAAGGGTGTTCCTTAAACAAAGCAAAGAAATGACACAAATCTGCCCACAGTTATTGCTTTCTCCCTGTATTGAGAAATGCCTATTGATTGTGTGACTCAGCAGCCCCAGTGGCTGTCAGGCAGCAACACTTGCTTATATCTTTGTTCCCAGACAGCGGTTTCACCTTTCTCCGCCAATCCCTCGGTAGAGAGCATTGGTCAGATGTTGTTCTGTACCAGCAAATTCAGGTCCAATACAGATGTCTGAGCTCTGTGCCTCTTGCTTGCCGGTATCCAATGCTGGGGCAGCCTAACCTGACTGAAGTTCCATGCCAGAACCAGTTTCTAGCAACTTATACTCCTGTGTATTTTCAGTATATATAGGGCCCCCTGGCTGTTCTTTAACCACAGCACTCGGTATTCCCAACTGACAGTCAAAAGCTCGATACCCCTGTTTTACTTTGCTCTTCCCACTTAAATTAAAGCCCCCAACTACCCAGCCTCTTTCAGAATTATGATTCTCATAGAGACTATGAAGCCTAATGCAGTCAGCACTTGACTCAAGGGGGGGAATTCACAAAAGTGTCGGGAATGAAAAAATGTCTTTAAAATGTCGTAGAAAGTGTCATAGCAACAGCCGACAAATTCACAGAGAATTTCTCCGCCAATTTTCCGACATGTGCGACACTTTTGAGTGTCGTTAAAAGTGGGCGTGGTTTTTTCGGCGCCACTTTTCCCGACATTTTTATAAATTACTCGTAAACTAATTTTTTTTTACCGACAATTTTTCAGACACTTGTCAGACTTACAAGACATTCAGAGATGGTAACATCTGCCTTTGTGAATTTGCCGTTCATACGACATTTTACAAATTTGTCGACCGCCACTTCTGGGTTACTTATTTTACCGACACTTTCGTGAATTCCCCCCAAGGTGTTTTCCACAAGTATCTGTGCTCTGAAAAGGCCTGTAGTTAATGGCACAATATCACATGCAATAGGCAAAGTGCAAAAAAAAAAGCCAATTGTGGCCTTTTTTGTACAGGTATGTGTAAACCTGTTATCCAGAAAGCTCCAAATTAAAGAAAGGCCATCTCCCATAGGCTTTAATTTATCGAAATAAACCATTTTTTCAAAAAAAAATTATTCACTTTTTCTCTGTAATAATAAAACAGTCGCTTGTACTTGATCCCAACTAAGATATAATTAATCCTTATTGGAAGCAAAACCAGCCTATTGGGTTTATTTAATATTTACATGATTTTCTAGTAGACTTAAGGTATGAAGATCCAAATTACAGAAAGGCCGTCTCCCATAGACTTGATTTCCAAATAACTCAAATTTTTAAAAATGATTTCCTTTTTCTCTGTAATAATAAAACAGTCGCTTGTACTTGATCTCAACTAAGATATAATTAATCCTTATTGGAAGCAAAACCAGCCTATTGGGTTTATTTAATGTTTATATGATTTTCTAGTAGACTTAAAAGACCAGTAACATCAAAAAAATTTTTTTTAAAAAATTCGTTACTATACATTGAAAAAACCCCACAAGAAAAATAAAACGTTAAAATCGCAAAGTCTTTATTTAGAAAGCGATCGGGCGATCCATTGTGCGGCGCTCGATTTCTCCTCCCTGCCGTCCTTATAGGAGAGGAGAAATTGAGCGTCACACGATGGAACGTCGCCTATTCTGATGAGGAGTGGAAGTTCTTATATTGGTAAGTTATTTCTTAATAAAGGCTTTGCGATTTTAATGTTTGATTTTTCTTGGTGTTTTTTTTATGTATACTAACAAATTTTTTCAAATTTTTTTTTAAGTTACTGGCCCTTTAAGGTATGGAGTTCCTAATTGGTTTGACTTGCAGCTGATTATATTCTCTCTATGAAATAGAAGAACGTATAATTAGGGAGAAACATGTATATAATGCTAAGCCCCAGATACACTGTACACTCAGGGGTACTCCTGCCACGAGTGAGAGTCGTATGTTCATTGGAAGGACAATTTCACCTTTAAAATATAAGGATTTTAGGGCTGCAGTGAAGCTGCCCCCCCTTCCTTCCCGGACTGCACCCCTTCCAAGGGACAGGGAGATGATAAGGAAGGTCTGACAGTACGGGGGGATCAACGTATTGATTTGTTATATTATATTGATAGAAACACAGCCCCCTGTACATACTAAAATAATTGACCCGTGAAAAAATCAAGACAAACAGAATTACACAATGCTTTGCCTTTCTTTAGCTGCATCCCTTTAAATAGAACATAAAACCTATAAATAAATTAATGTAAAAATACTCATCTGAGCACTTTTGCTATTTGTTCATTATTTTACTTTAGTTTTCAAGTTATACGCAGTTTTTACACTGCAATTAGTGAATTTGGAACAACAGCGCCACCCGCAGTTCATTTTGGCCACAGTCAGCAGACAATTAAGTTAGTGGGAAAAGGAAAGGAAAAAGGAACAGAGAGAACAGACATGAAGACAACACAAACGCTTGTTGGCCCATTAACACATTAAATATTTATTTTGCCCCTACGGCTTGATACAAATCACTTTTGCTGATAGAGAGAGGGGTGGGCAAGGACTTGGGAGTCATTCTTTAGGCAACAAAAAAGGGGGGGGAAGTTTTTAATTTTTAATCAGGATTTAGTTGCAGTTTCCGGGTAATGAATGTCCCTCATACATTGCAGTTGGTTAGCAAAAACACTGCAGTATAAAGGGACACTCTGCTGTGAGACAGACAGACAGACCCGGCAGCACTGAAAGAAACTCCAATGTAACGGGAACAAAGACCTTTAGAGCAGAGATTGCACCCTGACTCCCATCATCAGCAATGCAGACTGAAAGAACCTATAGGGCTATTAAACACAATTTCATTGTAATGTGTCTTTACAGACTATGAGCAAACTTAGGGGCTGTTCCTGCTGAATTGTGCTTAGTACAGGGAATACCTATGCTGCCATAGTTTTATGGGATCTCTCTGTACAGACTATGAGCAAACTTAGGAGACTGTTCCTGCTGAATTGTGCTTAGTACAGGGAATACCTATGCTGCCATAGTTTTATGGGATCTCTCTGTACAGACTATGAGCAAACTTAGGGGCTGTTCCTGCTGAATTGTGCTTAGTACAGGGAATACCTATGCTGCCATAGTTTTATGGGATCTCTCTGTACAGACTATGAGCAAACTTAGGGACTGTTCCTGCTGAATTGTGCTTAGTACAGGGGAATACCTATGCTGCCATAGTTTTATGGGATCTCTCTGTACAGACTATGAGTAAACTTAGGGGCTGTTCCTGCTGAATTATGATTAGTACAGGGAATACCTATGCTGATATAATTTTATGGGATCTCTCTGTACAGACTATGAGCAAATTTAGGGGCTGTTCCTACTGAATAGTAAGCTGCAGAGCACTAAGTGGTATATTTTCCTTAAGCAGAGTCTCATATTCCCTTTAATGGATCGGGCGGGATTAGCACATCTCCCTTTCCTTTCTGTAACGCATCAGTGTGACTTCTCTTCCGCAGATAAGCCCCCCTGTAATGGGTCACATGACCTCAGCAGATGGAGCAACATGGCAGCCCCGTCCTATCAAATAAGTCAATGCATATGGTCGGCTGCCTAGAATAACCGGTGCAGGTATCATTACTGAATAGAGGAACTGATGAATTTCCCCTTTATCGTCCTATCTCCATGAATGTATAATTGACAGGAAAGACTATTTATCTATAAGAGCATTGCACGTTCTGCCGTTATCAATAGCACTCGTTTATTTGGGGTCAGCGGGTGATCACGGCACAAGAATAAAATCAATGCGGCCTCTAGCGCTGCACTCCATTGTTTCTGCTAATAAAGCACATTCTGTCTGGCTTGACAATGGCTAGTAAAGCTGAAATGTGACTATGGAAATAATATATGAAATAAATGTGAGCCGCGACTCTTCCGGCCAGTCTGTCCCTGCACATCAATCTTATTTGGGTATTGCGGTGGTGAGCTTTTCATTTCTCTGTTCATTAAACTAAAGCAAGTGACCGGATAATGGGTGACTTAACCAGTGACAATGAACCGGTTGGGTATAGCTGGAGCCCATGGAGTAATGGGACAGTCTTCAGTGGAAGTGGGAGTAGAACCTGCTCATGGTGAGGAGATTAAAAGAGTCCAGAGCACAAGTCAGAGGTCCAGACACAAATCAGGGTGCCAGACAGAAGCCATAGTCCCATATAAAGGTCCAGGGTCGGACTGGGGGGGGGGTCAGAGCCCACCTAGCCCCCCAAGGGCCTCCCTCCCCAGTTGCAGGCCCCCTTCCCAGCAAACTCACCTCTGCCCTCTCCGTCCGCTGGCATGCCTATGGCATGTTTGTTTGTGGGTGGGACAAGAAGTGGAGTGGGTGGGGCAAGAGGCAGAGCAGGCGGGGCAAGAGTTGAAACAAGAGGCGGAGCCGGGCAACCAGGTGGAGGTCAAGAGTAGAGGGTGAGAGGGTCTCACTCTGTGGAATGCGTCTGAGCCAGCGGGGCCCTCCGGGTTTTTTCCCGGCATCCCGCTGGCCCAGTCCAACGTTGTAAAGGTCAGGGGTCAGATCAGGTGGGGGGTAAATGCCAAGTCCAATATACAGGTCAGGGGTCAGTGCAATCAGGCAAGAAGCACAGGAATCAGGACTTTGGAAAAGGAAAAGAGCCCTGAGATTACAATTAAATTCCTTGATCTTTATTTCACAAATAATCCAGTAATGGGGGCCTGTTCCCTAGTAACCATACAGACGTAGGTTACCCCTGTTCTGCCCCCCTTTCTAAGCATTGAAAGTGTGATCTCTTTAACTTATCAAGTTGTCTTGAGATAGCCTCCGATAACAACCTCAGGAATGTCAGCAGACAGTTGAACTCAATCAATGGCACCTTGAAGATCATTGAAAAGTTTATTTCAAAATTGTGAACATCCAGATAGATCAAAAGATTATACTTTGATCCACTCTAGCAATATAAATGCAGTCCATATACTACTGGACCAGTGGAGTAAACCAACAGACAGAGATCAGAGGGGACAACAGGAGGGGAGATGGGACAAACCACGCATGTGTAACATGACACTCCCCGTCTGAAATCTTTGGATTTCAAATAATGAACAAACATCAGTAATCAATCCTAACGTATCACTAATGGAAGGGAAGAAACAAAAGAAGATAATGCAAACATTAACATTAATACTTGTTGTTGCTCAAGAAGTTTTCCACTCTTTGTGCTCCTATAAAAATTAGTCCTACAGTCAGATCTCAGTAACTTTACAGGCCAAGTGAGAAGAGGGTCTTTGAGGGAAACACATTGATATGTAGCTCTTGAGTCAAAGACCACCCTGATCTGGTCCAGTTTGCAAGGGTGGTACAAGCCAAAAGATGGAAGGTACCAGCACTCTTCTCCTTTCTCAAGTGGTGGTGCAGGCTCAGGTATACTGTTCAGGGTGCGTTCTATGGAAGCAAATTGGGCTTTTGCAAACTGGCTGTTATTTGATTGTCTCCTTCTAGGGACACGAAATGGTAGGGATGCCACCCAGAGTCATCCTGGTAAACCATATAAAGGCACAAGGCTGCAGCATGCGTTATATAGGGAACTCTGAGTATCACTCATGTATTATAAGGGATAATGTACCCCCTACTGTAAATTATAAGGATATTAGAAGTCACTGAGGGGTTGTTCTGTGACCATATAAAGGCACAAGGCTGCAGGCTGAGTTATACAGGAACTCTGAGTATCACTCATGTATTATAAGGGATAATGTACCCCCTACTGTAAATTATAAGGATATTAGAAGTCACTGAGGGGTTGTTCTGTGACCATATAAAGGCACAAGGCTGCAGGCTGAGTTATACAGGGAACTCTGAGTATCACTCATGTATTATAAGGGATAATGTACCCCCTACTGTAAATGATAAGGATATTAAAAGTCACTGAGGAGTTGTTCTGTGACCATATAAAGGCACAAGGCTGCAGGCTGAGTTATACAGGGAACTCTGAGTATCACTCATGTATTATAAGGGATAATGTACCCCCTACTGTAAATGATAAGGATATTAGAAGTCACTGAGGGGTTGTTCTGTGACCATATAAAGGCACAAGGCTACAGGCTGAGTTATACAGGGAACTCTGAGTATCACTCATGTATTATAAGTCCTGTGACATCACTGATATAACTGATGACATGACTAAACACGGATTGTGTAGATATGTTTGACAAGATATTCCTGGATCTTGTGCATTATGATGATATACTGTTCTGCCACTTTCTCTTCTTTCTCTGTGGGGAGTTGCACTTTCAGATAATGAAAATGAAATGATAAAAAAAAAAAACAAGATACCAAAGATATAGAGATGTTAGATTTAGTTGTGAATGTAATGTTTCCAGCTGCTGCTTTCCTATTCTATCCCTCAGCCTTACAATGTTATCCCAGGGGCCTCCGACATCTTTGTGATGTTTAACCTCACGGTATTTCAATTACTGTACCTTCCAGCATGGGGTTTCTTCCTTTGAAATTCTTAGTATGGGTGTTGGGGGGTAAGTGGTGCTATGGGGCTCATTTACTAATATAAGTGCTATGTTCTTGGGGCAAAAAACAAATGCAAATCTATTATTACTCATAATACAGTGTTTAGTGGGTGCAAACGGAGGTGCAATTAAATGAGTTGTTTACCTTTAAATTAACTTTCAGTATGATAAAGAGAGTGATATTCTAATATAATTTGCAATTGGTTTTCATTTTATATTATTTGTGGTTTTTGACTTATTTAGCTTTTATTCAGCAGCTCTCCAGTTTGAAATTTCAGCAATCTGGTTGCTATGGTCCAAATGATCCTAGCAACTATGCACTGATTTGAGCAAGAGACTGGAATATGAATAGGAGAGGCCTGAATAGAAAGATGAGTAATAAAAATTATCAATAACAATACATTGGAAGCCTTACAGGCATTTGTTTTTCAGATGGGGGTCAGTGACCCCCATTTGAAAGTTGGAAAGAGTCAGAATAAGGCAAATAATTTTAAAAACTATAAACAAACGAACCAACGAAGGACAATTGAATTTATATGAGATCCTGCCTTCTCTACTATAGGTATATCATGTGGCAGGTACAACGGACGGTCTGTAAAACTTATATACAAGGTGACCTCTGAGAACATTTTATTTGCCCAAGTGAAAGGAAATCTCGGTTGTTCTGTCGGTAACGTTATCACTAAGAGACTTTCTATTTAAATGGGAAGGCTTGGAAGGAATCCTAGTCTAACATATGCCACAAGCTTCTCTATAATTAGATCATCGCTGTCGAAAACAAATGAAGAAATCCCAAGTTATGAGGGAAATTGACCTTAAATAACTTTAATTTTGTGGCGCACACAGTAGGACTCGAAGCAACAGTACAACTAATTGCTATGGTCACTTCGGGGAAAAAAAAAATATTTTTGAAGACTTAAAAGAGAGAAAAGACAAAAGCGTTGTTCAGTCATAGAAAATAAATAGAGGTTAAAGTGTCAGGTACAACAGGGAAGTAAATAATTACAACAACAAAAAAACAATAAAAAACAATTGTAGTGAGTATATGGGGTTAAACAATAGAGACAATTCTATCAAAGGCCACTTAGAGGGAGATTTGGGGTGAGTGTTTATTTGTACCCTGGGTACCCCTGGAACTATAGCAGGGTGACTGTTACCCCAATGTTTCTATATATCTGTAACCTTGTTATGAGCTAAGGGGGCCCAGTCTGAAGGTCAGTTAGGGGGAGATTTGGGGTGAGTGCTTATTTGTGCCCTGGGTACCCCTGGAACTATGGCAGGGTGACTGTTACCCCAATGTTTCTATATATCTGTAACCTTGTTATGAGCTAAGGGGACCCAGCCTAAAGGTCAGTTAGGGGGAGATTTGGGGTGAATGTTTATTTGTACCCTGGGTACCCCTGGAACTATAGCAGGGTGACACCCCAATGTTTCTATATATCTGTAACATTGTTATGAGCTAAGGGGGGGCAGCCTGAAGGCCAGTTAGGGGGAGATTTGGGGTGAGTGCTTATTTGTACCCTGAGTACCCCTGGAACTATAGCAGGGTGACTGTTACCCCAATGTTTCTATATATCTGTAACCTTGTTATGAGCTAAGGGGGCCCAGTCTGAAGATCAGTTAGGGGGAGATTTGAGGTGAGTGTTTATTTGTACCCTGGGTACCCCTGGAACTATAGCAGGGTGACTGTTACCCCAATGTTTCTATATATCTGTAACCTTGTTATGAGCTAAGGGGACCAGTCTAAAGGCCAGTTAGGGGGAGATTTGAGGTGAGTGTTTATTTGTACCCTGGGTACCCCTGGAACTATAACAGGGTGACTGTTACCCCAATGTTTCTATATATCTGTAACCTTGTTATGAGCTAAGGGGGTTCAGTCTGAAGGTCAGTTAGGGGGAGATTTGGGTTGAGTGATTATTCACTGCTCAGAATACTCATTACTCCAAGTTACTATATGGTTGTCCAGTTGTATGACTGGTTACACATTGTAGAATTCACCTTCTTGCTTTATATATTTATATTCCCATGTGCTCCTGCAACAGCAAATATTATCCAATTTCCTCCATAGATAATGTGTAGAATTATTATTGTTTCCATTAAAACAGACTCCATTTTAATAAATTTTTCTAAACTACCAGGAAAAAAATGTGGTACCGGTATTGGTTCTTGACACCAAAGCTGTTTCTCTCCTGCCCTTTAGTGGGAAACAGATTCCTTTAGCAGATCTGGCACCAGAGAATAATAATCGTTTGCTCCAGGCAGTGACGCAAGAATCACCATATTTTCAAATAAAAATAACAGACTCTGGATGGAGTTCATTGAACATGAGATAGAACAGTCAATAAAGTACATTGTAATTGCAGCAATAAAACAGCCATTCATTCTTTAGTGTACTGTATCTCTCACCAGCTAACCTGAGAGCTCTGATTCTATGCACTGCGAGATGAAGAGCTTCTCATACACAAGGAAAAAAAATGAAAGTACAAAATGAACACGATTTGTCTTTTGCTGGTGAGAGGAGGAAGAGCAAAGCCGGCTAAAATAACATCACATTGCTTTGACTAGAGCTGGTCAAACACGTAGAGGTTTGCTTGGCCAAATCAACAGCAGCTCCATTCATTTGGTGCTCTGGCAAATGATTTGGTCATTCTTGGCCTGTAAAATGCTAAACGCTATGGACTGATGTTGGATTAAGAATTTCCCCCAAGCCTGACTGATATCTGCCCAAGTCCATTGTCGGATAACAAAGTAAAGATCAAATTTCTTGACTTCTTTCTAAACGGTGCAGAGAATCGACCGTTGTATATCGGCAATTCATCCTTACATACCAGGTGGTGGGTGCACACAAGAAGCAATCCTGTAGACTCGTATATAGCTGGAAATTTCAGAAAGTCTCACATACTTACCTTGAATTTTCTGGGTCTCATCATCTTGCTCGAGGACACGCAAATTCAAATTGGTACCAATCTAAAATTAGTAAAACTATCATGGTTCAGCAGTTATTCTTCTTCTATCAAAGACCTGGTCAGGCATGAATGTTCTGCCCATTGTGGATCTAGTTTTCTTTATTATCTAGATTCCATCTATCCTGTCCTTCTTCATCCCTGACCTCTTCCAATCATCCTCCAGCTACCTTCCTCTGTACTTCTGCTGCCTGACCCTTTCCTTAGACATGACCTTCTGCCACTGGACTCCTGCCTACCTGACTAAGGAGCCATGATAGTTCTGACCTCTGCCTGTGGCCGTGACTATGTTTTGTCTTACACTCTGATACTAGAGTCCTGTTAAGACCAGTATGGTTTAAAACTGGAGAAATCACATTGTACAGCATCCAAACCTTTACTTCCATCAAACCTGATGGAATAAACAGATGTAAAGGAGAACTCCTGCATTTAGCTTTATGGGATATGGTATGGTGTGGTCAGGGGGGCCTTGATGCTTAGCAGTGTATCTACTATCTTGCATACACATAAGATTGGGTAATGGCTACTATGCTTCTTAGGTTAGCAATGAGAATGTTGCCATTATAAAGCAGTAAGGAATTTTAAAAGGAGTGGAAGGTTCTAGAAGGAGGTGGGCCCCTAGTGTAAGACAGGGAAAAGAAAAAAGATCAAAAGGGGTTGATTACTTATTTTATGTACAGGTGAAACTTCATGATGCCAAGGGGGCTGTAATTGGCTATTTGGTAGCCTCTATATGGACTTGCAGTCTACAAGAGGTTCTGTAAACCTGTTTTTTATGCAATCAAAACTTTCCTCCAAACCAGGAATTCAAAAATAAGCACTGGGAGCAACATCCAAGGGGTTGGTGATCAACATGTTACTCACAAGCCACTGGGGATCACTGCTCTAAGGAAACCTATATCCCTCCAGTACTTCGGCTTAGCGAGTGTAAAGGCAGATTCTGTGGAGCTCATCCATGGGGGTTGCAAGGTTCTTATAAGAGGATAGCTGTCAGGGGGCCTATCGGAGTAGTTAGGACCAAGGAGGAAGCTTAGGGGTTAAAGTCAGAGTTTGTGGTACAAATAAGGATCAGGAGAAATCATAATCAATATCCAGGCAGGAGGTCAATAGACAGACAGATGGTAACATGGTCAAGTTTCAGGCAGGGTCAGAAATCCTGGAATCAATAACAGATGAAATATCAAGCATCCAGGAATGCACAAATAAAATCCTATTATCAGCATCGAACCCCTGACCTGGAAGTCCTTTAATTTTCAAAATTCACGAGCTAAATGGGCTAAATAACCATAGGACATAAGGCCCCTGTGGAAGAACAGTTCTAGGAAGGGAGCTTAAAGGACAAGGAAAGTCTAAAATAGAATAAGGCTAGAAATGCTGTATTTTGTATACTAAACATAAGCATCAAGCACCACAAGCCTAATCAAACAAATGATTTATGCTTTGAAAGTTGGCCACAGGGGGCTGTCATCTTGTAACTTTGTTATACATCTTTGCCTGACCCTGACCCTGCACATGCTCAGTGTGGTCTGGGTTGCTTAGGGATCGTCATAAACAAAGCTGCTTGAGTTCTGCATGGCTGGGAAGTAAGGCGGGGGCTCCCCCTGCTGTTCATAAGTATGATTGTTTCCCTGCTCAGCAGTTAGGGACCATCTGACAATTCCTATCCACAGCAGTAAATGAAGGGAGAATTTCACTGCATACAGTCAGGTTTCTTATAAAAACTGTACACATTTTTTAATTAAAGTATATTGGAGAAAGGTTTATTTTTCATTAAAGAATGTAAAAATGGGATTTTATTGTTTTGCCTTTCCTTGTCCTTTAAGGGTGGTATCATGTCTCTGTCATGCCTTACGCTACTTCTGTATAACATCCAAAACTGCGGAAAGGTCCTACGTTTTTGTGGACTTCCAATATATTCATCTCTATTGGTCTAAGGTAAATAAGGTAAATAAGTCACCCTATCAGTTATGTAATTCCTCTACCCAACATATAAATATAGACATATTAAATAAAATACACTATGCATGAGGCTTAATAAATGCATTAATCTTAGATAATACCCTATTTATTTAGTGCCATGGATAGAATTGGTGAGTTGGGGGCGGTATCTTATTTCTAAATATCTATAGATCAGCTACAAGCTGAAAATACATTTTTTTGAATTAAGGGTTGGATGTAATAAATGTGTTCTTCAATCTCAACAACAATGCTTCAATGCAATATTCATCTTGGTGCATCATTTATAGGCAGAGAGATGGCAGCTGGTGCTGACCACCAAACTCGGACTGGCCAGGCAACTTCCTAGATGAATAAATAAAGCATTGAGAGGCACTCGGGTCAATACTGCACTTTCATTTTACCGACCTATGTATTTTGTTCACCAGGATAAAAAGGAAATGGAAATGAAATTTTAATTTACCAAATCAATAACATGAGTTTATAAAACGCTCATTTTTGATCTCTCTAATAAGTTCATATGTGGGTTTCGGAAAGGTTTCATCTCGTTGTTCAGGTTTTTTACTTTCCTATTTAGTTTCTGCTTCTCCTTAAGGTCTCCTCTGCAAGCGAGATATTGTCAGTAAGGTTTGTGGGATCCGAGTAGCATCAAAATTCTCTTTGCCTTCAGTTCTAGGATTTTTTATTTTTTATTTCTTTAGCTTTATCTGAACATTTCGATTGGCCGGGTTTTTTGCTGGGCGCCAGTTGAAAGGTCTTTGATTTTCTTGCATCGGATCAGACTTGTAGCAACTCACCGCTCTCCTTTCTGTCATCCATGGATTGTAAACTGGCAGACAGGAATGAATAAAACATCAGCCATCAAATTCTTCCACCCTACAGAATCTAAGCTCTTCATAGACAAGACCTCAGCGGGGGGAGAGAAATTGCAAGAAAACTGGAAAGTGTTTAAAAAAAAATGCAATTTTAATCTCACACGGTCGGTCTCATTAAAACACTTGCGTGGGAAAAAATAAAGCTGAAAAATAGCCAACCCTTTCTACAATTCCCATTATACATACCCCAAGCACAAATGTGATCTAGTAGCCCATTCTGTGTGATACAAGTACCTTCATATGTGAGATAACTGGACTTCGTACTATGAGTTATCTCATATACACATTTATTATAATTGGATAAATCTAGCTAACAGTGGTGTAAGATTATACAAACATGTTTGTGTACAATTTCAAAAGAATTATTTCTATTATAATTTCTCTAAGCTATATTTTGGATGTCAGTATTGAGTATTATCTTTCAAATCGGCAATATTCATCAAATTATTAATTGAAAATATAGACCTATAGTATAAATGTAATATTAATTGGTGTTCCCTAGTCTATGCAAGGGAGAGAGGGTGGATGCTGCTGGAGAGCCTGGGGTAGGAGGCCTCAGAAAGAAAATACAGCTCTAAGGCAACTCAAGCCATAGTGAAGCTGGGGATAAGGGGCTCCATGATGAAGTAAAGACAGTGGCAGGTAACTGCTCCTACAGAACGATCTAGGAGTACCTAGATAGATATTTATGAGATAGTTAGAGCAGCTTTGTGCTCCACTAAGGAGATTCAATGTTGGGTAGTTCCATGATGAAGTAAAGACAGTGGCAGGTAACTGCTCCTACAGAACAATCTAGGAGTACCTAGATAGGTATTTATGAGATAGTTAGAGCAGCTTTGTGCTCCACTAAGGAGATTCAATGTTGGGTAGTTCCATGATGAAGTAAAGACAGTGGCAGGTAACTGCTCCTACAGAACAATCTAGGAGTACCTAGATAGGTATTTATGAGATAGTTAGAGCAGCTTTGTGCTCCACTAAGGAGATTCAATGTTGGGTAGTTCCACCCATCATATTGTATAGGTTCGAGTTTGTAGGACTCAGGGAATCTAAGGGTGTTATTTATCAAAATCCGAAAACATCTGAGTATTTTCTGAAAACTACTTTCCTCTTATTTATGAATAAATGTTGTCCGATAATTACTTGTGTGGGAAAAAAGTAAAAAAAAAACAAAACAAAAAATCTTTGGATTATTGCACAAAACCCAGCGCAGATCAGGATATCTTTGGAACTTCTCCCATTGACTTATATGCGTACAACCTCGGCAGGTCTGAGATGCCAAATGTTCAGATTCTGACTTTTTTCATCCTCTGGGTATTAAAAATCGAGAAAAAAAATCTGATTTTATAGTAAAAAAAATGATACTTTAATAAATAACCCTCTTACTGTTATCTCTTGGAGCACTCTTTGAGGATACCTTGAGGCAGATGGAAAATTTACTGTAGTTTTGGATGTGACCAAGGGTGTCTCTCAGGGTTGGACTGGGCCTGTGGGACACCAGGAAAAAACCCAGTGGGTCCCGGCCCTTGTGTGCCTTGGTGACTCAAACCCACTCCCGGCGGGTGCTGCTCCATGACCTAACCCACTTGCCCTGTTTGCAGCTACAAGAAGAAAAAACAAGGTACGCATAAGGGGAGGTTGCGATTGGGGCAGGGAAGTTGTGGCTGGGGTGGGGAATTGTAGGGGCCCTGATGTGGAAACCCCCGTGGGCCTTGGATCCCCAGTCTGACGCTGGTGTCCATTCATTTACTTAAAAATGATATTAATTAAGTTCTTCTATTATTAAAGGAAAACTATACCCCCAAGATTAATACTTAAGCAACAGATAGTTTATATCAAATTGAATGACATATTAAAGAATCTTACCAAACTGGAATATATATTTACATAAATATTGCCCTTTTACATCTCTTGCCTTGAACCACCATTTCGTGACTCTATCTGTGCTGCCTCAGAGATCACCTGACCAGAAATACTACAACACTAAGGGGCCGATTCACGAAGGGTCGAATATCGAGGGTTAATTAATCCTCGATATTCGACTAGGAACTAAAATCGTTCGACTTCGAATATCGAAGTCGAACGATTTTGCGCAAATCCTGCGATCGATCGATCGAAGGATTTTTCATTCGATCGAACGATTAAATCCTTCGAATCGAACGATTCGAAGGATTTTAATCCAACGATCAAAGGAAAGTCCTTCGATCAAAAAATCACAGGCAAGCCTATGGGGACCTTCCCCATAGGCTAACATTGACTTCGGTAGCTTTTAGCTGCCGAAGTAGGGGGTCGAAGTTTTTCTTAAAGAGACAGTACTTCGACTATCTAATGGTCGAATAGTCGAATGATTTTTAGTTTGAATCGTTCGATTTTTGTAGTTGAAGGTCGAAGTAGCCCATTCGATGGTCGAAGTAGCCCAAAAAAACTTTGAAATTCGAATTTTTTTCAATTCGAACCCTTCACTCGAATTCAGTGAATCGGCCCCTAACTGTAACAGGAAGAAGTGAGGAAGCAAAAGGCAGAACTCTGTCTGTTAATTGGCTCATGTGACCTTACATGTGGTTTGTATGTGAGCACAGTGAATCTTACGATCTCAGGGGGCGGCCCTTATTTTTTAAAATGGCAATTTTCTATTTATGATTACCCAATGGCACATACCACTAAAAAAGTATATTATTATGATAATGGTTCATTTACATGAAGCAGGGTTTTACACATGAGCTGTTTTACTCAGTATCTTTTAATAGAGACCTACATTGTTTGGGGGGTATAGTTTTCCTTTAAGCACTAATGGATCATTGTTTTGCTTTCACATGCACCTCTGTTTTCATCCCTTGGCAACTCACCCGTAATATTTCTATACAAGAGAATAGAAAGCCGGGGAGTGCCTCTTTGATAAATTTGCCACTAAAGTCAATTTGGTGAATGTATTCTTACCGGATTTTTTAGAGGTGGGTGCATTGGTCAAGATTTCTGGTACATAGTAGTAAATGGACCCGAACTCAAAAGTTCTTTCGTGAAAAAAAGTGATATATTTTATTCACAGATGCGTATCCAACGTTTCGGTCAACACTGGGACCTTTCTCAAGGTCGCAGTGTGGACCGAAATGTTTCACGAAAGAACTTTGGAGTGCGGGTCCATTTACTAATCTATATATATATATTCTGCTACCAATACTCTGTGAGAGGAAGGTTTCCCAACTGGCCTTGGAAACTTGAAACTAGCTATTGTCCATATGTTGTATACAGGGCCGCCATTAGAAATCACGGGGCCCCGTACAAGAAAATTTTTGGGGCCCCCCTGGGCCCCGCCCATGCTGACGACCAAGCTCCACCCCATATCCCGCCTACTCCACATCGCAGTTAAAAGACCACAGAAAAGTAACCCCCCCACACACAAGTTGTAAAAAGCTATTGATGGTCAGGGCCCCCTTATAAAAAATTGGGGCCCCAAAAAAAAAAAATTAAAATTTTTTTTTTAAAAAAAACATTGGTGGCAGGGGCCCCCTTATAAGTTAAAAAAAACTTGGGGCCCCAACAAAAAAAAATGTAAAAAAACTAAAAAATAAACAAACATTGGTGGCAGGGGCTCCCTTATAAGTTAAAACAAATTGGGGCCCCAAAAAAAAATTTGAAAAAAAATTTATTTTTTTTTGAAAAAAAAAAAAAACATTAGTGGCAGGGGCCCCCTTACAAGTTAAAAACAAATTGGGGCCCAAAAAAAAAATTTGAAAAAAAAATTTTTTTTTTGAAAAAAAAAAAAAACATTGGCGGCAGGGGCCTTATAAGTTAAAAAAAACTTGGGGCCCCAACAAAACAAAATGTAAAAAAACTAAAAAATAAACAAACATTGGTGGCAGGGGCCCCCTTATAAGTTAAAACAAATTGGGGCCCCAAAAAAAAATTAATTTTTTTTGAAAAAAAAAAAAACATTGGTGGCAAGTTAAAAACGAATTGGGGCCCCAAAAAAATGTCTCTTCTTCTTTGGTCTCCACCTAGAACTTAGGGGCATGATTACTAACATTGGAGATAAATATCTGGAGAGATTTCTGGAGATGTTGCCCATAGCAACCAATCAGATCTTTGCTTTTGTTTTCTAACTTGGCTGTGGCTGTTTAAATCTAATTGCTGATTGGTTGCCATGGGCAACATCTCCAGAAATCTCTCCAGATATTTATCTCCAATGTTAGTAAACATGCCCCTTAGGATGGATGTGCTGGGATCAGAGGGCATAAGGCCCCAGTATCAAGCTTGGGACCTTAAAAGGGTATTACTGCCAGGAAATGTTACATATATAAAATATTTTCCTAGTTTTGTATAAATAACTTTCCTCTTCCACACTAACTCCTTGCTGCCGAACCTCATGTCAAATCTGATATTGACTGAAATAACACATTTAAATTAGCCTGGGCTCAGTGGAGTCACCTAATACCTGCACCCTTTACCCCGATTAAATAATAATAACAGCATTAGAATTTATTCCAGCTGTAGGTCTCTTATTGCGCTGATATGGACATGGTAGACATAAAAACCCTTCTCTACATAAGGTTCAGCATTTCTTCAGCTTAAATATTCATTTTGTCTCTGGTGAAGCGAATTTGTGATTTCCTCCCTATTTTGTTCCTGGTTTGTATGTAGCGAGTAAATGACTGCTTTGTATGGACGCTGCAATTCAGAAGATTGATTGGCCATTAATGTTGAAACTTTGGGCCTCTCAGCTGCTCCAGCCAACGGTTCCCGGACATTTAGACTTAATTATCCGTCGCTTTGCCTCGGAGATAAAGGAGCACTTTAAATATTAATGCTGGAGACCCAGTTAAAGTACATTTGTTTTCAGCCAACGCAGGTGCTCTCCCTTCATTTGTACAGAGACAGATTCCTCTCTCAAAGTGTTTTAACATCTCTCTAACTTCCTCCCCGGGCTCCGGTCAAGAACTCATCTCCACCTCTGGATATTTTGTCGGTGAATCCCTGCGGGGAGAGCAATCAGCTCAGCGAGGGGAGCGCTTTGTAATGTGCACTGTGGTGAGTGGAGGTGGTTACACTTCATTGCTTTGGTTAAATACATGTCAATACAAACAGTGTGTTACAAATAAAGATATTAGCTGACTGCATCAGTTGCATCTGCTCCCTAACGACACCATACACTGTTTATTTCATTTTTTATTTTATCTTTTGTATTTAAAGGCGTGCTTCACCTTTATGTTAACTCTTAGGCGCAAATTCACTAAGCGCCGAAGCGCCGAACGCTAGCGTTAATTCGGTAGCGTTTGGCATTTTTCGCTACTGCGCAAATTCACTAACGAACGCTGGCGTAATTTTGCTAGTGTTACTTCGCACCCTTACGCCAGGCGAATTTTCGCTAGCGACATAACTACGCAAATTCACTAACTTGCGCAGTGTACTGAACGCTACCTTTTACGCTAGACTTCCTTTGCCACCTCAGACCTGGCGAAGCGCAATAGAGTAGATAGGGATTGTTTCAAAAAAAGCCAACATTTTTTCTAAGTCCCAAAAAACGCTGGCGTGTTTTCTACATGATGGGTGATAGGCTGAAAAAGATCGAATTTTTTTTGGGGCTCCCCTCCTTCCCCCCTACATTTCCTGACTCATGGCAACTTACCTAGACAGTGGGCACATGTGTAGGGCAAAATAAAATTTATATTTGCTGATTTGAAGGTTTTCTAGGCATTTGTAGTGCTAATACGTGTTCCTCCATTGAAATTTGAATTTCGCGCCGTATGCAAATGAACCATCGCTAGCGAAACTTCGCTTCGCTTGGCGAATTAACGCTAGCGCAACTTCGAAAACTTACGCTACCCCTGTGCACAACTTCGGATTTTAGTGAATTTGTGGAGCGCTGGCGAAAATACGCCTGGCGAAGTGTGGCGAAGTGCGGCGAATTTGCGCCTGGCGCAACTACGATTCTTAGTGAATTTGGGCCTAGTATTTAACAGAATGCCCAATTCTAAGCAACTTTTCAGTTGGTCTTCATTATTCGTTTTATAGAGTATCATTTTATATAGACTCTTTCCAGATTCCAAATGGGGGTCACTGACCCCATCTAAAAAACAAATGCTCTGTAAGGCTACACATTTATTGTTATTGCTACTATTTATACTCATCTTTCTATTCAGGCCTCTCCTATTCATATCCCAGTCTCTTATTCAAATCAGTGCATGGCTGATAAGGTAATTTGGACCCTAGTAACCATATTGCTGAAATTGAGAGCTGCTGAATAAAAAGCTAAATAACTCAAAAACCACAAATAATAAAAAATGAAAACCAATTGCAAATTGTCTCAGAATATCCCTCGCTACATCATACTAACAGTTGATTCAAAAGTGAACAACCCCTTTAAAGGAGAGGTTATGGTTGCTTGGGGGTTTATTATTTATAAATCATTATAAAGTGTCCATCAATAGAAATAGTTATTGGTATTTGAAGAGTCCAGTAACTCAAGGAGTAGCAGGGAAGTAGACTAATAGTAGGGAAGAAAGGCAGGACACTACTAGGAGGTAGGAGCCCTTCTCTACAGCTATGGAATGTTAGTGGTTTTTAGGCATTTCCCAGGTTCAGGGCTTAAGGTTGGGCCCAACAGATCCAATTTCCAGTTGGCTTCTACATGTGCGAGAACCCATACTAGGGTTACCACCTTTCCCACTTTGGAAGGCAGGGGGCAGTACCTGTGATGAGGCGGGGCTAGTGACATGAAGGGGCAGACCTGTGACTCAAAGGGGCAGGCCTGTGATGTGTCAGCCCATGATTGGCCACATCGCCTGAGAAGCAGTTAATTTCTGAAAACCGGGCAACTATTTTCGAACCAGACAACAAGTGTAAAAACCTGACTGCCCAGTTCAAAACTGGACAGCTGGCAACCTTAACCCATACCCCTCTCTCCCTATGTGATTGTAGAGGTAAGCATTGTTGCAGTTGGCAGGGGGTGACTTGAGTCTGAGCTTTAGGGGTGATTGGAATGGGCAGTTTATTGTCAACTGGGTAGGCCTGGGGGGAAAGTGGACAACCTTGGATGTGGACTTGGATAGAAGCAAAGAAAGAAAAAAAGAAAGAAAAAAAGAAAGAAAGAAAAAAAGAAAGAAAGAAAGAATGATAGTTGTATAGGCAGGTAGATGTACTAAACATCTGCTTTTATATTTCTTTCTTTGCTCACCATGCTGTGAGATCCCTAATTCGGTCACAAAGCTTCCTATTCGTTTTATATATATTGCAGGCCACACAAGCATTCAATGCAATATATAACATTTTTTAAAGTACATCTTATACATTGTTTTATTTTATGTTCTACTCCTGTTACATTAGATACAAATTGTTTCTTTTTTTGTCCATGCCTTACATGCGGCACAACAGTGGCGGAACTACCGGGGGAGCAGGGGGTGCGAGCGGGCCAGGGTCCGCACCCCCTCAGGGCCCCCCGGCAGACCGCGCACCGCTGACAATTGCGTCCAAATTGGCCGTTCGGAGGGGGCGGGGACTGGCTGTGCGTCACGCACCAGGGCCCGCCCCCCTATAGTGACGCTTCTGTGGCACAGGGGTAAAAACCCGCCCACTCTTCCTCTTTCTTTTTCTTTTTTATCACATCTGTCTCTATTTGATTTTTTGTCAATATTTTGTCAATATGTCAATATAAGAAAGAAAGATAGATGATAGATAGATAATAGATGATAGATAGATAGATTGCAGATTAGACAGATGACAGATAGATACATAGACAGACAGACAGATAGATAGATAGATAGATAGATAGATAGATAGATAGATAGATAGATAGATAGATAGATAGATAGATTATAGATGATAGATGATAGATAGATAGATAGATAGATAGATAGATAGATAGATAGATAGATAGATAGATAGATAGATAGATGATAGATAGATAGATAGATAGATAGATGATAGATAGATAGATGATAGATAGATAGATAGATAGATAGATAGATAGATAGATAGATGATAGATGATAGATAGATAGATAGATAGATAGATAGAATAGATAGATAGATAGATAGATAGATAGATAGATAGATAGATAGATAGATGATAGATAGATAGATAAATAGATAGATAGATAGATGATAGATAGATAGATAGATAGATAGATGATAGATAGATAGATAGATAGATAGATAGATAGATAGATAGATGATAGATAGATAGATAGATAGATAGATAGATGATAGATAGATAGATGATAGATAGATAGATAGATAGATAGATAGATAGATAGATAGATAGATAGATAGATAGATAGATACATAGATAGATAGTTATATAGGCAGGTAGATGGGAGAATGTACTAAACATCTGCTTTTATATTTCTTTCTTTGCTCACCACGCTGTGAGTTCTGGCCAGCAAATCTCCCCAGGTTTATGTGTTCCGGCTGCATTGCCTTTTCTGTGCTATTTGAAAAGATGCCAATTTTATCTCTTCTCCCAGAGTAGGAAATTCACTTTTTCAACGCCGGCTTGATATACTTGCCCTAAATAAGTCCTATTCAGCACCACACAAGGGCCCTTATTAGAAATGCACCTAACAGCAGGTCCGGACTGAGAATTAAAATAAGACTGGCATTACAGGTACACAGAGGCCCACCCAGCCCCCACCAGCCCACTAAATAGTGACTTTCTATGGCACCTTATAGCAGCCCCTGTGGCATTTGCCGGAACCCACAGATTGCCAGTCCAGGGCCTGCCTTATAGCCCCATGATGGAGACTGAATGTGTATTAGCAGTTTAGTTTTACTGGGATTTTTACTGGTTTTCCAAATGAAAAAGGAAGAAATACCAGTTGCAACTTTAATGCTTCCTATTAAATAACTTCCTTTGAATATAGTTGAGACAGCGCTAAAAAAAAGCTTCAGGGGATTAAGCAGTACACAGATAGTAATATATAGTGTAGTAAGTTTAGCCTTGTTTTAGATACAGTAAGTCCACTTTCCAAACTCTCAAATATACAGAGTTAAATGGCAAAACAAACGCACGTGACTCTCACACCCTGTAATACAAATCACCAACTGCGCTTAACGATTGGGAACTCACAGACGTTTAGGAGATATTTAGGCCCATCAAGTTTTGTCGACCTTTAACTCCCTTCCTCCGTTGTAGCTAAAAATATGGAGCAGAAAATAGTGTAAAACCCTTTATTAAGTGGTATAAAATATTTAAAATAACAAGGGTTGAAGCAATACAAGACCACCAGTCCAGCCTTACTCTGTCCCGTTGTTAGGCCCCTTGTCCTTGGCAACCCTCTACACTTGTGCCACAATATTTGCCACTTGCTCCACAAATTAAAAGCTACAATTCTCATAGAACATTTCTACTATAACAACCTATTTTTTCAACGGTTGAATTTCGAAGTAAAAAATACTTCGAAATTCGACCATCAAATTAAAATACTTTGACTTCGAAAATCGAAGTCGCAGGATTCGAACGATTTTAGCAATCGATCGAAGGATTTTTCTTCAATTACAAAAAAGCTCCCCATAGGCTAACATAGTACTTCGGCAGGTTTAATTTGGCAAAGTATTGAAGTCGAAGTTTTTTTAAAGCGACAGTACTTCGATTATCGGATGGTCGAATAGTCGAACGATTTTTACTTTGAATCGAAGTGGAAGTAAATTCGAAGTCGTAGTATCCTATTCAATGGTCGAAGTATCCAAAAAAATTTGAACTTCAATTTTTTTTTACTTTGAAAATTCCCTCGAATTCCCTTTGACCCTTGATAAATCTGCCCCTTAGTGTATCCTTTTTCTTGAAATCATTTATTTAGACAAGTCATTTGATCAGATAACATTTTTTTCTTTGTGCAGTTCATTTTCAGCCGGCACATGTGTCCAAATGGTATGTTCTCTATCCATCCTGAATGGTGGTTACTTGTGGGTGCGATATAGTTATTCACATCTACTTGTTTAAAGAACGTTTTAAAATTGACATGCTTATCCCTTATGTAGATCTCCAAATCTAAAAACTGTATAGTCTAAATTCAGGTTGTTCCTATTGAGATTATCTACAAACTGTTTTAGGTCCCGTTCTGTACCTTTCCACACTATCACGATGTCATCGATCTAGCGCCGCCATCGGAACAGGTTCCCGCCCAGCCTTAATGCAGGTATATGGCACTCCTCCCAATATCCCACATGTAAATTCGCATAGCTGGGCGCAAACTTAGTTCCCATGGCGATACCGCATGTCTGGAGATAGAACTTATCTCCATACCAGAAGAAATTATTCTTCTATATTCTCTAATCTATATTCTATACCAAAAATTATTTTTGAAAATTTGGCAGATCTCTATCTGTTTCCAAAAAGTGGCTTACTGACTTTAAGCCCTGGTTATGTCTGATCGAAGTATAGATGGCCTTTACTTCCAGAGTCGTCAGTATCATATCCTCCTCCCATGTTAAATCTTGCATTAACCTTATTCCTATTAAATAACACACAAATAACAATAAACACATCAGGCTAAAGAACTGTAATTGGTCCACACATTTTATATGCAGATATTATCTACATTGCAAAGCAGGGAGGTCAGTGAGATACAGGGGTCAGGGCTCTTCAGGCGTTAGCTATTTATGTAGCAAGAAGAAAAACTGACTTACTTTTCGGGAGTAACCAGCAGATTTATATGGACAAATACAAGTGCAACATAAGTAGCTGGGGTGGTATGACTAGTGGGGAATAGTGGGGCATAGCAGTGGGGCATAGCATGGATGGTAGAGCAAGATGAAAACAGTAGGACATGGTCATGGAGGGAGTTGATGGCAACCATTGGGTAAGATGGAGACAGTAGGCCAAGATAGTGGCATTGGCCAAAGATGGAGGCATTAGGGAAGGATGGCACCTGCAACCCTTTATATCATTGTTTCTCAACCTGTATCTCCTGGCAAAGAACACCTTAACCCACACCCTTTTGACAACTAAAGGCTATTGGGGGGGGATTCTGAAAGTTTTATTCAATAACAACTGAAGAGGCACAGGTTAGAAAGTACTACCTTCTATTAACAATAGTCCCCAATGGTCTCTTGCCCTGGGACCTACTGCTGCTCAGTCAATTCTATACAATCTGAATTTTCTACAATTAAAAAAGACTCTAAAGGCATCTCTTACGGACATACAAGCTATACTCAGTCGAAAACGCCACTTCAAAAAATAATTTACAGAATTCCTTAAGTGGATCCCCGAATGTGCAATGTAATTTGTTTTTAGGGCAGACCAGGTTAAAGGTGGATAAATGCGCCCATGCCATGGCAACAAGCAAGGTAATTATAGTGGGAAAGGTGGCACTCTTAGCATTATTTAGAAATAATAGTAGACCTCACATTTGATTGCTACATTCAGTGCTCATATAAAAAGGGCATTTGATTCAAGGTTTGCAAATATAATTGTGCTTTTAGCCTGAGTAAAGGCTACCAGTTGGGCTTTACAAGTACAAAAATATAGAAAGGAACTGGGAAAAGTTCAGAGAAGGGCAACTAGACTAATTAAAGTATACATAAAGGTAAAAAATGTATGTAAAATTGCTCAGGGTGCAATTTACATTAATTATTTTTTTGCTCATATAATTAATTTTGTAACAATAGTGCCACCTGTTGGTCAGTTCCTCTAACTGTGCAGTCATAGAGCGATACCTCCAAGGGGAAAACAGAAAAGTGTTATGTTGCTCTACTCAGGAAAAAGATCTGAAGCTTCAGATTCCCTTTTTAGTGATATGTGTATCCGGAAAAGCATAACCCGCACCCAACCCTAGCCCACAAAACCTTAACCTGCACCCAATGTTAACCTACAAAATGTTGCCATTGTTGGACCCATGCCCAACCCATACCTGTTTCTTCACACTCCTGTCTAACCCATAATGGTTGGCCTAGTCTGAGCCCAAACCGCCCAACCGATAGTAAACCCATGGGTTACCTTTGAAGCTATAACAGCCTCTTCTACTCTGGGAAGGCTTTGCACTAGATGTTGGACCATTGATGGTGGCATTCCATTGGATTCACATTGAAGATGTTGGGCACTGATCTGACCTGGCTCACATTGTAGTTGTAAATATTCATCCCAAGTGTTGAGTAGGCTAAGGCCATGGTTTTGTCAAGTTCTTCCATGACTACTGATCCAGGGAACAATCTGATCACCGTTCTTGTGTCAGGGACAATATCCCCCCCCCCCCACGTGAGGCTAAACTGCCAGCTGACTTGCTAGGTAACCTTCTGACATTTCTTACTGTGTTATTTTTTTACTATGGACATATCTAAGGTAGAAAGCTGACATCCCTATATATTCTGCTGAAGGCTGTCCAGGTCTACAAAATCCCTCAGAATAAAAGATCCATGTTGCGCATATAATTCAAAATCATCTCTGTGATTGGCCACGCTCCACTTTTATTTTTATTCCCCAGGAATAGGATCTACTTAATGCCACACTAAATTATTATAAGAACAACACTGACCTGAACCTTTTCCTTCATATAAAAAAAAAGGTTCCTTATTATAATATTATTGTTGCTGACATTGGATGAGCTGTGGGGCATAGTGACGGATCAGAGATTTGCAGTCAGGGGTCGGGAATGAGAGTGAATCCAACAGGAGACCAAGTGGTAAGTGGTTTCTGGTTAAACTGTTGTGAAAGGATTGATGAGGTATTAATGGATATTCACATTTTATTCCTTACTACCATGGGAAAACGGTTTAATGGTGAACAAGATCACAAGGGAAGAAAGAACAATTACATTTGAAAGTTTGAAAATCAATGCACTGAATGTCTAGTAAATGTTACTAGATACGATCTAAGATTATGTCTAGGGGCAGATTCACTAAAGGGAGAAGTGGCCGACGCTAGAGACAATTCGCCAGAAATCCCATCCACAAGGACATCGGCAATTCACAACAGCCATAGAGGACAAATCGTGGTCGCTAGCGTTTGTTCGCACCCTACCGCCAGACGACTTTTCGCTCTGGGGAATGGTCGTAACTCCGCTATGATGCAAGTTTTACTGAACGTAACCTCTTTCGCCAAAGTTTACTTTGCCATCTCAGACCAGGCGAACTGATAAAATGAAATGAACATCTTCGGATGTCAGTGACATCATATCCTGTATGCCGGAAATTCATTCAAGTTGTTAAAAATGCTGGCGACTTTTCTTTTTGTAAAGAAAGATTACTTTCAAAAGTCCGAACTATTAAAGAAGTTTGTGTTAATGTTTTTTCCCAGACATATATGAGGGACATTTAGGGAATAAGATGATCTCTTCTGTCTTTATTATGGTTCCTTGGACATTTGTATTTAAAAAGTGGCCACTTCAAGCATTTGCAACTACATCTCTAATAAAGACGTCCATTCAGATTTTAGGTACCCGCCCTATTCAAATTGACCTAAGCGTAAGAGTGCCAGAAAAGTTTCGCTCCGCAGAAATGAATACTAGTGAAAATTCACTGCTGAGACGCAACTTTGCATTCTAGTGAATTAGCGTATTGAATTTGCGTCTGGCAAAGTGGCGAAGCGGTCTCTGGCGAAATTTCGCCCTTTAGTGAATTTGCCCCCATGAATAGTAGAGAGTTTCTTTATCTTTCCTAAAAGTGCTCTTTGTCATAAATGGTTTTCTGGTTCTTGCTGTGGCCACCAAGACGGACTACACCCACGAGATTATGCTCATAAGCCACTTTTTTTTTTGTATAATTTTATTGAATGTAACTTAAACAGCGCAAATTCTGTTCAGCCCAGTCACTGCAACTACTTTTAAAGGAGAAGGAAAGGTCTTTTAACTTGGGGGTGCCAAAAGTTAGGCACCCCAAGTGATCGTATGTGCTTACCTGAAAACCTGGGCCATTGCTCCTATCAGCATAAAACTTCACCGGTCTGGAATTATTCCATCGAGCACCATGAACTGATGGCTTCTTCTTTTTTTCGCGGTTGTGCATGCACATTAGTTGAAAAAACAAACTTTAACGAAAACGTCGGCTATTTCGTTCTACTGCGCATGCATCTGCCCCGGGAAATTTAAAGATATCGGAAGACGAACGCTCTGTGGTCGTCGGAAGAATCCCAGGTTGGTGCAGTTTTCTCCTAATAGGAGCACCGGCCCGGGGGTTTCAGGTAAGCACATGCGATCACTTGGGGGTGCCTAACTTTTGGCACCCCCCAAGTTAAAAGACCTTTCCTTCGCCGTAATGTAAAATTATAGTGAAAGGTCTGCAAAGCAGTTCTTGTGTCCTTTCAATGGCAAGGACATGCACTCTAGAAAGTGCTCTTGGCTTCCAATGCACAAGGCCAATTATGTATTTGGGTGGAACCTGTGCAGTGGGTTATCAATTAAAAATGGCGGCCTGTGCTGGTAACCATTCTTTCAATTTTTATGTTTTTACATGCTCAATGGTAGTTTCTGTAAATTAACCTTAAATTATTCTTCTTTGGCTACTCACTTTTTTGGTTTCCTGAGAAACATCTCTTCTTTATAAAAATGATCCCCCTTATCTCCCCCCTGTGTATTTACTAGCACAGTGCAATGGCACCATATTTCTTCTGCTCCTAGGAGTCCCTTTCCATAGATTGGGCTGGGTACAAGGACACACTAATCCACCGAAAGGAATGCCTTAAAAAAGAAAGGAAAAACAATGCCAGCATTGTCTGCTGCACTCCAGACCACATTGTTTTTCGGATGGACCTTCCCAGGGCAAAAGATTAGCAATTTGGTTCAGTAAGAGATGCCCAAGAAATTGGCAACCCCAGTATTTTTTAGGGATGCACCGAATCCACTATTTTGTATTCGTCCGAACCCCCGAATCCTTTGCGAAAGATCCGGCCAAATACCGAACCGAATCCGAACCCTAATTTGCATATGCAAATTAGGGATGGGAAGTGGAAAACATTTTTTACTTCTTGTTTTCTAACAAAAAGTCACGCAATTTCTCTCCCCCTAATTTGCATATGCAAATTAGGATTCAGATTCGGTTCGGCCTGGCAGAAGGATTCGGCCGAATCTGAAAAAGGAATCTTGGCCGAATCCCGAACCGAATCCTGGATTCGGTGCATCCCTAGTATTTTTAACTTTCTTGGACCCTGCTATGAATAAAGTAATATTTAGATGAACATACTATCCTCCATTTACATTTTATTAAAATAGGAATAGTGTTTAGTATCCAGCATTGTAAGATAAAGGTAGCCATATTAGTCAGAGTACAATAAGCTTGTGTATGGCCATGTTAAGGGTGATTTATGGATAATCCTTTGCCTTGGATCAAATGGGAGTTATGATGCAACTTTAGGGAACCTACTGTTCTTTACAATGACCATCAAGGGTTCACAAGCTAATTATTTTTATAAGCAGTAGCAGAATCATATTATCATGCCTGATGGCTTTAGAGACATTTCCAACCTTTTCGCCCTCTGAGGATGAACTTCAACATCAGAAAAGGTATTATTTATGTTTATTTAAGCTTTGGGCATATTTGTGTTGGTTTCTTCTGAAAACCCCCAGACAATATCCATGTAAAGTTGTGCCTTTTCCTCATAGAGCTGTGCAGAATTGATTGATGCTCTGGCTTTTCTGACCCATTGCAAGTGCGGTTACATCTCTTAATTCAATCATTCTGTGGATACTGGGAAAAGATATCGAGCCTTTGACCTTTGACAAATGAAAACAAGGAACCAACAGTTAAAAGGCCAAAGGAGGCTAAGCTTATAAGCAGATGTGTCTTTCATACACTGCGGAGGTGTTGTTTTGTACATCAAGAAATTACGTTTGTACGTGTGTTTAGATAGATGGTAGACATAAAGAGAAATTAATAATTATTTTATATTTTTGTTGCTATATCTAGCAAAAATGTCGCTATTCTGTACTATAACTCTAAGAGGGTTATTTACTAAAAGTCAAATTTATCTCAGTTTTTTATTGAAACAAAGTCAAACAAACTCCCACCCGTGAATTGAAATCATTTATCAATACTTTTTCTTGAAAAACTCAGAGTGAAAAAAATGTTGTAACAAAATCGTGTAATAATTTGAATCATGTGATTGAAGCTACAAAAATGAACCTTATCGAATTGTTGCTGCGAAAACTCAACTCATCAGACGAAAACCCCAAATTTATCGGATTATCTATCGCAGATCACGTTGTCAAGAAACAACTTCAAGGATATCTGCCATTGACTTCTACATGACCTCAACAGGTTTGAGATGGAGTAGTTCAGATTTGGATTCTTAGCAGCTTTGGGGTATAATGAATCTCTAAAAATATGAGGGTTTTTTTATCCTCAAAAAATTTGAGTTTGTCCCTTTTAAACCTTGACCGGATAAATTTGAGGTTTAATAAATGGTTTAATAAATGGGTCCCTAAGTGTTTAGTGCTGATGTACATTCACCCACTAACTTTCAAAGGGTTCCTCTTGTTGCTCCCCTTTGTGCTTGGTAGCTCCTTACTGTTGACATTGTGTAGATTTTTATTTTAGCTAATGCACTAGATGTTGCACAAACACACAGGTTGCCACAACAAGTCAGGGTTCTGAGGAGATCCAAAAAGAGTGTTAAAAAAGGTATGAAAAAGTCAGTAGATAATGGTGATGGTTGGAGAAGTGGAGCAAGCATTACCTAGACATTGGTCTTAGAAGGCTGATCATGTTGCCTCAGTTATATGACACACATTTTTGCAGTGGAATAATTACACTGACGTGTTATAACATGGCGTGCCATCAACGCAAAAATTTTTTCATTAGTACTTTAAAAAATATAATGACGCTACTGAAGATGGAATATTTGTTGTGGACATTAGTTTCAGGCTTACATCAAGCCTTTTTCTGCCAAAAAAATCCTCTATTCTTCCCAAGCGCAGGCTTGAGTTTGAAATCTCAGTGTTTCGTCCCCAGCAAATTCACAAATCTCCCGCGAAAAATTTGGCCGCACATCGAAAAAGTCGCTTGCGTTAAAACTGTCACACGTCAACACTATTCGGACGCCCATTGACTTTTAAAACAGGTGTCAAAATTGACACGAGCGTCAAAATTGCTGCAAATTTTTCACCATTTCACAAATTTTGCTGGAGATGCAAGAATTTTTCGGTGAACCGAATTGGGAGAAATTCGTCCATCACTACCTGTGATAAATAATGCCGACTGTTTTCAGAAATATTTCACCATCTTTTTCTGAAGATTTCTCGCAGATAAACTAGAGAAGTCCATGGCAGGAATAATGAAGTCACTTTAAAGTATACAGTATGTAAATAGGGTGAAACCACAGACTAATTAACAAGAAATTTACTAATTTTAGTTTCGGAGTTTTCAAAAAATCTCATAATCATGACAAAGGAGATCCCATCTTTTCCTACGGTCTTCATATTTACAGTATAAAATATATCAAATTGGCTATTTGTGACCAGGTTTGTGGCTACAATATGCTATTGTGGAAAAATCATGACAATCGAAAAAAAAAAAAAGAGCAAGCTTGATTATGAACTTGATCTGGTGCTGAAAATACATTTTCCATTCTATGGTATCTTGACAGGTTTTAGGTGGTGAAATAAATTTTTTTGAATTTTTAAAATGTTTTATTATTGCTATATTTCAAAAAGTAGTGGTTCATTTTTTCACCACAACTTTTTGATGAAACCAAAAATAGAAATCAAGTCAAAATCAAACTGAAAACACACTTCCCATTGATTTCTATGGCATCATGCCCGGTGCTAGTTGGTGAGATTTTAATTTTTAAAAAATTTATAATTTTTTAATATAGGGGATAAAAATAGCAGTGAAAAATGTAATTTGTTTTTATTTCATAATCACATTCTATGACTTGTCTCAATTTCATCCTCAAATCCTTAATTAATTAATTAATTAATTAATTGATATTAATTAAAATGAATATAAAATGTTACTTACACTACACTTATATGACATCTTGAATTTTGAATTTGAATTTTTGAAATCAAATTTCGAGTTTATTTAAGTGTGATTTGACTAAGGAATATTCCAAATTCGATTCGAGTTTAAAAAAAAATCCAAAATCGAATTTTGAAATTTATCATTTACTGTCCCTTTCAGAATTTGAATTAGACTATTCACCATTTAAAACCTGCCAAATTGGTGTTTTAGCTTATGGGTGGTGGACTTTTGAAAAAAAAAAACACTTTTTTTTGGTGGGAAAAATCAAATTTGACCAAATTCAGTTTGAATTCGATTCGAGTTTGCGGGTCGATTCTATTCATCCGAATTTAAAAATTTGAATTTTTAAATACATTTTGATTGGTCATTTTTAGAAACTCCCATAAACTTGAAATTTGACCCTTGATAAATCTGCCCCTATATCTCTGTATTTCATAATTGCATTCTATGACTTTCATTCCATTCCATTTAATTTTAATTTTCATCAAATTTTTTCCCATGTCTTTTTAAGGGGAAAAAAATCTATATTGCAGCAAAATCAAATCATTAATATCTGTCAAAAATGTTGTTGATACTCCCCTTCCTTTTATGGAATCTTGACAGGTTTTGGTTGGTGAGCTTTTCATTATTAAAATGTAGAATTGTTTTATTTGTGACAAACATCTATCAAAAAATGTTGCTAGAAATAAACATTGACTTCTTTGGAATTTGGTACAGATTTTCGGTGACAAGATTAGAACCTTTTCCATTTTATACATATTTTGGAATGTTGCAATATTTTGGAATGTTGCAATAAAAAAATGTTTCCTACATTTTAAAAATATTCCTCTAAAGCTTCTTAAAAAGAGGGCTTGGGATGGATTTAGAAAATACAATCAAACAGAGAAGTGGGAACAAGATTGTTCATTGATTTTTATCAGCACTCAACAGAAATCATGTTAAATTAAATTAAATCTATCAGTACAGCAATATTTTATGACCAGCATAGGTTTAACAAGAATTATTTTTTCCCTTCCCCAGCATAGTTTTGCAATGCATTATTTTTTTTTGTCACTATACTATAGTAAGACATCATTATATAGATCAACCTCTTCAACTTTAGCCATTGATCATTGTGATAATCTGGCGATACATCAAAGCGGCCCTGACACCTATGGGATTTCTAATACCCATAACACAATGTTCTGGAATTTCACTTCCATTAGATTAATGTTCAGAAGCCTGTGAAGGGGTCAGCTCGCAATGTAATGGATGGCAACATTCACAATTAATATTCAATCAATGCTGGCATGAATGTCTGACTCAAATAAGTAAAGAAAATCAATTAAATCTTTCTATGCCACTTCTTTGATTTGTTATGCTGCTCGGAGTTTCTGAAGTTTGCTTTGAGGTTACGGACTGAAGTCGGCCAAAAGAGACGGAGAATCCAAGGCTGAAGAAGAATAATAGGCCAATTATTCAAATCACATGGAATTGCCCTACAATAGCTATTTCATTAAAAGAACACTATTGAAAAAAAAATATTTCGGTCTGACAACTTTATGCAATATTGAGTAAATTGATATTTCTGTAGCTTAAAAGGAATTCATTTAATTTTAATTTTTTTTTTTTAAATTCAACTAAATGAATTCTTCTCTTTAGGTACACTTTCTTGCTCACTGTAATTCCCCCCCCCCCTTTTCATAGAAAAAGAAGCCTGATTTCTTTTCAAATTATTTTCATAGAATTTTTGCAATAAAATGAATTGACTGTTTGCCGACATGTAAATATATATGCAGTTCCATATAAATAATGTTAAAAGATTTTACAAGAAGAATAAATAATAAACGAGAAGTGTTAAGCAATTAGACCTGTTTCTCATCTATCAATTCAATGCTCGACAAATAGGGTTCAAGAATGCTTTATGGCACGTCAATGCAACTCCTTGTAGAAATGTTGCAATGAGCAATTGGTGTCCGAGAAAATATTTATAGGCTGAGAATAATGAGTTTATGGAAGCTAAGTCTAACCAAACATAGACCAAGGGGCAGATTTATCAAGGGTCGAATTTCGAGGGGTAAAAACCCCTCCAATTCGACCCTCGAAGTAAGATCGTTCGAATTCGAATATCGAATTTGAAGGATTTTAGCGCAAAAGGTTCGATCGATCGAATGAACGATAAAAAACGATTGATCGAATGATTTTTATTCGATCATAAAAAGGGCCCAAAACCTATCTACAATGTCCCCATAGGCTAACATTCAATTCGGTAGCTTTTATTTGGCGAAGTATTGAGTCGAAGGATTTGTTAAAGAGACAGTACTTTGATTATCGAATGGTCGAATGGTCGAACGATTTTTACTTCGAATCGTTCCAATCATTTGATTTGATCGAATTCGATCGAATTTGACCAATTCGATGGTCGAAGTACCCAAAAAATTACTTTGAAATTCTAATATTTTTGGATTCGAACTATTCACTCGAGCTTAGTTAATCTGCCCCTGTCATATACAAGTTAAAGTTATAAGTTCTTGGGTAACAAAGACCCCATATTTGTGTTCGATAAACTGCTGACTCAATTTGGATGGACCAAGTTGACAGCCTTTACAAGTCTGTGTATGATCACCTTAATTCTGAGCAAACTTAGAATGGCAATCTGATCTAAGGTACATTGCTTATTTAGAGGGCAGTGATTACAATGCTAAAAGGGTTGGTTTCATTAATGGCAATGATAGCAGAGGTACTTACCATTTTTTTCATGGTAAGATTATGTTGCTACAAGATTAAAGTTCCTGAAGGTTCTTCAAAGATCACCAAAATAGTTACTATATTAAGCAGAGACTGCCTACAGAGTATGCCTACAAATATCATTATACATTGACCACTACGAATGATGTATGCAGTCAAGAGCTGTACTTTCATGTGTACTTGTTAAAGTCCTACAAGTGTAAGGTAAGAGTTTATGACTAATACTTGTGGACATTTCTGGAGTCAAAGTCAGATCTAACTCATCAGAGGGGCACTCACAATCCTCTAAGAGAGTGTCATCAAGCTGAAGGCTTCTAGAAGAAATGCAGCCCTTATAAATGAAGCATATTGAATAATCAAACCTGTACAGCTTTGCTGTAGGAGCCTTGGTCTGTAAGGCCCAATATGGGCAATACTGCTGAGAACATTTTTAGTCTGCTTGGTCAGGCTTGGTCAGTCTAGTCTTGCACTGCAGAAAAGTTGGTGGTGCAAAAAAAAGTCTAAAGCTAAATGATAACCAGGCATTCAGAAGTATGAAGCTCCTGCATGGAGACCAGAATGATTAATTTTGGGCGAATGACAGATACTTTTAATTGCTGAGGGCATGGCTGATTTCATGCATGAGTTTTCCAGGACCCACCAATGAAGAATGCTAGTAATGCATACAAAGGAGTCTATGGGGCCTTTGAACAGACTAGTGGCCTTAAAACCCCATTGATGGTCCATATCTGATCTGTGCACCTTAGATGGATTGCCCTGAATTAGGTTATAATGGAAGATGGTCACTCTTCCAGAATGGTCTTCTTAAACACTGATGACCACCCAAAAGAGGAGCAGAGGTATCCTTACTTTGAAATTAATTTAAATTTGTTTGTTATTCAGCAAAAACATTTCTGAATATGCACTTACAATAGGTATTTTTACAATGCTCTGAAAGGTGCTAAAGAATGATGGTGTGATCCATCATAGTCTCAAGATCAATGTATTCTTCCCCCAATAACAATCAGCGTCATTTCAGTTTGCCTCCTATGATTGAATAACTCCTTCCTCAGAAATGGCAATCACAGATTAACATTCTGGCGTAACATCAATATTTCTGCATCTTGCTCAACATGCATACAAGCGTAAAGCTTTCTATTGTTTCTTCAGATCCCCTCTTCACTGTAGGACATCATCTTTAGTCTTTACAATTTAGCCAGAGGAGAACCCCTCAAGAAACTCTCATGAAATGCAGTATATGTTGCTTCTGTGGCTGAAACCAGATGGGAGTGTGCCAGCTGACCAGTTGATGGAGATGTTGTGGAGAAAACCATTAGGATCAGCATGGAAGCCTAGGTGCCAGATGATTGATATGTTGCAGAGTGATACTGTACATTGCAACCTATTAGTATAAGTTTTCCATTGGTATACATGCTTTCCTACTGTCTGGACCCCACCTATTGCTGCTAAATGCTGGGACCACAGTCCAAGTTGTCCATCCAGTGGGGGTAGAACTGTATGGAGTTGCATTATTGCTGGGGCCCTAAAAAACAGAAACCAGATGGGTAAGTGCCAGCTGATCAGTTGCTGAGAATGCTGTGGGGACAACCACTAGGATCAGTATAAAAGCCAAGGTGCCAGTGTCCATTGCTGATTAGCAAGGAGATGAAACCAGATGGGTATGTGCCAGCTGAGCAGTTACTGGAGAATGCTGTGGGGAGAACCATTAGTATCAGCATGGAAGCCAAGGTGCCAAATGATTGATATGTTGCAGAGTGAGTTATTGCAAGCAATTATTTAAATTAAAAATTATTAAAATATAAGTTTTCCATTGGTGTAGATGCTCTTCTACTGTCTGGACCCTGCCTTTAGCTGCTCAATGTTGGGCAAACAGCCCAGGGTGTCCATCCTGTGGCCAGGGCCGGGCCCAGTCAGCTGGGCATCCTAGGCGACCCGGCTGACCATGTTGCCCCTCCTCTTGCGTGCGCACAAACGAGAGCGTGCACGATCGCACATGCAGAAGAAACACTTGCCTCTTCTGCCTACCCCTAGTTCTGGCCCTGCCTATGGCACCTGCTGGTAGAACTGTATGGAGCGCCATTATTGCTGGGGCCCTAAAAAGTATATTTATAATATTACAGAGGCCCCATACTTTTATACAGTGAATAAAGTACCTCCTTTGTAAATTATAAGGATATTATAGTTACAGAGGAGTTTTATGACCATATAAAAAACAGTTTTTATACAGGTCATGGAACACCAAAGGTAACAACGAGGTAACTTCTAATATCCTCATATTTTGCAACATGGGGTACTTTATTTATTACACAAGTTTTAGTGAGTCACATGACAAAAATTACATCATTACTCACCGTTTACAACTGATGACATCACTACTCACCGTTTATAAGGATATAATTTACAAGATATTCACGGCTTTTGTGTATTATATAATGAATAAAGTACCCCCTCTTGTAAAATATAAGGATCTTATGAGTTACTGAGGAGTTTCATGACCATATAAAAACACCTTCGGCCTCGTGTTTTTATACAGGTGATGGAACTCCGAGGTAACTTCTAATATCCTCATATTTTACAACTGGGGGTACTTTATTTATTATAATACACACATTTCAATGAGTCATGTGACTGAAATGACATCAGAACTCACCGTTTATAACTGATGACATCAGAACTCTTCCCGTTTATAAAGATACAATTTACAAGATATTCATGGCTTTTGTGTATTATATGTATATATTCCCAGCGGAAAATGCTATGACTTGGAGCTGGATGCCGAGTGAAGATAGCATATCACATAGGGTTATGCTATAGATGCCCACGTGTCTCTGGCTTTATGAGCTTCAAATAAAACCTTTGCTCCAATCACCAGAGATGTCCTGTAGCCAACTGATTAAAGTAACCATTGTGGTGACATACGGTCTTTCCACAAAGCTTTCATATACTTCACATAAGCCATATATACAAGAGAAAAAAAATGACATTTAACTCAACTTCAATGTTTTCCTGTAATGAATCCAAAGCGTTGGAAAATGTTAGAATGAGGAAAAAATAAATCATCAATAGGATTCCCTCAGGCTTGGAAGCCTCATGTCATCTATATCATAGTCACATTCTTCTGACATGTAACCTACAAAGCGGATTATTTGATGGTTAAACTGCCAAACCTCATTAACATTACACTTCAGCACAAAGCTTAATGCTTTCCAATAAATGTGCCACTGAGACTCGTTCTAGCTACAGTCACGCCCAACACACGCTCTGCCATGGCCCAACTTCATTTCCATATCGTTTGTCTCTACAGCAAATTATATCAACAAACCGGTTTTCTGCCTAATGTCTGTTATCTCAATCTCAGTGTTATCTCAATTAATTGCATAGAAACGATTTTTAGGGGACACTAGAAGAAACTCAGTAGACAAATTGACTTGGTATGTTCTCTACATTTGTGCTGTTGAATGAATCAATGGGCTGGTCGGTTTGCCGTATGGCCATAACTGACCATTCCAGGCAAATGTCCCAGGCTGCACCATGTCATTAAATTGCCTTTCTCATCTTTTAACCTTGTGGCTGTTGTATGACGGTGGTAGGAGTTATGTAGGTGTTTTTATCACAATTCACAGGTGTTTGGCAATGTTTCACTTGTGAATGATCTAGCACAGTGATCCCCAACCAGTAACTCATGAGTAACATGTTGCTCTCTAACCCCCTGGATGTTGCTCCCAGTGGCCTCAAAGCAGGAGCTTATTTTTGAATTCCGGGGAAGTTTTAATTGTATAAAAACCAGGAGTACTGCCAAACAAAGTCTCAATGTAGGTTGACAATCCACATAGGGGCTACCAAATGGCCAATCACAGCACTTATTTGATACCCCAAGAACATTTTTCATGCTAATGTTGCTCCCCAACTCCTTTTACTTCTGGATGTTGCTCACGGGTTGGGGATCCCTGATCTAGCACCATAGGTTGGCCCACCACTTGGTTTCTTCCATTACAGAATAGCTGCATCTTGATTGTGTCACATTCCACTTAGTGACCAATAGACACACAGAAACCAAAAAAAAAAAAAAATCCTCAAGCTTTTGGAGAAACAAATATTTTAGTTGAGACTGAGATAAAGGAGATATCATGACCTGAGGTTTTCCACTTTGCTCGTTTCCAAATACGAATTATTTTATTTCCGTCTGGTTGACTTTTTTTCACGTGTATTAAAATTTCCCAAAATTTCTTCTGGCTTTTTCATTTAGCCTTATTAACTAAGGTATTTTTCAAATCCCAATATTTTTCTCCAGATGGAAAAAAAAAACATTTTATCACAGGTTCGAAATAGCTGCAACAAATCTAGCTGTGGATTTGGGTGTAAAAGTATAGAAATTTCTAGACTTGCTGCCTGTTTACATGTGAGGAAAAAATTATCTCAAATTATAAATAGCTGAACTATAAAAGAAATTGTAACTTCTGGCAAATAAAAGCAGGAAAACTGCAACAAATAATACTTGGGATATAGTAACATAGTAACTTAGTAAATTAGGTTGAAAAAGATCAAATGTCCATCAGGTTCAACCTTTTAACTTTTTTTAATCTGCCTAACTGCCAGTTGATCCAGAGGAAGGCAAAAAAAATCATTTGAAGCCTCTCCAATTTGGCTCAGAGGCAGAAAAAAATCCTTCCTGACTCCAAAATGGCAATGGGACCAGTCCCTGGATCAACTTGTACTATGAGCTATCTCCCATATCCCTGTATTCCCTCACTTGCTAAACACCATCCAACCCCTTCTTATACCTACATCACACATAACGGATTTGCTCGAACACAGTTTCAAATTAAAAATTATGTTACTTTATTAGTTCCAATAAAATTTGTTAGCTTAGGTACAGTGCATGACAATCACCACTGATGCGTTTCATGCCCTATGGCACTATAGCAAATCTGGTAGCAAACAATTTACACAATGTGTTTCTTAAAGATGTATTACACGTATACAGACCAAATTTGCATCTATCTTTACATTCATATTCATATAACCATTTAGATTTTTAAAAACATCATAGGTTATTAAAAGAACTCTTTTTGTTTCCATGTATGTTATTTTCATGTATGTTATTTTCTCTCTTTAGGGGATTGTTCAAAAACAATTAGTGGGTGTTTGCTTAAAGAATGCCTTATTTCGCTTATTATGATTTCAATGAACTATTCTATTCAATGTAATATCTGATCTCCCAATCTTTATTTAAACCAACAGGTTTTTCAGTCTCCAAAGCAAACATCCACCATGTTTCTCTTTTATTAATTAGTTTCTCCAAATCCCCCTTTCTTTTATCTAGTCTGACATGTTCTATGCCTTTGAAGGATATACATCTATCGTTACCGTTGTGTTTAATTAAGATATGTTCTGCTATAGCAGATGAAACATCCTTTCTCCCTACACATGCTATATGTTCCAAAATCCTATCCTTCATTCTCCGCATGGTTCTACCTACATACTGACATCCACATATACATGTTGCCAAATATATCACATTATTAGTTTTACAGTTTATATAGGATTTACACTCATACTCTTTGCCAGTAGCTGAACTCCTGAAGCCCTTCGATACCTTTATATAATTGCAAGCCTTTGGAAAGCGATCCAACAAAGACATTTCAGGTAAAACTTAGAAAGATTCTGGAGTATGGCAAATCTATGGGAATACTTACAGTTAAGGAATTTGATTATATTTGGTGTGAACATCCAAAAATTCAGATTTTCCACACACTCCCCAAAGTTCACAATGGACTGGAAAACCCTAAAGGTAGACCAATAATAGCAGGTATGGGGTCCCTAAATGAGAAACTTGGAGAGTATGTGGATAGATTACTACAACCAATAGTTACCAATCTAGATTCATATATAAAGGATAGTGGAGATGTTTTAACTAAGTTACAAGATGTTATATGGGAAGATGATATGATTTGGCTAACTTTAGATGTTACAGCATTGTACTCTTCAATAGAACATCAACTAGGCCTACAGGCCTTGTATTTTTGGCTTTGTAAATCAAAATTCTATTCAAGAGAACAAAATGAATTTATTTTGGAATCTGTTCAGTATCTCCTGAACCATAGTTATTTTATGTATGATGGTCGATATTATCTCCAAAAATGTGGCACTGCAATGGGAGCGCATTTTGCACCTTCGTATGCAAACTTATTCATGGGATGGATCGTGGAGTGCCACATCTTGGAGATAAATCAAAATGGGATAGAAATGTATTTAAGTACTTTAGGTTTATCGATGATTTGATTGTGATCTGGAGGGGAAATACTGAACAGATACATGAATTTGTGTCTTTTTGCAATAATAATGAATGTGGTATTGAATTCACCTATAAGACAAGTAAAAAAAGTTTAGAATTTTTGGATATACTGTTTACACAAGAGGAAGGTAAGATTATGACAGATGTGTTTAGGAAACCCCTTAGCAGAAACTCCCTCTTGCTAAGGACAAGTAACCATCCAGAACCGCTTCTGGAGGGCATCCCGATTGGACAATTCCTTAGATTAAGAAGGATTTGTTCCACTTGGGATGCTTTCCAGAGAGCGGCAATGGACTTGTGGGATAGGTTAGCAAAGAGAGGCTATAGCACAAAAACTCTGAAAAAGGCATATGATAGAGCTGTTTTGAGTGATCGAAACTATATGCTAAGGGAGAATTGTAGAAACAAATATGATAGAACCAACAAAAATATAAATAAAAATAAAAATAAGAGATCTGAAAAAACTGACAAAGAAAAAGTTTATTTTGTGACAGATTACAGTAATGAGGCAACAGATATAAAAAAGATAATAATGAAACACTGGCATGTGATCAGTGCGGATCCTTTACTAAATATTGAAAAGCCATGGTTTACGTATAGGAAAAGTAAATCAATTGCAAGCCATATATCTCCTAGTATGCTCCCTGAAAGACGAGACTATAGAAAACCAAATTGCCTCACTAATACAGGTACTTACAAATGTGGAGCAAGGATTTGTAAGGCTTGCAATTACCTAATTTTACCTCCAAAAACTGGGAAAGCTTATTGACTCGAGTATAAGCCGAGGGTGAGAAATGCAGCAGCTTCTGGTAAGTTTCAATCTCGTTTTTGGATGACTATTCTTAGGCGCCGGCTACTATTCTAAGCGCCGGCGAATATTCTTAGGCGCCGGCTACTACTCTAAAGCACCGGCTACTATTCTAAGGCGCCGGCTACTATTTCAAGGCGCCGGCTACTATTCTAAGGTGCCGGCGACCTTTTTGCGCTTGACCCGAGTATAAGCCGAGGTAGAGTTTTTCAGCATATTTTGGGGGCTGAAAAACTCGGCTTATACTCGAGTATATACGGTATATAAAGGTATCGAAGAGCTTCAGGAGTTCAGCTACTGGCAAAGAGTATGAGTGTAAATCCTATATAAACTGTAAAACTAATAATGTTATATATTTGGCAACGTGTATATGTGGATGTCAGTATGTAGGTAGAACCATGCGGAGAATGAAGGATAGGATTTTGGAACATATAGCATGTGTAGGGAGAAAGGATGTTTCATCTGCTATAGCAGAACATATCTTAATCAAACATAACGGTAATGATAGATGTATATCCTTCCAAGGCATAGAACATGTCAGACTAGATAAAAGAAAGGGGGATTTGGAGAAACGAATTATTACAAGTGAAACATGGTGGATGTTTGCTTTGGAGACTGAAAAACCTGTTGGTTTAAATAAAGATTGGGAGATCAGATATTACATTGAATAGAATAGTTCATTGTAATCATAATAAGTGAAATAAGGCATTCTTTAAGCAAACAACCACTAAGTGTTTTTGAACAATCCCCTAAAGAGAGAAAATAACATACATGAAAATAACATACACGGAAACAAAAAGAGTTCTTTTAATAACCTATGATGGTTTTAAAAATCTAAATGGTGATATGAATATGAATGTAAATATAGATGCAAATTTGGTCTGTATACGTGTAATACATCTTTAAGAAACACATTGTGTAAATTGTTTGCTACCAGATTTGCTATAAAACTGTGTCTCTTTGAAATTCTGTAACACTCTGAGGAAGTGCCATAGGGCATGAAACGCGTCAGTGGTGATTGTCATGCACTGTACCTAAGCTAACAAATTTTAATGGAACTAATAAAGTAACATCATTTTTAATTTGAAACTGTGTTCAAGCAAATCCGTTATGTGTGATGTAGATGAGAGTTCCTAGGCCAGGAACCCGGATTCAGAGACACGTGATGTCTGGAACCAATCGGAGATCCCTCACGCTGAAGTGAAAGTTCCCTTCTTATACCTATCTAATGTATCAGCCTGTACCACTGATTCCGGGAGACAATTCCACATCTTCACAGCTCTCGCTGTTATAAACCCCTTCCCAATATTTAGGCGGAAACTCTTTTCGGAATGGGTGACCTTGTGTCAGCTGGAAAGACCTACTGGTAAATAAAGTATTAGAGAGATTATTATATGATCCCCTTATATATTTATACATAGTTATCATATCACCCCTTAAGCGCCTTTTCTCCAGTGTGAACATCCCCAATTTGGCCAGTCTTTCCTCATAGCTAAGATTTTCAATACCTTTTACCAGCTTAGTTGCCCTTCTCTGTCCCCTCTCTAATACAATAATGTCCTGTTTGAGAGATGGAGACCAAAACTGTACGGCATATTCTAGATGGGGCCTTACAAGTGCTCTATACAGTGGAAGAATAACCCCCTCCTCACTTGACTCTCTGCCCCTTTTAATACAGCTCAAGACCTTATTTGCCCTTGATGCTGCTGGCTGGCATTGCTTGCTACAGCCAAGTTTATTATCTACAAGGACTCCAAGGTCCTTTTCCATAATGGATTTGCCTAGTGCAGTCCCATTAAGGGTATAAGTGGATATTCTTACATCCCAGGTGCCTGACTTTAAATTTATCAACATTGAATCTCATTTGCCACTTAGCTGCCCAGATTGCCAGTTTGTCAAGATCCGGTTGCAAGTGCCACATCCTGGATGGAATTTATTGGGCTGGATAGTTTCGTGTCATCTGCAAACACTGATACATTACTTACAATACACTCCCCATAGCCATTAATGAACAACTTAAATAGAAGTGGACCCAATATCTCACATGTGCAAAGTTTCCATCGCCCCTGGAAAACACAAGATCAGACTTTTAGTAAGAAAGATATATGAAAGATATAAGAAGCCATTAAATTCATGCCGGAGCCTCCTACTCAATTTATATTTGTTGTCACTGAAACATACGTAACGGAGATATGACTTGTTATTAATCCTGTGGATTTATACCTAGTTGTGAAAATGTCAACCATATGTCCTTCCCTCCCCTTCCCCCCTTCCTATTCTGTATCCCTCCTTCCAACCCTTTTTGAAACTTTAATAAAAAGAGATTTGGAAAAAAAAATTCATGCAGGAGCCTCTGGGTGAGTTTTTTTTTTTAATTTAAATAACCATAGAAATATGATTCTTGAGTATTTTCTGGTTGGAGTCAAAGTATTTAAAGCATAACATATTGATTATACCTTCTAAAAGTAAGTCTACAATAAAATCTATTTTTGAATACATTTTCGAGCAAACTGAGAACTTTGTGCTTGAAAAAGTAATTGTGTCTCCATGGCAGATCTTAAATATTAGAGGCCATGGGGCATGGATCTTGCTAGCAATATATTCCCAAATACACCTCTATATAATTTCTTTGTAATATATCATTCAAGGGTAGCAGCTTATTTCATTCAGTCCATCCATTTGGTTGTAGATGAGCACATCTAGGCACTTTCTTTGCAGTTGGGCCTTAAAGTATGGACTCTCCATCTAGAAAAAGTTACCCGATTATCATAAATCTCTTTTGTTTTTTCATGGTTCTGTGAATTATCATACAGACAACACAATCTCTAAAACCTTGGGAGGAGAATCAAGCATTTTTTGAACTCCATATTCTGTGTTTCCTAAAAAAGAAAACAAATTAAGTCAAATAAAAGTCACATTTAACATAGGCTATGGCACACAATGGGATTTCTATACTATATTGCAGTGATAAAATATAAACTCATATAAACACTGGATTTCTTCCTTTTTAATTTGAATAAATTGTGAATTGTGATTAGTGCCTCAGCTGGGAAACTGTAAAACAACATCCCCAAACATAAAGGGGGTTATTTACAAAACTCTGGTCGGGCTTTTTGGGGCATAATGCAAATTTTTCATTTTTTATTTATTCAAAAATTAAAATTTGTCAACATTTATTAAAGCCCTAATCTAAAAATTTCAGCTATCTCAGACCTCAGAGGTTGTGTATAAGTCAATGACAGAGGTCCCTATCCTATTTTGAAGTTTTTGAGGCCTGCACTTGCAATTAGCCCAAAAATCCAATCATTTTGGGCTTTTTGGAAAAAATTTAGAAAAACGTACTATTTCTCAAAAAAGTAAAAGAGTAAAAATTGTGCGATTTGGGTTTTGGCTAGAGTTTTTATTGAGTTTTTCCCAAACCAATTAAATCAAGCTTTTTTAATAATAAGGTAAAATCGGGTATGGGAATATTGCCATGGTTTTTTTATTTAACAAATGAGAGAAATTTGGATTTTAGTAATTAATCCCTAAAATGTCATTGTGATTCCCAGCAACCCAAAGAGAGAAAACCAAAGAGAGAACTTTTACTTAGTATATTACTTCTGGTATTCTCCTGGGCACTACCTATACTTTTGTGTGACATAAATATACAGGTGTCATCAACCAAGGTTTACTCAAGAACAAGAGAAACTTCTGGAATCATCTCTTGAAACTATGAGAGAGTAGTAACTTCTGCAGGGTACCCCCACCAATAGAATAAAATCTATCAACTCTTGCTACTGTACCATGGTTAATGGGGAGGGCCTCTGAGAGTTCTTTAGTATATCCTTCAGAACTTGGTTGAGTATGTTGGATAAGTTGACTTACATACAATAAAGGTAGGAGGAAAAAACTGCAGGAATCTCAACCAATGCCGGATTCTTTCCTGCCAACTAGTGATGGGCGAATTTATTCGCCAGGCGCGAATTCACGGCGAATTCGTGAAACGCCCGCGAAAATTCGCGGTAAAAATTCGCCGGCATCAAAAAAATTTTTTTACGAAAAACGGGCGCCGGCGTAAAAAAAAAACGGCGAAGCGAAACGGCGCAAATTCGCCCATCACTACTGCCAACAGTTCCAGGTCTTCAACAACAAGTTCCTGGATTCCTGCAAGCTTTAGTTGCTGCATTCTCACCATGTTGTTATCACCTTCCCCAGAAAACAACTGCACCTTAAGAGTTTTAAGATCCTAACAGGGACTTTCTATCTCTGAGGTTCATCCCAAGCTGCAACCTTCGCTTGCCTTCTCTTCTCCTATAAATAAGACCTGCAACAGCAATGGAGGCCATAGCTACCACAGCATGCAACCTGGAAACATGAGGTGCCCTCCTAAGGAAAGGGATGTCACCCCTTCATATCAGATCAGTCCAGAAGCTAAAAGAATGTTAGTTTAACCAGAGATGTATTTATAAAGATTTGCTTTCATACAATAGTTTATTTTTGATACTATGGTGGTTCTTTTTGCTCTGCTCTTGACAAATTGTTCTATTCTCCCAATCTCATCCTGGACTTAATAGTATTAAAGTTGCCCACTGTTCAGTAAAAATATATATTTTCAAATTTTATAACATATCTTTTGTTTATTATTCTTAAATCCACCTCTGCGGGTGACACTCGCTACTCTGCATCGTTAATATTCTCCTGGCATCTCAGCCGGTGCACAGTTTAAATATTTATTTAGTTACATTTTCTCCAGCTAATTGCTTTCTTCAGCTAATTTAGTCTATTGTAATAAATCAAGCCTATATGGATACATGTCATTCTCATAATTTAATGACTCCCGAATCTCTTTATGATCCTTGCATATTGCTTTTTGACGTTCAAAATTTTGATTAACATCTTGTAGTGTTTCCTTCTCAACAGCACTGTTTGTATCACGCTAGGACAGTGATTCCCAACCATGGCTCATAAACAACATGTTGCTCACCAGCCCCTTGGATGTTGCTCTCAGTGGCCTCAAATCAGTTGTTTCTTTTTCAGATGGGGGTGAAAAAGGACAATTAGGTTGACAAATGGGACCCCGGAATGTCAGCTCTAAAATGAGTAACAATCATAAGTCAATCTGGCCATGGTGTGTTGTTCCAAAACTCTTGACTAGAGTATGACTAGAAACATATAACAAGTTAGGCTAAACGGAGCGTTAGAGAATAAGAAGTGTTTGAGAACAACCATGTATCATGAAAGTGGTTGGAAACCAGGTAAAACTCTGTTCATGTCTTCACCTATGTCTTTTTGGGGAACCAGGAAATTCCTGCTCTAATACCAACTAGAAACTTGCAAATATCATTGAACTATCAAAGTAAAAATAGCACAATAAATGTACTCAAGACACACCAACAGGAATTTTTGTTTAAAAAGCCTTTATTGTGCTTTTCTTAGGCTTTGCGATCAGGACAGTTACAACGTTTCAAGCTGAACAATGGCCCTTTATCAAGCTAATAGCTTGATAGTCAAAGTCGGTTGGAGTGGACACCGAATGACATGCACCTGATTACTAAATGGGAGATTGAAGTTCCTGGTGAGTGCTGGCTTAATTGTATTTTTCTAAAATGTACTCAAGGTCCAAACTAGAGAATTTGAGCAGAGGGCTTGAGCAGGAACCAAGTAAATAAACCCAGATTAGGTAAAAGGCAACTCAATGTGGGAAATATAAAAGCGCAAAGGTGCTAAAAGAACAAGGTAATCACATAGGAATTGACACACAACTTCAAAAGAAAATTACGACCCTAGACAAAGAAGATCACATCGCCTCACAACAAATGGTGGAGGTAATAAGACTGTACCTTGTTTATGATCTTTAATTAAGGATCATTGAAGGCAAATCAATGCCTATTGGGTTTATTTAAGGTTTTGCTTATTTTTTAGTAGACGTAAGGTATGGATGGTGGTTATAATTATAGAATGATCCTTTATCTGAAAACCACAAGTATTGTGAATAACAGGTCCCACACTTGCACTGCATCCCACAAAATGTGCTGTAACACTGTGGATTCAAAGGGAAAACAACGGCAACATTCCCAACTTCACCAACTCCAGCAGAAGCATCAAAACATTCCATCCCAGGACTAACCCTAAACTGGGAAACATCTGGAATAACCATTGAAATCTAATAAAAAGCAACTACCAAAGCTTGTAAGATTTCTACAAGTACTTACAAATAAGCCACTTGTTTTCATAAATTAATCGTGTTGTCTTCCCCCAAATCACCTGGAGAAAAGTGAACAAAAAGTACATGTCCGGGACCTGTTATCCAGAATGCTCAGGACCTGGGGTTTTCCAGATTAGGGATTTTTTTCATAATTTGGATCTTCATACCTTAAGTCTACTAGAAAATCATGTAAACATTAAATAAACCCAATAGGCTGGTTTTGCTTCCAATAAGGATTAATTATATCTTAGTTGGGATCAAGTACAAGCTACTGTTTTATTATTATACAGAAAAAGGAAAACATTTATAAAAATTTGGACTATTTTTATAAAATGGATTCTATGGGAAACAGCCATCCCATAATTCTGAGCTTCCTGGATAACGGGTTTCCGGATAACATACCCAATACCTTTAGTTAAATGAATAATCATACTAATTGAGAGGCGCCACCTAATGTGCAAGGTTGAATCCTCAGAGTCAGGAATTCAAAGAAATGCAAAAAAATAAATATACGTACTGTATATCACGATATTTCCATTAGGAGCAAATACATGAAGAGAAGAGTAAGTGGGCCTTTAAGAAATATTATACTGTGTGATTCATTATCTGTATATGATTATTATTTAATAGCATTGTCGTGCCCCCTGTGCATTCATTCTACGTCAGGTTTGTACTGCGAGTATTAATAATAGATTTAAGTCCTGTAATTAAAGTGCCACGTTTATGCAATATTTACAAAGCACATTATTTTTTAGACATAACTAATACCATACAGGTATGGGATCCTTTATCCAGATATGCATTATCCAGAAAGCACATTAATTATGGGACGGCCATCTCCCATAGACTCCATATGCATTTTAATCAAATAATTTAGATTTTTAAAAATATATTTCCTTTTTCTGTGTAATAATAAAACAGTAGCTTGTACTTGATCCCAACTAAGATATAATAAATCCTTATTGCCCATTGGGTTTATTTCATATTTAAATTATTTTTTTTTTCAGAAGACTAAGTGGGTTATTTACTATACTCTGGTCAGGCTTTTTGGGACAAAATTCGAATTTTTCGAGATTTATTAGCCTGTTGCAGTAAAAGGCCAGAATCTGAAAATCCGCCATCTCAGACCTGCAAAGGTTGTATAAAAGTCAATGAGGGAGGTCTCTATCCTATTTTGAGGTTTCTGTGGACTGCGCTGGAATTATCCCAAAATTCTGACCATTTTGGGGATTTCGGGCGAAAATCCGAAAAATTCAGGATTTAGGAAAAGTTCAAAAAATTAAGGGGCCAATTCACTAACTTCGAGTGAAGGATTCGAAGGTAAAAAACTTTGAATTTCGAAGTTTTTTTGGGCTACTTCGACCATCGAATGGGCTACTTCGACCTTTGACTACGACTTCGAATCGAAGGATTCGAAGTAAAAATCGTTCGACTATTCGACCATTCGATAGTCGAAGTACTGTCTCTTTAAAAAAACTTTGACCCCCTAGTTCGCCATCTAAAAGCTAAGGAAGTCAATGTTAGCCTATGGGGAAGGTCCCCATAGGCTTGGCTAACTTTCTTTGATCGAAGGATATTCATTCGATCGTTGGATTAAAATCCTTTGAATCAAACGATATTCGAAGCCGAAGGATTTTAATTCCTAGTCGAATATCGAGGGTTAATTAGCCCTCGATATTCGACCCTTAGTGAATCGGCCCCTACGAGATTCCGGGAAAAACCCTGAAACATACATACAATTCTGGTTATTGCTTGATTTTGTGGAGTTGTTTCACGAACCGATTAAATCGCGCTTTTTTAATCATAAATAAGTTAAAATCAGGTATGGGAGTTTGGTCGTGGGTTTTTTTATTTTAAAAATGAGATAAATTTACATTTTAGTAAATAACATTCCATAAGTACTGTGATCCACAATCCAGAAAACCGGAGATGCTGAGCATTCTGGATAACAGGTCCCAGGGAGGTGAAGGTGAAGTAAAGAGAAGAACGTGGAAAAGGACAGACGCACTTGTCTAGGGATGCACCAAATCCAGGATTCGGTTCGGAGTTCTGCCAGGATTCAGCCTTTCTCAGCAGGATTTGGATTTTGCTGCATCCTTGTGCATTGCCAAAGTGAACCCTAATTTGCATATGTAAATTAAGGGGCAGATTTATCAAGATTCGAAGTAAAAAAAATAAAATTTTGAATATTCGAACTTCGACTGATCGCCATTTAAAACCTGACAAATTGCTGTTTCAGCCTATGGGGGACCCCTTAGAACCCATTTGGAGTCAATTGGTGGATTTTGAAGCAAATACTTTGTTTCGACTTCGATCAAATGTACTAAAACTTCAATTCGAACACAGCCTATTCACCAAAAGTTAAAAAGTTAGTTTTTTTAAAAATAAAATTAGATTCGTCTTTTTTTATTCGAATTTCAAAGTTATGGGAGGGCAAAAAAACCAGTAATTGGAAATTCGGCCCTTGATAAATCTGCCCCTTAGGGTGGGAAGGGAAATCACGTGAATTTTCATCACAAAACAAGAAAGCAAAAAAAATATTTTTTTCACTTTTTCCTTGCCCAGCCTTAATTTGCATATGCAAATTAGGATTCAGATTCCATTCGGTATTCGGCCGATTCTTTCACAAGGGATTTAGGGAGTCTCCCGAATCCCAAATAATGGATTTGTTATATCCCTACTTGCAGCATTCTAAGCAGTATAGGAGAAGTAGTGCAAGGCAAGTATGAATATAAAATACATGTACTACAGTAATGAATATAATCCATATGTAACACAGCGGAATTCTAAGAAACATACAATTGGTCTTCCTTTTTTCCCCATAGCTCCTTACGCAACTTTGTGCTGTGCAGCTCTTCAGTTTAGATTATATACTGCTCTCTGGTTGCCGTGGTCACAGACCCTATACCAAGCAAGGCTTTGCATTACAGGCAGCGGCATGAATAGGAGAGAGTCTGAATAAAGAAAAAAGCAATCGCAAGAGATAATAACAATACAAATCAAGCCTCAGAATTCATTTTCTTTCTGGCACCAGGAATAATGGACAGCGGCAACAAGATACCTGTGAAATATGTAGGATAAGCCAATGTACAACCTATATTCAAAATCAGCGAAATAATCTCTGTAGCCTTTTAATTAACACTTAATTGACATGAGTTCTATTAAATAAAAAAGTATAGAAAATTCTATAAAAACTAAACCTTAATTCAAAGGTGAATAAGAAGCTTTATCACATACGGCAAGTTGTTTTTGTTTTGTTTTTTTTATCAAAATCCGAATTCTTCTGATTATTTTAATAAAAAATTATGATCAAACTAGAATCTACTATTGGACCTTATTTATTATTAAAAATGCACAATTTAATCGGATTGGGGACAAACATGAAAAAAATTATCGTATCGTTTTTTTTCCAGATTTGCTCGATTTTTTCGTCCCTTTTCCCAAAAAGCCCAAAATTTTTGGACTTTTGCCAGAAAAGTCTGAAATTGTTTTGGGCTAATTCCAATGCAGACCACAGAAACTTTTTGGGGGAGTTATTCGGAACCGCTCGATTTTTTTTGGCTTTTTTCTGAAAAGTCTGAATTTTTTGGATTTTTGCCATAAAAGCTAATTTGGGCTTATTCCAGCACAGACCCGAGAAACTTCCAAATAGGAAATGGACCTCTACCATTGACTTATATAACATCTCAGTAGGTCTGAGATGTTGGATATTCGGATTCTGGCTGTTTCCATCCTCGGGGTATAATAAATCTTGAAAAATTAGTGTTTTTTTGCCACTAAAAATTCAGACTTTATAGTAAAAAAATTTAATGTTTTTGAGTTTTTGGCATTTGGACTTTAGTAAATAACCACTTAAATTACACTTATGAAACAATAAAGAATTATTGTTGTTTTTACACTTTTTACATCTTCATTGCTCCCCTTGCAATTAGGAGAGTTTTTTTTTTACTTTTTACAGAACAACAATTGGACTGCTAGAAATTATGCCATCCTAAATAATTTTGAGTAATAATTTGTATAAAAAAGTTACAAACTCACTTATACACATTTTAACACACCAGATAAAATTGCACCAAGTGCAACTCAGCATGGCACAGGTCGGACTGGGCTGGTGGGACACTGGGGAAAAAAACCACTATGGGCCCTCAGCCTTTGTGGGCCCTCCAACCAAGGCCCCTTCACCCGCTTGGACCATTCTCTCTTCATACTTAAAGGTTACTACTGATTTAGGTTTTTTACAGGGAAAACTCAAATTTTTGCAGCTAAAGCTGCTAAAAATCCCAAAATACTCAATCTCAAACCTTTCAAGATCATGTAAAAGTCAATGGCAGATGTTCCTGAAGTTGTTTTTTGACATAGTGATGTGCGCTGGAAAATTCGAAAAAGCCAGGGGTTTTCGCACAAAATTAGATTATGTCACAACGTTTTTCCACTCTAATTTTTTAACGAAAAATTATTAATGAATTAGTTCAATTCATGGAAGGGAGTTTGGTCGGCTTTGTTTTCATAAAAAAATTATAGTAATTTGAGTTTTAGTAAATAAGCTCCTAAGTCTATTAGTAGATTATATATAACATTATGGGGTTATTTACTAAACCACAAATTTATCTGGTCTGGTTTTTTGGGGCAAAAACTCAAATTTTGCTTGAAAAAAAAAAACATTTTTTGAGGTTTCTTCTACCCCGGTTTTGCAAAAGCCCAAAACTGAAAATCCGCCATCTCAGACCTATCCAGGTTCTGCATAAATCAATGGGAGAAGCACCTATACCAATTGGAAGTTATCATGGTCAGTGCTGGGTTTAGCCCAATAATTGGATAAATACAGGGATTTCGGGCAAAAACCCGAAAAAAATAGAGTGATTTAGAAAAAAAAGTCCAAAAAACCCACTGTACGCTTCAGGTTTTCGCTTGATTTTATTGGGTTTTTCCCGATCCGATTTCTTCGAGTTATATTATTAATAATTAAGGCAAAATAGTCCATGGCAGTTTGATTCTAGTAAATAACCCCCTAAATAAACCTAATTGGCTGCTTTGCTTCCAGTAAGGATTAATTATATCTTAGTTGGGATCAAGTACAAGTTACTGTTTTATTACACAGAAAAAGTGAATCATTTTTAAAAATGTGGATTATTTAGATAAAATGGTCTATGGGAGATTTTCTTCCTGTAATTCGGAGCTTTCTGAATAACTGATTTCTGGATAACAAATCCCATATGTAAACAATATAATTACTGTAGATAATAGCATTTTCCTGACAAAATACATAATGGAAATGCTAATGGTTTTACTCCCAGTGGTAACCGTGCTTGTATTGTTGGTTGTATTCCTCTGTTGGATAATAAGACAAAGGCATGTTGGGATTAATGGATGAAAAATAACATCCAATGTTCAATATTGTACAGCAACATGTTTTCCTCCCTGTCGCTTCTGATCTCAGGCCTTGCCATATGTGAATTCTCAAAGGCTGGGGGAGAAAAAACAATTAGCTGTCAGTTCCTAAAAGAATGTAAATTATTCATGATGTCGGCCAATACATCTTTGCATATCTTCAGTAAACATATTCACCAAGAAATCTTGCCTATCGTCAGAAAGATCTTACTCAATAGAATTTACACCTTCATCATCATCTCAAATTAACTTTTAGGGGCTTATTTGTTAAAGTCCAAATGCTAAAAGTTAGAAATATTTAATTTTTTTCCCCTATAAAATCCAAATCTTTAGGGGAAAAAAAAACCTCAAATTTTTCTAGTTTTATTATACACCAAGGATGCTAAAAGTCAGAATCAGAAAATCTGCCATCTCAGACCTGAAGACGTTGTGTATAAGTCAAAGGCAGAGGTCCCATTCCTATTTGGAAGTTTCTGTGGTCTGCGCTGGCATTAGCCACAAAATCCAATTATTTCAGGCTTTTTGTGCAAAAATCCAACAAAGTAAGGCTTTTCAGGAAAGAGCCAGAAAAAATCAAGCGGAAAAAATAATACGATCCAGGTTTTCACTTGATTTTATAGAATTTTTTACCCAAACCGATTGAATCGAGTTTTTTTAATAATAACTAGAGTAAAATCGGGTATGGGAGTTTGGTCGTGGTTTTTTAATTTAAAAAAATTATATAAATTCGGATTTTAGTAAATAACCCCAAAAATGTCATTGTGATTCCCGGCAACCCAAATAGAGAAAAAACAGACTATTTAGGGCTTTTCAGCAAAAATTTGAAAAACGTGTGCTTTCTTTGAAAGATCCTCAAAAAATTGTACGATTTTTGCTTGATTTTATAGAGATTTTCCCTGATCCAATTAATCAAGTTTTTAATAATAAATAAGGTCAAATCATGGATTTGGTTGGACTTTTTTTTTTTTTTTTAAATATAATAGAAAAATTCTGATAAATAACCCCCAGAGTATGATGTAGATCAGTGATCCCCAACCAGTAGCTCGCGAGCAACATGTTGCTCTCCAACCCCTTGGATGTTGCTCCCAGTTGCCTCAAAGCAGGAGCTTATTTTCGAATTCCAGGCTTGGAGGCAAGTTTTAGTTGCATAAAAAACAGTTGTACTGCCAAACAGAGCCTCAATGTAGGTTGACAATCCACATAGGGGCTACTAAATGGCCAATCAAAGCCCCTATTTGGCACCCCAGGAACATTTTTCATGCTTGTGTTGCTCCCCAACTCCTTTTACTTCTGAATGTTGCTCACGGGTTCAAAAGGTTGGGGATCCCTGATGTAGATATTGTATTTTTTTTTTTTTAATTATACTGTAAGGTTTTTATTCTGCCTCTCTAACTCACAGTTTAACATAAAGTATCTGGTTGTTGGGTTCGGTGGAAATGACATTTAAGTGAAATTTGCAGTCCAACAGTCCAACATCAATAACTTTCCCACTTCCTCTCCAATTTTTTTAAAAGTTTATCCATAAGCAATTCCTTTATTGATGAAATACATAGAAGTTCCTATTCTGATGCTTTATAAATAGGCTATTTTCTTATGAAAACATCACAATTTAAGGTTTCCTTGCACCAACACATTTTAATAGAAACCCTATTTATTTGATTTATGTTGAGCAGTTATGGGCAGATTTATCAAAGGTCGAATTTAGAATTTATTTGAATTATTTCTTACATTAATAAATTTGAATCTACTCCCAACTTGAATGGGAGGTTATTTAAGAAAAAATTAGAACGTCTTATATTCGATCGAATAGTCCCGACCCGTAAATTCAAATAGAATTTGAATCAAATTTTCCCTCCGAAAAAAACTCAAAGGTCAGGAAGGCTATTAACATATTCAAATGGTTCAATGAACCTTTACTATTGACTTGTAAATTAACTCGGCAGGTTTTAGGTGGCGAATATTCGAATTACAACTGTGATAAATCTCACATTCGAATGTGTGAATTTTGACTCCAAAAAAATTTCAAAAATTTGAATTAAAGTGTAATATTTGACTCTTAATACATTTGCCCGTAAATAGTTGAACTTTATGGGCATTTGCTCTGCAGCTGTGTACTAATGGAATTAATATATGAAAAGTAGCCAGTGTAAGGGATATTGTTTATTTACAAATACGTCAATGCTATAATTAAATGGGTCCTCTGGGGACGTTATCCTACGAATGGCTGCACCCAAGACACAAGGGCATGTATGAAGGTTAAGGAAAGGAAGCTTCTTGAAACTAAAATCAAGTGTACTTGTATCAATGGGAAATCACAAAGCTCTTGAAAAGAAGGCTATTGGCTGGTTCTATATACTTGTATCCTTGAATACACAGCACTGCACTTTTTTACAATAATTTAATAGTTGGGGGAACAAACATTTTATAAAATAAATATGAAGAGCAAGACATAAGTGTTAACCCATTGGACTTCATTTTGATTTTTACCATTTGATTTACAAAGCATAATTAAAGAAGAAGGAAAAGCAACTATAATAAGGGGTGTGTCAGGTATCAAGGCGAGTCTGAAGGTATAAGCCTCTCCCACGCTTCCCACTGAGCTGCGCCCTGAAAGTTGGTACAGGACGGTCCCAGATAAGGAATAGCAGGAGTGCTAGGTGAGCCCGCAGAATAACAGTTCGTAATAAGGACTCAGCACTTATCTGCAGTTGAAGAGACAAAGTCAGGGACAGGCCGGGTCATACACGGAGAACGATCAGGAAGCAGGTGCCAATTGAGGAAAATCCAGCAGAGTAGTCAAGGAAGCCAAGGTCGAGATCAGGAATAACAAACACAGGAATCCAGGGATAATCAGAAGAATAGTCAGGAACAAGCCGTAGTCGTAATCAGAATAATCATCAGTAGTAAATACGCTTAGTGTCAGTAGAGACGATCACCTCGCATTGAGCCTAGGCCTGAGTGACCTTTTAACCCCAGGACGCATGTTTGCGTCAGAAAACGCGCCTGCGTCAGCATTAGAATATTCGCCCGCGCTAGTAACAGGCGCTGGCGTGGGGACGTTGGCCAGAGGAGACGTCGGTTCAACCCGAACCTGACCTGCTGGGACCTGACAGGGTGCCAAAAGCACCTTCTCCCCAGTGATTGTATTCACTTACCTGATATCCTGGGCCAGAAACATGCCTCAGCCTGGGGTTCTTCCAGTGATCATCACAGTGTGATCCTCCGTCTGATTCTTCTTTCTTCCCAGAGGTACATAAATCCAGCTTTTCATCTCTACTGTGTTGACCCTGAGGTTTTGAAGAAAGAAGAAGCAGTAGAAAACGATCGCTCCAAGGTGCAAAGGAAAGGCAACAATCACTGGGGTGTTTGGGGTGTAAGTGTCTTGGGATAAGGCTCTGCCAGCTGCATTTTTAGACTATTCTTGGCTAAATTGCTCACGTTCTGTTAAAGGGGACCTGTCGCCCTTAAAAATATTCCAAATCCTTTTCTATGATGTTAGTTGAGCAAAATAAAATTTACTTACACAATAAAAATTATTGACTTTTTGTCCCTTCACTCTTAAAATTCCCAATCACAGCTAGCAGGATGCCGCCATTTTGAGAACACTGTTAAAGCAAACTTTGCATTCTCCCAAAATCTTGCTTATAAAAGAGAATGGGGGACCAATTGGGCCTATTGCCCATACACAGGCTACGTAATTATAGACCGTGAGCAGGAAGGGGGAATGTAAGGAGGGCAGTGACATCTTAAAGTGTAAATGGATAGTGAAATTAGATGACAGGCCCACCTCTATGTCTGAGGCATAGAGGCTGGCCTGGCAATATATGATTGACAGCTGAGATTTTAATAATAACAGATATCAATGTTTTAAGGAAAAAAATAATTTGAGTTTCATTTTCCGGCTAATGAATTAAGGTGGCTGGTTGTCTTCAAGCAGAATTCCACATTCTTTCCATTCTTTAATAAAGGGTATATGGTTGCTCCACAGAGATTTTTCTTGTATAACACAGTATCGGACCTTCTCCTGAACTTTATCCTGGATTTGTTTTGATAGCTCCTTGGTTCTCATGGTGCTACTCATTTAGATGCATTAGATTTTAAAAATCGAAGGGGTCCTACAGAACCAGTTGTACAATATTTATTTTGAGATAATGTGACCCAACAACAATGTACACTATTTTCCAGTTTGAGATTTTGGACTATTTTGTGTAGATCGTGACACAAAACACCGCTCACTTAAAGAATATTACCGAAAAAGAAGATGGCTCCTGTGAGCTCCGCTGCGCTTACTCATTATTATTATTTCAAGAGGGGACAGAATTCTGGGGTAAGACTGTGCAGGGGAAGGCAGGGAGGGGGCCAATCGAGGGGGGGGGACTTAACATTGCAGGGGGTTTAGTTCTCCTTTAATCCCTATTGGAAGCAAAACCAGCCTATTTAATGTTTACATGATTTTCTAGTAGACGTAAGGTATGAAGATCCAAATTACAGAGTGATCCGTTATCCGGAAAACCCCAGGCCCCAAGCATTCTGGATAACAGGTCCCATACCTGTAGTAAAACTGAACAACAACAATCTGTCACAACACATTGTATCAGAAGTCAGTCCCTCCTGAAGCTCTAGTTCCTGGATCATTATATCAGCTAACTTAATTAAAAACAGTAATCCAAAAGCCCCCAAACCCCTCAAAAATTCCAAAAGAATAATAAAATCCCTAAAACAAATCAAGTTATTTTGGATGCATGTGAATGTATGTTTAATAGTGAAGATGAGACAATGTCCTTCTCTCCATTGTGACTACGCCCTATCAAATTTGCCCAAACAGTCTTTTCTGCAGATGTGTAACTTTATATAATGGAGTGTTGCACAACAAAATGTGGGAAAATCCAAAAGCATAAATACTTATACAACAAGGTGTATTAGTTATTAGTCTAATAAAAAGTCTATTAGTCATATCTTACAGTAGCCCAGACAGGAAATGAACAAGGGCATGGATATGTGTTTTAGTAGCTTTTAGAGAGAGAAAGGGTCAGATCTTGGCAATATTACAAAGGAGAACAAGTGTCAGACTCTGCTTGGATCAAGCCAGGGACTTTTGGGTTTATGGCTCGATGCTTTAACCACTGGGCCAGGTGAGCAGCCTATAGGGTTGCTCACTATATGTTACCTGGCCTTTGCAGCCCTAGCCCAGCAGCCAACTGATTGGTTTGCAGTTAGCCAATCAGGGCTGACTCTGCCCTATTTAAGGACAGCCCTCCAAACACTCCATGCCTGAGCATTGGTTCCTATACTAGCAGTGTGGCATCATCCCCAGCTAAAGGCCCCTGCTCTAGAATCCTTTTCTCATCTTGTTTTGGCTTGCTTTGGTTCCCTTGCCTTGTACTGACCTTGATCTGCCTTGCCTTCCCCTCCCGGTTCTGCTCCAGTCCTGCTTTAATCCTTGCCTTGCCTGTTCCTACTTCAGTTCCAGTCTTGCTTTGACCTTTATCTTACCTTGCTCTGCCTCACTTTCTTTGCTTTTCTGAATCTTGCTCTGCTACTTGCTCCAAACCTGACCTTGCCTTGACCTTACCTTGCACCTATCTTTCCTTCTTCTGTTTGAATCTTGTCTGTCTAGCCTGATCCTTTCCTGCTATCCAGTCCTCTCCTGCTATCCAGTCCTCTTCTTTTCCAGTCATGTCCTTCTGCTCTCCTATCTCCAATCTAATTTGATTCTGCGCCTGCACCGTCCTGTTCTGATTCTACTCCCGCACCATCCTGTCCCATCCAGTCTGTTCCTGTTCTACATCTGCTCCATCCCACTCCTATCCAGTCTGCTCCTGTCCCGAATTATCACCCTCTTCTTCCTGTCCAGTCCTGATCTTTGCTCTCTCCATCCTGTTCTGCTCTGCACCTGCCTTTCCCTTTGGGTTCCATGAGCACAGCCAGTCCCTGCCTAAAGGACTCACCTTCCTCCTCTACCTCCCCAGTGCCCCCTACATAATCCTTGACAACATGACAGAGATTGACAGTATTTTCAATATGATTAGAGAAGTTTTGAAGACTACCACAAGGCAGCACGCCGAATCAATAGGGTTAGTGAACTGTCAGTAGGGTCATGCTTGTGAGGATTTAAGAAGATTACCTTTGTTTAACAGGCGTCAGGAGGCCTTACCTAGAAGAAACTGCTGCAATCAATGACAATGAAGATTATTTTTCTTCTATTTGAACTGCTATCTCAGTTTGAACCGGGGATGCTAAATTAATTAGAGGACCAAACACCCTATAAAACCCCTCTGATTCTTTAACTACATTATTTGCAGACTGTTGATTGATGGGCTAATGTCTATTCTGCTGTTGTGTAACATGAAGTCTTCAGTTCTATAATAGGTTCTGTTTTTTTCTCTTTTGGTGTTAGGAGGAGATATGGGTCCAACAATGGGTTGGCTGAATTTTTTTTAAAAAAAAAAATGCATTATATTTTTCATGCTCTCTGGCTGTGCAATACAGTTTGTCATATCTTGGTTTGTACAAGCAGATCCATAAACTATAGAGAATTGCAATTTGGTAATTAAACAAGCAGGGTAATTATGTCTTTGTACCGCATGGCAGGCACAATCCTAGCATTACTAATTACCTACAAACTCATTCCCAAGGTAACTGAAGAAGTCTCACAATTTCTTCCAAATCTGGCATAAAATAAACAGATGCCAATTTTTAGGTTTCATCCCGCCATCATGCTTGAAATATCACAATTACCCTGTGTACAAATGTACAAAAATATCACAGAATTTAGTAGACGTCACTAGCAGAAAATTATTCATTATTTAAAGCAGATTATAATTTGTTTTTTTTTGCAGCACAAAATAACCGGGTACAAACTTTTCAAAAATACTTCCACAGAGAGAATAAGATAAATGCACCAACGTTCTAGTTGTATTTAATTCCCGAGGAGCTGAAATAATTAAATAATTCTTATGCTTGCATTTTTTTTTTTTTGTGAAAGTAATGAAATTAAAACAATCCAGCCTTAGTTTGGGCTACATTGATTAAAAGTCATGGCTCAAGAAAATAATTATAGTCTTAAAAAGACTTTACAGGGATCTAAAAGAAAATAGAATCATTTGGAAATTGTGAAGCAATGGTGACATTGTCAGCACCCACCTTGTAACCTTCTATTAAAAACTGATTTCTTTGATTTTAATAAGTCTAGCCCAGCCCTTATTGGACCTTCTCCTGAACTTTATCCTGGACTTGTTTTGATAGCTCTTTGGTTCTCATGATGCTGTTTAAAAGTTTTGTTAAAAAATCTATTCCAGAACCAGGGGTACAATATTTTTTTTGTAAATAAGTACTGTTTTTTTGGATTCTATTTACATGTCATGTCCATGTTGTTATGTATCATTTTAATAGAACAAGATGGCAAGAATAGGGCATGATTGTCACGAAATTGAAAACTTAAGGATTTTACAAATCAAATAGTTTTTACATGTAAAGTTGCTCCATTAGTTCAAGAATATTTTTGATATTTGATGCTGCTATATTAGTTATAGTTATTAGTAATTAGTATTAAAACAGTTCTCTTTGCTTAAATCTGTAAATCCACTGTAACTGTTGGCGCCCTAAAGGCAGAACAGATGCCAAGCACCCTAGTCTTGGCTCGTGCTTCTGCCTGTAGCAGCCGCCTTTGGCCTCGGGAGGAGCCCTCAGCTAATCTGATGCTGCCAGGTCTTAAAACGAGAGGTGCAAGGCAAAAGGTTCTGACCAGGCAAAAGGGGCACAACGGTATGCAAAGTCTTTGGGCAGAAGGTCGTAGTGCAAGGCATTAGGCAATAGAGTAGTCAGATCAGGCCGGGTCAGGACAGGCAGAGAATAAACGTAGTCAGGCAGGCAAGGGTCAAACCAGGAAGTCAATCAGAGGGGTTAAGATCAAAGTCGGTAATCAGGCAGGGGTCAGGATTCAGAATTCAGGATAGTCAAATAGCCAGGCAGGGGTCACAACAGGAATCAAACAGGCTCAAACAGAATAGCACAAAGCTCAAATAGCACCAGGAACAAACTCCTAGAATGGACAGTATGAAAATACAAAATACACCTTTAAATACATCTGAATTTCGGGCCATTGAGTACCGGCAACGCGCATGCGCCTATATAAAGAGAAGATGCGCGCCGCGCACGCTCTTAGTTTACCGGATGGAAGCAGAGGAAGCGGCTCACGGCGGGCGTCCCTGCTGTCCCCCCCAGGCAACCAGGGTATGTTTTTACTACATCCACTGAGTGAGGTATTTGGTTTATTTTCGTTCATTATTGTTTCTCTCCATTTTATTTTATTTGCTGTTATCTATTTTCCTTTGGGATTTTTGATTTCAAGTATATGTATTTATTTGTTTAATGACTTGATATGTCATAGCAATGTATATTCTTCTATGTTTATCTTGACATACTTAATATGTGAAACACAATCTGTTGTGTTTATGAAAACCCAATAAAAATGTTGACAAAAAAAAAAATAGGGCATGAAGTGTCAGGAGTGCCCGATGGTCCGCATCCCAGATGGCGGCACCCATAACTGCCACGTGGATATCGGCACCAGCTCAGACTCGTGACATCATCACATCCTGGATTCCTAAATTACTGTTTCCTGGATTCCTGACCCCTGCTAGACCCTGATTCTTGCTGCCTGCGTTATTGAACTCTTCCCTGAAGTTGACTATGCTTACCCCTGACCCCTTTGGATTTCGCAAACTTGGACTTTTACCCCTAAGCTTCATCCTTGGTCCAGACTTCTCCACTAGGAGCCGATATATAAACATATGCAAGCCACTTATACCCTTAAAGGAGAAACAAATCCTTATTAAAAAAAACCTTACCCTACCCCACAGAGGCCCCCACCCTCCTCCCCCACAGCCTAGCTGCTACCCCAGGCAAATGCCCCATATATTTTACTTACCCCTTGTTGCGGATTCAGGGATTGGAGTTCAAGGCAGCCATCTTTTCCAGGTCTTCGTGTCTTCTTCCGGTGCTTCGGTAATTTTCGTCAATTTTGGCGCGTGCGCAGTTGTCGCGAACCTGGAAATTGCTCCAACTGTGCATACGCCGCTCTGCCAGTCTCATTCTCAGATTACCTAAAACCCAGAAGATGGCTGCCATGAACTCCAATCCCAGAATCTGCACCGAGGGGTAAGTAAGAAGTTAGGGGCATTTGCCCGAGGTAGCAGCTAGGCTTAATAAGGGGTTTGTTTCTCTTTTAATTGGACTGCACTGTGCAAATCCATAATGGAAAATAATCTTGCAGTCCTTGTAGATGATAAACTTGGCTGTAGCAAGCAATGCCAGTCAGCAGCATCAAGGGCAAATAAGGTCTTGAGCTGTATTAAATGGGGCAGTTATTCATGGGAGGAGGGGGTCATTCTTCCACTGTATAGAGCACTTGTAAGGCCCCAAACAGGACATTATTGTATTAGAGAGGGTACAGAGAAGGGCAACTAAGCTGGTAAAGGGAAAATCTTAGCTATGAGGAAAGACTGGCCAAATTGGGGATGTTCACGCTGGAGAAGAGGCGCTTAAGGGGAGATATGATAACTATGTATAAATATATAAGGGGATCATATAATAATCTCTCTAATGATTTATTTACCAGTAGGTCTTTCCAGCTGACACAAGGTCACCAATTCCGATTAGAAGAAAAGAGGTTCCAGCTAAATATTGGGAAGGGGTTTGTTACAGTGAGAGCTGTGAAGATGTGGAATTGTCTCCCTGAATCAGTGGTACAGGCTGATACATTAGATAGGTATAAGAAGGGGTTGGATGGTGTTTAGCAAGTGAGGGAATACAGGGATATGGGAGATAGCTCATAGTACAAGTTGATCCAGGGACTGGTCCCATTGCCATTTTGGAGTCAGGAAGGAATTTTCCCCCTGGAGACAAACTGGAGAGGCTGTAAATGGAGTTTTTTGTCTTTTTGTGGATCAACAGTTAGGCAGGGTTTTTATTTAGGCATAAAAGGGTGAACTTGATGGACATGTGTCTTTTTTAAGATTGTGACTTCAGCATTGGACTTGAGTGTTAATTTTGGTTAATTTTTATCATTTGAACATCCATTAATGAAAAGTGATCCATTAACTCATATCTCACATGAATACCGATTTCAAACCTCTGAAATAAATCATTGGGAAAAAAAAAAAAAACTTTCAATTTTCCAACACAAGCAGAATGTGGGGTAATTGACAAAAGATTTTGTCGCGGTTGTGCTGGAAATAAATGTAAGGGTTAGAACTGCACTGATTATCTGCTCATATGTCTGGCCAAGAACCCATATTGCAACATTAATCTCTTTAATCTGCCTGTGTTTTTACACCTTGTGTTAACAAACAATCAAACTAATAAGCAACAGATGGGACCAGTTTCCTGATATCCGGCGCTTGATTTAATAAAATCCTGAGCTGCTGCTGCTCCTCTGCCTCGCGCCACTTGTCCTGTTAAAATGTGTTTGACAAAGTGATGGGCTATTTGCTGGATGACGTTTACTAAATCAAAGTATTTCCATTTTAAAGGAAAATATAACCTAGTTACACCATTATTTCCCTTATAATGTTCAATAATTGACATAGGTTATTGCACTGAAAACTCAATGTTTATATTGAAAGCTGCTTATTTTTTTGTGTTTTGAATACGGCCACTCTAATACTTTCCATAAATGCAAATAATGTTCTCTTCAGGGATTGAAGAGAACATGGTACATCATTGCTATGGAATACCTACTGAATGGACTGGCTCTCAAAGGAGAACTAAAGCCTAACTAAAGAAGTAGCTAGAAATGTTGTACATGATGTTTTGTGCTTTTGTACCAGCCCAAGGCAACCACAACCCTTTAGCAGTAAAGATCTGTGTCTCCAAAGATGCCCCAGTAGCTCCCCATCTTCTTTTCTGCTGATTCACTGCACATGCTCTGTGCTGCTGTCACTTACTGAGCTTAGGGAGCCACTCACAATATACAGTACACATAGAATAGAAATGTCACAATATAAGGCTGATTAGTAATTAATACACATAATTACTACATGGCAGCACAGAAACCAGTGCAATTAGCATCAGAATTTACTAATCAGCAAACCTGTAGCATCAGCTTATATTACAACCAGGGAAACTCATTTTCTGCTGGATAATTAGTGACGAGCCCTAAGCTTAGCTTCTCAACAGCCAATCAGAGCCCACTGAGCATGTGAGTGTCACAGACACTTTCCAAGATGGTGACCCCCTGTGACAAGTTTGAAGTCCTGGATCATTGCTGCTATTGACAAGCTCAAACTTTAGCCTTGTGCAATAAGCTCACTATATAAAATATGACATTTTCAGCCGTATTCTTTTTTAGGGTTTAGTTCTCCTTTAAATATAAAATTGTTTTAATAAACATGAAAATCATGACTTATATACCTGATGCCCCTTATGTCATAATCATCACATTGATAAAATGTGGAAATGCAGGAAATCATAGAACTTATAGGAGAACAAAACCCAAACCCACTCTCAAGTCAAATGATTCAGGAAATAAATTGAACTACACAAGTTCCTGCAAGATCCGCGTTGACCAACTAACAGAAGGGGAAGATGATGCCTTTTAATCTCTGCAGGTTTATAACAGGTCAGCACAAGTGTTGTTGGGAGGGAGGGGGGAATAGTTGAAGGGGCTGAGGATGGCCCTGTGGATGGTTCTCCTTTAAAGGGGTGGTTCACATTTACGTTAGCATTTAGTATGTTAAAAAATGGCTAATTTTAAGCAGCTTTTCAATTGGTCTTCATTTTTTCTTTTTTTTCTTTTTATAGTTTTTGAATGGTTTGCCTTTTTCTGACTCTTTCCAGCTTTCAAATAGGGGTCACTGACCCCATCTAAAAAAACAAATGCTCTGTAAGGCTACACATTTATTGTTATTGCTACTTTTTATTACCGTGCTCATCTTTTTGTTTAGGCCTCTCCTATTCATATTCCAGTCTCTTATTCAAATGAATGCATGGCTTATTATCAGTTATGGAATTACAAACTGAAGAGCTACTGAATAAAAAGCTAAATAAATCAAAAACCCCAAGTAATAAAAAACAATTGCAAATTAGTCTCAGAATATCACTTTCTACATCATTAGTGATGGGCGAATTTATTCGCCAGGTGCGAATTCGCGGTGAATTTGCGTGATTCGCCGCCAGCGAATAAATTCGCAAAATGCCCGCGAAAATTCGCGGGAAAAATTCGCCGGTGTCGGAAATTTTTTTCCCGAAAAATGGACGCCGGTGTCAAAAACGGGCGCCGGCGTCAAAAACGGGCACCGGCGTCGGAAAAACGGGCGCCGGCGTCGGAAAAACGGGCGCCTGCGTCAAAACGAAACGCCTGAGCCGTTTCGTGAATTTTTCGCCGTTTCGCAAATTTCGCGCGAAATTCGCAAATTTTTCTGCGAAGCGAAACGGCGCAAATTCGCCCATCACTATACATCATAATAAAAAAGGTGAACAACCCCTTTAACATGTAAGAGAGGTATGAAATTGTCATTATAGTAAGTGTTAGTTGCATACTACCTTATTAGCACAAGAAAAAGCTGTACCATTCAAGTAAAACCTTCTATTATTCTTTATTCTATATACCGTATATATCTATATTCTAATCTTGTACATTCTGAGTATTTTAGGCTGTGGCTAATGATGGGTGAATTTATTTGGCAGGTGTGAATTTGCATCGATTTGGCGAATTTCGCTGACAAAATTTGTTTGCAATGGTTCTGATGTCAGCGTCAAAGTTTTTTCGTCAATGTTTTGATACAGCCAACAATTAACGAACGCCCATTGACTTTAATGGGTGCCAGTGTCAAAATCTAAACATTTTTGCACGTGAAAATAATGTATACGCCCATTTTCGCCCATCACTATCATCATGGAATTTAGACAACTTTCTCTAAATTGCAGATTCCATGATCCTCATGTAGCCACAAACTGGGGTGGATGAGGTTGGCTTTTGATGAAAATAGCTGTTCTAAATCAAGGACTCTTAATATTCCCACCAGTCATTGTTCTCATTCTGGGGCATATTTACTAAAAAGGAGAAAGTTTAAATTTTAGTCTTTTCACCAACCACAACATCACCAGTTTAATTAATAGAGAGAATGACAAGTTTTATGATCATTTTAGCCATTATAAAGGCCAAGCAGAAGCTTTTGTATCTCAATATCTTCGTCATCTTCTCACACACACGTCTTTGTTGATGAGAATTTTCTCTATTACAATTGTATGGGAAATATACACTAGAATTATTTTTTTATTAATTTAAACAGTTACAGCAATTACATGTTCCACACGTTAAGGAGTGTACAGTAAAATAGGTATCTTTATTTTACATCCAAGAAATAATAACAGTTATGTTATAACAATATCTTCACAAGAGCTACATCAGGGGAAAGGAGAAAAAATGTGTTTGGTCCTCTCTCTTCTGGCAACTGATGGCAACACCTAGCTACCTTCTGAGCCTTCATACTAGCCCTTCAAGTTTCTATGGTTTCTTGCATTCAGGTATTGGCCTTAAACCTGAGAGATCCAATATCATTTGACTTCTGGTTGGTATGTGAGTCATATTATCATGCTGTGCTGCCTGCTCTCCGTCTTTCTATCTGCTTCAGTCCTCTCTCTTATAGCAACACCTAGCCATCATTGAAGCCCTCATCCTGGTTCTTTGACTTTCTATGGTTTCTGCCTAAACCCCAAGAGGTCCTTTATCATTTGACTTTTGGCTGGAATGTGATTAACATTATTACGCTGTTCTGCCTGATCTCTGTCTTTGTATTTGCTTCTGTCCACTTTCTTCTGGAAACTGATGGCAACACCTAGCCACTGTCTAAGCCCTCATCCTGGTTCTTCAACTTTTTATGGCTTCTGGCTTCTAGGTATTGGCCTGAACCCCAAGAGGTCCTATATCGTTTGACTTTTGACTGGTATATGATTCACATTATCATGCTATGCTGCTTGCTTTCTGTCTTACTATTTGCTTCCGCCCTCTTTCTTCTAGCAACCGATGGCAACACCTAGCCACCATCTAAGCCCTTATCCTGTTTTTTCGACTTTCTATGGTTTCTAGCTTCTAGGCATTGACCTAAACTCCAAGAGGTCCTATATCATTTGACTTCTGGTAGGTATGTGAGTCAAATTATCATGCTGTGCTACCTGCTCTCTGTCTTACTATTTGCTTCAGTCCCCCTCTTCTGACAACTGATGGCAACACATAGCCACTATCTAAGCCCTCATCCTGGTTCTTCGACTTTCTATAGTTTCTGGCTTCTAGGTATTGGCAAAACCCCTAAGAGGTCCTATATCATTTGACTTTTGGCTGATATGTGATTCACATTACCATGTTGTGCTGCCTGCTCTCTGTCTTACTATTTGATTCCGTCCTTTCTTTTCTGGCAACTGGCAACACCTAGCTACCTTCTAAGCCCTCATCCTGGTCCTTCACCTCTTTATGGATTCTGGCTCCAAGATATTGGCCAAAATGCTGAGAAGTATTATATAATTTGACTTCTGTCTGGTATATGAAATACATGGGTCTATGTGCACTCTGTAGCTCTCTTTCTGCTGCACATGGCATGGCATTGTGCATCAAAATCACCATTGTATATTATGTGACTACTCTGTAAATGAGTAAATGTCCAGGAATATGTTCATAATATCACAAGGAACTGATGGCACATAAAGTTTGGCTTCAGACAGTTCCCTGCCAGCTGCTTGTATTGAGCAAGGACAGCTGCTCCTTGTGCTTCATGCCGCACGCTTGCTGACTTTGCCTTGTTAGGGTTTTTCATTCTTCTAAGTGACGCTCCAGCTATCTTCATGGGACTCTGGGGAACAGATGAAAAATATGGCTGGTGCCATCATGCGAGTGCTGTATATAGGGATGCCAAGCCAGAGTAATGGCACTGTTACCCTTGTGCTTTTCTTCCGCACAAAGCAAACAAAGCTTAATTCTGGGGGATGTTTGGACACATTTTTATGTCTTTACTAGAAATGAGCAAAACATTATGGTAAGCTTTACATTTAGGTAATTTTTTAAATTATTCACTGTCAAAATACTGGACTAAATAGTGCTTCCAATGGGGCCAAAAAGAAATCCATAATGCAGTCAAAGATGGTATCTCCTTCCTGTCTGTGCCATTAAATGCTACTGAGTCACAGGACAAAGTGCAGACTGGGTTATATGGTTAGGATGCCAATTGGAGCAATGGAGGGAGTGCAAGAGTTTGTATGGGAAGGGTTACTGTCTGCTCTCTCTCATTTCCCTACAGAAATAGGGATTGGTAGCACTAGATAGGTACCTAATATATAGGGATTTTTATTATAAAAAATACACTTACATTAATTAATCAAAATATAACATAATATTAGCAAATCCAAAAGCCACAAACCCACCCATACACCCTCCTGCCCGCAGAGTCCATTCCTCTGTCCATAGGCAAAAGTCCAAAGAAAAACCCTCCAACCCACCAATTCACACGGCCAAACTCGCAAAGTCTTGTTTTTGTCCATATGGCCTTTATATCACCCCAAAACACAAAAACAATAGCCAGTCCTCGTACTCCAGGCTGGGTAAGGTTACCACCATCGCCCTGAGAAGAAAAGGAGAGCAGTATCAGAGTACTGGAGACAGTATTGATAAAAATACAACAGTTCCCCCCCATACAGCACATAACAAGAGGGCATGTTGATGAAAGAGAAAGGTAAAACCCTCACCATCGCTTTCCATTAGAGTTTGACCTCCTTATATCATTTTCCTTCAGGAAACTCAACTGAGCCAGAGTTGCTCTTACAATATTGTCAGGAGTAGCCTTAGCGTAGCCAAAAGTCCTCCTACACCTATGCTGCCAGATCTGGTACCGTGTGCAGGCGATGATAATGTAGAGGGTCTCATGGTCCAGTAGATGTTGCCTGACAGAAACCCCATAGGCTGACTCTGTATAGGTCAAGTTTTTCAGGGCGGGAACTTTAAGAGCTGCAGCTAACTGACCATACAGGTCTCTAGTCACAGGGCAACTGACCAGAAAGTGATCCTGGGTCTCTTCCTCTTCACATTCCCAGGGGCAATTTTTGCTGCCAATACTAAGGTAATTTAAGTTGCCCCAGAGATAGAGTTTCCCTTGGAGTGAAAGCCAACAGTTGTCAAAGAACTTAGGGGGGAGTTTCTTGCCATTAAGATAGCGAAGGCTTTCCTGAAGGATGTCACCCACACAGTCTCTCAAAGCGAGAGGAACAGCAAAATAGTCCCTGATCACCCTGTGGTACAACTGCCTTCGGGATGATGTGGCCAGCTCACCCACCCTGACATCCCACCTCTTCAGAATCTTCAGAGCGAGAACTAGGTGTGATGGGAGGGATCCCTGTACTGTCCGAAATCTCTTCATTCTACTGCCTTGAAACCATGTCCCTACAAAAGGCGATACCCAATTCCTGATACAGACTTCCCACAGGGAATCATTTCCTTGGGCCAAACCCCCAAAGTTAATCTTCAGGAAAAGTGACCCAAAGAAAGCCACTGGGCACAATATGCCCAAACCACCCTCCTTCCGCTGCAGGTACGTTATGCCCCTTTTGACTGGATTCAGCCTGTGTCCCCAGAGCAACTGGAAAAACAGACTGTGGACCCTGGCATAGAGAGATTCTGGCAATGGATACACATACACTATAAACAAAAACAGAGGGACCAGATAGGCCTTGATAAGCTTCACCTTTTCCCTGTAGGCCAGCCTCCATCCCTTCCATCGCTGGACCTTTGCTGTTCCGGCATCCAGTTTCTCATCCCAATTTAGCCTGCAATTGTCTTCCCTCCCAAACTTTATCCCCAGGATCTTTATGTGGGATGGGGCAGTTGAAAATTCAGAGAGCTGGAAGTCGGGCTCACCGTTCAACGTCCAAAAAGCCTCCGACTTGTCACGGTTAATCATTGACCCAGAGGCCTCCGAGTAACTTTCAATGGTTTCATTAAGCAGCCACCTGTCCTTCCGCCTGGATACCACAACTGTCACATCGTCCGCGTAGGCGAGGGATGTCAATGTCTGGCATCTGGGGACCGATATACCCCTCAAGCCACAACTCTCCAGACTGCGCAGGAATGGGTCTATGGCAAATACGTACAAGAGTGGGCTTAAGGGGCAACCCTGTCGCACTCCAGACTCCACATTGAAATCATCTCCCCTCCAACCATTGACAAGTGGGAAGCTTACGGCCCCTTCATACAAAACTGCCAGCCATTGGATAAATTTGCCCGGGATGCCGTACTTTGCCAAAGTAGACCACAGGTACTGATGATTCACCCGGTCAAAAGCCTTGGCCTGGTCCAAAGAGACAATGTAGCAGCCCTTGCTCTGAGCTTTGCATACTTCTAAGGTCTCCCTGATAGTTAGAAGAGCACCAAAGATGCTCCGCCCTTTCACCGTGGCGAATTGAAACCCTGACAATAATGTGCCTGAGAACTGAATGTCTGTCAAAAAGTACCCTTGCGAGAATCTTCCTATCGTTATTGAGACGGGCAATAGGCCTCCAGTTCTCAATATGCTCTGGGTCCTTACCTTTTGAAAGCAGGATCAAAGAAGAAACCCTCATGGAGTGGGGCAAGATGCCCTCCGCCAGGCTGTCTCTAAAGACCTCCATAAGGACCGGGGCCAACTCATCTTTTTGGGTCTTATAAAACTCGGCTGTTAAGCCGTCTGGGCCTGGCGCCTTCTTTTTATGAAGACTGTCAATAGCTGCTGTTACCTCGGCCTCTGTGATTTCTGCTTCCAAAAGGGAAAAGTCCAAATTAGATGTATCAGGCCTTGGGGGTCACCTCCACAAAGTCAGTCAGCCTTTCGCCATCCAAAGCCTTGTTCCGGAAAAGGTCGGCATAGTAAAACCTCACAACACCCAGGATGCCCTCCCTGGTAGTCTGCAACTTACCCTGGTTGTCCATGAGGCCGGTCACTAACTTCCTGGCCACAGATTCTCGATAATTCTGAAAAGGGTCCGGTGAGTGAAAACTCCCGTAATCCCTCTCCAGAACCAAAGACCTGTACCGGCTGTACTGATGCCGCCTGATCTCGGCCTTCAGCTGGTTCAGCTTTGACCCATCCATCCCGTCCGAAATACAGGCCTCCAACTTCTTTCGTAGGGACAGGTATTTTTTGTATTTCTCTCCCTCCCTACGTACAGATAGCTTTCTGAAGAGAGTTCGGAATGACTCCTTGGCATCCTCCCACCATGATGACACAGAGTCATAAAAGTCAACCCTCTCAATCTCGCTCTGAAGACGCATCCTAAAGATACGCTTTGATGACTCCTCCGCTAGGATACTGGTGCTAAGCCTCCACAGCCCTCTCCCCCTACTTGGGATGGAAGAAGCCCCCCACAGGAAAGAAACTGCAAAGTGGTCAGAGTATTCCACAGGCTGCTCACGCACATCAGTGAATGACTCCCCCTTCTTAACAAAGGCCATATCAAGGCGACTGGACCTCCCTGCACAATAGTAAGTGTGCCTGCCAACACGACCATTGCAGATAGCAACATCCACTAGGTCTGCCTGCTGGATGATACGATTAAGGAAGCCTTCAGAGTTATTTACTCTAGTTCCCATCCTATCTTGTGGCCTTAGTACCTGGTTGAAATCTCCAGCCAGAAACACTGGAAGGGAAGTGTGGAGGTACTGTCTCATCTCAGACAGCAGTGCACTTCTTTCTTGTCAAGATTGTGGCCCATAGATATTAATAAAGCGCATCTTCCTGCCTCTGGCTGTGATGTCAAGAAGGAGACACCTGCCTACCTGGATTTCCACAAGTTGATGTACAACAACATTCAATTCAGATCTAAACAGCACCCCCACACCACCACATGACTCAGCTGCTATTGACCAGAATGAGGGCCCATGGTGCCACTCTGAAGCTGCCCTCTGAAGGTCAGCCCTTGTAGTCAGTCGAGTCTCCTGAAGGAAAAATATGTCTCCATCAGATGATGAGAGACTAGAAAAAGTTAAAAACCTGGCCTTTGGCGAACGGATGCTGCACACATTAGATGTGTAAATTCTAATTGATTGTGTACCCATTATGTTGTTTTCTTTTTGGCCTTCTTCCCTTCACTTTCACAATCACATATCCCTTCTCCAAATCTTTTAACTTGGACCCCTGCAGGTATAGGATCCTCATCTCCAATGTGGACTGTCTCTTCATCTATTGTCAGGTCTACACTAGGAACAAGCCCAGCTAAAGAGGCTGAAATGGGCTCAACCACAGAGATGCCTCCACTACCTTTGGGGGTAATCTCCTGGTCCCTAGTGGCTGACTGCTGTACCTCCATCTGCTCCAGAGAGATCTCACGATCTATTCTCTGAAATTCCTCCCTCTCCATCTTTGACCCCCAAGAGTCATTTGAATCCGAATCATCACTTTGTAGCTGGGAATAGCGATTGGATGTCTCTGGATTAAAGCACATGGCTCCAGGGGTCTTTTTTGCTTTGCTAGAGCCTGTAACTACTTGCCAGTTTTCTTCACTTGGGGATTGTGATTCTTGCAGAGTACGTTTAAGTTTTCCTTTCTTTTTCTTCTTTTTGTAGGGGGATTCCTCTGACACGGATACAGGAGTTTCACTGATACATTGGGTGGGCTCAGGACTTGCTGTACCTGGAGGGTGTGTCTGTGGGTCTGGGGCGATTATGGGGCCTATCACGGTTTGTGAGAAGCCTTTTGTGGCGCCTGATGGGCATGGCTGTGGTGATGATCTCTGATCTACCTCCCTGTGAGTAGGAGTCTGCCCTCTCTGATGTTGTACCTTCCTTCCTGCGCCATCCTGATTCTCTCGTCTCTCTCTCTGTTGGAGTTGGTTAGGTTTTGTGCCTTTGCTGTTGTTCCTCTCTCTGCTGGTTTTCTATCTCATGAACAGCCTCTATCAACAGTTGGTCTTCTTCCTGCACTACCTGAATTTCCACTACCAGACTATTCCTATTTTTATTATAAGAGGCCAAAGGGCACAAGCGGTGAGGATGTCCCATATTACCACACAGGTTACACTTTATGTCCTTACAGAATCTCTTTGTATGGCTGATTTTCCCACAGAGGATACACTTCTCTACAGCACAGGAACTGGCCAGGTGATTAAGTGATCCACATTTAAAGCATCTTTTGGCCTGGCCAGCATAGAAGCAGATGCACTTTTCTTTGCCTATGAAAAATGTGTTGGGCAGATGTTGGGGGACGTTATTAATCACCGTAAGTTTGACCTCAGTTTTCCAGCCCCCTGTCCACACATTATCTTCAAGTACACGGGCTAAAGGGGAGAGGAATGTGCATTGACGCTTCAGCCACGTGAGCACATCATCCACAGGGACCCCTTCATTTTTAACAATGATAGTGATATTCTTTATCTCTGGCTTAGATATTGGCATGGCCTCAAAATTCTGCCATTCAGGCTGTGTTTTTAGAGTCTCAAAAAGCCACCAAAAAGCATCTAACCCCTGTGGGATTTTGAAGCTCACATCCCATTCGGTAGCAGATTGTACAATACAGGCACCCAGGTCAGTACTAGCTTTAAATTTAGCGGACCCTTCTAGCAGTCTCCTAATAATGTGGGTTCTTTTTGGGGCATTCTCTATGTTCTCTTCCCACATCAGCTTGAAACAGTTTTTCCTACGGAATGCCTGACCACCAAAGGAAGGCCCTTCACCTGCAGGAAATAATCTCCTTCTCTCCCAAAACCTTCCTGATGCTTTAGGGTCTACCCCAGAAGATGAAGCTTTAGGGTCCACCCCAGAAGATGAAGCTCTAGGGTCCCCAGAAGATGCAGCTTGCTCAGTAGATTTTTGGCCCTCAGTACCATGTGCCTGCTGTACTTTTTATGCCCAGTATTCCCAGACTCTTTATTACCCACCACCAACACCTCTTGTGCGCCCATCACCACTGGGTCACTGTGAGCACTCACTTCTCCAAGCACCGCTACAGACACGCCAGCATTCACACCGGACTCATCTCCATGCACCACCCCAGACACGCCACTTGCAGCTGACTGATTGGACGATACTTCCATTGCTGGAATAACATCCTCTTGTGGCCTCTGGCTCTGTGATGGTTCTTGTTGTCTCACTCCTGGTGACAATGGAGGAAAATCTTCTTGAGTTAGGCTGAAGCTCTTTGGGGTAACTTGGGGATATGTTTTAAGGTCTTGCTTCTCCTTTTCTTGTTCGTCAACATCCTTTACATCAAACGCCATATGCTGCCAGTCTCACTTCCTCTGCCTTTTGGTGGCGCTCTCTTCAAACTCCTGCTTGGGGCTTCAGGCTTTTTAAATTCCCCTTCTGTATCAGATGAGGCAGAACAGCTGGTAGTGCTGGGCTTCCGGGTGCGATAGGGAACCTGCTGCTTGAGAGACTTTTGCATCTTTTCAAATCTCTCCATGTTTTCAAAACGCTCCCTCCAGGGCCCCGCTTTAGTCAGCAGCCTCTCTATGGAAACTTCCACCTCAAACAGTTCCCCTTTAAGTGTGATCATGTCCAACTCAAGTCTTCCTCTTTTGTTCTTATTTGCAGCTCTGATCAGCTTTTGTTGTGCCACAATTTCTGCCTCTTTCTTCTTTTTGTCATTATAGGCTTGTGTCAGCTGCTTAATGATAGTTGGAATATCCTCAGGACAGGGCACCGGGGGGCTCTCTGCAGTAGGGGACTTGGGGGGCTGTTTTGCACGTACCACAAGAGCTGCAGATGCACCTGAGGCAGAAGCTGATTCACAGGAAAACTGAGATTCATCATCAGATATGTCAGTTACAGGCAGTATCAGCTGCAGATTTGGCAGCTACAGGGTTAAGTGCAGGACTGGGTGCAGGTGTGTCGTTACCTGCTGAATCCTGAGGTTTAGTCTCCCCAGTAAGAGAAAGCTCAGCAGCAGCAACAACAATGATCTTTCCAGTTTGACTCACAGCTGCAGCTTTTCCCTTCCCAAATGCACTTTCCCTTGCTGCACAGACATCATGGGGAGTTTCTGGCACAACATCACAATCAGAGGCAATTATCTGGCTACCTGAGTCACGGCTTACAGGGAATGCTGGGAAACCTGGATGATCCAGCTCTTTATTCACAGGTGAGTAAGACACAGCTTTAACCCCTGCATTTCCATCACAGTCATTCAGTCTGATTTGGCTGCCAGATGCAAGGCTTACAGGGGATGCTGGGAGATGTAGTTTCCTCACAGGTGACTCTGACACAGCTTTAACCCCACCTTGCTTTTTCCCACACAATGTGCCTTCTCCCCTCACTGCAGTGACATCAGGTAAAACACCCACAGAGGCAGAACGCTGGAGTTTCTTACATTTATCAGAAGAAGATTTACTACTCACAGTTTTTCCACCAGATCTTAAAGTGCAAGTTTTCTCCTTCTCCTCAGCTGCCCCAGGGGTAAGATCAGCTGCACCTCTTTGTCTCTGCCTTGTCCTCTCACTCCTCCTCACTTCTGCACCGTCACCTCCAGCTTCAGGCTTTGTGCTCCCCTTGCTTCTCCCCTCTGAGTTCTGCCAGGGAGGTTGCAGGGCCTGAGGCTCCATGTTCTTCTCACCTGCCTGGGCTTCCACTGCACCACAATGTCTGTGGGATCCAGCTGGCGACTCCTCCATACTCACTGCCTGGGAAGCAACCCCAGCAGCTGACAGTTGTTCCACAGATTCAAACTCTGAGATGTTAGAGCTTGAATCAGGCTGCAAACTTTCCTCCAGGCTAGGCCCGAAAGCCTGGGCCTCCAGTACTGAAGCAGGCTCCAAAGAGCCACAAGATCCTGAGCTTCTGCTGGTCATGGAGAGAGATCAGATTACACACCTGCTCTTTCTCATTTCCCTACAGAAATAGGGATTGGTAGCACTAGATAGGTACCTAATATATAGGGTTTTTATGTTTTTTATTGAAAACTTTACAACAAAAAATGAACATTATTTAAATAGCATTACAATAACACTGTATTACAGTCATACAGAACCAAAATCCCCAGCAACAAACAAAATAAGGGTGGCAAATGTGTACTCTGGAATCATGGTACGGGAATACGAAGCTTGCACAGCTCACTTACTATTGCCCTTACTACACAGTCTATGGGAGTGTTTGGATGACCCATAGTTTGCTTGCAGCGGAACTGCCAAAGAAAAACACTGACACAATGATATAAGTATGGTCAGCACTGTAGACAGAGTTGTCCATGACTCCATAGGCCAGGTGAGAATATCCGGCCACCTTCAGAGAGGAAAAGTGCAAATCTGTAGCTACGGAACACCTGATGGCTTTTGACACTGGGCAATGAACCAAAAAATGGCTTTGAGTCTCCTCAACGGCACATCCCCAGGGGCACACCCTGTCCTGTGTAGGAAGTTGATGGTAATTCCCTCTCACTTTGAGCTTCCCAAGCAGAGAGAGCCACTGTACATCATACAGTTTGGCAGGTAAAGCTTTGCTGTTGAAGTGGCGAATAGACTTCTCTGCAGTGTCACCTATACAATCACTGAGCACAGGGGCAGCAACAAAATAATCTTGTACAATGTCAGTGTACAGAACCTTTCTGGGGAATGTATCAAGCTGCTGCTTGAACACTGCCCATTTCCTTAGCCATACCAGAGCAGTAGCCACATAGTCAGGGGTGTTGAGACCAGTCCGCTTGACTGGGGTTAACTTTTCCCCCCTATGCCTCTTGGTCAAGTTTGGAGCAGACCAATATGATATGCCCATTTGCCTCAATGCAGGAGGGTCTGCATCCAACTTGGAGAAATTAAACTTTAAGAAAATGGAAGCAAAAAAAGGCTATAGGGCAGACCATGTCAAGACCACCTTTGTTTTTTGGCAGGTAAGTAATGCCCCTCTTGACCAAAGTAATCTTATTACCCCAGAGCATTACAAAAAACATAGTCTGTAACGGTGTACACAGATTAGCAGGTATTGGGTAAATGTATGACAGGTACAGAAACATGGGGACCAAGTAAGCCTTGACCATGGCAACTCTTTCCCTGCAGGTCAGTCGCCATTTGGACCAGCGCTGAACCTTTGCTTTTCCGGAGTCCAATTTCTCCTCCCAATTGGATTTCCCGGACACATCCCTCCCAAACTTAATCCCCAGGGCCTTAATTTCAGTGGAGGTTGTCGGAAAACTTGCCACTTGGAAAGCTGGCTGTGAGTCCAACACCCAGAGTGCTTCTGACTTGTCAACGTTGACAGCCGACCCTGAAGCAACAGAATAGGCGTCAAGAGCTTCTATCACGACATCCACCTCGGCAGAGTTGGACACCCAAACTTAAACATCATCGGCGTAAGCCACCAAGCTGACCGAAGGAGACCGAGGGATACAGATGCCAACCAGTCCGCCCCTTCGCAGACGCCTCAGAAAAGGATCCAGGGCAAAAACATAGAGAAGCGGACTGAGCAGGCAGCCCTGCCTCACCCCAGCACCCAATGGGAACCTAGTGCCCTGCCAACCGTTGATCAAAGGGAAGCACTCTCCCTCCAAGTATAAAGTTTTCAACCAATTGACAAATTGAGCCGGGACGCCATACTCAGACAAAGTAGCCCACAGGTACGGATAATGCACCCGGTCAAAGGCTTTTGCTTGGTCAAGCCCCAAAAGGTATTTTTCCCTCTCCCCTTCACGGCACAATATTGATCTTCAGATAGTAACATATCAGAAACAGAGTACAGCCTATTGAACAGGACCTTAGCCAGGATTTTACGATCTGTGTTGAGCAAAGCTATAGGCCTCCAGTTAACAATTTGCCTGCGGTCTTTGCCCTTAGACAATAAAATGAGGGCAGATTCCTTCAGTGACCGTGGCAGCCTCCCTGTTTCCAGGCAATGGGTAAACACTTTCTGAAGGATTGGTGAGAGCTCCTTAGAAAAGGCTTTATAAAATTCTGAGGTCAGCCCATCAGGACCAGGGGATTTTTTGAGAGGAAGCGAGGCTATTGCTTCCATAATCTCACCCTTGTCTATCTCTCTTGTGAGTGATGAGAAATCTACATTGGCTAAAGGGGGTTCTGCAGAGGCCAAAAAACCTTCAATAAGAGAGGCATTAATTGCCTTATTTCTGAACATTTCCTTATAAAATTCAGCAACTACTGTCAAGATACCTGTTTTTGACTTTTGTAGCTGACCTTTGGAGTCAAAGAAACCGGTTACCAATTTGGCATTCTCTTTCTCTCTACACTGCAAGTAGGGGTCAGGTGTTAAGAATTTGCCATAGTCTCTCTCAAAGATGAACGACTCATATCGGGAGTACTGGAGCTCTCTGAGCCGCATCTTAAGGAGTTTAATGTCCTGTGGGGACAATTTGTTTGAGATGGCATACTCTAGCTTACTTCTGACAGCCAGATAGGCCTGATATCGTCTAGCAGACTTAGCAGACGCAGAAGACTTAAAGTATTTCTTAAATGAATGTTTGGCTTGCTCCCACCACTTACTGTAGGAGTCATAGAAAGAGACTCTTTGCAACTTTATATATCTAATAAATCTTGAAACCCTTGTAAGGTGACAGGGTCTGTAAGAGTATTTGGCCCTAGTCACCACAAACCTTTACCCCTTGTGGGCACAGAGGAGACACCAAGAGTGACTGAGATGGCCAGATGGTCTGAGAACTCAACCACAACTTCCTTACAGTCAGTGAAAGCTGTAGTTGGGCTAGCGAACACAAAATCAATGCGAGATGATCGAGTACCACAGGCGTAGGTATTTGCCGGGCTCCTACCATTAGCAGCAAAAAGGTCAACCAGGCCTGCCTGGTGCACCAATGTCCTCAGGGACCCAGAAGTTTTACGTGAGGGAATAAGACCCTGATTGAAATCCCCCAATAACAGCAGAGTATATGGAACAATTAAATACTGAGCTATCTCAGACCATAGTTCTGTCCTTTCTGAGGGGATTTGAGGCCCGTAGGTATTAATGACCCGTATCCTGGTATTACCCAAGGTAAAGTCTAACAACAGACAACGGCCCACTGAACTTTCAATTAACCTATGCACCTTTGGTTGCTGAGGGCCTTTGAAGAGGATGCCCACACCAGCTGCAGGTTCCTCCCCTATAGACCAAAAGGAGGCTCCAAACCTCCAATCCCTTCTGGCTTTAGCAATCTGTAGCTTGTGGGTAAGTCGGGTCTCTTGTAGGCAAATTATTTCTACATCTGAAGCTGCAAGGTAGTCGTAGGCTAAGAACTGGGCTTTATCAGATTTAATGCTGCATGTATTTAGTGATAGCTCTCTGTAGTGTTCGCTGGCCATATTTATGTATTATATGTATTTGGTCACTCTATCTCCTTAAGCTTCTCCTTCTCCTCTTTTTTTTTACGACCGAGGAGCTGCCAGAGGATTCAATATTGGATTCCTCCAAGGGCTGACAAGCCTGAGGAGTCTCACTGACATGTGATAGTACCTGACTGTCAACATCACCTGGGTCTACTGAGTCACCCCAGTTACCTATGGGTTCCTCTGGAGGTTCATCAAGCTCCTGTGGCTCAGAAGACTTGTTGCTGATGTTGGCTAGGACCTGGTACCTATTGGAGGTAGACAAAACAGGTTTTCCTGGATGGGATCTCTTTTTACCTTTTGGAGCCTGCATCTCCCAGACAAGGTCTGATGAGGGCTGGCTAATGAGATTTTCCAAGTTTGGCGTAGTGCTGGGATGAGTCTCCTCATCAGCACTTTGCAACCCTTGTGTGTGATAAAGTTCTTGTGAAAGCTTTAGTAAAGCCCCCTGGGCTTGTCCCAAGAGGATTGGTAAGGAAGGGGAAATATGAGAAGTAGAGGCGGTCTCAGAGGCCTCATTTGATTTTTGACAAGGAGCAGCTCGAGAAGATCGCTGACACTGTACAGAGCCCAGACTGTGGTTTGACTGTGGAGCATCCTGATTCTGAACAAAATTCTTCTGTTCTTCTCTCACTGTACAGGAAACCTCATTTGAAGGAGTCATAGGGGCAACCAGAGACTGACCTGTAGGGGGTGACAGTTGAGGGGCAGCTTCTACAGGAGCACAACTGACAGTGGCCAAGGATGTAGAGCCATGAGAACCAATACGTACTGAAGCAAGCTCTGGCCTAGATGGCGTGGCAGGCGCAACTGCTAGTTGAATGTCACTCACAGCGTTTGTTTCGAGCAGTCTAGTTTGGGTCAGGCCACTAGTTTGTTTGGGCCTGGTGTCATTACCAGTAAGCAGGGCAGTTTCCATTTCAATGATTTCACTGGTGACATTATGCCAAGCCATGGGACAGTCATCATGTACATGATCTGCCTCTCCACATAAGTTACACATCACTTTGTCACACGATCTTGCCTCATGACCCACCTCTCCACATTTAGAACAACGCTTAACTGCACATTGAGCAGCAAAGTGTCCAAGGTTCCCACACCTAAGACACCTTCTTGGCTGCCCTACGTAAAAGAGAACCCCCCCCCCGTCTTTCCCTATGAAGAATGAGTTTGGGAGGTGTACTTGAGCGTGGTTACGCATCCGGAGCTTAACTGTGACTTTGAAAGACCCATCCCATACACCATATCTATCATAACATCTCCTTAGGGGGGAAAAAATATAACAATGACGCCGTAGCCAGAAAACAATATCCTCCATTACAATATTTTCATTTTTGAAAACAACCGTGACATGTTTTAGAGCCTGTTTTGTTAAAGGAACCACTCTAAATTGTTTCCACAAATCATTGTTTTTCTTCAAGTTGTACCTAGTGAAGAACATATCTAGGTATTCAGGGAGTTTGAAACTGATGTCAAATTCTACCTCTCTCTGCTTTATTACTGCCCATACCTGCTCATCAACCCTGAACTGCAAGTGTGCCTTGAGCAGTATATCCACAACATAATCTCGGTCCGGGCAATCCTCTATTGGGCCCACCCATTTAAGCTGCACTGCATTCCTCCTGGTAGAAGTGGGACCAGTAGAAACTGATGGAGTATTTAAGTCAGTGCTTCTCAAGCGATTAGTGGACCAAGCATTTACTTGTGGGGGTGGGGCAGGTAAGGCCTGAGGTCTGGACTCTGCTGACTGCTGTGCAACTCTAACTGATTGCTGGACAGGGCCAACCCGGGGTATAGCTGCAGAAGAATGAGATGCCAGAGTACTAGTGCAGGGTTTGGAAGAAGGCTGCAGAACCTGGGACCACCTCAACCCCTTCTCTTAGGCTCTGTCCTCCCTCTCCTTTCTCTCAACATATGCATGTACAAGGAGCTCAGACTCCCTGGAGTAAGCCTCTCCCTCTTCTCTGTGTTTCCTAGCTGCCTCATCCTCCTATACCCCCTCCTCCATCATATCTGGTGAGAAATAATCATCATCACAGTCTAACACCACAACCACCACCCCTGATTGGAGTGGGTCATGCACCTTAGTGGAGTTCCCTCCCTCTGCCATAGGAAAAGCACATACATTGTCATCAGTATTGGTTAAGTCAATATCCGTTGAACAAACATTGTCTATCAAACCATCCTGATTTTTTTGAGGATTCTCCTCAACTGGACAGTGTTGCAAGGAGCTAGCAACAGGGGCTAAAAGCTCTGTACACAATTGAGCTGCTGGGGTACGCTGATCTGTGGTTTCTGGGGCACACTGGTCTGTGGTTTCTGGGGCACGCTGGTCTGTGGTTTCTGGGGCACGCTGGTCGGTGGTTTCTGGGGCACGCTGGTCTGTGGTTTCTGGGGCACGCTGGTCTGTGGTTTCTGGGGCACGCTGGTCTGTGGTTTCTGGGGCATGCTGGTCGGTGGTTTCTGGGGCACGCTGGTCTGTGGTTTCTGGGGCACGCTGGTCTGTGGTTTCTGGGGCACGCTGGTCGGTGGTTTCTGGGGCACACTGGTCTGTGGTTTCTGGGGCACGCTGGTCTGTGGTTTCTGGGGCACGCTGGTCTGTGGTTTCTGGGGCACGCTGGTCGGTGGTTTCTGGGGCACGCTGGTCTGTGGTTTCTGGGGCACACTGGTCAGTGGTTTCTGGGGCACGCTGGTCTGTGGTTTCCCTACAGAAATAGGGATTGGTAGCACTAGATAGGTACCTAATATACATTGTAACAGTCCTAATATTGTGATTAATGTACTTGCCTTTCATCTTGTACTAACATGCAGGAGACTTTTAATTGGTTACTAGTAAGTAGCATAACAAATTAATAAACTTGATTAGACAGTACCACTATAGACCTTGAAAGTTTTATTTATATTGGATGATAAACAAACCCATTGACTTTGTCTGTTTGCTTTAGTAAATGCATAGTTAAAAGATCACACAGACAATATTAACGCTACTATATTTAACAGTAGAACAAACAGAGAACAGATGGATGGGACGTTGGGAACATATATATAGAAATGCTGACAGCACAGGGGAACCACTTGGCAGCGGTTACAGTTTATCCTGCTGTTGTTTTCCATGGATATTACAGCTACTCTCTCACTTCATTATCCATAGTAACATTGTGTGCAGATATTGACTTTCGTATGGATAAATATGTTTTTCTCTGTTGGTACTGGCTGAAGAACACATAAATAAAGTAGAGTCAATAGAGTGGTTCAATCACACAGTTATGCCTCTCTCACACATCTATCTATCTATCTATCTATCTATCTATCTATCTATCTATCTATCTATCTATCTATCTATCTATCTATCTATCTATCTGTTATGTTTTGGGTAGCCGAGGATGAGTAGTGTATAACAGTGCTTTATAAGCAGGCTCTCATGCAGCCATTACACAACAGTAACTTTCACTTTTAAGTTGTCAGGAAGTATGCACAATATAAGTCTGAGCACAGGGAAATCTACAGGCCATTTGTATAAACACCTCATATTCCCCCTATAGTAGGAAAGCATTTGGACAACTATAATAAACAGCAACAATTCAACAGTATGCATTTTAAAACAATATTTTAGATTCTTCACATAACAAAGTCCTTGCTCCATGAAGGTAGTTTTCTGATTCTCTCAGTACCCCTTATAGGTTCACTTTCTTCAGGCCTATTGTAGTTAACAGCAGGAGTAGGAAAATGTCCTTCATCAAATGGAACTTCTCCAAAATCATATCTAACAGGAGCAAGATGACTTTCATTCCATATTCGTCCATCAGACAGTTCATATGTGTATGGTCCTCTCTGGTGTCTCACTTCAAGCGGTGTAGTAAATTTAGATTGTCCTTGTTTCAGTATTCCTGGTTTCTTAATCTGACTAAAGATCCAGGCTGAAAGTGCACTTCACCACGTTGTGTGTGAGTATAAGCTTTGCATTTGGCTTGTTGACGTTTCACAATGTCAGCAGTATATGATTTTGTAGGCACAGTATTTTGTGGAAGTTTGATGTCTGCAACATGTAACACATATCTCAGAGAAACACTATGTCACTCTGCAAGGTTTTTGTAATTGATGATCCGGGACTGGTCTTACTGGGAACTAGGGATGTAGCGAACCGCCGCCGATGTGTTCGCGAACGCCATTCGCGAACACCGGCAAAAAATGTGGACAGTTCGCGAACAGTTCGCGAACTTCGAACATCCGAAAATCGTTCGATTCGAACGATCGAAGGATTTTAATCGTTCGATTGAAGGATTTTCGTTCGACTCGAACGATCGAACCCATTCGATCGAATGATTTCATTCGATCCAATGGCTTCGATCGTTCGATTCGAACGAAAATCCTTCGATTTTAGCGGCCGAAGGAATCGAATGGTCGAACGATTTGTGTTCGAATCGATCGCGAACTCGTATTGGTGAACGTCGCGCGACGTTCGCGAACATTCGGCGGACGCGAACAGTCGAAGTTCGCGCGAACTAGTTCGCCGGCGAACTGTTCGCTACATCCCTACTGGGAACCCGCAAGAATAGGGTGGGGCGGATTCCCAAATCCGTAGGCCAGGTTTTCAAGCGGCCCTAGGCCTATTTAGTACACCTTATGCTGAGCAGCAGTGCTGAATGTGTGTGAGACAAATTGCTGGTATTGCTCAGCTTCAGGAGAGAAAGCAAAGCATTTATTTTGTGAACCAGAAGGTTGGATTTTTTCTGTTGAACTTCTGTGTTTCGGTTACCTTCCCCCTGCGACGGGAAATTTCTGCAGCCGCTGGAAAATAAATGCAGGCAGGAAGCCCTTAAACCAATCCTGGTGTGTGAAGTCGCCTCTTTTGCAGCCTACCAGCGAGTGAACCCCCACAAAAAAAAAAAAAAAAAAAAAAAAAATATATATATATATAATCTACCTATCCTCTGGCAATATCTATCTATCTATCTATCTATCTATCTATCTATCTATCTATCTATCTATCTATCTATCTATCATCTATCTCACTATCTATCTATCTATCTATCTATCTATCTATCTATCTATCTATCTATCTATCATCTATCTCACTATCTATCTATCTATCTATCTATCTATCTATCTATCTATCTATCTATCTATCTATCTATCTATCTATCTAATCTAATCTCTCTCTCTCTCTCTCTCTCTCTCTTTCTCTTTCTCTTTCTCTTTCTCTTTCTCTTTCTCTTTCTCTTTCTCTTTCTCTCTCTCTCTCTCTCTCTCTCTCTCTCTCTCTCTCTCTCTCTCTCTCAGTCATACACAATGAAACATGATGCATTTGAACATGGGAACCATGGCACTTGATGTCAAAATGTACAACTACAAGTACCAGCTTATGATGCAAGTAACTTTAATAATTGTTGTAGTTTCATGTAATGACTGCAGCAAAGCCAGGTCCATACAGAATGGGAGTGGAAGAACTTGACCGGTCTGCACAGATGTTGGATAAATTGGAACCCCAACTGTGAGTCAAGCTTGGTTCTCAACATCACTGCCATAATTTACAAATGTTTTTGTGGGTGAATGGAAGCAAATCCCAGCAACAATGTTCTGACATCTATTGGGGGCCTTCCCAGAAGAGTAGAGGTTTGTAGCATCATATTAGTACCCTATTATACAGAAATTATACAGATATTATACAGATAGGTAGAGAATAAATATCAAGTTCAATAAAATACTAAGGGGGTCTTCAACCCAAATTTAAAAAAAAACTTTCCTTTTTCTACTCTAATAACTGGTCAACAGTCATGAAACAACCTTGGAAGAAGACACTGGAGACTGTTGCCTAGGACAATGGCAAAACTGAAAACTAAACAGAGGAAACCAAGAACGACTGAGAAAGATCATCACCAGGTTTTACCTTATGCCAACATGAACTACCTGTAATAGACCTTAGTTCTTTTCTACCCATATTAATGATGAAATGAGTATGTTTATCATATTATTATAAGAGAATAGACATATATCACATTATGTGAATGTGTTCCCAAGATGTTTCTACTGTGAGAAAACCATTTAAATAGAGAATATTCGAGGACATAGGAAGAATACCATTACTGTTCCCTACGATCTTGATATAATAAAAAGTTAACATTCAACCTTCAGCTCGATCCTGACATTTATCATACCTCAAAGGAATAAATCCTTTTGTGGAGTGCTCTGATTACATTCGCCCTCCTGGACAGTTATGGGAAATGAAAGAATTTGAATATATTTTTTTTGTTTTTTTTCCCTATCTTTTTTTTTTTTCTAAAAGTCGCATTTTGGTGGTTAGTAATTTGACACAGGCACAAAACCAGAAAAAATATATCAATGCTCTAAAAAAAATTGCGATGGTGGGGAACGATGAAAGCCAACATTGTGAAAGGACAGTTCATGGTACCTATAAAGGATTTCATCAAAATAAACTCAAAGACCAGGCCACTGACTGACTCCTTCAGGACTAGTTAGTGGTAGAAGGTTGTGTGAGTTCACTTGAGGAGTGAAAGATAGTTTGGCTAGTGAGAAAGGACAGTCTGTTGTCCCAACAAGGGGGCAAATTCACTAAAGCACAAAGCAGCTAACGCTAGCACAAATTTGCCAGCGTGACGTAATTTTGTTACTTCGCCGATTTACTAACGGTGGTGGCATAAATTCGCTAGCGAAGTGGACGTACTCTAGCGCTACTTCGCACCCTTATGCCTAAGTTGCCCTATGGTGAAGGGACGTAACTACGCTAATTCACTAACTTGCACATTTTACTAAACGTTACCTCTTGCGCCAGACTTGGCTTCACCACCTCAGACCAGGTGAAATGTAATAGAGTAGATAGGGATTGCTTCAAAAAAAGTCCCAAAAAACGCTGGTGTCTTTTACTTTTTTAAGGGTGATAGGCTGAAAAAGATCTTACATTTTTTGGGGGGCACCCTCCTTCCCCCCTACATTTCCTAACATATGGCACCTAAACTATACAGTGGGCACATGTACAGGGCAAAATAACAAATCTATTTTCTTTTATGAAGCTTTCCCAGGCTTGTGTAGTGTATTTGCTGCTACATATACGTCCATTGTACTTTAACTTGGTGCGGTATGCAAATTAGGCATCGCTAGCGTAACTTCGCTTTCCTTGACGAATTAACGCTAGCGCAACTTCGCTACCTTTCGCCTCCCTGAGCGCAACTTTGTATTTTAGTGAATTAGTGGTGCCCCTGAAACTTTGCCTGGCGAAGTGCGGCGAAGGCGTCGCTAGCGTATTTTCAGCGCTTAGTCAATTTGCCCTATGGAGTGACTAGTTTAGGGTAGAGCCCTTGACGCGATTGTGTGCCAGATAGGGAAATTAAGCTTTAGGTGTACGTTAGAGGAAAACCAAGGGGAGAAACTTGGGACCTGTATGTGAAGTCCCCACAGAAAATCAGGGGTGGAATTTATAGTGAGAGGAGGGGGCCCCCGTATGGCTAACAGCACTCTGACTGTGCATCCCTACATGCAGAGGTCCTGGAGGCTTCAGGAGAGAAACACTGAGCTCAAATAAAGAGAGAGAATCTGCAGAAGTATTGAGCATTGTGTAACTGATATTCTTTGTCGGCAACCAGTGCCCCAGTCTGTAAACGAGGGTGTGGGTAGAGCAAAGCCAGAGTAGAGGTGGAGGAGGGTTGGGGTAGGAAGGAAGAATTAATTTGCCAGCGCTGGTAGCTATTGAGCACAGGTTGCACTTTGTTTTTGTGTAAAGCTGGCCATAGACACTAAGACTTGATTATACGAATCTCCGTTTCGGACAATTTTCGTGCCGTGTGTGGAGTGTCCTGACATTTTTCATGCCATGGCGATTGGTCGTTCAGACAATCAGACAGGTTAGGAAATTTCTGTTGGTTTCCGATAATATCTCTTCATGTATTACAGCTTTTGTTGGACATAACTTTGGTACGATTGCTGTCAGGGGCAGAACATCATCTGATCTGTTCTTTTACTACTTTATTTGATCTGAATGGTTAGTGGCAGGTCGGGATATGGCACCGAACGATAGTTCGTCTTCTACGAAGGTAAATCTGCACATCTATGGCCAGCTTATAGCTATAACTTAGAGAATTCCTTGAATTCTTATGCATTTTGTAGGTCTCTGGCACTTTCATTATACTTCAGCTCTTACCTGCTGGCTCAGGACAAGCCTGGGTATCTCCATGATGCTGGGGGATAGGCTGGGTGCCTGGCATACTATAGCATGTTGCCACTATCCCATGTTGCCACAACAGACATCAAGCAAATTACACAAAACTTAACTTATATTTTGGATGCCCCTTGGTTACAATTTCACTAGCACTTGGATCTCACATATTAATTATCATGGAAAGAGAAGATAAGGGTTTTGGCCAGGGTGCAGTGTGCATTTTTGCTGCAAAGACCTGTCTCATGAATACAGTGTTGCCTGCATTGGGAAGCATTGTATTCATAAAAGGTGGGCAGTGAAGGCATGTAAGGATTCCCCCTACCATCCTCTACCCGCTGGGCATAGACAAGTATGGACAATGTTAAGGGCTGCCTTGCATCCACTGGTGCTAAAGAGAAAGATAAGACAGTTAGAAAAAGCCAGTAACCGTAGAGCTAACAGTCTAGTCCTGGTTATTGTCACTCTCAGTATGTTGTGTGTTGTATTCAGTTGCAGTCACTGGGGAACAAAACTTCCAGAGTGAGAGAGAGAGAGACTTACAGTGGTGTTTATTGATGAGAATGTGCAAATAAATTCATTTAAAATGCCAAGACTTGCTTGCTCATCCTCCTATGTGTCTCTGTGATTGATAGTTAAGGTGCCCTGCCTGAGAATGCATTCAATCTGGGGATCTGTGTGTGAAATATAAAACGAGATGAGATGACTTTCCACTCTCTGCATTTAAAGGAAAGTTGTATACAGAACTTTACTAGGGGAATCAGACGCTAAGGCTACAGGGGGGTTTAATTTTAAGTGAGCAAAAATCTGAGACCTAACATAATCCTCCATCTTGGAACATTTAAGAAAATGTCAGTAAAACACTTTTTCCCCTATTTTAATGAAAAATAAAATGCAGCCTACATGCGATAACTGATGATTTGTGGCTTATGAAGGGGTGATTTTACATTGCGTGCCTAAGCATGGGCCCATACTGCTGATTGTGATCCTTCTTGGAACTGTGTCCACATGTTACAGACAATCAGGTGACCCTCTAGCAGTTTATAAGGAAGGGAGGGCTTCATTCAAACTCTTGGACTCCCTATCAAGCACCCGTATACGTTGATTGAGCTCATTGTCCTACACAATAGATACAATGTGAAGAGTGAGCACTCTTCCAATGAGAAATCGCACTGGAGACATTTTCTTGATGGTACCCACTAGGGATGTAGCGAACGTCGGAAAAAAAGTTCGCGAACATATTCGCGAACTTGCGCAAAAATGCGAGCGGTTCGCGAACGGTTCGCGAACCCCATAGACTTCAATGGGAAGGCGAACTTTAACATCTAAAAAAGACATTTCTGGCCAGAAAAATGATTTTAAAGTTTTTAAAGGGTGCAACGACCTGGACAGTGGCATGCCAGAGGGGGATCAAGGGCAAAAATGTATCTGAAAAATCTGCCTGTGTGTGCTTGGAAGAGATAGTGTAGGGGGAGAGCTGTTAGTGATTTCAGGGACAGATGATAGTAAGTTTGCTGGCTAGTAATCTGCTTGATACTGCTCTGTATTGGAACAAAAAAATAAATAAAAGCAGTCCTTACAAGGACTACTGTTATTGCAGCAGTCAGCAGATGAGATCAGAAGCAGGACAGCTGCCCACTGCAGCTACATACAGAGCACTGCAGTAGAAGGTAGATTACTAGCCAGCAAAGCTACCTAAGCTTAAATGTCCCTCAAACCCCTGCAGACTTCTGTCCCTCCAATAACAGAGCAGTATCAAAACGATTACTAGCCAGCAAACTTTCAACTGTCCCTGAAATCACTAACAGGCAGCAGCTCTCTCCCTACACTATCTCTTCAGCACACACAGGCAGAGTGAAAAAACGCTGCAGGGCTTCGGTTTTTATAGGGAAGGGGAGTGGTCCAGGGGAGAGCTTCCTGATTGGCTGCCATGTACCTGCTGGTCTGGGGTGAGAGGGCAAAAAAAAGCACCAACAATGGCGAACCCAAAATGGCGAACGTCGCGCGACGTTCGCGAACTTCCGGCGAGCGCGAACACCCGATGTTCGCGCGAACAAGTTCGCCGGCGAACAGTTCGCGCCATCTCTAGTACCCACCAGCACAGAAATTGTGAGTCAAAAGAAATAGATGAAAGTATAATTCTGTTTAAGTATTTTAAGGGAAACTGTCATGGGAAAAAATTTGTTTTTCAAAATGAATCAGTTAATAGTGCTGCTCCAGCAGAATTCTGCACTGAAATCCATTTCTCAAAAGAGCAAACAGATTTTTTTATATTCAATTTTGAATTCTGACACGGGGCTAGACATTTTGTCAATTTCCCAGCTGCCCCATGTCATGTGACTTGTGCCTGCACTTTAGGAGAGAAATGCTTTCTGGCAGGCTGCTGTTTTTCCTTCTCAATGTAACTGAATGTGTCTCAGTGGGACATGAGTTTTTACTATTGAGCGTTGTTCTTAGATCTACCAGGCAGCTGTTATCTTGGGTTAGGGAGCTGTTACCTGGTTACCTTCCCATTGTTCTTTTGTTTGGCTGCTGGGGGGGGGGGGGGGAAGGGAGGGGGTGATATCACTCCAACTTGCAGTACAGCAGTAAAGAGTGATTGAAGTTTATCAGAGCACAAGTCACATGACTTGGGGCAGCTGGGAAATTGACAATATGTCTAGCCCCATGTCAGATTTCAAAATTGAATATAAAAAAAATCTGTTTGCTCTTTTGAGAAATGGATTTCAGTGCAGAATTCTGCTGGAGCAGCACTATTAACTAAAACATTTTGGAAATTTTTTTTTTCCCATGACAGTATCCCTTTAGAAAGGTTTGATAGTGAAATACTCCCACCTCCCTAATCAGAGTCAGATCTGAGTCTACAGAGCAGGGATGAATGTATTCTGAAATATTGAGATAATACTAAGATAATAATTGATGTAAGTGCCTTATTAATTGCCTCTCTGGTATCACATGATCAGTCTACTTCATGTAAAGCTCCGTATTTCTTATTTAGCTCTGGAAGCCAGCCACGAGCTGTTTAATAGAGAAGTAAAGTGATAGATAACATAATACCTCCATTCATTGAAAGGGTATATCTTGAAGGTATGAGGTCCAGGATGTATGTTGTTGGTGTTAACATTAGTTACAATAACCTGTATTTTGACTATAATGATCTCAAGCTCGTAGCTTCTTTCTGGTTATAGGTAAATGCTCATCTGATGGATCTCTGATGGGCATGGGATTCAGCTCAATGCTCCTTATTACATTTACTCATCATTTACTTTTTGAAGTCTGGACCTGTCTTTTGTAGAACCCTAGACTGCATGCTTACTGACCAGTGTTCCATCTTGCTGACCCACTGGAGGTTCCATTAGCTGGGTCTGCTAAATAACCCTAATAAAAAATCCTCTGCAACCACTGTCACCTCTTTTTCTGTCTCCAACCTCAGGCGTGAGCAAACCAGTCTCCTCCAACTTTCAATGATTGGTTGTTTTGAGCAGTGATCTAGATGTACTTCAAAATCCTGTCTTGTTACTGAATCCAGTCTGGTTCCTCTTTGTTCCTGTACCAGTTGGTATCCTTATCTTGTGGATTCCCTAGTACTGACCACATCATGGGACTCTGTGTACTGCCCTGACCACTAAACTGTTACTGAACTGCTTGCTTCTTCTTTCTCAGATCTTTTGCCTGCCCTATTATTTTTCTGCTCATCATCAGGGTTAATGGCTGATTATTGGGTTGCTTTATAACCCTGACAAGAACTCAAGTGTTTGATGAGACCGTGGGATGGGGTGCAATGATATAGGGGACAGGGGTCCATTCTATCATTGCACCCTATGCCACGTTCTTGCCAAATTCCACATTCTGCACATTACATAACACATGGTCTCCAGCCTGTAAGACATAGACCTGATTCTCCTGATCGTTGTCTCATTATCTCTTTTTTTGTATCTTAAACTTTATTAGAAGTAGAGCAAGCAAGCAAAATGCAAAACAACAGATGATCAGAATGCTCTGGACATGCTCATTGCTAACTCATTCATTGCTGCTAATGTCACCATACAGGGGCTGGACAAAGAATCCATACTGAGCTTTAGGGGAGAACTTTAGACCTGAATCTTCACTATCAGAGTTGGTACAACAGATGCATATTCATTATCCTTGGTAGATCTTTAGATGTCCTTCAAAGCCTGTTTTAAGTTAATTTTGACAAGACGGGTTACTTTTTGTTTCTACACTTCCAGCAATTTGGGAAAATAACATTAATGGTTGATATCAGTTCAGAAACAAAGATGTACCCACAGTATCCAGGATTCTTTTTCTAGCATGATCTGGAATCTCATCTCTTTCACTGGTTTCCCAATACACCACGTTATCTGACTAATGATATCTGCTATCCTATTTATCTTAGTTTCTGAGAATAATGTTCTCATACCTGCCAACCAGCCCCATTTCCCCAGATTTTGATCCATAATTAAGTGCAGTTCTTGGGCAGACTAGGGAGTGGTCAACCTGGGTCCTGTTGGCAGACATTTGTTTGCTATCAGCTTTGCTTGGCACCATTTATTCCAAAAAGAGCTTTCATCTCTGCATTACTCCGTACTGGAAGCCGCAATGTTTATATAAAATAGTGAGCGCAGAATAAATCAATATGCCAATGCTTTATAGCTTTAAACTACCTTTCAAACATCCCGTCACTGGGACTGAATTTTTATCTTTATTTGTACAACGCTTTCACTGTACAGAGCACTCCTGAGAATTAATGAGCATAACAACGCAGGCAGATAAGCTTAACAATGTATCAATATTATATAATATACCAATATGAACTTTGCCAAGATAAATATGAATAAAACATAAGAAGAGCATCAGAGACTATTATAGACTTATTTATCTTCCTGAACATCGTCTTTTCTGCAGATTGCTTGAAATATATTTGTTGCTACTATACACATTTTATTATTATTATATTTTATCTTTTTTTACATTGCTGGGGAGCCTTATTCTCATGGGCGTGCGGAAATGCCAAATCCAACAGCTAGGTGTCACTTCTAGGTTTAGCTTGCAGGAGAAACTGTGCCAGGTCCAATGGAGAAGGACTCGGGATAAATGATGGGCAGACATGGGCACAAACCATCTACTTGATGAGGAATTAAGACTTTAAATGATGACTTTTTATGACTTGTGCCAATTCTCCTATGTGTGTTAGCTTCATGAATACAGAGTTGCCAGTGGCGTAACTACTTGCCAGTGGGCCCTGGTACAGGATGGGCAACCGGGGCCCCCGCCAGGCCCTACCCCTATGAATTGTGCTGTTGGCATGCATACTGCAAAATCTCCCCTGCCCAGCCTCCCACAATAACTGTTATCATGGATCCGGTGGGCCCTAAGGGGGTGCGGGCCCAGGTACGATCGCACCCTTTGCACCCCTGGTAGTTACGCCACTGAGAGTTGCCTTCTTGATGAAGTGGCCAGTGGAGGGTGGCGTAGAGGTGTCCATCCCTTATATTTGTCCATCATTCAGATTCAACACTGAACTTGAACATGTGTAGTCAGACCCTGGGTGCAAGTTCCTTGTAAATCAGCACTATGGGACATGCTGTTCAGCTCTTGGTACTCTTGTAAGTGCTTTTGGGGTCTCAATGACCTCTAAAGCTATTTAAAGGGATACTGTCATGGGAATTTTTTTTTTAAATGAGTCAGTTAATAGTGCTGCTCCAGCAGAATTCGGCACTGAAATTCATTTCTCAAAAGAGCCAACAGATTTTTTTATATTCAATTTTGAAATTTGACATGGGGCTAGACATTTTGTCAATTTCCCAGCTGTCCCAAGTCATGTGACTTGTGCTCTGATAAACTTCAATCACTCTTTACTGCTGTACTGCAAGGTGGAGTGATATCACCCCCTCCCTTTCGCCCAGCAGCCAAACAACAGAACAATGGGAAGGTAACCAGATAGCAGCTCCCTAACACAAGATAACAGCTGCCTGGTAGATCTAAGAACAACACTCAATAGTAAAAACCCATGTCTCACTGAGACACATTCAGTTACATTGAGAAGGAAAAACAGCAGCCTGCCAGAAAGCATTTCTCGCCTAAAGTGCAGACACAAGTCACATGACCAGGGGCAGCTGGGAAATTGACAAAATGTCTAGCCCCATGTCAGATTTCAAAATTGAATATAAAAAAATCTGTTTGCTCTTTTGAGAAATGGATTTCAGTGCAGAATTCTGCTGGAGTAGCTCTATTAACTGATGCATTTTGAAAAAAAAAAAATGTTTTCCATGACAGTATCCCTTTAAGATTTAGATGAAACCATGATTAAAAGAGTAGTGGAAGGCCCAGATTTAAGCAGTTAAAATAAGATGCTAAAAGTCTTTTCAGGACAGAGTGGCGTCCTCATCCCTCCGGCCATATGTCTGCCAGCCCTAATTTTATGGCAGAGAGGTGAACAGATTGTTTAGCCTGAACAATGAAGCATTTTATATTTTTTTTATATTAAAATAAAGGGTTTTTTTTCCGGTGAGTCTGTAACTGTTAAGAAAATGTCCAGTTTTTACATTAAAACCACCTTTTATTAAGACATTATTAACATTATAACTGTACGGGAGCACATGCAGCCTCCTCCAAGCTAAATGGGAACATCACCTGCTGTAGCCTCTGCTTTGCTTTACTTGCCACCGGCAATCTTCTCGTTGACCCACATAATGTCTAGATAAAATCAATATTATAATCATTTATTCCTAATGGACCTAAATAAATTAAAATGTACTCCACTAATAGAGCCTCTTCCTTCCCAGATATTTTTTTTTTTAATTATGGTGCAATGTTTATTAAGGTGAAAGCTTATTCAGGGACCTTTAAATACATCAGTAAAAAACACAGTACTGGTATTTGCAACAAAATCAACTTAATACTCTACTGTATTTAAGGGGACAATTTGAATTTCGCTGCATAGGTTCTGAGCAATCTATGAGCAGGGGGCTGTTCTTGCTGAATTGTGCTTAGTACAGGGAATACCTATGTGCCATAGTTTTATGGGATCTCTCTGTACTGACTATGAGCAAACTTAGGGGACTGTTCCTGCTGAATTGTGCTTAGTACAGGGGAATACCTATGCTGTCATAGTTTTATGGGATCTCTCTGTACAAACTATGAGCAAACTTAGGTGACTGTTCCTGCTTAATTGTGCTTAGTACAGGGAATACCTATACTGTCATAGTTTTATGGGATCTCTCTGTACAGACTATGAGCAAACTTAGGGACTGTTACTGCTGAATTGTGCTTAGTACAGGGAATACCTATGCTGCCATAGTTTTATGGGATCTCTTTTATTGGATGCTGCCAAAATTCTCTCTCGTCACAAGTCTAGACTACTGTAACTCTCTTTTAATTGGCCTTCCCCTCCAGAAACTGTCACCTCTCCAGTCCATAATGAACACTGCCGAGAGGCTCATACACCTCAGCAACCGCTCCTCCTCTGCCTCGCTATTCTGTCAATCCCTGCACTGGCTTCCATTACCTCTCAGAAACAAATTCAAATTAATGACTCTGACATTCAAAGTACTTCATAACTCTGCCCCTCCCTACATCTCTGAACTCATCTCTATATACTCACCCAACCTCCTACTATGCTCCTCTACTGACCTGCTCCTCAACTCTTCTCTCATTACCTCCTCACATGCTCACATTCAAGACTATTCAAGGGCTGCACCCTCCTCTGGAACTCTCTCCCACGGTCTCTCCGACTTTCTCCCAACCTTTCTGCTTTCAAGAAATCTCTTAAAACACACTTCTTTCGAGAAACCTCCCCTCACTCTGCTTAACTACCAAACACAACACCACATAAAATACCACATTTCTCACCCACTTAATTGGATCTTGCCCACTCCCACACCTTGTGTATTACTCCCTTACCTTTAGAGTGTAAGCTCTTTCTGCATAGGGCCTTTCTCACCTTTTGTACCTGTATTGATTGTAATTAGGGATGTAGCGAACTGTTCGCCGGCGAACTAGTTCGCGCGAACTTCGACTGTTCGCGTCCGCCGCAAGTTCGCGAACGTCGCGCGACGTTCGCCAATTGGTGTTCGCGTTCGATTCGAAGTAAAATTTCGTTCGACCATTCGACCATTCGACCGTTCGATCGCTAAAATCGAACGATTTCCATTCGTTCGAACGATTATAAGCATTCGATTGAATTAAAATCATTCGATCGTTCGATTCGAACGAAAATCGTTCGATCGTACGAATAAAATCCTTCGATCGTTCGATCGAACGATTTTATCGAGCGTTCGAAGTTCGCGAACTGTTCGCGAACTGTTCGCTTTTTTGCCGGTGTTCGCGAACGGCGTTCGCGAACATCAAATCGGCAGTTCGCTACATCACTAATTGTAATTAGGGATGCACCGAATCCACTTTTTTGGATTCGACCAAACCCCCGAATCCTTCACAAAGGATTCGGCTGAATACCGAACCGAATCCGAACCCTAATTTGCATATGCAAATTAAGGGTGGGAAGGGGAAAACAATTTTTACTTCCTTGTTTTCTGACAAAAAGTCACGCAATTACCCTCCCCCTAATTTGCATATGCAAATTAGGATTCGGATTCGGTTCGGCCGGGCAGAAGGATTCAGCCGAATCCGAATCCTGCTGAAAAAGGCCGAATCCTGGCCGAATCCCGAACCGAATCCTGGATTCGGTGCATCCCTAATTGTAATGTCTATAACACCATATGTTCTATGTATAATTCATGTGATTTAGTTGAATAATCACATTTACTTTACAGCGCTACACAATATTTTGGCGCTATATAAATACATGTTAATAATAAAATAGAGACTATGAGCAAACTTAGGGACTGTTCCTGCTGAATTGTGCTTAGTACAGGGAATACCTATGCTGCCATAGTTTTATGGGATCTCTCTGTACAGACTATGAGCAAACTTAGGGACTGTTCCTGCTGAATTGTGCTTAGTACATAGGAATACCTATGCTGCCTAGTTTTATGGGATCTCTCTGTACAGACTATGAGCAAACTTAGGGACTGTTCCTGCTGAATTGTGCTTAGTACAGGGGAATACCTATGCTGCCATAGTTTTATGGGATCTCTCTGTACAGACTATGAGCAAACTTAGGGGACTGTTCCTGCTGAATTGTGCTTAGTACAGGGGAATACCTATGCTGCCATAGTTTTATGGGATCTCTCTGTACAGACTATGAGCAAACTTAGGGACTGTTCCTGCTGAATTGTGCTTAGTACATAGGAATACCTATGCTGCCTAGTTTTATGGGATCTCTCTGTACAGACTATGAGCAAACTTAGGGACTGTTCCTGCTGAATTGTGCTTAGTACAGGGGAATACCTATGCTGCCATAGTTTTATGGGATCTCTCTGTACAGACTATGAGCAAACTTAGGGGACTGTTCCTGCTGAATTGTGCTTAGTACAGGGAATACCTATGCTGCCATAGTTTTATGGGATCTCTCTGTACAGACTATGAGCTAGTAATGACCCCCGCACCCTTTATAGGCTGGAAGGTAGAATAGAGTAGAAGTGTTGAGGAGTTTGTGTGGGGAATTTGCAACAAACTTTCTTAGGTATTTTGTCTCTTAATAAAAGCTCTTTTATGTATAACTTTATATATTCTGGAGAGAATTAGAGCACTTCCATTATTAGATTTGTTAACATTAAACTATACTGTATTTCCATTGCGAGCTATAATCTATCATCTTACCATTTATTTTCTGTTACCTTGAGTTGGGTAATATCTTTAGAGACTTAAAGTAATTTATTTATACCTTCAGTTGCAGCAACTTAAAGACACTTTAAATAACACTTTTTGCAAGTTTGGAAAGTCACATTTTAAGTTGTTTGCCGTTGATAAAACAATTATAGAATAAACACCCATAAGTAGTTTATTAGATTTTTACAGTGACTGCTGCTTACAATGGGGCCCAGCCTGAAGGCTAATGAGGGTGAGATTTGGGGTGAGTGTTTATTTGTACCCTGGGTACCCCTGGAACTATAGCAGGGTGACACCCCAATGTTTCTATATATCTGTAACCTTGTTATGAACTAAGGGGGCCCAGCCTGAAGGTCAGTTAGGGGGAGATTTGGGGTGAGTGTTTATTTGTGTCCTGGGTACCCCTGGAACTATAGCAGGGTGACTGTTACCCCAATGTTTCTATATATCTATAACCTTGTTATGAGCTAAGGGGGCCCAGCCTGAAGGCCAGTTAGGGGGAGATTTGGGGTGAGTGCTTATTTGTACCCTGGGTACCCCTGGAACTATAGCAGGGTGACTGTTACCCCAATGTTTCTATATATCTGTAACCATGTTATGAGCTAAGGGGGCCCAGTCTGAAGGTCAGTTAGGGGGAGATTTGGGGTGAGTGATTATTTGTACCCTGGGTACCCCTAGAACTATAGCAGAGTGACTGTTACCCCAATGTTTCTATATATCTGTAACCTTGTTATGAGCTAAGGGGACCCAGCCTAAAGGTCAGTTAGGAGGAGATTTGGGGTGAGTGTTTATTTGTACCCTGGGTACCCCTGGAACTATAGCAGGGTGACACCCCAATGTTTCTATATATCTGTAACCTTGTTATGAGCTAAGGGGGCCCAGCCTGAAGGCCAGTTAGGGGGAGATTTGGGGTGAGTGCTTATTTGTACCCTGGGTACCCCTGGAACTATAGCAGGGTGACTGTTACCCCAATGTTTCTATATATCTGTAACCATGTTATGAGCTAAGGGGGCCCAGTCTGAAGGTCAGATAGGGGGAGATTTGGGGTGAGTGATTATTTGTGCCCTGGGTACCCCTGGAACTATAGCAGAGTGACACCCCAATGTTTCTATATATCTGTAACCTTGTTATGAGCTAAGGGGGCCCAGCCTGAAGGCCAGTTAGGGGGAGATTTGGGGTGAGTGATTATTTGTACCCTGGGTACCCCTAGAACTATAGCAGAGTGACTGTTACCCCAATGTTTCTATATATCTGTAACCTTGTTATGAGCTAAGGGGGCCCAGCCTGAAGGCCAGTTAGGGGGAGATTTGGGGTGAGTGTTTATTTGTGCCCTGTGTACCCCTGGAACTATAGCAGGGTGACTGTTACCCCAATGTTTCTATATATCTGTAACCTTGTTATGAGATAAGGGGACCCAGCCTAAAGGTCAGTTAGGGGGAGATTTGGGGTAAGTGTTTATTTGTACCCTGGGTACCCCTGGAACTATAGCAGGGTGACTGTTGTTTAATATTTATATACCGCTATAACCTTATGCATTGAGTCCCCATGTAAAGGACAATCAAGTTAACTAAACTAAATTTTAATTAGTTCTGCCAAAACATAAAAGATGGTGAACAGGAAGGTCACAGTTATAAAGAATAGAAAATAAAAATGAGCTGAAAATAGAGAGTGATAGGACAGAAACATTATTTACTTTCCAAAATGTAACACAAATGAACTCTAGAACTGAATCCACAGAGTTAGAAGCCGATAAAGTGTAATTAAGGAAATATACATTAAGAAAAGTATTTTGGGTGAAATATTATGACGCCATTAATCTAACCGTGCAGTAAGTCCAAATGAATCAGAGGAGTAGAAAGGAGAGAGAAAGTTCTCTTAAATCAAATTATTATTGGTTTGCGGCCAAAAGTACAGAGTCGGAAAAACTTTATTCCCTTAACCAAAATGATTGGGAAAAGTTAGCAATTTTTCAGTATATAACACATGCTGGAATTAGAATGGCGGGTGCAGAAGGTCTGTAAGTCTGGACAGGACTAGAACACTGTGATGGGTCTTTAACTGAAGCAGTGGGCTGGACTTTTCTAAGGTTCCCCGCTTCTGTAACCATTACATGCCTTTTACCCCTATATTTCCCTACTTTTTACAGTTTATCCCCCTTCCGGCATATTGGGCAAAGTACCCTCTGCTATCCTGCTTCTCACTGGCTCCCATCACATCTATACTGGTGACTGACAGACTGACAGAACAGGCAGTTAGATCACTGCTCCATATTGTAACCCTGGGATCCCAACCTTGACACAAGTCCTGCCAGAACATTTGCTCCCGTCAATGTTATTGTCACATCAAGTACAAGAACAGAACCCTTTGTCCTCATTGGCTGAACTAGCTGCTCAGTGCTTCATCTTATCTTTTCCAATGGACTAATAGGTCAGTAGCCAACATTCTACCCATGAGCGAGTTGGATGAACAATAACATTTATAGACACTAGAAATTTTCGGGGCATTTATAGTTAAACAAGTGACCCAGGACGCAAAGGTCCAACAAACTTAACTGGTAGAAATAACATGAACGCCCTCTTTTCTTTTGTCTTGTCCCAGAGTCTTTACTTTTTTTCATTAGTTTTATTACTTCTCACTCTTTTTCTAGTCTGGTGATGCTCTTCAATTTCTATAAGGTTTTTTTCTATATTCTAGTTTCCATTCCCTCCTGTTCACCCCTTTTCTCAAAGTTTACTCTTCTTTCTCTCCTTTTCTCTTCTGTTTAATTCAATGACTATGAAGATTTTTATTCATCCAGGTCATGGTATATCTAGTATAGGTAAATCTAAAACAACTGGACTTGCTGAGTAATCAATGAAGATGTTTCACTACTCATCCGAGCAGCTTCTTCAGTTCAGCTGTCTGGTGTGGAAGAGTTTATATGCCGAGAACTTCCCACACCAGTCAGTTGAACTGAAGAAGCTGCTCGGATGAGTAGTGAAACGTCTTCATTGATTACTCAGCAAGTCCAGTTGTTTTGGATTTACCTAAACTAGATGTTTTATTTAATATTTCCATTCTTCAGAATGCTGCTTTTCTCTTCATTTCCCCATATTCCTTTGTTATCTTCCTCAGTCTTACTTTCTCATCCTCTTGTTCTTACACCTCCCTTTCTCTCATCCATCCCCCTTTCTTCTTCTGTTCTCTTTTTACCACCCCATTTATTTTCTCTCTTGATCTCCAGTTTTCCCCCTGTTTTTTTCTGTTCTTGAACTTTTTCACTTTGTCTTATGCTCTTCCAAACATTCCTCTTTAGGTTTTCACCTTTGTTTCATCAACTCTCCTGTCAATCTTTCCTTATCTCAATACCATTGAATAGTCTCCCCCATTATTATTCAAAGCCGCCATCTTTTTCCTTCTCCATTCTTTTGATTATGATTTTACCTCCCTTTCTTGTAGACAAGTAGCGATAAGCGAATTTGGGGCGTTTTTGCCAAAAAATTAGCGAAACGGCGCCGGCATCCGTTTTTACGCTGGCGTGCAATTTTTTGGACGCCAGCGAATTTTTGCCAGCCAATTTTCGTGCCTGTTTCACAACTTTATTTGCAGGAGGCGAATTGTGGGAATTTGCCGCGAATTTGCGACTGGCGAATAAATTTACCCATCACTATAGACCAGTGCAGTAGTGCTGGCTACACACCGGTTGGGTTGGCTCGGTATACAGATCCAATCACAGGCAAAACCAGTTGCGTAACTAAAGGTGGCCATAGATGCACAGGTAATATTGGACGAAACGTGTATGGTGGGAAAAGAGCCGACCGATATTGGCAGAAGACTTGGATATTGGTCAGCTTGTCGATCGGGCTGGATGGAAAATTTAGATTGGGTGCCTTTGAAGGGACAAGAACATCGGCCATTGTTAGTGCTGAATCATCAGATACAGGTAGAATTCTATTGTTTCCATAAGTATATCTGACAATTCAGCTCTACACGTGTGTGTTGAAACAAACTATCTTTCTTGGAAACATCTTTTCAAGGAAAGATCGTAATTGTTACATCTATGGCCACCTTAATGTTACTGGGCCCTGCAGCAAGTCAATTTCCAGGCTCCCAAAATATCCAGAGGTTGTCCCGTTATTACCAATATATATTACAATTGGTCATCAGTTCGGTTCAGTAAATAGCAGGCTGACAAAAAATGTGCGAAGCAAGGGGAGTTTTTGACGTTCATCAATTTCGATGCAAGTAACACACACACCTATTTTGTCCAAATGCATTAAAGTCAATAGGCGTCCAAATAACTTTGCCCAAGTCTTTTCGACGCGCCGGATTTCCGCCGCCGTTTCGTGAATTTATTTATCTTGAATAGTCACCAGCTACAATACAGTCTGTATACATATAGCTAATGGCATGCCTGTACACTGTACTGTAGATATAATTCAGCTCCTCGGTACCATCCCATTCTGTTGGTAATAATATTGCTGGTAGGGAGAGAACTTTTCTGCAGGAGACGGGCCGCTGTGTTCTGAATAGCAAGCGATTAATTATCAAGCATCTCCCTGCAGATTTGTCTCATTGATTGTAGAAACATATTTCAGTGTTGTGAGAAAACACAGCTTTGATAAATGCTCTGTAAATGTGTCTAATTGCTTTTTGTAATGATTTTTTCTCCCTCTGTTTATTTATTGTGTATAATTAGACATTTGTTGGGACTGCAAAACCAGATTATGGAACGCAAATAATAAAAGCTGGAACGCTGTCGTTTACTTAGCTCTTGACCTTTTTTTTTAAATTTCAGCTGTGTATTTTTTTTTAATTTCCTTTCTCCATGAAATCACATTCATATTGTTCATTGTAAAACAGACACAAAAGTCTCAAACAGAAGCTCAATAGGGAGGCATTGGTAATATTCAGTTCCAGGGGAGCCAAGAACAACTCATTTTGCAGCACTACGGAGAGATCGATGGTCAGACGCAGGAAGCAAAAAGGCTTTGGGTATTGGATTAAATATAAAACAAGCGAGGAAAAAAAAAAAAACCACTTGGCTCATCGTATTAATTGCGCTTGTTATAGACGCGCGTCTGCGTAGAAATAAGCAGCATTATGAATGTTGTGCTTTTGTGATGGGCAATTTATTTTTAGGCAGACGCGAAGGTAACTTTAAGTGATATCTGTCGGAGATAAAAGTCAAAGAATAATTCAGGGTACTTTTCTTAACCATTTGAAGCTCTGATACGTTTTCCTGACAATCCTATTCACAGGATGAAAGGGGCACCAAGGGGAGCATTCACAGCCTCAAACAAAAAGGTTTTATTCAACAAAAGGTTTCACTTTGGAACAATTTTTCCTAGGGATATAATCATGCCGAAATTTCTCCTCACTCTAACAATTCTGTTTTATGCACTTCTGCACTTCATATTTCTAACAGATATGGAGTTCTATCCTTTGCCTTGGCTTCTAATTAACCCTAATTCTAGTCCTAGAACTATTACTCCTATAAATGCTCCAGTTCTTGTAAACAGTGGGTTTGGTGGTATCAGATAAGATCTGTGCAGTAGGGATGGGCACATTTTTGTCCTGTTTCGTCGGAAGATTTGCAAATTTCACGCGACATTCACGCAACGGCAAAACATTTTAGAGACTCAAAAATTGACGCCCGTGTAAATGTCGACGCCATTGTTAAGTCTATGGGCATCCAAATAGTGTTGACGCACAACGGTTTTGACTCGAGCGGCTTTTCTGGTGCACGTTCAAAAATTTTTGACGCTGGCAAATTTTTGCGGGAGTGTCACAAATTTATTCGACAACAGTGAATCTCTGCAATTTGCCGTGAATTTGCGCCTGACAAATTTATTTGCCCATCACTACTGTGCAGCCACTGGGACAGAATGTTCTGTTATACAGATAGCTAGAATCTCAGCTGCCATAAAGCAGGACAGGACTGCTGCTTACAATGGGGATCAGATAAGATCTGTGCAGCCACTGGGACAGAATGTTCTGTTATACAGATAGCTAGAATCTCAGCTGCCATAAAGCAGGACAGGACTGCTGCTTACAATGGGGATCAGATAGGATCTGTGCAGCCACTGGGACAGAATGTTCTGTTATACAGATAGCTAGAATCTCAGCTGCCATAAAGCAGGACAGGACTGCTGCTTACAATGGGGATCAGATAGGATCTGTGCAGCCACTGGGACAGAATGTTCTGTTATACAGATAGCTAGAATCTCAGCTGCCATAAAGCAGGGCAGAACTGCTGGTTACAATGGGGATCAAATAGGATTTGTGCAGCTACTGGGACAGAACACTCTATGGGACAAATTCACTATGCGCCTTAAATGTGCTACCGAGGGCTTTGCCGCACTTCGCCACACTTTGCCAGACATAGTTTCGCCAGGGCTGCGCAAAGGTTACCGAACGGTTGCGAAGTTGCGCTAGCGATAATATGATAAGCAGTTAGAAGTTACACTAGCGATACCTAATTAGCATACGTAGTGCAGTTAAAGTACAATGGACATGTATGCTGCAGCAACTACATTACACTACACAAGGCCAGGGAAAATTAATTTCATAGAGGTCTTATATTGCCCTACACATGTGCCCGGTGTATAGTTTAGGTGCCAAATATAGGGGGAAGGAGGGTACCCCAAAAAAAGTACAGTCTTTTTCAGTAAAAAGTAAAAAAGTCAGCGTTTTTTGGGACTTATTGCACTTCGCCTGGTCTGAGCTGGTGAAGTAAAGTAAATTTGTAGGGACCCTGAGATTTGGGTTAAATTACTCAGGCAGTTCCTCTTTAGTATTTGGACACCTAAGGGTCAATTTAACTCAGGCAGCTATGTCCCTTGCTGGGTCCAAATAAGTTCACGGAGAGTGTCCACTAGATGGCACTCTTTGTCAATATAAAGGGGTTTCGCACCATGTGGTCTGGGTCTGTCCTGGGACTTTGCCTCACTGAGAGGTACTACAGGTCCAGGTCTGCCGGTGAAGTTAGTTAAGTGTAAGTTAGTGATAGTGAATACAGTAATAGTCATTCTAGGAGTGAGAGTCAGCACAGGGTAGCTAGTGAGCAGATGTGGCTCCAATGAGGAGAAATAGAAATGGGGTTAGGACCCCGTGGTATTTGAACCACTAGAGCAGGGACTACAGTGGGTGAGTTGAGGACCAGATAGGGTACCAAGACCCCAGGCTGAATACAGTGGGTGAGGAATAAGTCCAGTGCCAAAGTACAAGACCCCAGGCTGAGAAACCCATGCCTTAGTGCTTCACCAGAGGGATAGTGCCCAGTGAGAGTGGTAACTATTCCCCAAGTCTATTGTTGCTGCGACTTTGAGATCTATTGAATATTAGCCCGTCTGCTGTACCTTGTACCCCCTGGAGGGAATATTGCTGTTTGAAGCTATTCTATGATTGCTGTGAACAACAAAGTGTTTGTGAACTACTACCTTGCCACTGTCCTCTGTAAATAAACCAGTTCTAGTTTACTGCAAAGAAACTGTCTGGCTGAATATCCTGCTGCATTGATCTACACCAGGTACCGGGAGTTGCGCGGGTACACTGGGGGTCTGGGCACACTACAAGCAGTTTTAGCCTGGTCACACATCGCCTTAATACACAGCAAAAGTACACTTGAGATAAATGTATTAACCTACAGAGGGAGTCGCCCTTAGGGATGTTTAAAAGGGGTGGTTCACCTTTAGGCTAAGTTTAAGTATGTTATAGAATGGTTAATTCTATGCAACTTTTCAATTAATCTTCATTTTTATTTTTGATAGTTTTTGAATTATTTGTCTTTTTCTAAATCTTTTCAGCTTTCAAATGGGGTTCAACGACCCCATCTAAAAACAAATGCTCTGTAAGGCTACAGATATGTTGTTATTGCTATTGCTTTTTATTACTCATCCTTCTATTTACGCCCCTCTCCTTTTTCTATTCCAATCTCTTATTCAAATCAGTGCATGGTTGGTAGGGTCGTTTGAACCCCAGCAACCAGACAGCTGATGTCACAAACTGGAGATGAATGAATTCATTGGTTTCCTCAGGTGATAAGAGTCATTCCAGATAATTCTAGTCTTCTTTATTGGGACCTAACCTCTCTGTAGGTTCTGACTTCTTCTCTGCCTGACAACTGGGGTGCTTCATCAGGTCTTCTTGGTGACTACAAAATTGTTTGTAGCTTTCTACAGCTGCCTACTCCAGGGCACTGTTTCAGGAGGGGAGTAATATGAAGATAAGTAGCTGGTTTGATCCTCATGTAATTTGCCTTGAAGGAGATCGAATCATTGGCTGTATTGTCAAATGGGATATTCCTTGATTCAGTGGCTCCTCAACACCATTTTCAGACTTTGGGTTGGTCTCCATAATGCTGATGATAAATGCTCTGGCTCCTCCTCCTTATCTCATAATGGATCAATGGATATTTTCCTCCAATGTTAATTATGATTTCCTCCAAACTCAAAAACATCTTTTGCTCTCTTTACTCCTTTGAAGACCACATCTATGGTTACATGAATTGATTGGTTTCCTCAGGAGATAAGAGTCATTCCAGAAAGTTCTAGTCAGACCTCGACTGTACCAGTCTTCTCTAAAAGGTCTTCTTTATTTGGGACCTAAAGATCTAGGGGCCCTCTTACCTCTCTGCAGATTCTGACTTGTCTGCTCGACAACTGGGTTCCTTCGGCAGGTCTTCTTTGGTGACTAAAAACTTCCTTGTAGCTTTCTACAGCTGCCTACTCCAGGGCACTGTTACAGAAAAGGGAGCAATACAAGGATTAGTGATGGGCTAATTTCTCCCGAAAATCGTAAAATTTGAAAGTTTACGAAAAAATAGTGGAATTCGAATGTTTTCACTAAAAATCTTGCAATTCAAAAGTTTCAATCGAGCAATTCAAACGTTTTCAAAAAAAATCGAGCAATTCGAACGTTTTCACTAAAATCGTCACTAAAAATCAAGCAATTCTAATGTTTTCACTAAAAAAAATTGATATATTCAAACATTTTCACGAAAAAATTGAGCAATTGGAACGATTCCCAAAAAAAATCATGAAAATTGGAAATTGACGCCGGCAAATTTTTACTGGCAAATTTTCTCGGGAGATTCGCAAACTTATTCATATGTGGAAATTCGCCACGAGTTCTTGCCAGCAGAATTTATTCGCACATCACTAATGAGGATAAGTAGCTGGTTTGATCCTCATGAAATCTGCCTTTGAAGTATATTGTATCATTGGCTGTATTGTGATATGAGATATTCCTTGATTCAGTGGCTCCTCAACACCATTTTCAGACATTGGATTGGTCTCCATGATGTTGATGATCACTGCCCTGGCTCCTCCTCTCATCATGGATCCGTGGATATTTTCCTCCAATGCTGAATTATTTTTTCCTCCGCAATCTTAAACACCTTTTGCTCTCTTTACTCCATTAAAGAGTTAAATTAACTCCATATTGTGAATTAAACTTGTCCCGGGACCCGTTGTCTTTAATTAACAGACTGTACACTTTCCTTAAGTCTATAAACTATTTTTACAGACTTGTAAATGGTGGCTGCTTGGGGTGTTGTATACTTTCTTCATAAAAAGACAATAATGTGTTTTTTTTTTAAAGAATAAACATGTTGGAGAAAAGAAGATAAAACGTGCACATTTTTAATACGCACCACAATGCCACCGAGCAATAAAAAGAGCCAGCGAACAATTCATTGGGCAATTAGTCTGTGATAACACGAGAATTACATCTTTGTTTGTCGAAGGTCTATTGTAGGGATAAATGAAAGGCGAATTATGCAAAGAAGTCGCTGGCGGAATAAATAAATAAATAAAGCTCCCTGCCATTGAGCGTGCACCCTTTATGAGTTGTGTTAAAATATCCATTGTTTTCCAGAGAATGAATTGTTTGCAGAAATGCAATATTTGAGCCATTTTTTTCCTAAAAGTTTAATCAAACCCGGCACACACGCCGAATATGCTAATGGGATGTTGCGCTTGCTGTTATGCTTCATGGTTGAAGAGACGCGATACATTTGTTGTGTTGTGGGGGGACATCATGTTTTTAAGCAGTTTTCTCTTGCACAGTGGCTTTGTGGGATACTTAGGGGCAAATTCACTAAAGGACGAAGCGCCTAATGCTAGCGTTAATTCGCTAGCATGGCGCATTTTCGTTAATTCGCCAACTCAGATCAGGCGAAGTGCAATAGAGTAGATAGGGATTGCTTCCAAAAAAGTTAAAACATTTTCTAAGTCCCAAAAAACCCTGGTGTTTATTCTTTTTTTATGGGTGATAGGCTGAAAAATTTTTGGGGCTACTCTCCTTCCCCCCTACATTTCCTAACTCATGGCACCATAACTATACAGTGGGCACATGTGTAGGGCAAAATAAAAATTTTATTTGCTGTTTTGAAGGTTTCCCAGGCTTGTGTAGTTCTGCTACATATTCCTCCATTGTAACTTCAATTTGGCGCCGTATGCAAATTAAGCAACGCTAGCGTAACTTCGATTCGCAAATTAACGCTAGTGCAACTTTGCAACCTTACACTTCCCCTGAGCACAACTTCGGATTTTAGTGAATTTGCGTAGCGCTGGCGAAAATACGCCTGGCGAAGTGCGGAAAAACGGACGCTGGCGCAACTACGAATCTTAGTGAATTTGCCCCTTAGAGTAGAACTAAAGCTTGTGTGATACTGGAACCCCTCTCCAGAGCCTTCCCTTCTGAGGGAGACCCCCAAAACATATCCGTTTGATCACTGGTATGAGATGCATTATCTGGAAACCCATTATCCAGAAAGCTCCGAATTACGACCCCCAGATAGACTCCATTTTATCCTAATAATAAAAATTATTTCCTTTTCTCTGTAATAATAAAACAGTACCTTGTACTTGATCCCAACTAAGATATAAGTAATCCTTATTGGAAGAAAAACAGTCCTATTGGGTTTATTTAATGTTTCCATTGTTTTAGTAGACATAAAGGAGAACTAAACCCCTCCACCCCCCTTCCACTGCTTGCTCCATTGCCCCCCTCCCAACTCCCTTCACATAGCATGTATTGTTTTCAGAACTTTCCCTGTATGATGATCTGCTATAAATTTGCAGAGTTGCACAGTGGAGTTTAAAGGCCCAATCTTCTATCTGCTTGTAATGATCCCGTTATCGGGAACCTTGCTTAATAATGGATACATGCACAGGGGATTCCAGTGTTCACCGATGCCCTTTTGGGGCCCCGGGTGGAAAACACAAAGGAAAGTATGTAAAAACAACAAGAAGTCTGTAAACGAGGTACCAGCAAGGATTTAGAGAAGATGGGGTCAAGAATCAGGCAAGAGGTTCAAGGCAGGTGGCAAGAATCAGAGTCAAAAGTCAGGCAGGAGCCAAGAACAGGAATTCAAATCACCATCAAACGCTTTGGCAGGAACAGTAAAACTGGAACCTAGCTTGGGCACTTTCAAAATGGTGGAGTAGGCCTTTAAAAGAAGAATTGGTGCCAAACTTCGAATCTCCCGGCGCGTCTTATACTGCTTCTAATCCTCTGCTATCGTTGCATGTCAGCAACCACAGAGGATCAGTAGCAGACAGAAGATGGTGCCTTTGAACTCCGCTGTGCCACTCTGCAAATTCATAACAGGTCAGGAGACATGCGCAATTCTAAGAAGGCTAAATGCTGTGGGTCAGGAACTTGGACAGGGACCAGTGGAGGGAGCAGTAGAGGGGGGTGGAGTGGGGCAAGGGTTTAGTTCTCCTGTACTTGTTCTGAAATGCAGAGTAGAGCAGCAGGGTTGATGGGCCACTTTAGGTCCTCTTCACCGAGATCTTACAGGAGCATTCACAGTTCAAACTAACGGCGCTCAAACTAACTACCCTTGCAACTTTGCCCCACTTTGTACTGATTTCCTGGTATTCAACAAACTGCCTGTTGAGCTTTTCTAATTCTCTCTTCCTCAACACTTCACTACTTACCTCTTCACATTCAGGCATTCAAGACATCATAAGAACTGCTGCCCTTCTCGTGAATTCCCATCCACATTCCACTGGACTTCCTCCTTGTCTTTCACGTCTCTTCTTACCCTTATCTAGCTTAGCATCCTTTCATAATACACTTTGATACATTATAACCCTCTGTCACCTGTTAAATGCAATGCCAAATGGCACAATCCTTTGTACTCATTGGCATCAATGTTTTTTATACTACGAGTTCTGGTTTTGATTTGATATGGCAATGCTCTGTATAAACAAAAACAACTTGGCAATTCCCACTGATCACTTGCCATAGAGATTAAAATATGCAATAAAGCCTTTAGATTTGGTCCAGTGTTTGGCTGAAACCTTTGGTGGTATCTGTGCTTCCTCAACAGTTATTGAAGCCTTTGCTCTACAGACATCCTTGCCAGTATCCCATTAGCCATTGTTTCTCATAATACACTTTAAGTTGGTGCTTCTTCCTTGATATAGCTCCCCAAAAGAGTGTAAGGGATAGCTCCCCAAAAGAGTGTAAGGCATAGTAATGGATTCTATAGAGCATTGTTCGCCAACCAGTAACTTGTAAGCAACATGTTGCTGTCCAACCCCTTGGGTGTTGCTTTCAGGGTCCTCAGAGCAGGTGCTTATTTTTGAATTCCAAGCTTGAAAGTATAGTGCCATGAAGAGCCTCATGCAGGCTGCCAGTCCACATGGGGGCTACCAAATAGCCAATCACAGCCCTTATTTGGCACCCAAGGGACTTTTTTATGCTTGTGTTGCTCCCCAACTTTTTACATTTGAATGTGGCTCACAGGTAAAAAAAAGTTAGGGAGCCCCTGCTATAGAGGATGAACCCTTCAGACGAGGGACTGGTATTGTGCAGAATGGAGACAAGAAAGGGTGATGAATGATCAAGACCAGGGTGACAAGGGAGAAGAGTCCAAGATGGATCAGGTGACAGAATGGAGCAGGATGGAGTGGATGAAGAATCAGAACAGGTTTAACAGGATAGGGGGCAAAGAATTGATGACTGGAACAGGACCAGAGCAGGACTTGAATGGGGCAAGCATTGGAGCAAAAATAGAACAAGAGCAGGACTAGAGTAGAGTACAGGAACAGTTTAGGAACAAGACATGGTGGAGACAGAGCAAGGAACAGGACTAGGGACATGCCTCAGTGCTCAGGAAACAGGCTTATGATCAGGCACAGGAAGTGAGGAGGGCAAGGTCAGTCCTGATTGGCTGACCTAGCCAACCAGTAAGGTTGCTGGAATCAGATAGGAAAGACCAGGTGATATATAAGGATCACACTTGCTAGCAACTCACCAGGCCTAGATTAAAGGCCAAAGGTTCCAGGCTTGAATCCCAGCAGAGCCGTACACTGAGGTATTTTCCTGTAGTTACAGGAGCCAACGTTTTGGCCAACCTTAGCTGCACATGACCTTATGCTGGTATCAAACCTATGAACCACTGTATAAACATCTTCCCTCAAAATACTTTGTACCCCCAAATTTTATTTTTAGGGGTTCTATTATATTGGTCGTTGGCTAAAGCGCATTGCACATTTCTCTTTAAGTCCTTTACCCAACTGATCAATAAATACATAAACATGCAATATTTCGACTGGGCAAAGCAATGCTAAGGCTTTCGTACATATTAAGAACATCCTTTATTTTCATAGCTTGCTCTGCATTTTGTTTTACAGATTAAAAAGCAGCAGCACAATGTCCACAGAGCTATTTACATTTCAATTATCTTTTTTTTGTTGCAATAATCTGTGTAATTAGCAATTTCCCAAATCACTACAACATTTTTTTTTACAGAAACAAAGATTCAGAATTTGTGCAGCTAGAGACCAGAATGGGACATTATTCTTACCTTTATTTCATATATATTTAGTATATATTTTCCCCTAAATGCAGCAGGTGTATTAAATGACCCAGAGAAAGGATTTGTTAATACAGAGAGATAACTAACGAGAAATGGAGGTGGGAGGGTCGGAGCGATGCAAGGAAATAATTCTTGTTCGGGGGCCGCATGTATCGCACGTATTTCCAATGATGGCTCTGGTTTGGCTGATGTGAAACTGTAATGGATAGAACTCAGGGTTATTGTGGTTTTATTTTTAGTCGTTGCTGCACTCTGTAAGCGGCAGGAGAATAAACCCCTGGCAAGCCAACATTGTGTTTTGCTTCTAAATGAAACAATCAGGGACTGTGGGCTACACTTTGTACAATGGCACTAAGAGAGGTTGCGTCTGTCCGTGTAATATACAGACCTGATTATCAAAAGGATATATATTCTATTTATTTCCACTCAAACAGGCAGGAAAGTATCATTAAATAGAATCTTTTTGGGTTCAAGTTGTGGTACCTTTTGAGAGAGTAGATTGCGGTACTTCCGGCAGCTTTTGCATCAGATTGAATGGGTGGTAGTGATGGGTAAATAAATTCGCCAGGTGCGAATTCGCAGCAAATTTCTGTGTTTTGCTGACCAGTGATTAAATTCACAGTCGCACGTACAGATGCAGCCACTTTGGTTTGTCTGTTTGACACAGAATAACTAAACACAGATATCCCATTTATCTCATTTAACACAGAAAACTGCGTCACAACATCCCATCTAATTAAAGCATTCACCATTGTGAACAATGGAGCTTTGGTATGCTAATGAAAAGGTTAAATGCATTAAATGAGTTAAGATGACTTAAGATAACACAGTTTCTTCAATTACCCCTGAGTCATGACGCATTTAACTCACAAATCCAAGTGGCTTCATCTGTATAAATATTGTTCTGCGCCAAAATTATTCGGACGCCCATTGGCTTTAATGAATTTGGCCAAAATAGGCTCGCTTATAACAATTGTTGCGGGCATAGAAATTGGCGGGCATCAAAATAATTTTGATGGTCATTAACTTTGATTCGTTTTATAATTTTTTTGGTGTTTGGCGATTTTCGAAAATTTTTCGGTGAAGTGAAACGGGACAAGTTCGCCCTTGATGTAACCTGTTGGGCGAACCCTAAAGCTACTGCCAGGTTCAGGGTGGTGGCAGCTCCAGGATTTCCTAGAGTCAATAGAGCAGTTGTGCTCCATTTATAATGAAGAGGCAAGATGGCGGGCACATTGACAAACAGGAGAGTGGGTGGGATTGTGCTTAGATTCAAGTATCTTAATGAATGAGAGTACTCACACTTGTAGGTCCATTTGTAAATCACTTTCACTTTCCAGGAACTCTAACTCCTCTCCCTCTGAAAGTCCTTACTCCACAATTTCAGGGGCTTCTGCTTTCCTCCCCACCCTTTCCTTCCCTTGATCCTCTATGATGGGTTCATTCATTGAAAACTGGTGATACACAGTCAGATCAGGGCTTGGAATAGAGAAACAAAGTGAAGGAGTGCTATGTGCACTATGTGTGCCAAAATAAGCCCCATCCATAATAACTAACACCAACACTTTCTTTCTTTCTAATTAATAGTTTGAGTACCAGTACTAAGTAAGTGGTCTGTAGAGACCCCAAAATAAAAATTGTGCAATTCAGCTTCTGCAAACACAGAACCCTGCATATGTATTGTGTGTCATAACTAGGGATGCACCGAATCCACTATTTTGGATTCAACTGAAACCCTGAATCCTTTGTGAAAGATTCGGACAAACATTTTTTACTTCCTTGTTTTCTGATAAAAAGTCACACAATTTGCATATGCAAATTAGGATTCGGATACCGTTCGGCCGGGCAGTAGCATTCGGCCAAATCCTGGCCAAATCCTGGACCGAATCCTTTATTCTGTGCATTCTGTGTGAAAATTACCACTTTCGTTGGTGTCTGCTTGGAGGAGGTAAGTTCCTTACTACCTCCTCTGAATTACCCATTGGGTTTTTAAGTGCTTTTAGCTATTTTTATCCTTTTGGCGCCTCTGTTTTGTCTTACTACTAGTCCCCTAAGTTTGTTCATAGTCTGTACAGAGAGATCCCATAAAACTATGGCAGCATAAGTATTCCCTGTACTAAGCACAATTCAGCAGGAACAGTCCCCTAAGTTTGTTCATAGTCTGTACAGAGAGATCCCATAAAACTATGGCAGCATAGGTATTCCACTGTACTAAACACAATTCAGCAGGAACAGTCCCCTAAGTTTGCTCATAGTCTGTACAGAGAGATCCCATAAAACTATGGCAGCATAGGTATTCCCTGTACTAAGCACAATTCAGCAGGAACAGTCCCTAAGTTTATTCATAGTCTGTACAGAGAGATCCCATAAAACTATGGCAGCATAGGTATTCCACTGTACTAAGCACAATTCAGCAGGAACAGTCCCCTAAGTTTTCACATAGTCCGTACAGAGAGATCCCATAAAACTATGGCAGCATAGGTATTCCCTGTACTAAGCACAATTCAGCAGGAACAGTCCCCTAACTTTGCTCATAGTCTGTACAGAGAGATCCCATAAAACTATGGCAGCATAGGTATTCCACTGTACTAAGCACAATACAGCAGGAACAGTCCCCTAAGTTTGTTCATAGTCTGTACAGAGAGATCCCATAAAACTATGGCAGCATAGGTATTCCACTGTACTAAGCACAATTCAGCAGGAACAGCCCCTAAGTTTGCTCATAATCTGCACAGAGAGATCCCATAAAACTATGGCAGCATAGGTATTCCCCTGTACTAAGCACAATTCAGCAGGAACAGTCCCTAAGTTTGCTCATAGTCTGTACAGAGAGATCCCATAAAACTATGGCAGCATAGGTATTCCACTGTACTAAGCACAATTCAGCAGGAACAGTCCCCTAAGTTTGCTCATAATCTGCACAGAGAGATCCCATAAAACTATGGCAGCATAGGTATTCCACTGTACTAAGCACAATTCAGCAGGAACAGTCCCCTAAGTTTGCTCATAATCTGCACAGAGAGATCCCATAAAACTATGGCAGCATAGGTATTCCCCTGTACTAAGCACAATTCAGCAGGAACAGTCCCTAAGTTTTCTCATAGTCCGTACAGAGAGATCCCATAAAACTATGGCAGCATAGGTATTCCCTGTACTAAGCACAATTCAGCAGGAACAGTCCCCTAACTTTGCTCATAGTCTGTACAGAGAGATCCCATAAAACTATGGCAGCATAGGTATTCCACTGTACTAAGCACAATTCAGCAGGAACAGCCCCTAAGTTTGCTCATAATCTGCACAGAGAGATCCCATAAAACTATGGCAGCATAGGTATTCCCCTGTACTAAGCACAATTCAGCAGGAACAGTCCCTAAGTTTTCTCATAGTCCGTACAGAGAGATCCCATAAAACTATGGCAGCATAGGTATTCCCTGTACTAAGCACAATTCAGCAGGAACAGCCCCCTAACTTTGCTCATAGTCTGTACAGAGAGATCCCATAAAACTATGGCAGCATAGGTATTCCACTGTACTAAGCACAATTCAGCAGGAACAGCCCCTAAGTTTGCTCATAATCTGCACAGAGAGATCCCATAAAACTATGGCAGCATAGGTATTCCCTGTACTAAGCACAATTCAGCAGGAACAGTCCCTAAGTTTGCTCATAGTCCGTACAGAGAGATCCCATAAAACTATGGCAGCATAGGTATTCCCTGTACTAAGCACAATTCAGCAGGACCAGTCCCCTAAGTTTGCTCATAATCTGTACAGAGAGATCCCATAAAACTATGGCAGCATAGGTATTCCTCTGTACTAAGCACAATTCAGCAGGAACAGTCCCCTAAGTTTGCTCATAATCTGTACAGAGAGATCCCATAAAACTATGACAGCATATGTATTCCCCTGTACTAAGCACAATTCAGCAGGAACAGTCCCTAAGTTTGCTCATAGTCCGTACAGAGAGATCCCATAAAACTATGGCAGCATAGGTATTCCCTGTACTAAGCACAATTCAGCAGGACCAGTCCCCTAAGTTTGCTCATAATCTGTACAGAGAGATCCCATAAAACTATGGCAGCATAGGTATTCCCCTGTACTAAGCACAATTCAGCAGGAACAGTCCCCTAAGTTTGCTCATAGTCTGTACAGAGAGATCCCATAAAGCTATGGCAGCATAAGTATTCCACTGTACTAAGCACAATTCAGCAGGAACAGTCCCCTAAGTTTGCTCATAATCTGTACAGAGAGATCCCATAAAACTATGACAGCATATGTATTCCCCTGTACTAAGCACAATTCAGCAGGAACAGTCCCTAAGTTTGCTCATAGTCCGTACAGAGAGATCCCATAAAACTATGGCAGCATAGGTATTCCCTGTACTAAGCACAATTCAGCAGGACCAGTCCCCTAAGTTTGCTCATAATCTGTACAGAGAGATCCCATAAAACTATGGCAGCATAGGTATTCCCCTGTACTAAGCACAATTCAGCAGGAACAGTCCCCTAAGTTTGCTCATAGTCTGTACAGAGAGATCCCATAAAGCTATGGCAGCATAAGTATTCCACTGTACTAAGCACAATTCAGCAGGAACAGTCCCCTAAGTTTGCTCATAATCTGTACAGAGAGATCCCATAAAACTATGACAGCATATGTATTCCCCTGTACTAAGCACAATTCAGCAGGAACAGTCCCTAAGTTTGCTCATAGTCCGTACAGAGAGATCCCATAAAACTATGGCAGCATAGGTATTCCCTGTACTAAGCACAATTCAGCAGGACCAGTCCCCTAAGTTTGCTCATAATCTGTACAGAGAGATCCCATAAAACTATGGCAGCATAGGTATTCCACTGAACTAAGCACAATTCAGCAGGAACATTCCCCTAAGTTTGCTCATAATCTGTACAGAGAGAACCCATAAAACTATGGCAGCATAGGTATTCCCTGTACTAAGCACAATTCAGCAGGAACAGTCCCTAAGTTTGCTCATAGTCCGTACAGAGAGATCCCATAAAACTATGGCAGCATAGGTATTCCCTGTACTAAGCACAATTCAGCAGGACCAGTCCCCTAAGTTTGCTCATAATCTGTACAGAGAGATCCCATAAAACTATGGCAGCATAGGTATTCCCCTGTACTAAGCACAATTCAGCAGGAACAGTCCCCTAAGTTTGCTCATAATCTGTACAGAGAGATCCCATAAAACTATGGCAGCATAGGTATTCCCCTGTACTAAGCACAATTCAGCAGGAACAGTCCCCTAAGTTTGCTCATAGTCTGTACAGAGAGATCCAATAAAACTATGGCAGTATAGGTATTCCCCTGTACTAAGCACAATTCAGCAGGAACAGTCCCCTAAGTTTGATCATAGTCTGTACAGAGAGATCCCATAAAACTATGGCAGCATAGGTATTCCTCTGTACTAAGCACAATTCAGCAGGACCAGTCCCCTAAGTTTGCTCATAATCTGTACAGAGAGATCCCATAAAACTATGGCAGCATAGGTATTCCCCTGTACTAAGCACAATTCAGCAGGAACAGTCCCCTAAGTTTGCTCATAGTCTGTACAGAGAGATCCCATAAAGCTATGGCAGCATAAGTATTCCACTGTACTAAGCACAATTCAGCAGGAACAGTCCCCTAAGTTTGCTCATAATCTGTACAGAGAGATCCCATAAAACTATGACAGCATATGTATTCCCCTGTACTAAGCACAATTCAGCAGGAACAGTCCCTAAGTTTGCTCATAGTCCGTACAGAGAGATCCCATAAAACTATGGCAGCATAGGTATTCCCTGTACTAAGCACAATTCAGCAGGACCAGTCCCCTAAGTTTGCTCATAATCTGTACAGAGAGATCCCATAAAACTATGGCAGCATAGGTATTCCCCTGTACTAAGCACAATTCAGCAGGAACAGTCCCCTAAGTTTGCTCATAATCTGTACAGAGAGATCCCATAAAACTATGGCAGCATAGGTATTCCCCTGTACTAAGCACAATTCAGCAGGAACAGTCCCCTAAGTTTGCTCATAGTCTGTACAGAGAGATCCAATAAAACTATGGCAGTATAGGTATTCCCCTGTACTAAGCACAATTCAGCAGGAACAGTCCCCTAAGTTTGATCATAGTCTGTACAGAGAGATCCCATAAAACTATGGCAGCATAGGTATTCCTCTGTACTAAGCACAATTCAGCAGGAACAGCCCCTAAGTTTGCTCATAGTCTGTACAGAGAGATCCCATAAAACTATGGCAGCATAGGTATTCTCTGTACTAAGCACAATTCAGCAGGAACAGTCCCTAAGTTTTCTCATAGTCCGTACAGAGAGATCCCATAAAACTATGGCAGCATAGGTATTCCCTGTACTAAGCACAATTCAGCAGGAACAGTCCCCTAACTTTGCTCATAGTCTGTACAGAGAGATCCCATAAAACTATGGCAGCATAGGTATTCCACTGTACTAAGCACAATTCAGCAGGAACAGCCCCTAAGTTTGCTCATAATCTGCACAGAGAGATCCCATAAAACTATGGCAGCATAGGTATTCCACTGTACTAAGCACAATTCAGCAGGAACAGTCCCCTAAGTTTGCTCATAATCTGCACAGAGAGATCCCATAAAACTATGGCAGCATAGGTATTCCCCTGTACTAAGCACAATTCAGCAGGAACAGTCCCTAAGTTTTCTCATAGTCCATACAGAGAGATCCCATAAAACTATGGCAGCATAGGTATTCCCTGTACTAAGCACAATTCAGCAGGAACAGTCCCCTAACTTTGCTCATAGTCTGTACAGAGAGATCCCATAAAACTATGGCAGCATAGGTATTCCACTGTACTAAGCACAATTCAGCAGGAACAGCCCCTAAGTTTGCTCATAATCTGCACAGAGAGATCCCATAAAACTATGGCAGCATAGGTATTCCCCTGTACTAAGCACAATTCAGCAGGAACAGTCCCCTAAGTTTGCTCATAATCTGCACAGAGAGATCCCATAAAACTATGGCAGCATAGGTATTCCCCTGTACTAAGCACAATTCAGCAGGAACAGTCCCTAAGTTTGCTCATAGTCCGTACAGAGAGATCCCATAAAACTATGGCAGCATAGGTATTCCCTGTACTAAGCACAATTCAGCAGGACCAGTCCCCTAAGTTTGCTCATAATCTGTACAGAGAGATCCCATAAAACTATGGCAGCATAGGTATTCCACTGTACTAAGCACAATTCAGCAGGAACAGTCCCCTAAATTTGCTCATAATCTGTACAGAGAGATCCCATAAAACTATGGCAGCATAGGTATTCCCCTGTACTAAGCACAATTCAGCAGGAACAGTCCCCTAAGTTTGCTCATAGTCTGTACAGAGAGATCCCATAAAACTATGGCAGCATAGGTATTCCACTGTACTAAGCACAATTCAGCAGGAACAGTCCCCTAAATTTGCTCATAATCTGTACAGAGAGATCCCATAAAACTATGGCAGCATAGGTATTCCCCTGTACTAAGCACAATTCAGCAGGAACAGTCCCCTAAGTTTGCTCATAGTCTGTACAGAGAGATCCCATAAAACTATGGCAGCATAGGTATTCCACTGTACTAAGCACAATTCAGCAGGAACAGTCCCCTAAGTTTGCTCATAATCTGTACAGAGAGATCCCATAAAACTATGGCAGCATAGGTATTCCACTGAACTAAGCACAATTCAGCAGGAACATTCCCCTAAGTTTGCTCATAATCTGTACAGAGAGATCCCATAAAACTATGGCAGCATAGGTATTCCCTGTACTTAGCACAATTCAGCAGGAACAGTCCCTAAGTTTGCTCATAGTCTGTACAGAGAGATCCCATAAAACTATGGCAGCATAGGTATTCCTTGTACTAAGCACAATTCAGCAGGAACAGTCCCCTAAATTTGCTCATAATCTGTACAGAGAGATCCCATAAAACTATGGCAGCATAGGTATTCCCCTGTACTAAGCACAATTCAGCAGGAACAGCCCCTAAGTTTGCTCATAGTCTGTACAGAGAGATCCCATAAAACTATGGCAGCATAGGTATTCCCTGTACTAAGCACAATTCAGCAGGAACAGTCCCTAAGTTTGCTCATAGTCTGTACAGAGAGATCCCATAAAACTATGGCAGCATAGGTATTCCCTGTACTAAGCACAATTCAGCAGGTTCTGGGTACAGTGATACTGTAATCATATTTAGAGTCACAGTATATTACTACTGCTTAATTGTAACAGAGGAAGGCATTTACTGCATTTTATTTCCTTTATCACATCAAATATCTTGATTCATGCAGTGATAAATTTCCCATTATTGTTTTATTTATCCACCACACAATAAAAGGAAATTCTAAATACATATTTATTATAATGAACAGAAACTATTAATGCACGCCACCCCTCGTATCTACCAAACCATTATTTTGCGTCTGGCTGAGAATCTGAACACAGGTTTTTTCACATTTAAACACCCCCCTGAATCAACGCCATGCTCGCCTTCTACCTTTTATGATATTTGTATTAATGTTATTATGAAAGAAGGCCGAGACACACCTTTGTACATTAGTCCCATTATTCTGTTAGCGATGGAAGAGTTTCCCTATCGAGTTGTAATTATTGGGATCTGCATTTACCCTGCAAATCTGATGGCTCGTTAATGCTTTTCCCAGTGTGTGATCCCTTGTGTTTCGGAACAAAGACGCCGCTGAGACTGAACAAAGTTCCTCTGGAGAGAAAACTTATTCTATTATTCTCAAGGCACAAGACTGTAGCTGCAACCTGTATGATTATTGGTCCTTGTAAAGAGCTGTGGACAAATAAAAATGATACACTGTAAGGTCCCTCTTTGCCGAGATGATCTGTTTCATTATTGAAATAGGCCATTATTTATGCACTCATGTGGAGCCCATAGTAGTACCAGGGTATTGATCTTTATAACAGATTATTTAGAATCCCAGCCATAAAGCAGGTCAGGACTGTTGCTTACAATGGGGATCAGATAGGATCTGTGCAGCCACTGGGACAGAATGTTCTGTTATACAGATAGCTAGAATCTCAGCTGCCATAAAGCAGGACAGGACTGCTGCTTACAATGGGGATCAGATAGGATCTGTGCAGCCACTGGGACAGAATGTTCTGTTATACAGATAGCTAGAATCTCAGCTGCCATAAAGCAGGACAGGACTGCTGCTTACAATGGGGATCAGATAGGATCTGTGCAGCCACTGGGACAGAATGTTCTGTTATACAGTTAGCTAGAATCTCAGCTGCCATAAAGCAGGACAGGACTGCTGCTTACAATGGGGATCAGATAGGATCTGTGCAGCCACTGGGACAGAATGTTCTGTTATACAGATAGCTAGAATCTCAGCTGCCATAAAGCAGGACAGGACTGCTGCTTACAATGGGGATCAGATAGGATCTGTGCAACCACTGAGACAGAATGTTCTGTTATACAGCTAGAATCTCAGCCATAAAACAGGTCAGGACAGCTGCTTGCACTGTTTCAGACAGGATACACACATATAGGGGCAAATTTACTAAAGGGCGAAGTGACTAACACGGGCAAAAATTTACCAGCATGACGTAATTTCGGTACTTCGCCGATTTACTAACCGTCGCCGGCATAATTTCGCTAGCGAAGGAAATAGACTCTAGCACTACTTCACTCCCTAACGCGAATTTACGCAAATTCACTAAGATTACGATTTTACTGAACGTTACCTCTTGCGCCAGACTTGCCTTTGCCACCTTAGACCAGGCGAAGTCCAAAAAACCGCAAGTGTCTTTTCCTTTTTCAGGGTGAGAGGCTGCAAAAGAGCGTAAACATTTTTTTTGGGGTAACCGGCTTCCCCCCTACATTTCCTAACATATGGAACATAAACTATACACTGGGCTCATGTGTAGGGCAATATAACAACTCTATTTTATTTTATTAAGGTTCCCTGGGCTTGTGTAGTGTAATGTATTTACTGCAACATATACGGCCATTGTACTTTAACTTCCTGCCGTATGCAAATTAGCCAACGCTAGCGCAACGTCGCTTCACTTGGCGCAGTAACGCTAGCGCAACTTCGCCAGCGTTTGGCTCTCTGGACGGAACTTCGGATTTTAGTGAATTAGCATTGTCCTGGCGAATCTATGCCTGGCGAAGTTTAGTACTGTGAACGAAGCCATCACTGGCGAATTTTCGGAGGTTAGTGAATTTGCCCCATAATATGTTATACGACATTCATTAAGCATGTTTATGAATTATAGAAATATATAGATTAATTATATATATATATAGAAATGTACATTTGCAGAAGACAGCAATGAATAATCAAGACGTTAACAAGATAAAAAAAAAAAGATTTTAATTAGGCCTTGTAATTATAAGAGAACCAATAAATATAAAATGGGATGAGCTGTTAATAGAAAAGAAATCCTATTTTAATATCAAGGGTAAAACCGTTGGAAATGCAGTTTCCATTAAGCAGTGATCAATGGGCGCACGGCAGAACTGAAAGAATGTATCAGAGCCCATAAAGCGAAAATGACAAGGGTCGATTGTAAACATGAAATCAAATAGCCGCAAGCCCTTGCCAAGTTCTAACGAGTCGAATGAATGTAACGTTGGGAAACCGGGGACACATGCCAGGATATAGGGTATGATGACTTGTCAAGGATAAAGCTGCTCCGGTGGTTATAGGACAATAAAAGATAATGTATGTTCAGATTTATACACACTTAATAGAAGAACTGCCCTCTAGGGAGAGAGAGAGAGCGAGAGAGAGAGAGAGACTGAGAGACTGACAGAAGGGTAGTTTAGTAAATGGCAGGATAATTGAATTAGTTACCGGACTTATCGCCCCAGGAAAGGCGACATTAGAAATGAGGGTGAAAGACGCTTTTGCGACATTTTGCTGCAAACCTGCACACACAGAAACAAGGGGAAAGCTTTGGATAATATGTCTATTCGACAATTAAATGGGGCAGTGTCAGTACATCCGGTCATCCCATGGCAGGTTAACTAACCCACAAACCATCTCCCAACCTAAATAAACTGGCACAGAGTCCAGGGTAGATATGAAAGGACACAGCTTTATTTACACATATAATAGTGTTGAAAACAGTGAAATATAATATCACTAACCAGCAACTCGAGAATAGGGATGTAGCGAACCGCCGCCGATGTGTTCGTGAACGCCGTTCGCGAACACCGGCAAAATTTGCGAACAGTTCGCAAACTGTTCGCGAACTTCGAACATCCGAAAATCGTTCGATTCGAACGATCGAAGGATTGAAATCGTTCGATCGAAGGATTTTCGTTCGAATCGAACGATCGAAGCCATTCGATCGAATGATTTCATTCGATCGAATGCTTCGATCGTTCGATTCGAACGAAAATCCTTCGATTTTAGCGGTCGAATGGTCGAACGATCGAACGATTTTGACGCGAACGCCTATTGGCGAACGTCGCGCGACGTTCGCGAACTTGCAGCGGACGCGAACAGTCGAAGTTCGCGCGAACTAGTTCGCCGGCGAACAGTTCGCTACATCCCTACTCGAGAATGTCTGCCAATAAAACACTGTGCAGGAGGGAACAGGCCCGTGCCATACCAAACACCAGGCACAGCCGCGCTCTGATGGGTAATTGAAAGCAGGTAAGTCCTACTCCATTGCCTCCTGAGACCAATAGCCAAGGGAGTAATTAATTGCACTCCACTAAGCTGCCACCTGGCTCTCACCCCACTGCTGAGACACAGACCAGCATAATACCCAAGGCTATTGTTATACTAAAATCTATAGTTAGTGTATGAGTAGATTTAGTTTATGTGAGTGTATGGAGGGGGTTTGTGTGTGTGTATAGATGCTGGGTTTCATTGAACTTGATGGACGTTGGTCTTTTTTCAACCCAATTTAACTATGTAACTACAGTATGTAACTATGTTGTCACACCTTGTACCTTCTCCACTCTCTAGCAACTCCTTTGCCCCACCCCTCTAACGTTACTCCTTTTCCTTTATTACCCCTTGCTTAATCCTTTGGTCATTCTAGTTGTATTGGCCCTTAGCTATTAGGCACCGATTTCTATGTGTGTTGGGATTTGGAAAGAGAGGTGGGTCCTTGCATAGCTCCCAAAATTTTGGAAGTAAAAAGAGGGACAAAATGTTTTTTTCCGCACTTAGCGCAGCAATTTTTTTGACCACACCCCTTTCTGTGGCCACACCCCCTAATTACCATGTTTGTTTTACAAAATTTGGCAGGTTATGAAAGTTTGAAAATATTTCTCCTTATCTAAACTGTGTTTTTGTGTCTCAAAATTGTTACAAAGTATCTTATTTGCACCTGTTAGCTGTTCTGGGCTCTCTGCTAAAAGCCAATTAAGTGAGAAACTTTGTTTCTTTTTCTGGCTGTTCAGTGCAGAGAAAAGAGGGACTTTCCAGTACAAATGAGGGACTGTGGGTTGAGCTGTCAAAAGAGGGACTGTCCCTCCGAAAAAGGGACAGTTGGGAGGTATGTCCTTGCTATTGTTATTCTACCACTCACCCATATTCACTATGGCAGTGATCCCCAACCAGTGACTCAAGAGCAACATGTTCCTCACCAACCCCTTGGATGTTGCTCCAAGTGACCTCAAAGCAAGTGTTTATTTTTGAATTCCAGGCTTGGAGGCAAATAATAAAAGCCAGTTGTACTGCCACAGAGAGCCTCCTGTAGGCTGCCAGTCCACATAGCGGCTACCAATTAGCCAATCGCAGGCTTTATTTGGCACCACCCAGAACTAGAAACTGATCCAACTTGGGCAGAAGGCAGCTCTGAAATGGTCGAAATTAAATGGTGTCACCAAATAAACAGCATACAATGGGTGCCGGAATATTGCTGCAAATTAGATGCAATTGTGCTGAAGGCTGATGATGTTTTAGGTCCTGTAGATGTCAGCTCTGCTGTTCAAAGTGACAGGGAGAGTTATGTCCAGAGCTAGGCCTGAACTACAGGCAATTCTTTACTCTCACCAGTGCGATGCCCTCCAATTGGCTCCTGACAACCACGTGCCCAACATCCGGCTACCTGGCAGCGGAGCCTCCTCAGAACATTTCCAAAAAAGGATTCCCTTGACTCGTGTGATCGAGATGAATAAAATGTACTTTATTCCATAATTTAATAAAAAGTCAGCTATGGCTCAGCGCATAAAGTCACTACTGACACGTTTTGTGCCCCATGGTATGACTCTGAGGAAGTGCCACGGGGCACGAAATGCGTCACTGCTGACTTTTTATTAAATTATGAAATAAAGTAAATCCTTTTTTGGAAATGACCTTAGGCAATTCCCTGTTCCACCCACACTGACTACCTGTTTGCAACCTTCCCCATCTTCCACTTCTCAATTGTTCCGCCTTTCCAACCTCACCAACTGTCAACCTTCCCCATTGCAAATCACTTGCCTGTAGATCCTGATTTGCAGGGTCAGAGTTTTAAGGAGACAGCATAGGTACGTGCCTAGGATCCAAGCACCCCACCACCACCAGTGTGCCTCAGGCACGTTCATGTTCAACATACCCCTAGTCTGGGCCCTGACTACACCTAATTATTTAGTGCAACTGCATTGAGGGCATTAACGCCAGTTGCTGTGGGAGCCATGGAGCTACCACTTATTTCAGGTGGCAGTAAATGACCCCTCGTATCTTATTCTAATCAGGGCATTTTGCAAAGCCTACAGTTTGCAAAGTGGGTTAAGGCTACTGGCCATTTATAGGCGCCTTTTCTTGTTTATATTGATTTTCAGCAACTTTCTTCTGTACATAAGCAACTTGCATTCAAACAGGAGGTCGGCTGGGTTCAAATAATTACTGCCATCCTTATCTACCCAAAACTGTGATTTATAGCGGCCATAATTCCTAATGCATATCAAAGCCGACAGATGTGGAAACATGAATTGCTGCTTCCACTCGCTGCCTGTGTTTTGTCCTGTGAGATATTTCTCTAAATTGGCCCTTTTTGATCCCATCTGCAAACCATTTCCCATATTACTTTGCTTTTGTACTTCCATCTCGCGCCCTGACAGCAAGTTCATCTCTCCGAAATTCCTATATTGTTTGGCTATTACTGGCTGTCTGCAAAATGTTTGTCTGACTTTTTAGTCCATTTTAAGTTATGAATCTGTTCCAGAACGTTGTCACCAAAGCCTTTTCCCAAGATGGACTGCTGTCATTGGGGCTTTTCTTGAAATTAAACCTACGAAAGGTTATAAATATAGTATTGTCTATTAATGTGTGAAGAAAGAAAGAGAGAAAGAAAATCTGCAGAGAAACACCCCAATGTTTCTATATATCTGTAACCTTGTTATGAGCTAAGGGGGCCCAGTCTGAAGGTCAGTTAGGGGGAGATTTGGGGTGAGTGCTTATTTGTGCTCTGGGTACCCCTGGAACTATAGCAGGGTGACACCCCAATGTTTCTATATATCTGTAACCTTGTTATGAGCTAAGGGGGCCCAGTCTGAAGGTCAGTTAGGTGGAGATTTGGGGTGAGTGCTTATTTGTGCCCTGGGTACCCCTGGAACTATAGCAGGGTGACACCCCAATGTTTCTATATATCTGTAACCTTGTTATGAGCTAAGGGGGCTCAACCTGAAGGTCAGTTAGGGGGAGATTTGGGGTGAGTGCTTATTTGTACCCTGGGTACCCCTGGAACTATAGCAGGGTGACACCCCAATGTTTCTATATATCTGTAACCTTGTTATGAGCTAAGGGGGCCCAGTCTGAAGGTCAGTTAGTGGGAGATTTGGGGTGAGTGCTTATTTGTGCCCTGGGTACCCCTGGAACTATAGCAGGGTAACTGTTACCCCAATGTTTCTATATATCTGTAACCTTGTTATGAGCTAAGGGGGCTCAACCTGAAGGTCAGTTAGGGGGAGATTTGGGTTGAGTGCTTATTTGTGCCCTGGGTACCCCTGGAACTATAGCAGGGTGACACCCCAATGTTTCTATATATTGGTAACCTTGTTATGAGCTAAGGAGGCCCAGTCTGAAGGCCAATTGGGGGGTGATTTGGGGTGAGTGATTAATTGTGGCTTGGGTACCCCTGGAACTATTGCAGGGTGACTGTTACCCCAATGTTTCTATATATCTGTAACCTTGTTATGAGCTAAGGGGGCCCAGTCTGAAGGTCAGTTAGGGGGAGATTTGGGGTGAGTGCTTATTTGTGCCCTGGGTATCCCTGGAACTATAGCAGGGTGACTGTTACCCCAATGTTTCTATATATCTGTAACCTTGTTATGAGCTAAGGGGACCCAGTCTGAAGGCCAATTGGGGGGTGATTTGGGGTGAGTGATTAATTGTGGCTTGGGTACCCCTGGAACTATAGCAGGGTGACTGTTACCCCAATGTTTCTATATATCTGTAACCTTGTTATGAGCTAAGGGGGCCCAGTCTGATAGTCAGTTAGGGGGAGATTTGGGGTGAGTGTTTATTTGTACCCTGGGTACCCCTGGAACTATAGCAGGGTGACTGTTACCCCAATGGTTCTATATATCTGTAACCTTGTTATGAGCTAAGGGGGCCCAGCCTGAAGGTCAGTTAGGGGGAGATTTGGGGTGAGTGATTATTTGTACCCTGGGTACCCCATGAACTATAGCTGGGTGTTTTTGCTGCAAATAACCTAACATCCCGTATGTCAGTACAGGTATAGGATCCCTTATCCAGAAACCCAATATCCAGAAAGCTCCGAATTACGGAATGGCTGTCTCCCATAGACTCCATTTTATCCAAATAATCCAAATATTTAAAAATGATTTCCTTTTTCTCTTTAATAATAAAACAGTCACTTGTACTTGAACTAAGATATAATTAATCCTTATTGGAAGCAAAACCACCCTGTTGGGTTTATTTAATGTTTAAATGAATTTTTAGTAGACTTAAGGCATGAAGACCCAAATTACGGAAAGATCCATTATCCGGAAAACCCCAGGTCCCGAGCATTCTGGATAACAGGTCCCAAACCTGTACTGCATTGCAAACTGCTCACTCACTGGATTTTTGGATTTGGGCTTTTTGCAGCATTGGGGTATAATTAATCTTGAAAAATTCAAAATTTTCGAGATTTTAACATTCGGATTTTAATAAATTACCCCTTAATGTCTGACCACCTGCTACGGTTTAGTGCATTATTGCAATTTGGCACTTGATAAGAGCCCAATGGGGTTATGAAGTAACGCTGGTCTGATATCCAACAATGATTTAATAGAATCAGGAACATTTTTCACACCCCAAAATATTTTATTGACCTCGTAATCTCTTGGGGGTAAAAATAAAAATTTGCCACAAATATATTCTATTGTGATTCAGTACAAACCCTAAATAGAAATGACTTGGAATTAGTTGCAATGTTGAAGGTGAGATGAGACTCCTACATTATAGTCAAAGCTCAAAGTTCAAAATGTTAGTGATCGAGGTCATCCACATACGTCACATGTAACCAATTCAGGGTGCAGTATATAAAATCCTCAGAAACACCATTAAATAAAGATCCACAGACACATTAACGATCCAATGTATGTCATGAGCAAACTTCTGCTAATTCAAAGGACAAATGATTCATTTTCAGAATTAAACGACCCTGCTGGGAGCCAGAGCGTGTTCTGTTTGGTTACTAATGTATCAGCATTTACAAGGGGAGACTATAAAAGATTATCAGACGTTCCTCGTCTCAGATTAACGGACAAAGGAAGGATTGAGAAATGTCAGACACACACAACAATGACCTGTATTATCTCTGCACACACTGTAAGGCTGAATATCTATCCCTGACGAATAAATGTCATTCCCACTCTCGCCGGTCTATCCTATGACAAATCAGTACAAGCTCCGATTAGAAATTACTTGTAGCATATTCGGTGACTGATCGCTGTCAATGCTTCATTGACATTTGAATGGAAACGAGCACGGCGTCCATTTTTTATCATCCTAATCACCTTCAAACACATTCTAAGCAGATTAGAGAAGTTTCCATCTGAACTTCAGCGACTGTCATTTATCCTTGTCAGGCTCTTTGCTAGGCAGTTGGTGAAAACGGCAGTTTCTAGCATCATCTGTAATACATATCTATTGGGCAGTGAGCTCCTTATCCAAACTGTAGAGTGTGGGGTGCATGACACTCACCAGATACCTTTGGGATCTTCTGAAGTCTCAAAGGGGCAAATTCACTAAGCGCCGAAGCGCCTCACGCTAGCGTGAATTCGTAAGCGTTGGGCATTTTCGTTACTTCGCAAATTCACTAACGGACGCTGGCGTAACTTTGCTAGTGTAACTTCGCACCCTTACGCCTGGCGAATTTGCGCAACGGACTTAACTACGCAAATTCACTAACGCACGCATTGTACTAAACGCTACCTTTTACGCCAGACTTCCTTCGCCACCTCAGACCAGGCGAAGCGCAGTAGAGTAGAGTAGATAGGGATTGCTTCAAAAAAATTTAAAAATTCTTCTAAGTCCTAAAAAACGCTGGCGTTTTTTCTTTATTATGGGTGATAGGCTGAAAAATATCGAAAAAATTTTTGGGGCTCCCCTCCTTCTCCCCTACATTTCCTAACTCATGGCAACTTAACTATACAGTGGGCACATGTGTAGGGCAAAATAAAATTTTATTTGATGTTTTGAAAGTTTCCCAGGCTTGTGTAGTGCTGATACGAATACTTCCATTGAAATTTGAATTTGGCGCCGTATGCAAATTAACCATCGCTAGCGTAACTTCGCTTTGCTTGGCGAATTAACGCTAGCTCAACTTCGAAACCTTACGCTACCCCTGAGCGCAACTTCAGATTTTAGTGAATTTGCGGAGTGCTGGGGAAAATACGCCTGGCGAAGTGCGGCGAATCGGACGCCAGCGTAACTACGATTTTTAGTGATTGTCCCACAAAGGGTTTCGGTGAACACCAGTGCTGGCAGGGGTCTCCTGTTTCATCGAGGGGTAAAGGTCAGGGCACACAGGCAGATTTGGGGAGATTAGTCTCCAGGCAACAAATCTCCTCTTCTTGGGGGTGACTAATCTCTCCCAACTGCCTCCCCTGCCTTCCGCCGGCTAAAATGTCAATTGCTGGCAGATGGCACTCGGATCACTTTGTTTTCCGAATTTGTCTCACAAGGAAACTTTGGGCGACTTAGGAAAACAAATCGCTCCATAGTAGCTGCCTCCCAGGGATCCTTATTAACAGACTGTTACATAGAAGAGAAAATGTAGCCCCTTTTTTTTTAAAGGGGTTGTTCATGTTTAAATGAACTTTCAGTATGATGTAGACAGTGATATTCTGAGACAATTTACAATTTGTCTCCATCAATTTTGGGACTGCAAAGTCATTCCTACATTAGCCAAGCAGACTGATACTCATAAAATCTACAAAGTCTACAAAATCATGTCTTGGAATAAATAAATATTTGACCAACTTTGGGTTTTATGAATGCACAAGTTCTAGAACCTTAAATGAATAAAAAACCTATTGTGAAGCTGAAAGCCTTCCTCCTTTCTGGATGATTCCTTTGATTTTTCTATTGGATTAAAATAATCCAGATCTCCAAGATCCACAAATGGATTTTACAACCGGGACAATATACTATGAATGAGAATCATTGGGTATAGACTGTAATGGAATTTTCACTGGACCCCTTAGAGACAGAGATGTTGATGTTGCTTTAAGAGAACAGGTTATTGATGAAACATATATGGTGAATGTGGATAGTCATTTCTAACCTGACCATGGGGGAGTGGGGTTTAATATCTTTTCCCAGGGGTGACATACAAAAAAATGACCAAACAATTATTGACTTGGTACGGGAGCCTTACAATCTACAAGTAAAAACATTGAGGCAAAATCAGATTCTTATTGCCTGGTCAGAATTTAGGGCTACCTTTTGTAAAAAGGGGCTTTTTATAAACATTCTGATATTAGTGGTTTTAGAAATTTTTGAAACCATGAATAAACTCATTTTCTCTGAAACCACGAATACCATGTCATTATAGATATAAAAAAAGCTAAATGGCTATATAAAAAGATCCAATAGGATCAGTTCAGCTCCCATTGACTTCTATGAGACTGCTTTTACTAGAAGTTTTGTATTAGAGTTTTTGGTGGTTTTTATACCTTATAAATCTGAAATTTTAAAGTTTTAGAGAACAAATGTTTAGAGAAAACAATTGATTTGTGAAAAAAATAGAAATGTGATTCTTCGAAAATAGGCCCCTAAATGTTATAGCTAAAGACCATAGAAATTTAACATCTTCTCTCTGCACCTAAGGCCAAGAAAATTAATTAACTGATGAGCTAATTAAGATAGGCAATGCTGTAATGGAGAAGGGTCATTGGGTAATTGAATAATGACCAATATGAAGGGCCAGGATGGTATTATGTTAAAAAGTATAGATTCATACGAGGAGAGAGATACTTTGCAAAACACTGGGAAATTCCCATCCAGAAATGGAGAAAGTTTTTGGATTATTTTTTTATCTGAATCAGCAGGAAGTTAAGGTGGCCAGACACGACCTGATATAAACTGCTGACTTGGTCCCTTCAGACTGAGTTGGCAGCTAATTGAGCCTTGCTTGGGGCCCTTGTTGGTGCTTAACTGATTCCTGCTCAGATATCTGCCATGAATGTGAGGACCACGTTGGCATAGTCCTTATTGTGATCTGATCGCTGTCAATGCTTCATTGACATTTGAATGGAAACGAGCACGGCGTCCATTTTTTATCATCCTAATCACCTTCAAACACATTCTAAGCAGATTAGAGAAGTTTCCATCTGAACTTCAGCGACTGTCATTTATCCTTGTCAGGCTCTTTGCTAGGCAGTTGGTGAAAACGGCAGTTTCTAGCATCATCTGTAATACATATCTATTGGGCAGTGAGCTCCTTATCCAAACTGTAGAGTGTGGGGTGCATGACACTCACCAGATACCTTTGGGATCTTCTGAAGTCTCAAAGGGGCAAATTCACTAAGCGCCGAAGCGCCTCACGCTAGCGTGAATTCGTAAGCGTTGGGCATTTTCGTTACTTCGCAAATTCACTAACGGACGCTGGCGTAACTTTGCTAGTGTAACTTCGCACCCTTACGCCTGGCGAATTTGCGCAACGGACTTAACTACGCAAATTCACTAACGCACGCATTGTACTAAACGCTACCTTTTACGCCAGACTTCCTTCGCCACCTCAGACCAGGCGAAGCGCAGTAGAGTAGAGTAGATAGGGATTGCTTCAAAAAAATTTAAAAATTCTTCTAAGTCCTAAAAAACGCTGGCGTTTTTTCTTTATTATGGGTGATAGGCTGAAAAATATCGAAAAAATTTTTGGGGCTCCCCTCCTTCTCCCCTACATTTCCTAACTCATGGCAACTTAACTATACAGTGGGCACATGTGTAGGGCAAAATAAAATTTTATTTGATGTTTTGAAAGTTTCCCAGGCTTGTGTAGTGCTGATACGAATACTTCCATTGAAATTTGAATTTGGCGCCGTATGCAAATTAACCATCGCTAGCGTAACTTCGCTTTGCTTGGCGAATTAACGCTAGCTCAACTTCGAAACCTTACGCTACCCCTGAGCGCAACTTCAGATTTTAGTGAATTTGCGGAGTGCTGGGGAAAATACGCCTGGCGAAGTGCGGCGAATCGGACGCCAGCGTAACTACGATTTTTAGTGATTGTCCCACAAAGGGTTTCGGTGAACACCAGTGCTGGCAGGGGTCTCCTGTTTCATCGAGGGGTAAAGGTCAGGGCACACAGGCAGATTTGGGGAGATTAGTCTCCAGGCAACAAATCTCCTCTTCTTGGGGGTGACTAATCTCTCCCAACTGCCTCCCCTGCCTTCCGCCGGCTAAAATGTCAATTGCTGGCAGATGGCACTCGGATCACTTTGTTTTCCGAATTTGTCTCACAAGGAAACTTTGGGCGACTTAGGAAAACAAATCGCTCCATAGTAGCTGCCTCCCAGGGATCCTTATTAACAGACTGTTACATAGAAGAGAAAATGTAGCCCCTTTTTTTTTAAAGGGGTTGTTCATGTTTAAATGAACTTTCAGTATGATGTAGACAGTGATATTCTGAGACAATTTACAATTTGTCTCCATCAATTTTGGGACTGCAAAGTCATTCCTACATTAGCCAAGCAGACTGATACTCATAAAATCTACAAAGTCTACAAAATCATGTCTTGGAATAAATAAATATTTGACCAACTTTGGGTTTTATGAATGCACAAGTTCTAGAACCTTAAATGAATAAAAAACCTATTGTGAAGCTGAAAGCCTTCCTCCTTTCTGGATGATTCCTTTGATTTTTCTATTGGATTAAAATAATCCAGATCTCCAAGATCCACAAATGGATTTTACAACCGGGACAATATACTATGAATGAGAATCATTGGGTATAGACTGTAATGGAATTTTCACTGGACCCCTTAGAGACAGAGATGTTGATGTTGCTTTAAGAGAACAGGTTATTGATGAAACATATATGGTGAATGTGGATAGTCATTTCTAACCTGACCATGGGGGAGTGGGGTTTAATATCTTTTCCCAGGGGTGACATACAAAAAAATGACCAAACAATTATTGACTTGGTACGGGAGCCTTACAATCTACAAGTAAAAACATTGAGGCAAAATCAGATTCTTATTGCCTGGTCAGAATTTAGGGCTACCTTTTGTAAAAAGGGGCTTTTTATAAACATTCTGATATTAGTGGTTTTAGAAATTTTTGAAACCATGAATAAACTCATTTTCTCTGAAACCACGAATACCATGTCATTATAGATATAAAAAAAGCTAAATGGCTATATAAAAAGATCCAATAGGATCAGTTCAGCTCCCATTGACTTCTATGAGACTGCTTTTACTAGAAGTTTTGTATTAGAGTTTTTGGTGGTTTTTATACCTTATAAATCTGAAATTTTAAAGTTTTAGAGAACAAATGTTTAGAGAAAACAATTGATTTGTGAAAAAAATAGAAATGTGATTCTTCGAAAATAGGCCCCTAAATGTTATAGCTAAAGACCATAGAAATTTAACATCTTCTCTCTGCACCTAAGGCCAAGAAAATTAATTAACTGATGAGCTAATTAAGATAGGCAATGCTGTAATGGAGAAGGGTCATTGGGTAATTGAATAATGACCAATATGAAGGGCCAGGATGGTATTATGTTAAAAAGTATAGATTCATACGAGGAGAGAGATACTTTGCAAAACACTGGGAAATTCCCATCCAGAAATGGAGAAAGTTTTTGGATTATTTTTTTATCTGAATCAGCAGGAAGTTAAGGTGGCCAGACACGACCTGATATAAACTGCTGACTTGGTCCCTTCAGACTGAGTTGGCAGCTAATTGAGCCTTGCTTGGGGCCCTTGTTGGTGCTTAACTGATTCCTGCTCAGATATCTGCCATGAATGTGAGGACCACGTTGGCATAGTCCTTATTGTGATCTGAAAGTTAAGGTGGCCATAGACGTAACAATTACGATCTTTCTTGGAAAAGATGTTTCCAAGAAAGATCGTCTGTTTCAATACACACGTGTAGAACTGAATCGTCAGATATACAGGTAGATATACGGGAAGAAACAATAGAATTCTACCTGTATCTGACGATTCAGCACTAACAATGGGCGATGTTTGGGTCCCTTCAAAGGCACCCGATCAAAATTTTCCATCCAGCCCGATCGACGAGCCGACCGATATCCAAGTCTTCTGCCGATATCGGTTGGCTCTTTTTCCACCATACACGCAACGAATATCGGACGAAAATTCGTTTCGTACGATATTATCTGTGCGTCTATGGCCACCTTTAGTCAGGGAGCTGAGTGATTGGATGATCTCAATTCAGCCCCGCCTGGTGGTGGCCAAATCAGGTTAAAATCTGACAGAGAGAGAGAGAGAGAGAGAGAGAGAGAGAGAGAGAGAATAGAGACAGAGAATTATCAATTCACTCTTATCCCTGTAAATCTATAATGGTCTGATTGGGACACAGATGAAAAAGCCATTGCAAAAATTAGGTGCGCAGACCACTGCGACAGCCCCTGAAACAAGTCACAATTTTATAACATTAGAAATGACTATAAAGTCATTTAATAATATTCTTGTATAAAATAACATATGGATATATTAATAAACAAATGAGCTTGAAACGAGTTCCAAATAATATGTACAAAATAGCCTTACATTGCATACATTATTCTCACTTCTGAGTTAGCTATGCAAAGATACAATTTAATCCAAAAGTTAGATAGATAGATAGATAGATAGAGAGAGAGATAGATAGATAGATGATAGATAGATAGATAGATAGATAGATAGATAGATAGATAGATAGATGATAGATAGATAGATAGATAGATAGATAGATAGAGAGAGAGAGAGAGAGATAGATAGATGATAGATAGATAGATAGATAGATAGATAGATAGATAGATAGATAGATAGAGAGAGAGATAGATGATAGATAGATAGATAGATAGATTGATAGATAGATAGATAGATAGATAGATAGAAAATAGAAAGAGATAGCTATATAGAAGGATAGATAGACAGATAGAAATATAGAAAGATGGATGATGAATAGATTGATGGATGGATGAATAGATGATAGATATAGGGACATAGAAAGAGATAGATGATAGATAGATATATAGATAGATAGATAGATAGATAGATAGATAGATAGATAGATAGATAAAAGATAATATATATATAGAGAATAGATGATAGATAGACAATAGTTAGATAGATAGATAGTGTCTGATAGATAGAAATATAGATGGATGATGAATACATTGATGGATGAATAGATAGATATAGGGAACTAGAAAGAGATCGATAGATGATAGATAGATGATAGATAGATAGATTGATAGATAGATAGATAGATTGATAGATAGATGATAGATAAAAGATAGATTATAGATAGATGATTGATGGATGGATGATAGATAAATAGATAGTATCTGATAGATAGAAATATAGATACCGGTAGATGATGAATACATTGATGGATGAATAGATAGATAGATATAGGAAACTAGAAAAAGATAGATAGATAGATAGGTAGATAGATGATTAGATAAATAGATACATAAATGCTGGGTTGATTGATGGATAGAAGGATAAATAGACATATATATATTGATAGATGATAGATGTAGATAAATAGAGAGGGATATATAAATGATAGATATATAGATAGATAATGGATAGATGGATGGATGAATAGATAAATGATGAATAGATTGATGGATAGATGAATAGGGGGCCAGCACAGATATTTTTCATAGGCTTTCCTTCTTGGAAACTATATTTATTTACCAACAAAATGGGAAAAAAGCACAATATTGCACAATTTATAAGACATCAGCCCACACACCCGGAGCCATTGCAATCCAATTAGATCCCGACTGCACTGCAGAACATTTGGAATCATTTCACATGCATTAACACTTACCCTTGTGTGGGAGTCTGGCTCCCATTGTATCATAAACTGAAATTAAATACAGCAATTTTCAATTAATGCACTGGAAACAAATCAAGAAAAGTTTCATTTCTCGAAAGCAATGCCTATCAACGCTATCAATACACTGCCGCAAATGACTTTACTAACTACATTAGGAATCAAAGCGGAACAGAGAATTGAAGTTCAGCTTGCTGGCTAAACATTGAACTGAATACAAACAAGGCCATTGTTGCATTTGGATTGCAGTCCTGGGCAACACGTCAAGGCAAAAAAGAAAAATGCTGTGCATCTGTTTGTTCCCATCACTGTGTGCCATTTGTGTTGTACATCTCTACTGCTCAGTCTACACTGGTCTGCAGCAAAATCACCAACCAGACTGCAATGTCATATAATGCCAGTACATTAAACCAAAGGCTACCAGTAACATTCCCATTCCCTCACAAACCATCAGAACATGAAGAATGATTCTCTTATTTGCTGAATGTAAAAAATATTTGCCCATAAACATTTTAAGATTCAATGATTTTTATTCTTGTTGTGTGTATAATCAAAGAGTATATCATAGCTATCAAAAATCTACTGCTTTGTTTCAATAGCTGCTATGCAGAGGTTATTATTACAGTTACCATATGACTGTTCCTGGGGTACCCCGAGCAACAAATAAGCACTCACCCTAAATCTTTCCCTAACTGGCCTTCAGGCTGGGCCCCTTAGCTCATAACAAGGTTACAGATATATAGAAACATTGGGGTGTCACTCTGCTATAGTTCCAGGGGTACCCAGGGTACAAATAAACACTCACCCCAAATCTCCCCCTAACTGGCCTTCAGACTGGGCCCCCTTAGCTCATAACAAGGTTACAGATATATAGAAACATTGGGGTGTCACCCTGCTATAGTTCCAGGGGTACCCAGGGCACAAATAAACACTCACCCCAAATCTCCCCCTAACTGGCCTTGAGACTGGGCCCCCTTAGCTCATAACAAGGTTGCAGATACATAGAAACATTGGGGTAACAGTCACCCTGCTATAGTTCCAGGGGTAACCAGGACACAAATAAGTACTCACCCCAAATCTCCCCCTAACTGTCCTTGAGACTGGCCCCCCTTAGCGCAGAACAAGGTTACAGATCTATAGAAACATTGGGGTGTCACCCTGCTATAGTTCCAGGGGTACCCAGGGCACAAATAATCACTCACCCCAAATCTCCCCCTAACTGACCTTCAGACTGGGCCCCCTTAGCTCATAACAAGGTTACAGATATATAGAAACATTGGGGTAACAGTCACCCTGCTATAGTTCCAGGGGTACCCAGGGTACAAATAAACACTCACCCCAAATCTCCCCCTAACTGGCCTTCAGACTGGGCCCCTTAGCTCATAACAAGTTTACAGATATATAGAGACATTGGAGTAACAGTTAATGGGGGAAATCATTACTTGATAATTTTACACCTTAAATTCACCTACGCCAAATAGATTAAGTTGAAACTTGCAAATCATACACAATAGTTCAATGTTTTACATTTTTTATGGACTGAAAGGTTTTTTAAAATTCCCTATCCAGAGAGTGATATGTTGGTGGGGTTCAGTAGTACTTTAGGTTGGCTATCTTTCTACACAATTTGAAGAATATACTCATAATTTGTATGATCCAGTGACCAAAGTGATTGGGCCATCAAGGAGTTCATCTCCAACCTCTGAGGCTAAACTATAGACCTGCTGGGGGCATAGTTTGCCTTCCTCTCTAGATCATTGATCCTCAACCAGTGGCTCAGGAGGAACACGTTACTCACCAACCCCTTGGATGGTTCACCCAGCGGCCTCAAAGCAGGTGCTAATTTTTGAATTCCAGGCTTGGATGAAAGTTTGTGTACTGCCAAACAGAGTCTCCTGTTGGCTACCAGTCCACATAGGGGCAACCAAATGACCAAACCACCTAGAAACATTTTTCCTGCTTGTTTTGCTCTCCAACTTTTTTACATTTTGCTCATGGGTAAAAAAGGTTTGAGTCCCCTACTCTAGATCAACTTGCAAGTTGTTTTCTGAATTATGAACTTCATTGATTTATTGTTTTTTTTTTATCAATTTGGGTTTTTTTTCAATCGATTCATGCTTATGCGTCATGGTCAGACTTCACATATTCCCAAAGGTGGAAAATTCTAGCACCCTATGAACAGATCTGTGAAAACGGAATTAATTCTTTCCTACAAAAGACAGAATGAGACAGTTCTTAGCTGCCAAACTGCCAGAATATTTTAATTATAACACTGAATACAAACATGGAAACCATATGGCGTACCCAACAGAACCACTGGATTCAGATTCTACAAACAGAAACATTAGGAAGAAAATAATATTATAGATAAATGTACTGTTATGGTCGGCACCCTAAACCAGAACTAATGCCAAGCTCCCTGGTCTCGGCTCGGCTTCACCAGTAGTGTGACCACCTTTGGCTTCGGGAGGAGCCCTCAGCGTACTCAGATGCCACCTGGACTTTTCAAGAGGAGCAAGGCGAGGAGTTCTGGCAAGCAAAGGGGCACGACTGTAGTAAACAAAGTCTTTGGACAGAAGATCGCAGTACAAGGCGTTAGGCAAAGGAGTAGTCAGAACAGGCCGGGTCGAGGCGGGCAGAGAGTAAACGTTATCAGGCAGGCAAGGGTCAAACCAGGAAGTCAATCAGAGGGTTAATCAGAAGCGGTAGTCAGTAATCAGGCAAGGGTCAAAATCCAGAAGTCAGAGTAGTCAAATAGCCAGGCAGGGTCAAAACAGGAATCAAACAGGTTTCAGAATAACACAAGCTCAAAGCACCAGGAACAAATCCTATCACGGGCAAAGTCCCACAGCCCTAATGAGCTTTAAATAGTTTTAAATAGTTTTTGAATTGCGCGCCCTTGCGCGCTGACGTCACTACGCCTTTACCTGCGCCTTTAAGAAACCCTGGAGCGCGCGCCCTAAGATGCCGGCGCCTGCGGCCTACCAGAAGCCGCTCGACGAGGGGGGCATCCCCGCCGAGGGGGCGACAGGCGTCCCTGTCGTCCCCCCCCTAGACCACCAGGTAAGTTCATTACATTACCCCCTCTCTAGGGGGGGCCACTGGACCCCCAGGCTTAACGGGAAACCTAGCATGGTATTGTCTCCTAAGGCGGTCAGCCTTGATGTCATCAACTGAGACCCAAGAGTTCTCCTCAGGACCGAAGCCCTTCCACCCATTATTAAAAACTGAAAATGTTATTGTTAATAAGGAATATGGTACATTTTGGCTGATATATTGAATTTTGCTGGAATATGTGACACAGAGTTTGTAATGTTAAACATTTAGGTTCTTTAAATGTGCAGAAATTTATATTCCAAACGATATAAAACCTCAGAGTGCTCACACTGTTGTCTATTAACGAGTCGGTCAAATATATTATGGGCACAGTTGTAAACATAAGGCATATTAAAACCATGTTTCCTGTGACTGATGAAAAGAATTGCAAATTGTACATTTTTGAAGTGGATAATTTACTCTTTAAAAATGCAGCTGCCATTAGTGTAATGAGGGAAAATGAGCAAAGGTAGGGGAAATATGCAATATATGTACGTTTTTGAAGCCTAATAGAATTAAATAAGTCAGAAGAACATTGTATATGGGAGAAGCGCATACATTAAAAACAACAATAATGTGCTGAAAAATGTAAAAACACTCAGCATGGAAATATTTACAAATGCCATTAACCATAACCTTTAATGTATGAGCGCTATTTACATGTGACCTGTTTTGAAAGCAAGAGCAAGCCAATAACAATCAGTCCTGGAATTGATAAAAGCCTTCAGCTTTGTTGCCAAATAAAGAAATAGTGAGAATTTAAGTGCAAGCTTCATATCCAGCTTCTGTGTTTTCCATGGGAATTATCGGCATCAGCATATTCCATCCGAATTATCGGAATTATTCGACAGTAATAAAATGGCTAATGTTTAGACCAATCTCCAACGAGCCAGTTGAGACTATTATAAACTGACTTGGACATCCACAAAGTTAATGCGAAAGGGACCCATAATAAGGGGGAAGCGGTTTAAGGGGCAGATTTATCAAGGGTCGAAATGAAAATTAGAATTTTTAAATTCGAATTTCAAGCTATTTTAATGTGCTTCGACTAGGGAATAGTCCAAATTCAAATTGAATTAGAAAAAAATTAGAAAATTAGAATATCGAAATTTATCATATACTGTCTCTTTAAAAATTCGACTTTGACTAGTCGCCATCTAAAACCTGCCGAAATGCTGTTTTAGGCTATGGGGGTCCTCCTAGCACCTATTTGGTGTCATTTGGTGAAAAATCAAAGTCTTTTTTTGGAAAAAACTTAGATTCTAATTCGATCGAATACTATCCGAACTCGAATCGACTGATCAAATACAGCTTATTCACCTGAAGTTAAAAAAATAAAAAATTTTTATAAATTTCATTTGGTCTTTTTTTTATTCGAATTTCAAGGTGATTGGAGTTTAAAAAAAATTCCCATCACCTCGAAATTCGACCCTTGATAAATCTGCCCCTAAGTGTTGCAAAAAACAACATTATAAATCACTACACATTAGAGGGGTGGTTCAAGTATAAGTTAACTTTTAGTATGTTATAGAATGGCCAATTCAAACAACTTTTCAATTGGTCTTCATTATTTACTTTTTTATATAGTTTTTGAACTGACCCCATTACTTACTAAAGTCTTTTGGGCTTTTTGGGGCAAAACTAAATTTGTTTGGTTTATTTTTGAAACTCAAATTTTTTGAGCCTGAATCTGAAAATCCACCATCTCAGACCTACAGAGGATGTGTATAAGTCAATGGCAGAGGCCCCTATCCAATTTTGACATTTCTGTGGTCTGCGCAATGAAGAAAAAATTGAATTTGAAAATAAAAAAATGTGATTGAAATTTTGCTGTGATTCACGCAATTCTTTTTACAGCGTACACGTGCACATCTTGTTGTTTTACCACAATTGCAATTTTTTTCTACTGATTTTTTAACAGTTTTATTTTAAAATCTAGCCAGGTTTTAGGTGGTGAGATTTTTATTTTAAATTATTTTAAAAAATAATGTGATTCACTCAATTTTTTTACTGCGTACATAAAAGTGTGCACATCCCATTGTTTCCCCACAATTTATTTTTTTCCTTGCAAGTTTTTCTTGAGATCAAGTTTCTCTAAAAAATGCAAATCTTTTGCTGTAATCGGTTTTCTCACTTTTATGACTCCCAGTCTCCCCACCAAGCAAAATAGGAGGGTTCAGTGTAGGAATCTTGATGTTGTAATCCTTTTAGATTAAGCTCATTGAAGTAGATTCACTAATCCCCCTATAATTGTACAGCGGCATGAGACACCGATTTGGGCTCCTCTGTCTCTTTTTTTGGGCAAAAGTTTGGAAACTCTTGTATCTTACTCCCACTCGCAGGCATGCTTGAGACCCGAATTTTCCCTTGACATGCTTTAGGGGCTTCTCCTCTAGGGGTGATTACCTTCATACTTGGTGGCACTGTCCCATTGTTTCATCCCTTTGGACTGAGTTATTTCATATGACCTCCCACTGCACCTACTGTTGAATCAGCATTCGCATTCCTACCTAACCCTAAGCTTGCATTAAAGCCAAGCAAACTTCTTCTCAAATATTAGCAGCTACTTGCTGGATCGTTGCATTGTATTATCTACCCCCCCCTCTCTCCATATACTACTTTGGTTAAAGATAGGCTTAAATGTGTGTATTCAATCAACTCATATCATATCACTTTGGATCTTGACCTTCACATTGCTATTTGGTCACCATGGGATCATTTCCTTTTGAATGTGATGTGATAGCTGAAATGTCCATATTGAGATTGTTATCTGCATGTTTTATTTCTTTTTTTAATTATTATTATTATTATTATTATTATTATTATTATTATTATCATTATTATTCATCTACATTAGATTTTGTTTTATTTGTACAAGGTAACTACATACATACATACATACATGTGTTGTGCTCTGCTATTCCTAATGTTTTCTCATTCCACTTTGCACTTGTAGGGGACTGATAAATGTATTCCCCATTTATAGTGCATTTCCTTAAGGTTTGGCTACTATGGGGGCCCTTAGTTTAATGGCAGGAGTAATTATTGCCACAACATGACCCCTAACATTAGTAAGGGGTAGCTTGATCCTGTCATCAGTCTCTCTAGGACTCTAGGAGAGAAAGCCAGAGTAGGGCTACCTGGATAAGCAGTTTTTGGCTCGACCAAAGAGTATTAGAAGTAATGATGTGCTGGTTGGGCTTTTCCCAACCAGCACCCGCCCACCACCCGTCCTCCCACTACCCGCGCCCGCCCAAGCCTGACTTCCGGATCTCTTTTATAGACCCGCACCACCCCACTGATGACGTCACAAAAGGGGCGGGATGAGAGGCACGCATCTATAAAAACTCAACCTGGAATTTGGAAGCCAGTATTTGGAAGAGCTCAACCCGCACCCACCCACAACCCGGAAACGATCGTGCGAGGTCGGCCTGAACCCACCCGACCCGTGGGTAGAGCCGTGGGTATCGGGCCAGCTCGCACATCGCTAATTAGAAGGGATTAGATCCCAAGGGCATTGTTGTCTAGTCAAGGAACCAGAGACAGGTAATAGGTCTAGATAGATAGATTCCCACCTGGGTTCCACTACAAGGTGTCCCTAGAGGAAACAGTAGAAATTCTGAGTGGACTACATACACCTCTATGTCAAGCTCTACAGAGAGAAAGCCAATGGTCTTTATTGTGAGTGTACACTGACTACTGTTCCATGATTGTGCTCCGTACAATTGCTATTCTTCTTTGTGGACTATTCTAATAAATCTGTTCTGGTTGATTGTTCAAAGAACAACTGGCGCCCAATTCTTTATTAATACATCTGCTTCCAGTGTAGTACAACCCGCCTCCACACCTTTTCAAGGGCTCACCCTCTGAGAATAAGAGGTCGCATCTGGCGCAAATATTGGGGTAAAGCTCATAGTTAGAGTAACGGCCTTATACGCTATTCCATTGTTTGTAACAATAATTGAAAAATGTTATAAATAAAGAGTTAGGTAGTGAGATTTTTATTTTATGAAAACTATTACAGAAAAAAAATATTTGCATTTTTTTCCATGAATCACGTGAATTTCAACAAAAATCACCACTCATTTTTTTTTTAATTCACACACAAACACAAAGAGACATACAGTATATCAGTGAGAAATGATGGCTTCTTCCCCTCTTAAAGGGGTGGTTCACCTTTAAGCTTATTTTTAGTATGTCATGGATTGGATAATTCTAACCAACCTTTCAACCTTTTCAAACCTTCATTGTTTATTCTTTATAGTTTTTTGACTATTTGCTTTTTTTCTTCTGACTCTTTCCAGATTTCAAGTTGGGGGTCACCGGCCTCATCTAAAAAGCAAATGTTCTGTAAAGCTACACATCTAGGGGCAGATTTATCAATGGTCGAATTGAAAATTCACATTTTTAAATTTGAATTTTAAGTTTTTTTTAGTGTAATTCAACTAGGGAATAGTCCAAATTAGTCCGATTTAGAGTTTAAAATTTTTTTTGAAAATTTATCATGTACTGTCCCTTTAAGAATTCAGATTTCGACTATTCGTCATCTAAAACCTGCAAAATTGGTGTTTTTGCCTATGGGGGACCTCATATAATCAATTTGGAGTTGTTTGGTGGACTTTTGAAAAAAGTCAAAAAATATGAATTGAATTCGAGTTTGCAGGTCGATCCTATTCACCCAAATTTAAAAAATTAATTTTTTTTAATAAATTACGATTGGTCGCTTTTTTTCTGAAATTTCGAGTTTATGGAAGTTTTTATAAACTCCCATAAACTCGAAATTCGACCCTTGATAAATATGCCCCCTATTGTTATTGCAAATTTTTATTACTCATATTGCAATTCAGGCCACTCCTATTCATATTCCAGTCTCTTATTCAACTCAATGGATGGTTGCTAGGGTAATTTGGAACCTAGCAACCAGATGGCTAAACTGAAGAGCTGCTGAATAAAAAACTAAATAACTCAAAAACCACAAATAATAAAAAAATACAACCAATTGTATATAGTCTCAAAATATCCCTCTTTACATCATTTATACTAAAAGTTAACTCAAAGGTGAACCAACCCTTTAATAAAATGGCAATTTCAGTTAATAATGTCTAACTTAACGTTGTCATTAATATTACATAAAATGCATCTTTTTTAAGGTTAAATAAATAAAATGAAATTATCATTTTAAAGTTCATCAAGTTAATTCCTGGAAGTACTGGCAAAATATGAAGTGATTGTTTTCCACCGAAAAAAACGTACAATTCCGCCCCAGAAAAAGGGCTCATTAAAGTACTTGACTTGTTTAAAGTCGTGATGGGCGAATAAATTCGCCAGGTGAGAATTTGCGGCGATTTTCCACGTTTCACGAATCTCATGGAAAAATTCGTCAGTGTAGCAGTTGATCACGCCAAAACCATTGTGCATCAACACTATTCAGATGCCCGTTGACTTTAACGCCTGCGTAAAAATTTACGCTAAGTTTCGCTAATTTTTTGCCGGTTCTCCAGTGAAATTCGCACATTTTTCGGTGAATCGAAATGGGAGAAATTCGCCCACCACTAGTTTAGAGTAATTCCTATTTGTTCTCTGATAAATAAAAATACTGGAATAATGTTCATTACAAAGCAAGGAAGAGGCTTGGAGCGTGGAAAGCAAACGAGCAGGTAAAGTTTATTAACCACTCTTGAAAGTAGAGAGAGTTTTAGTAGATGATAAATCTGCTGATATAAAAGCCACAACTGTAAAATTATCATTGTAAGTTTTGTGCACAATACATTGAATTTCCTTCTGCCTTAGTAACTTGGTCATCACCTTTTTATGCTGCTGTGGTTTAAGTTAATCACTTCGCTATTTCACTTGGATGGCAGAGACTCAAACACGTTGGCCCCGGACGATTAAAATAAAAAAAAATGAAATAAAAAAAAAACCACAACATCCCAGTTTTTATGATACGGCATTCCGATTGCTTGCGTATTTCAGAAAGGTAAAGTTACCAGTTCCAGAGCAATCAGTACATATTCATTTCCAAGCAACTCCCTTTAATCCTCTTGCTCTGCCACAATAAGAGCTGACAAGATGAAATAAAAACCGCCTTAAATCGGAGGCATACGGACGGTCTCGGCTGAAAATATTAAACGTATATTTCTCGGCACTCCCAAACACGCTTTACACTCGCTGGGAAATTTGCTAGAATAACGTGTATATGTTATTGTGACATTTAAGCGGGTGTTTTATAGGATAACATGAGTCAGTGAGGAAGGTTTGTACTGAGTCGGAAATTGCAAATCTCAATCACCTCTGCTCATCTGCTTCAGCCCATCTTTTATGCATTCTATTCCTTTTACTACACAGCAGCCACCAGCAAATCCTAATCAATGGTGTTCAGTGAGGTCATCATTTATAATAAAGGAGAACTAAAGCCTAACTAAAGAAGTAGCTAGAAATGTTGTGCACTATGTTTTGTGCTTCTGTACCAGCCCAAGGCAACCACAGCCCTTTAGCAGTAAAGATCTGTGTCTCCAAAGATGCCCCAGTAGCTCCCCATCTTCTTTTCTGCTGATTCACTGCACATGCTCTGTGCTGCTGTCACTTACTGAGCTTAGGGACCCACTCACAATATACAGTACACATAGAATAGAAATGTCACGATATAAGGCTGATTAGTAATTAATACACATCTTTGGCTATATTAAATATGGCATTTTTAACCATATTAATTTTTAGGGTTTAGTTCTCCTTTAAAGTCAATGGGCCTTTTTACATGCGGTGACTTTTTTTTTGGGCACATTTTTTGTTGCAGTGATTTTTTTTTTTCCTCTGCAACTTTTTGCCACAGTTTCGTGAAAAAAATTGCAGATGAGGAATTTCGCCAAGAATCAATGTCTGGTGAAAAAATGTGCTCATTACTGATACTATACCATACTCCTCATCATTCAGGTCACTCTTCCTTCTGGTTCCTTGTCAGGAAATTATAAATAAAGCAGGTGCCATGTGGGAAATGATACAGGCTTTGTGCCAGTTACACAATGGCTGTGTGACGCAGTGGCGGAACTACTGGGGGAGCAGGGGGCCCGCACCCCCTCAGGGCCCCCCGGCAGCTTGCGCGCCAATGAAATGTGCCAATGAAACGCATACGGAGGGGGGCGGGGGGGGGGCGGCTGCGAGTCATGCACCAGGGTTCGCACCCCTCTAGTTACGTTACTGGTGTGACGTTAGGTATCCCATACCCACAACTAACTCCAAGGTTCTGGTCTAAACCCGCTTTTCTGCCTGTAGCATCCACCTTTGGCTCTGAGTGGAACCCTCCGCTACTCAGATTCCGCCAGGTCTTAATGCAGGAGAACAAGGGAGAGAGTTCAGGGTGAGCAAGGGAACATATGTGGAACGGGGAGTTGGAGCGTGGTCAGGGACAGGTTGGGTCAATACAAAGCTGGATAACGTGCAGTACACATTTAAAAGACAGGAATGTAGTCAGGGTCACAGGCCGAGTCAGAATACCAAAACATGCAGTGCAGTGCAAAATCCAGAGACAGAAGCAACACAGGCTGGTTTCTAATACAAGGTAGAGGGTACAAATCAGGCTCCGGGAGAATGATCAGAAAAAAGGCAAGAGTCAGGACAGGCAGCAATCAGGGCAAGAATCAGGATCAGGCAAGGTCAAACACAGAATAACAAACTAGAATAGCACCCAGGAATTATCAGAATAATCTTACGTTGGTCAATGAGTAACAACCCAAGGCCCCTTTCAATTTTTAAATTTCGTGTGAAGGCGCGATGACATCATGATGCTGGCGCACATCAAACCTGGAAGTAGAGTCCTGCAGCGGGTCGGGTAACCTGTGGAATGAGGGTAGGATTTTCAGGTGCGGGTATACCCGCGGGTCTGCGGGTTTCGGGCCCGGTTGAAGGCCCCATCTAAATTTCTTATCTTATATTATATTGTCTATATTCTACTATTTGACAAAACTTTTTTCTGTCCCCGCCCACTTTTGATGATGCCACTTCCAGTTTGCAACAACACCACTTCCTGTTTGATGGTGGTCGGCGGGTTGTGTTGCGGATAAGGCAGTTGTGGGTCCGGGTCGGGTAGTGGATTAAAGAGGTTACATATGCGGGTTGTGGTTCGGGTCGCGGGCTGCAGGTTGTGGGTCCGGTCCATTGGGTCCGGGTCTTAGAAATTGTTTCCATGCAGGACCCTACCTGAAAGCACGCTAGACCCAAAGCTGCATCATCCCCACCGCCCCCTAGACCACCAGGGACATGTATATTCTTTACAGGCTGCTTAGGTTAGATTTTTGCTCCGGGCCAATCCAGAATCCTGCATTCAGCTTTTAATTGGGCTATTTGTTTGAAAATAAAAATGTAACTAAGCCATGGTCACACAACACAGGCACCCTCTGGAGCACAAAGGCCTCATCAATGTCTCATTAACAATTACCCAGGGGTGGTGGAGAAGAAACTAATTTAATTTAAAAAACTGTATTTAGAAAATAATTTGTATGGGCTGCTGAGAGCTCATGTGCAGATGCAAGTTTGTAGAAGATCCAATATTTTTTGCCAGTGCATTCAATGTTCCAGTTCTATTTTTATCTCCTTGACCTAGCTATGAAAGTACTGCGTGAAGCAGTTTCTAGAACTAGAAAAGAGTTGCGAGTACTGGCTGTGATGTCCTTAATGGACCACCTTGTGAGTAGTGTAACATCCAAACTCACTTCTACGTTGGCCCATTAAATCTCCCAGTTGTTTCAAATGCCAAATTACTGTAGCGTCAAATCATAGTCAATTGGACTGACAGGGTTCCGAGCACATAGAAGAATGCTGAGTGGCTGATATAAACAATTCACTGGGGATACAGAGACTTGTTCTAATATTAACTGCTAATAACTCCAAGCAGCCATTGCTGGCCATGAAGCCTTTATTAGAGATAACTGCATCTATTTCAGAGACAGAATTTGTCTGGAAGAGATGTTATTCCAGATCAATGCCATTAAAGGGAACATGTTTTCAAAAGCATCAGTTAATAGTGCTACTCCAGCAGAATTCTGCACTGAAATCCATTTCTCAAAAGAGCAAACAGATTTTTTTTATATTCAATCTTGAAATCTGACATGGGGCTAGACATTTTGTCAATTTCCCAGCTGCCCCCAGTCATGTGACTTGTGCCTGCACTTTAGGAGAGAAATGCTTTCTGGCAGGCTGCTGTTTTTCCTTCTCAATGTAACTGAATGTGTCTCAGTGGGACATGGGTTTTTACTATTGAGTGTTGTTCTTAGATCTACCAGGCAGCTGTTATCTTGTGTTAGGGAGCTGCTGGTTACCTTCCCATTGTTCTGTCTTTTGGCTGCTGGGGGGCGGGGACAGGTAGGGGGTGAAATCACTCTAACTTGCAGTACAGCAGTAAAAAGTGATTGAAGTTTATCAGAGCACAAGTCGCATGACTTGGGGCAGCTGTGAAATTGACAATATGTCTAGCCCCATGCCAGATATCAAAATTGAATATAAAAAAATCTGTTTGCTCTTCTGAGAAATGGATTTAAGTGCAGAATTCTGCTGGAGCAGCACTACTAACTGATTCATTTTGAAAAAAAAAATGTTTTCACCATGACAGTATCCCTTTAAGAAATGGCAGTTGTGTATTTGGTATAAAATGAGGTCAAAGTGTTACAGAGAAATTTCAGTTATTTACAGGAACATGTGCTATTGAAGCTTACTGAATCAAAACCCTAAATTCTCCATTATGTATATGTTTCTTATTGAGCCTTTAAAGATTGGGGGGGGGGGTCGGTAAAGACCCAATATCATGAAGTCCATATTTACATTGTTGATCCAGGTTAATGGTTTTTTTTAACCAACTACAGACTTTACATGTGGGCAATGGGAGAAGGCTGCACGTCACCAAAAACTTGGTAACTGCCAAAAACTGTGAAATTTAGTCAAAAAGCATTGGGTCAATGGGAAGACTCTATTAGCTCTTTAATACATTTACTATCTTGTGAGAGAAGACTGTTTCCACTATGCTACAACAAAAGAATCCCATGCTGCCAATTTCTACTAAAAGTGGTACTTGAACAGGTTTTTAGATTGAGAGGGGGGAGGGCTTTGGGGCCATTGGATGATGTGGATTTGTTACGGACGGAGTCCCACACCCAGAACACATTCCACACCAAACAGGAGAAGAAGTACAGATTCAGTAAGTGAGAGAATAGTCAGGGTCACAGGCCAATTCAAAACACACCAATATCGAAGTACAAAACATGAAACCAAGAGAGTAGTCAACAATGAGTAATGGTCAGGAGAGGCAGCAGACTAGATGAAAACAGGGACAGGCAGGGTCAGCAACAACTCAGTACACACAGTAGAAAGCTCCCAGAACCTTTACGTTGGGCAAAGTACAAATGGTGCCTGCACCCTTAAATATTTGAATTTTGCACCAGCGCAATGACGTCAGGTGCAAAGGCGCCGAATGAACCCGAGTGCCAAGCGAACCCAGAAGTAGCGGCACACATCATGAAGGGGCAGAAACAAGTGGTGGGCATTCCCTGTCTAGGTAACATCCTTAAAGGATGGCAAGGGGTACTTAATATTAACGTTAATTTTTTTGGGGGGGTTCTTGGTAAAACAGAATGAATAGTGAAATTCTAACACAGATTCATGAAAATTATTGTTATTGCGGAGACGTGAATTTTGCTCTAAAACTGTACAAGTCAAAAAAAGTTTGTTCATCCCCAACTATGAACAGTGGTAGTAATTAGTATTCTCGACAGGTGGATGGTGCTTAAACTATTTTAATATTTTAAAGTATTTTGAATTCTAAACCATTTTAATTATTAACGCTAGGAATGAGCGAAATATTTTGCCGCGTTTTTGCAGTGAAAACATGTGCATAGACTCTAATGTATAGTAAAAAAAACTGCTGCACAGTTTGAAAAATGTTGTGTGAAAAAAGCCCAATGACTTCAATGAATAGCAATGAATATATAGTACAAAAAAAAAATTTGAAAATGTTTGAAAAATCTCTTAAAATGCCCTTTGTCGATGACAAATTTTTTGCTGTTTCATAAATGGGTCCGATTCGGCCACCACTAGTCAACAGCTTAAAGGGGAATTATTGCGAAAATGAAAATTTTAAATAAGCTTTTTATATAAGCTTCATCATACTGAAATAAGAAACTTTCTAAATACAATCAAATAAAAATTCTGCATTGTTTCTGAAATAATTCACTAACCCTCTCTCAGCATCTGTTTCTCTTCATTCTCTCTTCATGCAGCAGTTGGGTGTCAGATATTCATTGACAGTTAGATCCAATATATCTTATAGGGGGGCTCCTTTTGCCTAGAAGATGTATTAGAGCTCACTCAAATAACTGATTCCAGTACAAACAAAATCTAACAAAATAACTGCCTTTTGCACAAATTCTGCATGTAGAGAGACATAGGGGGGAATTCACAAAAGTGTCGGGAACGAAAAAATGTCTTTAAAATGTCGTAGAAAGTGTCGTAGCAACAGCGGACAAATTCACAGAGCATTTCTCCGCCAATTTTCCGACATGTGCGACACTTTTTAATTAGTGTCGTTAAAAGTGGGCGTGGTATTTTCGGCACCACTTTTCCCGACATTTTTATGAATTACTCGTAAACTCATTTTTTTTTTACCGACAATTTTTCAGACACTTTAGGCTCTCCAAAATGAAAATGTCAGACAAATTGTCGTTTAAAAAGTCTTGGTAAATGTCGTTTGTACGATGAAAAGATATACGACATTTTAGAAAATTGTCAGACTTACGAGACATTCAGAGATGGGAACATCTGCCTTTGTGAATTTGCCGTTCATACGACATTTTACAAATTTGTCGACCGCCACTTCTGGGTTACTTTTTTTACCGACACTTTTGTGAATTCTCCCCATAATGTCTGGTGATTTAATAGAGTGAGCTCTAATACATCTTCTAGGCAAAAGGAGCCCCCCTATAAGATATATTGGATCTAACTGTCAATGAATATCTGACACCCAACTGCTGCATGAAGACAGAATGAAGAGAAACAGATGCTGAGAGAGGAATAGTGAAGATAAACTTGATTATTTCAGAAACAGGTACAGAATATTCAATTGATTATGTTTAGAAAACGTCTTATTTCAGTTTGCTGAAGGCAAAATACTAAATTCTCATTTTTGTTCTCCTTTAAAGACAAAACAGACAACTATGATGCTGTAACTCAGTAGTTTCCATATTGTGAGGCAAGCCCCCATGCCTTCTTGTTTTGTTTGTATGCGCCCCTTTAGACTCCATGGTGAGCTTTGATTCTTCCAGCTATGGCATTAAATATTTCCTCAGTTTGTACTAATGTTCATCTATTCCTGGATATCCCAGCCTGTCTTTGTTCTTTCCTTATCTATTTTATAAGAAACCACTATCGCTCCATTTGTAGCTGGGACTTCAGCCCAAACTTGCAGTTGGCCCCTTATTTGAAAGAGCCGAGCCAACAACTCCAATTGATTCAGTGAATTGGCAATTTCCGCCAACTAATAGACTGGCGCATTTCTATCAGCCACCAAATTAACAAGATCACTGGTTTAATTAATCAAGTCTGGCTCTTGTCCATGTGTAACAACATTAAACATTCCTCTATGGTCCCAGCAGGGTCTTTTTATTTAGCAAATTATCGCAGTTATTTTGACTCTTTTTATTAATGGTTCCTGGTCATATTATCTTCTCCAGTGTTTTATCTACAGTATATTCTACCACTGCTATTTGCATTCTAACACCAATCAGTTCAACTACCGCTAGTGCTGTCTTTCAGGAGATCTATAGAATATTAAAATTCAACAAAGGTTGCCGGAATATTAATGTAACGGGAATGATCAATCTGACAAAATAACACACCATTACAACAACCATATGTCAGTGCATAATAACCTGACGAGAGAAGAGAGACATAAAGGCAATATTTTTTTGGACAGATGGTTATACTTCAAGCATGTCCGTTTCCAATGTAAGTAATTTTCTCGAATGGCTCTGTTATAAAATGATGATTATTAGTTCAATAGAAGAACCCAACACAGTATCAGGTAGCGTCCTACAAAATAAGAATGCCCTTGTGGGTTGATTTTTTAAAATTGCCTCTGCAGTGAGCAAGCACCGTTTTATAGATGAGTCCTGTAGCTCAACTAATGTACTGGTATGTTTCTTAATAAAATATATGAATACAGGTATGGGACCTGTACCCGGATAATGGATCGTTCCATAATTTGGGTCTTCATGCCTTAAGTCTACTAGAAATTCATTTAAACATTAAATAAACCCAATAGGCTGGTTTTGCTTCCAATAAGGATTAATTATATCTTAGTTGGGATGAAGTACAAGCTACTGTTTTATTATTACAGAGAAAAAGGAAATCATTTTTAAAAATTTGGATTATTTGGATTAAATGGAGTCTATGGGAGACAGCCATTCCATAATTCAGAGCTTTCTGGATATCGGGTTTCCGGATAAGGGATCCTATACCTGTATTTGACTTCTGATCACGTCATCGGTTTACTATGCCAAAATCATACCTTCCATATTCTTATTTCATTTTATTTTTCATATTCAGGTTTATTCATTTTTTTTTTTTTTTTTGTAAAATTTGTTTGTAGAAACAATTTATAATTCTACTCGATCACATCACCATAGTTATATAAAAAAAACGTTAATCTGACAACTCTAGGGTGTGGTCATGTGGCAATGAAAATCTCATTATTTCATTCATTTTTACAAAATCAAAAAGACTAAAACAAAAATAACTCAGAAGTTGAAAACAAAGATGCTTGATGGGTTTTGTTGACAAATTCTATCAATAAATCTAAAAAAATTCAAGTTTGGGAAATTTTAATAAAAATTGGAGGATGCATACATTTTTTTTGGAGCACCTGGACTTTCAATTTTCCCTGTTTGCTGTGAGTTAATCATCTGAACTAGTGCCAATAGAAATCACTGGACATGTAAATAGGAGTCAATATGAATAAAAATCCATTGATATGGTGGAGAGAATAAATTGTATATCCCATAGGAAACCAAGGATGTCAGAAGGCCTTGAATTTAGAATTTCACATACATTTTCTATATCTATGTAATCTGCAGGGCTGGGAATTAAACCTGTATACACTAAAAAAAAAAACTCCTTCTAGTATTTGTAAAGAATTTTCCCATTAATGCAGTGACCCTCTCATCTGTTATTCAGATATGTGACTGATTATCCAGGCTTTTCCGGATAATAGATCTTTCTGTAAGTTGGATCATCATTAGTGATTGGCAAAATTCGTGAAACGGCAAAGAATTTGAGAAAGTCAATGGGCATCAAAATAATTCTGACGCGCGTCAATTTTGGCCATCGGCAATTTTTATACACATGACTGGCGCAAATGCATTAAAGTCAATGGGCATCTGAATCATTTTTGTGCTCGACAATTTTGATGCGCGTGACTATTTTGACGCATTTCAAGTTTTTTTTTTGACGCAGTGGATTTTTCACAAAATTGACGCCACATTTTCTCTTGCTGTGAATTTGCAGAGAATTTGTGTCTGACGTATTTATTCGCCCATCACTAATCTTCATCCCTTAAGTCTACTAGAAACTCATGTAAACATTAAATAAACCCAATAGGCTGGTTTTGCTTCCAATAAGGATTCATTATATCTTAGTTGGGATCAAGTACAAGTTACTAAAATGTGGATTATTTGGAAAAGAGTCTATGGGAGGCAGCCTTTCCATACTTTAGAGCTTTCTGGATAATGGGTTTCCAGATAATAGATCCCATACCTGTATTGAGATTGTTGCCGAAATGTTCTGCGACTAAAACCTCTAGTTTGCCATTGTTCCCAATAAAAAAAATCTGTATTCTAGTCTTCTCAGTAAATATAGACACAAATTTGGGCCTCCTAATCCCTTGACTCAAGGCAGAGTCCTATGCAAATAAGGAATCCTTATGGTCAAACCACATATTTGGTTTTGGAACTAAAGGCTTAGCTTCTAGTGATGTAGTCCTTTATTTATTTAGTGACCTGCAAGTAGATATTGAGCATTGTCCCACCAACAACAATGGAAGCATTCAAATTGCTATGGAGCACAGCCGATGACCCAAAAAGGCACTGGTGGTTGTTATTTTCATGGTATTGATGGATCCAGGCTATATATATAGCACGTTCCATCCTCAACCATCCCACACATGCAATGCAAAGATATCTGATGTACTGATGTAACGTTTATTAAAACCCCTCCGTGGGCCATATGCCTTACAAATGTCTAGTTCAGAAAAGAGGACCATTGGTTATTTAAATAAGTAATTTAAATAAATAGTGATGGGCGAATTTGTGCAGTTTCGCTTCGCCGAAAAATTAGCGAATTTCGCGCGAAATTCGCGAAACGGCGAAAAATTCGCGAGACGACGCCGGCGCCCGTTTTTCGACGCCGGCGCCCGTTTTTTCCGCGAATTTTCGCGGCCGTTTCGCGAATTTATTCGCCGACGGCGAATCGCGCAAATTCGCCGCGGATTCGCGCCTGGCGAATAAATTCGCCCATCACTATAAATAAATAATTCAACGGAACTTAGTTTGTTCTAAAGATTTTTTCATTTCACTTGTTTGTCGAATTCCGGATATAAAGTTGTTTTCGTGTTTTTAAAAATCACAAGAAGTGTTGTATGTGTTATTTCTAGAACCAGAAGTCTGGCCAGAGATATTGATCACAAAGGTATAGCATTCATATTGCCCCATGCCCCTGTGCCAGCACCTATCATATTACCCCCTATTGTACCTGTGCCAACGGCAGTCAATCCCTCAGATTGCCCCTAATCTGTATTATAAAACAAAAGATCCATCATATTGTTACCCCCAATCTGTAGCTATGTCAGCGGCAGCCAAAAAATCCATCATATTGCCCCTTATTTGTACCTGTGCCAGCGACAGCCAAAAATTCATCATATTACCCCAAATATCTGTGTACCTGTGCCAGCAGACACTTTATTGCCCCAAAATTGTGAAAATCAAAAATTTACACCACGTGTCAAAAAAGTTGCTGCCGTTAAAGTCAATGGGCATCGCAATTTTTTTGACGCTGGCGAATTCTCACGGGAGATTCACAAATTTATTCGCCAGCGGTGGAACGTGAAAATTCGCCGCAAATTTGTGCCTGGCGAATAAATTTGCCCATCACTAGAAATAAGATATATATATCTAAAAGGGCAGCCAAGTTTGGGAGTTTTACTTTGAAAGCAGCAAGTAAGTTGCAGGTAAAACTTAGTCCCTTTTGTAAAATGTATAATTAAGCAATAGAATTCTTAATGAATCAGATGAAAATTAAGCGTAGGACTGGCCAGATATGGGATGACTTTGACGTAGTTGTTCAGCTTAAATATATTGCAATATATGGACAAACAATCCCTGTGTTGTTTAAAGGGTAAGGTATTTTTCAGTAGCAGTAGCACAAAATGTCTCTGTCTTTGAAAGACATATATATATATATATATATATATATATATATATATATATATATATATATATATATTACGAATGTCACCAAATCTGGCAACTTTTACTTAATGTGGTTGTTTATAAACTGGACTCAGTATATCTTGCATAATTCATTAGGGCCCTATTTATTAATCACCAAGGAGTAAAATTGCTCAACTTTGATCAAATGACAAAATTATTTGCTTCAAACTTCTGCCATTTGTAAAACTTCTGTTTTGTTGTAAATGCGTAATTTGCAACACTTTTCTTCAATCTCCCTATTTCTAGAGAACTTTAAGTTCAACTAAGATATAATTAATCCTTATTGGAAGCAAAATCAGCCTATTGGGTTTATTTAGGGGCAGATGTATTAAAGGTCGAATATCAAGGGTTAATTAACCCTCGATATTCGATTGGCGAATTAAAATCCTTCGACTTTGAATATCGAAGTCGAAGGATTTTGCGCAATTTGTTCGATCAAACGATCGAAGGAATAATCGTTCGATCGAACGATTAAATCCTTTGAATCGAACGATTTGAAGGCTTTTAATCCATCGATCGAAGGATTATCCTTCGATCAGAAAAAACTTGGAAAGCCTATGGGGACCTTCCCATAGGCTAACATTGACTTCAGTAGCTTTTAAGTGGCGAACTAGGGGGTCGAAGTTTTTTCTTAAAGAGACAGTACTTCGACTATCGAATGGTCGAATAGTCGAACGATTTTAAGTTTGAACCGTTCGATCTGAAGTCGAAGGTCGAAGTAGCCAATTTGATGGTCGAAGTAGCCAAAAAAAACATTCGAAAAACTATTTTTCCTCTATTCCTTCACTCGAACTTAGTGAATGGGCCCCTTAATTTTCACATGATTTTCTAGGCATGAATATCCAAATTACTGAAAGATCAGTTATCCGGCTAACCCCAGGTCCTGAGCATTCTGGATAACCGGTCCCATACACCATAAAATAATGTGCTTTGCCCCTGCTTTTATTGGATATTTACTGAACAATTACTTGCTACTTTAAAATATTTAGGGGCCGATTCACAAAGGGTCGAATATCGAGGGTTAATTAACCCTCGATATTCGACTGGGAATTAAAATCCTTCGACTTCGAATATCGAAGTCGAAGGATTTTAGCGCAAATAGTGCGATCGAACGATCGAAGGATTATTACTTTGATCGCTAAAATCCTTCAAATCGACCGATTCCAAGGATTTTAATCCAACGATCGAAGGAATATCCTTAGATCGTAAAAAGTTAGCCAAGCCTATGGGGACCTTCCCCATAGGCTAACATTGAGTTCGGTAGCTTTTAGATGGCGAACTAGGGGGTCGAAGTTTTTCTTAAAGAGACAGTACTTCGACTATCGAATGGTCGAATGGTCGAAAGATTTTTAGTTCGAAGTCGTAGTCGAACGTCGTAGTAGCCCATTCGATGGTCGAAGTAGCCCAAAAACACTTCGAAATTCTAAGTTTTTTTACTTCGAATCCTTCACTCGAAGTTAGTGAATCGGCCCCTTAATGTATGGGGATAATGTAATAACAAGGGCACATTGTGATCATGGCTACTAATTCATTACAACCAGAAAATACTCGGCTACTAAAGGTAAACCTTGCACCTTTTATTGCAATACAGCCGTAATATCTTAAAAAAAAAAGGCTTCTCTTCCATTCAGAATGTGGAAACCATCTCTTTTCTGCAGTTTCCAAATCTCAAACGGCAATAATATTTCTGCTAGAGTCGGAACACGCTATGAATTTATTGTTCTGGCTGTCAGGCCTAAGGATTTATGTAAATGTACAGAAAGGGAAGAGCGCTGTCTAACAGGGAACCTGTACGGTGGATAAGAAATTGGCCGGATCGCAACTTTTTCGAGAAAAGATTTTAATGGCAGTTGTTGACATTTCAAGCACCCGTTGAAAACAAGACTTTAACATTTGCACTAGCCATGGAGTCTTCTAATGATGACGTTATTAATCTATTGAAAAAAATGCATTTTTAGAAGAGGACCAAGCGCTTGCTATTTAAAAAGCCGTTAACATTTAATATAATGATCAGTTCTCCGCAAACGGCAAGAGGAACCACCGTACACCCTGAATAAAGAGCACAGGGGATTTAGTATTTAAATGAACGTTAGTAGTAATATAATTGCCTCCTTCAGACCTTGATCAGTTGTGCAATTAATCACGTTGCGCTTATAATAAATTACACCATTCTCATTTATTTGCTGTTGAAACTGATCGACTGGAGAGATTTTGGGGAATGGATTTCAGGATAATTGCGCTGATTGTGAATCGAATGCACATTTATTTATTTGGTCGATGCCCTGGAAGTCTTGCCAAGTGCTCAGGAACAGGTTTATTTGGTAAAAAAAAACGGCAGATAAATGAATTGTAGAAAGAACAGAGAGATTTCTCGCTTTTTTTAAACCTACAGGTACAAATGTAAAAATATCAGCTCAGTGTAAATTGGTTCTTCTCCAATGTAAATTGGCCCAGTATGAAAAGCTTAGAAAGAAAGCACTTGGCTGCATGGACTTTCTAAATGGGTCAGTAGCATTATTATTACATTGTTTAAAATGTTGTTTTAGGACATGTACCCACGAGAGTTTGATCATTTAGTTGCTGTGTCGTGCACCCCAATGCTGCCAACTTTGTTGTGTTATAGTGTGATCCTGTACCCATAGCAAATAACTGTGTCTCTTGTTGGTACACAACAGTTCTAAGCACAGTGCCTAGAGACAAATTTATATAAAGGCCCCGAGGGCCTGTGCCTAGGGTGGCACGGTTTTGAGGGTGGCCCATTTTCTACATTTTTGTTTGTTTTTTCAACCACCCCACCCTCCGCCATGGATTTCCATAGGAAATCTGGTGACAGAGCTGAGGGGAAGAAGGGGGTGAGGAAGCACGCAGAAGTGATGTCACACGGTGGCATCACTTCCGCTGAATATGGTGTGTGAATTCATGCACACAGCAACATCACACAAGCTGATGTCACTCGCACAACGTAAGTGTCAGGCTCTGCTGGGATTCGAGCCAGGAACCTTTGGTTGGAACCTTAACCATTGGGCCAGGTGAGCAGCATGTAGGGTTGCTCACTATATATTACCTGGCCGTTGCAGCCCCAGCCCAACAGCAGCTTGATTGGTTGCAGTCAGCCAATCAGGGCTGACTCTGTCCTATTTAAGGCCAGCCCTCCGAACACTCCTTGCTGGAGCATTATTGGCCTTCCTAGTACAGTGGCAGTGCCCCTAGCTAGGATGTTCCAGCTCTTGCCCTTTTTGCCCTGTGATTCTTCCTTGCCTTGATCTGCCTTGTCCTTCCCTGTCTTGCCTTGCCTTATCTTGTCTGAACCCTTCCCTGTCTTGTCCTGCCTTGTCCTGTCCTGAACTGTGTATTGTTTACCTTACCCTGATCTGCCTTGCCTTCCCCTTCTGGTTCTTCTCCAGCTCTGCTTTTAACCTTGCCTCAACCTTGCCCTGTCCTGCTTTCCTTGCTATTCTGTATCTTGCTCTGCTTCTCATTTCAAACCTTTCCCTGCCTTGACCTTGTACCGACCTTGCCTTGCCTGTTCCTGATTCTTGCTTCCTGACCCTGCCTTGTACCTTGTACCCCCTCATCTCATCTGTATTTTGCTCTGCCTTTTCCTTCCTCTCCTGCTATATACTCCAGTTCTCTCCCTCTATCCACTCCAGTCCTCTCCTGCTCCAGCTCTCTTGCTACTCTGTCCCAGTCTGACCCGATCTTCGCCCGCACCATCATTTCAGTCAGCCCATTAAGTCTGTTCCTGTCCTGATCTTCGCCGTCTCCGTCCTGTTCTGCTCTGACCTGTTCCAGTCTGACTCATCGCCCTTGTCACCCCATTCCTGCTTTTCTTTGCCATGTTCCCTTTGGCACATACTGCTCCTGCCTCAAGGACTCAACCTTCCCTCATCAGCCTCCACAGCACCCCCTACCTAGTCCTTGACAGTAAGGGAGTGTTTAGGTCCAATGTCTAGGGCAGCATCGAACCTAAATACAGTCCTGACAGTGCCATGTTATGTTACCCACAATCCAGCATTTTTCCGATGATTCCAGCATCATTGCCACTGTCACAGTCACTGAAGCTTCACAAAAAATGTACAATGAATAATTATGTATCACAAACAAAAAAAAACAACAGCACAACACAGAGCTATAGGAACATTGCAATGTTTAATTAAAATACCTTCTCACACATGGAGAGATTTAAATCCACTTTTCTGCACAGATTTCATATAGCAAGTAGGAACTGAATTTTTGTTAATTAAAACTATAGATCACAGATCCAAAGCAAGGCATTTTTTTTTATTGAACTCATGTTAAACGCCGGTTTATATGACTCATTTAACTATGAAATTACATTATTGGCAACTTCACTGGTGACGTTTAACACCTATCTTTGTAAATCATCTCTAAAAATATCAATACCGGATTTTACGTTTTCCCTCATTTTATACCATTTTTTGTGGTCCCATCAATATAAAATGTATAATGCATTTTCCTGGTTTTACATTTTCCCGAATTTTTCACAATTTTTTCTGGTCCCCTGGAAAACGTCAAATGCTAAGGCAGAGACCAGTAACAGGCCAGAAGTCAGGGCAGGTAGCAGGCAAAGTCCAAAAGGCAGGCTGAAGTCAGGGCAGGCTTATATAGGCTAACAAGGTTGGATGAGGAAAGGGAGCAGAATGAGCATTAAAGAATGGGAACAACAAAAGTGTTAAAATCCCCAGTGGCTCAGTTAGTTAGTGCTGCAACAATCAAGAGATCAGATATTGGTACAAAAGCATAATCTGCCCCTTTACAGCAAGCTTTCTCCCATACACCTGGTCACACCCACTATCTGCCAAATCACATCCACGTACTAAGCTGTCCCTCTTTATCATCATTACATCTATATAGACAATTTGCTAGGGTGGCATGCTTTTGGGGGAGTCCCTCGGGGTGCCTATTTTATTAAAAAAAAAAAACAAAAAAAAACCCCCACCTCCGCCACCCTCCTCTATAGAAAATCGAGTGACGGAGCTGAGCGGGTGAGGGGTAGGGGGTACACTACACAAGTGACATAACACGCACGGCACTCTGATGTCACTTTCGCTGAATATGTCACATGACGTCAGCTCACATGATGCGCGCCGATCAGTGACATCAGTGCGCATGACATAGGGGCGTGTTTAGGTCCCAGCCCGGACCAAATCCAGAATTCAGTTTGAGAATTCTTGTGCCTGACTGAACTCAATCTGATGCAAATTAGGGGCAGGAATGGAAATTACTTGACTTTTCATGGCAAAACATGGAAGTAAAAATGTTTTTTTCTATTTTTTGCATATGCAAATTAGGATTCGGATTCGTTTCAGTATTTGCCCGAATCTTTCACAAAGGATTCATGGAGTCGGCCGAATTCCAAATACTGGTTTTGATGCATCCCTAGATGCTTTACCAACCTCTTGGATGTTGCTCCCAGTGGCCTCAAAGCAGATGTTTATTTTTGAATTCCAGGCTTGGAGGCAAGTTTTTGTTGTATAAAAACCATGTGTTTTGCCAAACAGAGCCTCTTGTAGGCTGCCAGTCCTCATAGGGGCTACCAAATAGCCAATCACAGCCCTTATTTTGTAAGAGCCAGGAACATATCTTATGATTGTGTTGCTTCCCAACTTCTTTTTTTACATCTGTGGCTCATGGGTAAAAAAACGTTAAGGACCTGATACAGACAATACTGCACCCCCGCTCCTACACATAAAGGCAAAAAAGAACAGAAACAATGCGTTCATGAAGGATTTCACTCATCCAGGTCATGATATACAATGTCTAGTAGTGACAAGCCTAAACCAACTGGACTTGCTGAGTGACTTGACAAGTTTATTCAGCAAGTCCAGTTGCTTTTGACCCATCACTACTAGCTATTGAATATATATATAAATAAAAGTCAAGAGCTCGTGCACCACCAAACCAAAAGAAAATGCCTGGGTGCTGGTCATAAACAGGTATGCAAATAACAAAATGAAACCGCACTCCAAGGTCTTTGGTGAAAAAAAGGTGCTTGACTTTATTACAACGTTTCGGCTCCTACACTCGTTCCACTTCCTGTTCCTTGGAGTGCAGTTTAATATCTATATATATATATATATATATATATATATATATATATATATATATATATATATATATATATATATATATATATATATATATATATATATAAAACAAGGGAAAGTTGTGCTCACCACTATTTTTTAAAACCATTAGGCGGGGGTGCAATGAGGCTGTGACCACAAAATACATATAGACAAATACAAGGTTCCTCTGCACTCAACCCATTATCAATATATTTAAGAGACATTTTGTGCTACTGCTACTGAAATATATATATTCATCTGGGAGGGAACAAAGGATAACTACTTATAAGCAAAGTACATCCTCCCTTTAAATACACTGCGGAATTACTGAAGAAAAAAAAAACAGTGACAAATCCCTGGAAATTTTCTTCCTCACATATCAAGCTGAAAATGGCAAAGAAAAGAGAGCAATTTTATATCATAAGCTGGAAGGAAAAAAAGAAGCGAATGGACCTTTAACAAATTTACGGATGAGTCAAGAAGAAGTAGCGAGGGAACAGTTAAATCAACAGGAATCGGAGCCAAGATGGCATTCATTCAACTGTATTTCACTTGCTTAGTTCAGCATTAGCCAGACCACTAGAGGAAAACATTTCTCTCTGGCTGAGGAAAAGGCAAAAGAATACTGATTGAAATGGAACATTATTAAATCCAAATACTGTTTAAAGTGGGACATCTTGGGGATTTTGTTTGAATAAGGTGCCAAGAGATGCAGTCTTACGGTATCTATTGATGAAACATAACTGTGTTAAACAGCAACTTAAAATCAACACCCCCCATACCTTAAGGACTCTTGAGATGACCTATTTATTTTTTAGTGCCCAGTACAAGGATTCAACCACTGCACACCAAACATGTCTACATATCTATTTGTTTTTATCCTGTAGAACTATGGCTGCCCCAACCCCCCTACCAACAAAAACACTATAGAACTTGGTTTGTTAACAGTTTTGTTTTTATATAGGCCACACAAGGAATACTCCAGATGTCCAATCCAGCCGCCCTACTAATTGAATGGTTTCCAGTTGGTCCCACCATGAAGGCCACAATAGCACAGGAATTTAGCCAAATGACCACATCAACGGTGCAACCCATGATGGCCAATGCGGTTATGGCTGAATGTGCAGACTTCATGAATTAGTTTAACAACACGTTAAGTAAAATTAGATGATATTATATTTCATTCAGTCATGTAGGATACTATACACAAGAAGCCTTTTTGACTATATGTACAAAAACACAAATGGGTTATTCTCCTGATTACTAGGATTGGAACCAAAAACATCCAAGACCACATTGGTCTGCGATGTCCCCTCTCCACGACGATCATCCCCATGGTGACCCCAAAGTGCAGCAACCTCATCAGAACTTGTCTGCTGCAGGGGTATTTAACTCCAATCTTGATGCTCCTCCCCCTCAATGTCTCGTGCCCATGGATGTTCGTGGAGCCTTCCTGTTGCCAGCTGTGGTCCTCCAGTGAGATCTGCCTTGCCTGCCCCTAGGTACCTCTTTTACACACCTTCTATACTGTACACACTCTATACCCTTAGGGGGCTATGTATCAAAGGTCGAATTTCGAATTGATGTGAATTTTTTTTACACTAATAAATTTGAATGTACTCACAACTCAAATGGGATTTTATTTACGAAATAACTTGAACATCTAATATTTGAGCAAATAGTCCGGAATCGAATTCGAATCAAGTTTTCCTCTAAAAAAAAAAAGATCAGGAAGGCAATTAAAATATTCAAATGGTTCAACAGACCATTGACTTGTACATGAACGCAGCAAGTTTTCGGTGGCGAATATTCGAATTAGAACTGTTTCCATGGTCGCGATGTGATAATTCTCACATTCAAATTTACCATTGTGTTGGTGTTTTAAATGTGAAATTTGTGAGTTTTGACACAAAAAAAATTGAAATTTGTGAGTTTTGACACAAAAAGAAATTTGAAAATTCAAATTTACCATTCGAACCGTAATAAATCTGTCCTTACTGTATATTTTTGCTTAATTAGATTTTTTTTTCGGTTTTCCACTTTTGTCTACTTAGTTGTGCCCCCAGACATTGACCACTTGCTAACACATATACACACACTCATACACACACAAACACCTTTTGCAAGTGTACACACATACTGTACATATTTTTTACTTTGCCTTTATTTTTATTTTCTAGTTCTTGCCTTGCTTTTGCCTTACACAACGTTTTTTATTTATTTTTATTGCATTTTAGTGATTTTATTGAGTTTTCAGTTCTGGGTTTTTTGTTTCATTGCATTCTCAGTGATTTTATTGCATTTTATATTTTGTGTTACTGTTCATTTACTGGCTTTTGCTTATTTTTGCTTTTTCTTGATTGTAGTTAGACACCATATTCACTTTATATGTTTTATCGCATATTCAGTGATTTTATTGCATTTTTAGTCGTGTGTTGCTGTTAATTTACTGGCTTTTGCTTGTTCCGGATTGTTCTTCATCTTGCCTGATATTGATCTTTGATTGTTCTTGATTGTATTTGAATTTTGTATTTGAATTTTAAATTTTCAGTTCTGTGTTGCTCTTTATTGCTTTTTTTTAGTGCTTGCTTTAGTTGTATTTCGCTAGTGGACAGCATTTTAGTGGTATCAGTGGTTTTATTGCATATTCAGTTTGTTGTTGATTAGTTGTTTGTGCCCATAAAATTTATGTTGTATATTGTAATTACTGATCAGGTATTTTATTTGGTATTGACTGTAAGTGATATAGAATAGTGAGACAGGTTTGTGTTCCAGAAAGTTCCAGGGAGTTCAAGATATCGGGGGGGGGGGGGGTTAGGCTTATTTTTCTTTGCCATATTTGTTTCTATTCATTGTTCACTGATCTAGGGTATTCAGTAGCGTTCCTAGAGGGGGGCGGCACTGGTGCGTGACAGCCGAATTTTAGTGGCGCGCTGTGCTGCCAGGGGGATTTCAGTGGCGTGTGTCGATGCCGGGGGGCCCTGAGGGGGTGCAGGCCCTGGCCTGCTAGCACCCCTGCTCCCCCGGTAGTTCCGCCACTGAGGGTATTCAGGTTTACAATCCAAATAAGTGCACAAGTATGTGAGACAGTTGGTACAGGTACAATCACAGGTCCCCAATAATTTGCAAAAATGGGGGTGTTAAAATCCAAATAAATTGGTTTTCATTTGAAACCACCCTAGTATGCTTGACTCCTCTTGACTAAATCATCACCAAAACCAAACATGCATCTGAGTTTACACATTAGAATACTTTGAAGTTCATGATGAGTACTGCACACTGCACAATGTATCATACGTTACCCCACATCAGGAACATACCTGGCTAGTGTGCAGCTCTTTTATCCATGTCACCATCATCCAAGCTTCGATCCCTGATTAAGTCTAAATCAGGGGTTCCCAGTCTTTATTAACCATGAGCAACATTCAGGTGTAAAAAGAGTTGAGGAGTAATGGAAGAATAAAAAAAAATGTTCCTGGATAGTGCTGTGCATCGCTATTTGGTTGTCCCTATGAGGACTGGCAGCCTACAGGAGACTCTGTTTGGCAGGACACATGGTTTTTATGCAATCAAAATGTGCCTCCAGGCCAGGAATTCAAAAATAAGCACCTGATGCGAGGCCACTGGGATCAATATTCACTGGGTTGGTGAGTAACATGTTGATCATGACCCACTGGTTGGGGATCACTACTATAAATAACATTAATTTAGACTAAGATGGAACCCTCTAAGTTGCTTGACATTACATTAAGATCATCATGATATAAACCCGACTATGCATAATCTAAACTGCTTCTACTGTACGTCTAAATTATCCAATATTAATATCCAAATAATTTCAAGATTTCAAGTCTGACTTCTCATCATCCAAGTCAACTATGTAGTGGATCTGAAATTACACTTCAGATTACCTGGAATAATGACAGGTATCCTCTCTTAAACTCCATAATACAATACTGGTAACTCCACATCTGTGCCCCCCTAAAATTGGCTGATTTCTAGTGATGGACTAGTGAACCACTTTCATCCATTTCACCTAAGGATGCACTGTATCCACTTTTTGAGATTCGGCTGAATCCCGAATCCTTCTTGAAAGATTTGGCTGATACTGAACCAAATCCTAATTTACATATACAATTTAGGGGCAGGAATAGAAAAAATTCTTCCTTTTACAGTACTTCCTTGTTTTGTGACAAAAAGTCTCGTGATTTCCCTTCGCACACCTAATTTACATATTCAAATAAGGATTTGGTTCGGCCATGCACAAGCATTTGGCTAAATTCGAGTCTTGCTGAAAAAGGCAGAATCCTGGCCTAATCCCGAACCGAATCCTGGATTTGGTGCATCCCTGATTTCACCATCATCTAAGTTCCTTTAGTGTAAAGAAAGAGAATCTGTGATTATCCTTTAAATAATCTTACTTTAGACCAAGTTCATCTGAAGGAACCCTCTAAATTGCATGGCATCACATAAATATCTTTATTACACTAACCTGACTATGTACGACAAAATAAAGCTCTTATTCTAAAATGTTTACACTGTCTCCTATGGTTTCAATCCAAATAACATGGTTTTAATATTCATATTCACCTAAACCAACTATGAAGAACATCTGAGATTACAGTTTAGGAGGTCATCATTGAAGCTCTACACTGACACTGCACAATTCATTGATAGCTAGGGATGTAGCGAACTGTTCGCCGGCGAACTAGTTCGCGCGAACTTCGACTGTTCGCATCCGCCGAATGTTCGCGAACGTCGCGCGACGTTCGCCACTTTGAGTTCGCGTTCGATTCGAATAAAAATCGTTCGACCATTCGATTCCTTCGACCGCTAAAATCGAGCGATTTCCATTCGTTCGAACGATTGTAAGCATTCGATCGAATGAAAAGCATTTTATCGATTGGCTTCGATCGTTCGATTCGCGTTCGCGAACACCAAAACGGCAGTTCGCTACATCCCTATTGATAGCTAACGCCCCATCAGTAATCCCAAACTGGCAGGTTTTTAATCTAGGGGTAGTGACCATCTTTTTCATCAATTTCCTTTGGAAACAAAACTCACTGGATTTTCTAAAACCTTCAAATATCAACCACAAGGTCTGAAAAGAAAGGGGGAGGGGGAGATCTGTTCTGCATACTACCTAGAATTTGTTTTATTGCCCCAATGTGAATTCAAGTAACTAGCACCAGGGAAACACAATATGGCACAACATCTAGCAAATTAAATGTTTCCATGCAATTTAAATGAAGCACTCAGCCTTACCATAATAAATGGTGGGTCATTATTATTCCTAGCACTGTTCCCTGAAATGTATTTTACCCTGCAATAAATACAGGCTCAGCATGAAATGCCAGCGTGTAATACCCACAGACAAAGTCTAGTAATATCTGTTATTAAAACATTTTTAAAAAAACCTTTGCTTGAACAAACATGTTTTAAATAGACTCTCATATCAAATTTTCTGCTTTTAATATCACAGTAGGTGCCGAGATAGTGTTAGCTCTTATTCTTGCAAAAGGCAATGTTAAATTCCGGATTCCGTCAGATGTGGATTTCTGGCATTAAGAGATAGTTTGCAAAGAACCAGAACACTAATTAGGCCGGTTTGGAAGTTGCATCCCAGACAGTGAGTGCAGGTCAGATAAAGACATTGAATGCAAATAGGCGCCCTTGAGGAAGGAGAGCTATAGAAAAGAATAGAATGAACATTCACAGAGGAGCTTGCATGTTCTGCAGATAATATTGGCGAATGCAGAACTTTGCGCAGAAGAAAAGAATGTGACATCACAGAGTGAGGCACAGACTTTAAATGGAATTAGATGGTACATGTGCTTTTCAATACCACAAATAATTATTTTAACCCTTCAGAAATGTACAATTACTTTCCGATTCTGCCTTCAGGTGTAAGCAGCCATTAGACCCACGGCTGAAAAGAAAATATGCTTATTATTTCCCGTCTTTACTGTGTTTTCTCTGAAATGGGTTTTTATGGTTCTGCATTACAGCAATTTACTTTAGACTGGAAAAAAAAAAAAAGCTTTTAAATATTGTTCCCCTCTAGCAGATCAGAATTATTCAGGAACAATTGTGGCATTGTGCGCAGGGGTAGAATATGAGGGGTGGAGAAAACGGTGCAAAAATGAATTTGACCAAAAACCAAACTTTTCTTCTCCTTAAAGGAGAATTAAACCCCCTTAAAGGAAAAGGAAACCCAGTCGGCGCAAAAACCCTCCCCCCTCCCCTGTGTTGCTTCCCCTCCCTCCTCCCCCCTGGCCTACCTGTCCCACTGGGCAAATTCCCCTAACTTGTTACTTACCCTTCTGCGCAGGTCCAGTCTACAGAGTTCACCAACGCCATCTTCTTCCAAGCGATCTTCTTCCTGCTTTGAGGAGCATTTCGCCGGTATGGATCTACTGCGCATGCGCCAAAAGTCACGAAAAAACTTTTGGCGCATGCTCAGTAGATCCGTACTGGTGAAATTCTCCTACTGCGCATGCGCCAAAATGCCGGTCAAAGCAGGAAGAAGATCGCATGGAAGAAGATGGTGTCGGTGAACTCCGTAGACTGGACCTGCGCAGAAGGGTAAGTAACAAGTTAGGGGCATTTGCCTAGCGGGACAGGTAGGCCAGGGGGGAGGAGGGAGGGGAAGCAACACAGGGGGGGAGGGTTTTTGCACCAACTGGGTTTCCTTCTCCTTTAAGATAAAGCCCCCATCCCATGCTTCCTCCATGCTTCCAACCCACATAGTCAATTACTTGAAAACAATTGTGCCCGGCTGACATATCCATGCAAAGAATTTCAGTGGAGTTCATGGGCGCCATCTTCAGATGCTCTTCTTTACCTTCACAGATTTCCAGTGCAAGCACAGTAAGCACGAATACCAGACTGGGCCCAACTGCACATGCACAAAAGAGCTCAGTGTTGGTGGTCCCTTGAGGGAGAAATTCAAAGATACCAAAGATGGGGCCCATGATCTACTCTACATGGGTATGTCAACGTTAATGCCAAGGACACTTTTTTCAAGTAATGGACTGTGCGGGGTGGAAACAGAGAGGGGGGCAATGGAGAGAAATTTTTGGGGGCTTTCTCTTAAGGGGGTTTAGTTCTCCTTTAGGCATGTTTGTTGTGTCCTGTCCAATATCAAGACCAGAAGCTACCTATTTCTTGCTCTCACATAGGGGCATGTTTACTAACATTGGAGATAAATATATGGAGAGATTTCTGGAGATGTTGCCCATGGCAACCAATCAGCAATTAGATTTAAACAGCCACAGCCAAGTTAGAAAACAAAAGCAAAGATCTGATTGGTTGCTATGGGCAACATCTCCAGAAATCTCTCCAGATATTTATCTCCAATGTTAGTAAACATGCCCCATAGAATGCATAAAGCTATAATATATACAGTATACACATGAGTTATGGCTACTGCTGATGGGGATTGTCTCGCATGTATACATAGTGTGAATGAAGATGATAGAGGCAATGGGAATGGACAGTAACATGAATGCACACGTTATATGAAATGGCAGCATCAAAACCCTTGGTACAGGCATGTACTCCAAGCTCCACATATTTATTGGCAGATGACTTGTATGTGCCTGAACACGTTTAGCATTAAATCTGAGATTATGATGAGATTTGTTCAAGTGTGCATTAGCATCCTATTCAGACGCAGATAATAATAATATCAGATATTACTGTATGTAAGTGCCGGAGAGCTGTGTCCTGATGCACCCCTGTTTTGGTGCCAATTCTTCCTATTTAAAGAACACTGAAGGCCTGGTTCATTGCCTGGTTGTCTTGGTCATTTCCAGAAGCCTAGAAATGTTCCTCTATTTATTTCTTGTTGTGACCCTTTACCTGCCTACTGGACTTCATTGCCTTCTACCTACCATGACTCTTGGCCCGACTATGGGGTATATTTATCAAAAAGTGACGTTTTAAAAAAGTATTTATCAATGGGTGAAAGTGAAATTTCATCCTTCAAAATTCCAAAATCCCATAGAAATGAATGGAGAGTGGCAGAACTTCACTGTAGAGGACCGTGGCAATTTCTAACTTCACTTTTTGATAAATAAAACCCTATGACTACAAATCTGTGCTGCTTTTGACCTCTGATCTGTTCACTGCGATTCAGTCTGAACATCTTGGTACTTCGCTCCAACTAAGGGGCAGACTCACTAAAGGGCGAATTGGCAACCGATTAACACACAAAGCACTACTTCGCCAGGCGCAAATTCGCTACCAATACACTAATTCACTAATATGCAAAGTTGCGCTCTGGACACTGAACGCTGCCAACTTTTCGCTATTGTTACTTCGGCAGTGCGAGCATTTCATCGAGAAGATGCATTAGTTTGTGCCTAGAGAAAATTCGCTAGTGATCTTGCACTTAGGTCAATTTGCATACAGCGAGTAATTTAAAGTTGTATGGACGTCTTTATTATAAATGTTGGTGCAAATGCTTGAAGTTACCACATTTTATTACAAATGTCCAGGGAACCTTAATAAAGACAAGAGAGTTAATATAATGTCCTACACATGAGGCCACTGTAAAATTCATGTTCCATATGTTATGAAATGTCTGGAGAAAACCGGTTACTCAAAAAAAGTTTGTTAGGACTTTTTAAGGCAATCCTGCTTTAAAAAAGCAAAAGTCGCCAGCGTTTTTTGAACTTTAATGCATTTTCAGCACACCAGATATGATGTAAGTGACAGAAGATTGAGGAAGATGCAGCTGTTTTTAAACACTTCGCCTGGTCTGAGGTGGCAAAACCAATTCTGGCAAAAGAGGTAACGTTCAGTAAAATCCGCACTTTAGTGAATTTGTGAGTAATGATCGTTGGCTAGAGCGAAAAGTCGCCTGGCAATAGAGTGTTAATGAACTCTAGCTACAGTCCCTAATTGTGAATTGGCCCCTGCAACTGTTAAGAAAATTAGCAATGTCCCTGTGGGTGGCAACGCTAGCGAAAAGTCGCTAGGGTTATCCACTTCGCCCTTTAGTGAATCTGCCCCTTACGGGCAGATTTATCAAGGGTCGAATTTCGAAGTGGAAAATACTTCGAAATTCAACCATCGAATTGAATACTACGAAATTTGAAGTCAAATTTGTAGGATTTTTTGCATCGTACGATCGTATTCCAATCGTAGTATGATCGTCTGATTGTACTCCGACCGTACTCCGATCGTACTTCGAATTCGTAAGATTTGAACGGTTTTATCATACGATCGTACGATTTTCCTTTGATTACAAAAAACTTAGAAACATGCTCTGGAAGGTCCCCATAGGCTAACATAGCACTTCGGCAGGTTTGAGTTAGCGAAGTATTGAAGTCAAAATTTTTTTAAAGAGACAGTATTTCGATTATCGAATGGTCGAACAGTCGAAGGATTTTACTTTGAATCGAAGGTTGAAGTCGAAGTTGTAGTAGTCTATTCGATGGTCGATGTATCCAAAAATTACTTTCGAATTTCAAATTTTTTAACATCGAAAATTCCCTCGATTTCACTTCGACCCTTGATAAATCTGCCCCTTGGTCTCACTGGCTACTCTCCACTTCACCAGCCCTCTGTCTACACTCCAGGTGGGTTCTGTGTTGAGTGCTTTGAGTCACCTTCTTCAAAGACCACTGCTCCTTCGTTGGTTAACCTGACAAAAGTCTGCATGCATCCAGCTCAAGTAAGGCATTTTGTAGACAGATTGGAATACACATTGTAGTTACATAGTTACATAGTTAAACTGGGTTGAAAAAAGGCAAAGTCCATCAAGTTCAACCCCTCCAAATGAAAACCCAGCCCCATACACACACCCCTCCCTACTTTTACATAAATTCTATATACCCATATCTATACTAACTATAGAGTTTAGTATTACAATAGCCTTTGATATTATGTCTGTCCAAAAAATCATCCTAGCCATTTTTTTTTTTTTAAAAAAAGGTTTTTTATTTTGCATTTTGAAACAAACAACATATTTAACAACAGACAATGTAGGCACTGATGATGAAAAGTGCAATTGGTCATGCAGGACCACAACATATCAGATATATCAGGTACACATTTGGAGCATAGAGTCTGCTACGTGTTAAGCTAATGTGAGTATTACATGTTACTTCCAATTTTCCATAGGATTTGAGCGCGCCTATATAGGATTCAATTTGCTGAAAAAGTAATAGTTATATTACATATATATTCTCTCATATACATGCATTTATTGAGATTCTGGGTCTACTTCGGGACAGAGCTTTAACCAGGGTTCCCAGATTTTCCCAAACTTTTCCGGGCATTGTCTGGCTATGTATGTTAGTTTTATCATCGGGAGCCTGGCATTGATCAGATTAACCCATTGCTTTACTGTGGGGGGGTTGTGGGCTCATCCATGTCATGGCAATCTGTTTTTTGGCGTAAAATAGAAGGGTTTTTAGTAAACACCATGTTTTATTCAGAGGTGCCAATTCGTCCACCAGTCCCAGTAGGCACACCTCTGGTGTTAGTGCTCCAGGGAGCAGAATGTCATTAGTCAGGTAGGCTATCACCTTGGTCCAGAATCTTTGTACCAAGGGGCATGACCAAATCAAATGAAAAAAATCAGTGTCCGGGTGCTGGCATTTGGGACAGTTTCCATTGGGACTTTTGCCCATGGCTTTGAGCCTGATTGGAGTAATATACGTACAATGTATGATACGGAATTATACCATCCTATCTTTTGTAGAAATTAGAAATCTGTAGAGTTCCCCTATAGGGATGTAGCGAACGTCGGAAAAAATGTTCGCGAACATATTCGCGAACTTGCGTCCAAAAATGCGAACGGTTCGCGAACGTCGCGAACCCCATAGACTTCAATGGGAAGGCGAATTTTAAAAGCTAGAAAAGACATTTCTGGCCAGAAAAATGATTTTAAAGTTGTTTAAAGGGTGCAACGACCTGGACAGTGGCATGCCAGAGGGGGATCAAGGGCAAAAATGTATCTGAAAAATACATTGTTGACACAGCGCTGCGTTTTGTGCTGTAAAGGGCAGAAATCACACTACGTCACTCAGGTGATGTTTCTGGACACCGAATGTGAAAAAGCTCACACAGCTAGGTGGCACTTGGTTAAAGACTGGGCAAACAATGCCTGCAAGGGCAACGTATACAGTAGTGGATACGGAATATATTATTGCTGCTGTTAAAACATCACTCAGGTGATGTTTACGGACACGGAATTATTATTGTTATTTAGACAGAAAAAGCTCACACAGCTAGGTGGCACTTGCATACCTCCCAACTGTCCCTCTTTTGACCACTCAACCCCCTGTCCCTCTTTTGTACTGGAAAGTCCCTCTTTTCTCTGCACTGAACAGCCAGAAAAAAAACAGTTTCTAACTTAATTGGCTTTTGGCAGAGAGCTCAGAACAGCTAACAGGTGCAAATAAGATACTTTGTAACAATTTTGACTCTGGTTGGTGCTGGTAGTGGTGAACTACTAGGAGGAGCAGCACACCAGTCCCACTCCCCAACACAGCTAGACTAATAGCACTGGGCTCTTATAGTAGCAAAGTAAAAAAACAAAAAAGAAAATAAAAGCAGTCCTTACAAGGACTATTGGGTTATTACAGCAGTCAGCAGATGAGATCAGAAGCAGTGCCCACAGCAGCTACATACAGAGCATTGCAGTAGAAGGTAAATTACTACTAGTCAGCAAAGCTAACTAACCTAAACTCACTGTCCCTCAAATCCCTGCAGAGTTTTGTCCCTACAATACAGAGCAGTATCAAGTAGATTACTAGCCAGCAAACTTACTATCAACTGTCCCTCAAAGAAATCAGTGAAATCAGTAACAGCTCTCTCCCTACACTAGCTCTTCCAAGCACACACAGGCAGAATGAAAAAACGCTGCAGGGCTTCAGTTTATATATGGAAGGGGAGTGGTCCAGGGGGTGTGGGGGTGGTCCAGGAGGGAGAGCTTCCTGATTGGCTGCCATGTATCTGCTGGTCTGGGGGAGAAATGGCAAAAAAAAAGCGCCAGGTAAAGCGAACCCAAATTGGCGAACGTTGCGCGACGTTCGCGAACATTCGGCGAACGCGAACAGTCGATGTTCGCGCGAACTAGTTCGCGGGCGAACAGTCCGCGACATCCCTATTCCCCTATTGCATCTTCCCACATATCATCATCTAGAGCAGGAATGAGGTCATTCCACTTGGTTTTTGCTTTGTTAAATGGACTATTGATGGTGGATATCAGTATCTTGTACAGCCCCGAGACCAGCTTTCCTGGATTTGGGTCCCAAAGCCTGTCTTCATGCAGTTGGGTGTTTGTACAGATTGCCAGGCTACCAAATTGGGCCGCAAATGCGTGTCTGAGTTGGAAATATCGGTGCCAGGCTATGTTTGGGTGGTTCAGTTTAGTCGCTAGTTGGGTAAGAGTCGGGAAGGTGCCGTTAACTAAGAGATCTGATAGATGTCTGACCCCTAATTTTGGCCAGTACTTAAAGTCCAGTAGATGAAGTAGGTGCTGCAGATTGGAGTTTCTCCATAGTGGGGTATAGAGGGATGGAGGGCTTGCAGCTTTTGAAAGAACTTTAGTGGCAAGCATCCAGGCTCTTTGCGGGCAGCTTAGTGTGTGGGGCAGTTCAGGGGTGTCTTTAGCTTTCCTATAGGGCGTATTTCTAATTGCTTCGAGAGAGCCCGTCAGCGTGGCGTGTAAAGCTGTGAGTGTGTTTTCGGGGTCGGGGTTAAACCAGTTATGTATGAACGCTAGTTGACTTGCATAGTAATACATTTGCAGATGCGGAAGGGCTAATCCCCCTTATCCTATGGAGCCTGGAGTGTCAGCCTGTTGACTCTAGGGGGTTTGTTTGCCCAAATTAAGGGGAAGAGAATAGCGTCAATGCGTTTAAAGACCTGCGGGGGTATCCATATTGGGGCATTCTGCAGGAAGTATAGGAATTTGGGTAGGTATACCATTTTGAATAGGTTGACCCTGCCCCAGACCATTAGAGGTAAGTCCAAGCCATTTTTAAAGGCATTAACTGAATCAGCATCACAACATCACCCGGCAGTGCATTCCCCAACCTCACTGTCCTGACCGTGAAGAACCCCCTACGTTGCTTCAAATGAAAGTTCTTTTCTTCTAGTCTGAACGGGTGGCCTCTGGTACGGTGATCCACTTTATGGGTAAAAAGGTCCCCTGCTATTTGTCTATAATGTCCTCTAATGTACTTGTAAAGTGTAATCATGTCCCCTCACAAGCGCCTTTTTTCCAGAGAAAACAACCCCAACCTTGATAGTCTCCCCTCATAATTTAACTCTTCCCTCCCTCTAACCAGTTTAGTTGCACTTAGTCTCTGCACTCTCTCCAGCTCATTTATATCCCTCTTAAGGACTGGAGTCCAAAACTGCCCCCATACTCCAGATGAGGCCTCACCAGGGACCTATAAAGAGACATAATTATGTTTCATCCCTTGAGTTAATGCCCTTTTTTATACAAGACAGAACTTTATTTGCTTTAGTAGCCACAGAATGACACTGCCCAGAATTAGACAACTTGTTATCTACAAAGACCCCCATTGTAGGATACAATTAGAATGGGACTTTGACAGAATCCTTATTTAGTAGAAAACGCTTAGATTGTTGAATCCCAGGCACAATTATGTAGTCATATACAATATCTTTAACAACATCATAAGGTAAAGGGGTCCCAGGCCACATTTTGGCCCATAAAGAGCAAAAAAGTCCAAAAACCTCCTTTTTATATTTGTATATCAACATTGTCATCATCTCATGATACAGTAAGGGGAGATATAACAGAATTGAACATCATTCTTAATTCTTCTAACTTAATCCCAAGAATGTCTAAGAATTATATTCATTCATAAGTATTCATCATTTATCTCTGGAATTATTTTAATTGTCAAAATGGCAGAGAAATGTCATTCATTTCTGTTTACTGGTATAGCAACTAGAGAATTCTTGACAACTTTTTGAGAATCCTCCAGCAAGTGGAGCGACAGAAACATTTCATCAGGTGACAGTGGTTTGGATGGATTTCAACAGGTTTGAGCTCCTGAATGATTTCCTCAAAAAAAAACTCAGAAGATACAAGAAAAACTGCTAAAGATAAATAAAAAATGTATTCTGTAGAAGAATAGTGTTCTTTTTTAGAATGACTACAATTTTCATGTTGGCCATCAATTCATCCGCCCTTAAATCCCTCTATAACCACAATCTATTGATGTCTTGCCATTTGTCCTTTTTTTCTTAAAGGGATACTGTCATGGGAAAACAATTTTTTCAAAATGAATCAGTTAATAGTGCTGCTCCAGCAGAATTCTGCACTGAAATCCATTTCTCAAAAGAGCAAACAGATTTATTTATATTCAATTTTGAAATCTGACATGGGGCTAGACATATTGTCAATTTCCCAGCTGCCCCAAGTCATGTGACTTGTGCTCTGATAAACTTCAATCACTCTTTACTGCTGTACTGCAAGTTGGAGTGATATCACCCCCCTCCCTTCCCCCCCCCCCCAGCAGCCAAACAAAAGAACAATGGGAAGGTAACCAGATAGCAGCTCCTTAACACAAGATAACAGCTGCCTGGTAGATCGAAGAACAGCACTTAATAGTAAAAATCCATGTCCCCTTGAGACACATTCAGTTACATTGAGAAGGAAAAACAGCAGCCTGCCAGAAAGCATTTGTCTCCTAAAATGCAGGCACAAGTCACATGACCAGGGGCAGCTGGGAAACTGACAATATGTCTAGCCCCATGTCAGATTTCAAAATTGAATATAAAAAAATCTGTTTGCTCTTTTGAGAAATGGATTTCAGTGCAGAATTCTGCTGGAGCAGCACTATCAACTGATTCATTTTGAAATTTTTTTTTTCCAATGACAGTATCCCTTTAATTTCAACAATTTTTGTACAAGGTCTGCCTTATTTATCTGTCTTAAAAAAAGTGAAAAAAGAAAAATTTCCTCTTTCCAACCGTTTTTAAACACATCCACCACATTCATCATCTAAATATTTCTACAAGTACTTCATCTCCAGTCCACATGGTCCTCTCTTTTTTGTTAGGTTGTTTGATTAATCCCTGATAGTAAATACAGAAAACCAGGCTAATATTTTTTTATGCAGATTCTGAGACCTGTTGGATAGAAATGAAACTCTGTCCTGTAGATGTGAAGTAAGATGTCATATTGGCTTACTCAGAGCTATGGTTCAGATACAATTTAAGGTGAGAAATATCACGGAAACACTGAATATCTCCATTTACTAAGGAAAGCTGACTTCCAATGATGCTGTCAACAACATTCCTTCTCTTCAGTCCCTGTTTTGGCCCAGTGTGCATAGCATTGAGCATCAAGGTCTCAGTATGATTAGCCAAAGTTGCTATTTCCTGCCTGAATGGTTGGTGGTTTCGTTGTTAAGAAGAGATAATTTCACACTGTGTCAAATCTCAGCATCCCGTATCTGCCCAAAGGAATAAACCTGATGGCTGAGGCATCTATTTTCTACCAGTATAATGTCATCAGCAATAACTGCCACTATTGTGTTCCTACATGATTGCTCTGGATAGCCATATGCTGCACGTTTCCTAAAGCTTTGGGTTTTGTTTGCATCATCCTGTTATGACAATGTACAGATCCTGGCTAAATTATATCCACAAACCTTGAAGGGATAATCCAGTGCATGATAATATGTACACTATGTAGCTTGTATACTGTATATTCTCCTAAAGCAGTGATTCCCAGCAAATGGCTCATGAGCAACATGCTGCTTTCCAACCCCTTGTATGATGTTTCCACGGGCCTCAAAAAACATGCTTATTTTTGAATTCCTGGCTTGAAGGTAAGCTTTAGGTGCATAAAAGCCATGTGCATTGCCAAACAGAGCCTCCTATTGCTGCAAATCCACATTGGAGCTACCAATAGTCAATCTCAGCACTTAAATGACACCCCCAAGAACTTTTTGAATGCATATGTTGCTCTCCAACTTTTTATTTACATTTCAATGTGGCTCATGGTTATAAAAAGGTTGAGAACATCAGTCCTAAGCATAAAGGAAAAGATTCATTGAAAGAAATTCAGAACCAAGCTTGTTTTTGGGGTGGTCTTTATAGTCTAAATGATGCACAAGCATGACAGGGGACACCTACATTACACCTGCTGTAACACCATTTTACCAAGTATATGCAGCACCAACAAATTGGGTTAAATTGGTGGCAGGTTTCCTGCACTTCATTGATACTTTAGTAAAAACTTGCATCTCCCTCAGATATGGGGGGACTGGGCCATTGATTTAACTTGGGGGATGAGGAAATGACTACATAATACACTCAGCTCGCACTGCCCTGGCTTACTATAAGTTCTTGAAAGGACAGGCAGAGTGGAACACTGATGAGCAAGCGGGAGGACTACGGTGATCGAGGGGAGACAAGATAACAAATGGAAGTGGGTGATGTTCTAGTGAGAGGCTGGTAACAAGGAGGACAATAGGTATTTGCTTTGGATGCCAGTATAGTTTGGCCTGGTTCTGTTCATACTGATACTTGTGTACCCAGCACTAAACATTTTTATTATACAAATCTAGATACACACAGTTACAAAGACTTAATGCCATATGTTTATAGACACAGAATGAAGTCCCTGCCCTGCAAAGCTTACACTCTATTTGACAGACACAGTTATGAGGGCAGATATAATGTTATTCACAATCTTAGGGCCATTGGCCCGCAAATGTCAAGATTAGACCAGATACAATTCTAGTGCTTGAAGAGGTACAATTTGAAGACATTGGGGCAAATTCACTAAGATTCGTAGTTGCGCCAGGCGTAACTTCGCCACACTTCGCCAGGCGTAGTTTCGCTAGAGCTCCGCAAATTCACTAAAATCCGAAGTTGCGCTCAGGGTTAGCATAAGGTTGCGAAGTTGCGCTAGCGTTGATTTGCGAAGCGAAGTTATGATACCGATGGATAATTTCATACGGCGCCAAATTCAAATTTCAATGGAGGAATATGTAGCAGCAAAAATGCCTGGGAAACCTTCAAAACATCAAATAAAATGTTTATTTTGCCTTACACATGTGCCCACTGTATAGTTAAGTTGCCATGAGTCAGGAAATGTAGGGGGGAAGGAGGGGAGCCCCAAAACAAATTTCAATCTTTTTCAGCCTATTACCCATAATATAGAAAAAACGCGTTTTTTGGGACTTTGAAAAAAATGTAACTTTTTTTGAAGCAATCCCTATCTACTCTATTGCGCTTCGCCTGGTCTGAGGTGGCGAAGGAAGTCTGGCGTAAAAGGTAGCATTCAGTACAATGCGTATGTTAGTGAATTTGCGTAGTTACGTCCGTTGCGCAAATTCACCAGGCGTAAGGGTGCGAAGTAACACTAGCGAAGTTACGCCAGCGTTCGTTAGTGAATTTGCAAAGTAACGAAAACGCCCAACGCTAGCGAATTGACGCTTAGTGAATTTGCCACATTGATGGAAAGTTGAGGTAGGGAATTCCAGACATAAAAAGAATCAAGAGAGAAAGGTTAAATGTGGGAGATGCCAGTGGATGTGATCAGTGAATCTGAGAACAGAGGAGATAACCAGGGATAGGAGGAGTAATAGGTCTCCATGAGATGTCAAAAAGGAAAGGACTTTGAAATTTAAAGGCTTAAAGTTAAAAGATTCTAGCTGCAGAGTTTCATGGGGGAGAGGTGGGATTCTGGGAGGCCACTTAGTAGCAGGTTGCAGTAGTCTAGAACGGACAGGATAGGGTAATAGTATCCATGTTTTAGTAGTTGGTTATGATGAAAAAGTGACAGGCGTTGAAAGTGTTATTAATCTGATTAGAGAAGCAAAGGGAAGACTCAAAAGATTACTTTGAAGCAGTGAGCTGAATCAACAGGGTGTATGAGCCTTGAGCAAGAGTCCATTACTGGAAATTGCTCACTAATGGCCATGTTTAATAATATTTGTTACTACCATATTAAATAGCCAATATTTATGTGAAGTTTACAGTAAAATGCTAAAGTAGGCTATTAGCGGAGGACAAAACAAAAGCCTCCTTCTAATTATTCTTTAGGTGCCCATAAATGCAGAGTTAAATAATATATGTGTTGTGCTATGTGAAAACATTACACACAAAGCAAATGGAGCTGTATAATTTTCCATTTTACTTTAGCCATGTAATACATATTCTTTATGCATCATCAAGCGCAAACAGATAACCAGCATTACAGTGCAATCATTTCTCTATTCTTTATATTCCAACATTCTTATAGTCAATTAAAGTCAAAAAACTTTGTTAAAGAAGCATTAGGGACACGTTAAAATTACAGAGGCGTGAAAATGTAGTGCTCTAGCAAATGCTGTTTTAAAGGGAAAACGCTGGCAGAAACATGAATTTCAATTATTTTTAGCTTCGTGAGAATGAAAAATGTGTTGTAAGCCAACAGATAGAGTGTGATTACTGCATATTTAAAAGAAAAACAGTAGTCATCAAAAAAAAAGTAACGAGAAGTGAAAATGAATGCCTTCGCCCAGGTGTAAATTTTTATTAATTGTAATCTTTTAAAAGAAATGGGAAACTTTTGTGCTGCTTTTAACCTACACTACTCTACGGGTTTCCCTTCTATCTGTAGAAAGGCCGGTGGGTTGGAATGGTGAACAAGGAATTCCTTAAGTGACACTCAGCTCGATACTACTCAACAGTGTGGCCAATCACCATGTGATGATGTCAGGAATTAAGCCATGGATGGTCTAATACCCGTCCCCAACTCATTATATCTCTCAGGTCAACCAATCATCTTGTACCTTGTGCTTATGTTAGATGCTTTTGAGGATCTACTACCCTCCCCTACCCATAAGGAAGTAAATAACCATTGTGGGACCACCACTGCAGATAAGGGTGGGTTGTTATTATCCTTCCTGATAAACCTGAATATCTTTTTAAAAATACTAATTAAAATAAGGTTAAACTGATTCTAAACCAATAATTGGGATGAAATTAAATCTGCAGTGTAATGAGTTTATAAGTTAATGGAAATTGTAGACCCATGTTTCCCAAACAGTGGGTCTATCCCTGCTAAAGTTCATGGAGGACTGACAGAAGGAGGACGTTGGATGTCGAAGGAGGACCCTTAAGTTGCAAGGAGGGCCCTTGACATCAAAAGAATGGCCCTTGAGGTTGCAGTCTCTGAGGGCACCAGTTCGATGCGGACTGACTCCAGTTCCAAGATCAGCCTTTCTACTAAATGTTAATTGCAGTTGCTTTGCAAGAAAAACACTTCCTTTGTCTGTTTTCCCTCTTGCTTTATAAAAGGTTGTGTGATATTCAGGGCAGCCATCGGGGGGGGGACAGGGGGGAGAGTTGTAGGGGGCCCGGAGGGTAAGGGGGCCCGCCACACTTACTTGATTAGCCGGGCCCCCCATCTTTCTCAGAGCTGCTGACTTCGGGAAGGCATGGACATTTAAGGGGGCCCTGGCCACCAATTTTCTCATAATGTGAGGGGGGGCCTGGCCACCAATTTTTTTTCTCATGTGGGGTTCTAGCCACCAATATGGAGGGCCCCTGGCCACAAATGTTTTTTTATGGGGGGCCCCTGGCCACAAATGTTTTTTTATGGGGGGCCCCTGGCCACAAATGTTTTTTTATGGGGGGCCCTGACCACCAATATGTGGGGGGCCCAGGAAATTTTGTTATATGGGGCCCTGCGATTTCTGATGGCAGTCCTGGTGATATTTACATTATCAGGTGTTTCATTAGAAAAGACAATCCTTATGTTGAAGTCAATATAATTATTGATGTTGGCACTGGATATATCTTAAACCTTCCCCACTCCAAATAACAGGATTAGCCTATTTAGTAGTGAAATATTAACTACTGCAAACAAAATATTTTCTGCCTTTTTACTGGTTTTCTTCCTGGCAGAAGACCCAGCAAGGTACTGTACCATACACAACTGCAAGGGAATACAGAAGCAAAGCCAAATTATGGGATGAGAGTGGTCAGGATTTTTAACTTGAAATGGACCCCAAAGGATAAATAATAATAGCAAGAGACGAAGCAGTCTATATACAACATGATATGGGAAGGCGTCATAACTGGGCATTACTCCCAAAAATCTCTCTCCCCTGTTAACAATAAAATGCGACAAAAAAAATAATTTTGGGTTATAAAGGCTGAAACTTAATTATTTCATCTTAACAGTATATTGAAAATACAAAAATGAATTCAAGTCACATTAATATTTCACTCTTAAGTATAGTCTGATTTAGAAACAATTCGCTCCTAAATTAGCCCCTCTGAGGTACATGAATTTAAGACCATTAGGATAAGGTGAAACCCGACTGACCCTTGTCTTAAAGGGATGGACAATTACTGTACCTCTATCACTGCATTTTCCATAATTCCCCAAACCAATGATAAAGCATATAGGACCTATTCAACCCCCTCTTTTTTAACTTCAACCCCTTTTTTTCAACTAGCCCATAGCAAACTACAACACCACCTACACATAATTAATTATGGCGCGTCATGGGCATGCCAAATGCTTCCAATAAGTCTGCTTTGTAGATCAAATAATATAAAGTGAAACCTAAGTACCTTAACCTTATTATTATTGTGCTGATCATACTTTTTGTTTAATGTTTTTTTTTTATTTTAGACATACATATAGTTTTTTGTTATTTCTAGAAGCCAAATTCACTTTTACACTTCCTGCTACTTCCTGATCCTGAAGAGCAGATGAATAAAACTTATTATCTGTCCACTTAGAAGCCCTCTTATAAAGAGCTGCTCAAAGGTTTGAGTTTAGGGAAAGGAGTGAGTTTTTCTGAACAAAGGAATGATTATAGTATTATACGTTATGGGCTTGCTGCGGAGCTATTTGATTATATTGTCCCCCTACAGATAAATAAAAGATACTGTCACGGCCGGCACCCAATACCAGAACAAGTGCCAAGTACCCTGGTCTCGGCTCGGCTTCGCCAGTAGTGTGACCACCGTTGGGCTTCGGGAGGAGCCCTCAGCTTACTTGGGTGCCACCTGGACTTAACGAGGGGTACAAGGCGAGATTTTCTGGCTGGCAAAGGGGCACGGCTGTTAGCAGAGTCTTTTGGGCCGAAGGTCACGGTGCAAAAGGATTAGGCAGGCTGGGTCGAGGCAGGCGGATATCAGAATCGTAGTCAGGCAGGCAAGGGTCAAAACCAGGTTAATCAATCAGAAGGGTTCAAGCAGGAGAGTGGTTGAGATTCAGGCACAGGTCAGGATACAGAATGGAGAATCGTCAGGAAACAGGCAGGGGTCAAACCGGATAATCAGAATACAGAATACAGGCAAACAGATAGCACAAGGCTTCAGGAATCACCAGCGCCGGATTTCACTTCTCGGCGCCCCTAGGCCGCGCGGTCCAACCAGGCGGCCGCGCGGTCCTAGCGCCCGCCTTCCCAGCGCGCCGGCGAAAAAACGCCGGCGCAGCTGGTGCAGTTGAACGGCGGCTGGGCGGCATGCCGCCCCTATTTCTTTGCCGCCCTAGGCCCGGGCCTATGCGGCCTTGCCGCAAATCCGGGCCTGGGAATCACAAGGAGCAAGATCCTATCACGGGCACTGGCTGGGGGTCAGAATGGGCCTTAAATACTATCCAAGTTTGCACCATAACGTGCGCATTTTCGCACCTGTACCTTTAAGAGGCGCGCAGGAGCACCACACGCGCCCTAAGAATCAATATGGCACCTAGGAAACATGCGGCGGGCAACCCTGCCGCGCAGGTAATTTTATTACAGATACTTTCTAAATGTGGCCAGAAATGTCTAGTTGTGACAGTTTGGTGACCATCATCTTGCATGTTAGCATGTATGGCAACTGTAAAGTCAGCTTTGAGAAATTATCCAATAGCCCTATCACAATGGAGTTGGTCTGACCAGACTGACCATCTGCCAATGCTCCTTTTTTGGCTCATGGATTAAACATTGAAAGATATGGAGATGGAAGGAGCAACAGATGCACTTGTTTGGGTTGGCTATCTCACCATACTATTCTGATGGTCAAAGTTTAAATATTCTGTTGGCTAACTGGTTCAAAGATAATAACATCTTGTATAGTTAGTGCTTATATTGTGCTTCACAACAAGGTCAAAGGACCAGCAGTTAACGTGTTTGTAAACAACTCCTTATTTAGGAAATATTGGAAATATTTTTTCACAGGGACCTTTGAGCAGTCTTGGGACAGGACAGAGCTCATGAGTGCTGGCCCATCTGGAATAATGTAAACAAAACCTTAAAGGGGAACTCCACACAAACATAACGCAAACTTTTTGAAAAGTAAACATAATTTCAAGCAACTTTTCAATATACATCAATTAAAAAATTTGCAACAGTTTGGACCATTTCCCTAAGCCTAACCCCCCTGCTCTCCTGCTGATCTTTCTGACTACTTTGCTGAGCTGGCTGACTACTGTTACTTTGTATCAACAGCCATCTGACCTCAGCCTGCATCCTCCACAATTCCTTGCACACTTGATTTCAATAAGGAAAAGAACATCCCAGTGCAATGCATTGTGGGTTATGTAGTTCCTGCATGTTGTCTGTAAGCTGTGGAGAAGTTGTTACAATTTGTAACATAAGTGTTTAGTCCCTCCTTCCCTGCCAGGATTTCAAATGATGCAAAACGAGAAGAACTGTTACACAACTGGATTTCAGCATAGAAAATTGCATTTATTCATATTTTTTGAAGAAACAGGTAACTGTGATGGGTATATTAGGGGTTTCTGTTTTATGTGGCCTCTTTATCAAATTTTAGCTTGGCAGCTGGAGTTCCCCTTTAAGCACTGTGTTATCTGGTTTGGTTCATATGCTCCAAGGGTTTTTACAATAGTTTTAAGTAGTCAATTCATGTCATTAGCATTTCCCTGTTCTAGAAATTCATGCTTTCCTTTGTTTGCAGGAAAAATGGTACCATCCAAACAGAACCATGATGGACAACAGTAAAGGGAGAAATGACTGGTGTGGGAAAACACACGAGCAGCGGATTCCATTTAATAGACTTGTTATTCCTGCAGATCGGTGCTTATTGCTCTAACTTTAAAGGTTGATTGTGTACAGCAGTACGATAAGTGCTGACTGCTTCAAAGTCAAAAAAACTAGGCAAGCAAAGAAAACAGAGAGGAAGAAACAAAGGCAAACATAAATTCCTCCATAAAGTAATAATTTCATGGTCTGTAAACTGAACCAGCAATAAATGTTTAATATCCTCAGCACTCTCACTTTCCAGGCTCTTCATCAAAAGTAAAGTTTAAAGTAATTTCCTAGGTGAAATATAATTTCTTTTACTGATCCACGGCGAGAAAGTAATTGTGCGACTGCTTAAAAGTTCTCTTTTTTTTTGTCACAGTGAAAAAAAAAAAAATCAGAAACAAGAAAAGCATTAACTCTAGGACTCCGCCATAACGTGTTTTGCTTCAAACGGAGCAGAACTTGGAAGGGTACAAGGCCAATCCAGAGAAGCAGGACCAACCATGGATGTTGTGTGTCAGTTGGTTTATACAAATGACATTGCATCTAATTTACAGAAGTGGTTTATGCCAAATTTTTAAGCACCCCCAGTTGCTTTAAATTTATTCCAGGCTGGTGCTCCCCTTCTTAAAAACATGCACCAACCCAGAGTATTATTTATTTAGCACTGTTCCTCCATCTTCTGTTGATCTCCCAGTGGTCCCTGTGGAAATTCTAGGAGGATGCATAAACAGTTCATAAACTGAAAACAACACTGTATACTGTGTATGTACTTGCCCAAACCCAACTGGGGAGTGTAGATGACCATAAGAAGACGGCAAACAGGACACCATGGTTGTGCCCCAGCCTAAGGTATTCTTCAATGGTTGGTTCCCCAGTAAATGCCTTAAAGTATGAGGCAGGCATAAACCAGTAGGCCATTTGGAATACAAGACCCCATAGCCTGCTTGTGGGATGATGTCCTATTATCAGATGAGTCTACCTGCATTTGAATGTGTTCTATCCACCTTTAAACTTCAGCTGCTTTAGACTGCTCACTGTCTGAGGATGGAGGAATGATCTGCAAAGTCAGGTCAAAATCAAAAGAATATCTCCTTGTTGACCCCTCATAGACTGTTTGAGACATACCAATAAAGAAACGGTGCCCTTTTTTAGGTCATGTTTGAAGGGACAACCCACCTATGTTTACTAATAGCCAATACCTAGAAATACCATAACACTATGGGACTCATTTATGGCGGCAACTGCACTTGTAGTCATCAGTGATGAGTGAATCTGTCTCATTTCGCTTCACTGAAAAAGTCTACAGCGAAAAATTTGTGAAACGCATTGAAGTCAATAGGCGTCAACATTTTTTTTTACACACAACGATTTTTTACGTGAGCAACAAATATTCACGCTTCACATGCATTACAGTTAATGGCCATTTTTCTTGTGGCAACTTTTTTCGTCTCACCGACTTTTTGTCCAAATGCATTAAAGTCAACGGGCGTGTTTCTCATGGCGACTTTTTGGTCCAAGTGCATTAAAGTACGTTTTTTCTTGCGTCTCGTGGACCATTTTTGTCTTGCCGACTTTTTTGTTGTGCAGATTTTTTTTGCAGCATATTTATGCCACAGCTTCATGAAAAAAATTTGCAGATGGCCAAATCTAAAATTTCACCGCCAATCCATGGCTGGCGAACCAATTTGCTCATCACTAGTAGTCATTTAATGTATTGACGTCATTTAATAAAATCAATTGCATCCAAAGATGTTTGTTGCACTTTGCTGTAGTTGATCTTGGCAGCAATGAGTCAGTCCTGCCTCCTGTTCCGAATACCGGGGTAACTGCTTCTATTGACACAGGGGATGATGATATTGCTCTTTAAAAAGAGGACTTCTTTATACATTTACCTTATGGTGGATGATACAGTAAGTTGAATGTGTCCATGGTGTCTTTAGATAAAATGACTTTTATGGGTATAGATCTTTCTTACATTTGCTTTATATATTTATTCCCTTCTACCAGCAGCTCCACTGGTCCATAGAGCCCTGTGTTATAACAGATTTGCAATAAAAGGCTTTTGGTCCTTTGATCTATTTTGCCTTAACTTCTGTTCTGAATTGTTCTTGGACACATGGGCAGATCATTTGCATTATTGGCAGCTGATGATTTTGATTTTCGTGTTGGCAGGAAATCACTGCTATTCTCTGAGTCTTGAATCCAAACTCAATGTACAGATCTGCTGTTAGTGCATGTATGCCAAGCTGGGAAAGTAAATGAAAAATCAGTCCTGGTTAACATACAAGGGCTTGTTTATTATTGCAAGTGCAAGAGCACTAAGTGGTGCACAAATGAGCCCTCTATTACTCACACATAGAATATTTGCATCTGGGGCAATAGTTGAGCTTTGCACTTTGTAAGGCCATTAAGATCTAAGTATTCTTTGAGGTGAGCATAGACTGAAGCTTATTTAGATGTTTGAAGCAGCCATACAGTACATCCTTCATTCCCTGTAGATCCAAGAAAAAGCAACCTCAGTTGAAAGAAAAAAAAGAGTAATGATGGGCGGATAAATTCAGCAGGTGCAAATTTGCAGTGAATTTCCACGTTTTGGCACCAGCCAAAAAAATTAGCGGAACCGCCGTGAACAAATTTTGGACGTTCATCTGAAAAGTCGCTCACATCAAAACCGTCACACATCAACACTATTCGGACGCCCACGGCTTTATTGTCGGCATAAAAATTGACGCGAGTGTCGAAATTTGTGTTTCGTGATTTTCGCTGGAAATTTGCATCTTTTTTGGCGAAGCTAAAAGGGACAAGTTCGCCCATCACTAAAAAAAAAGAGTACAAAAACCAAGTTAAAACTTTTAAACCATGTGAATTATAATAATATCAACATATAACACACAAGAACCATAAACATTCTGTAAATTATATCCTTATAAATGTTGCTTAGTGATGTCATCAGTTATAATCGATCCTTGGTGATTTCATTTTACCACCATGTCACATGACTATAATTTTTGCATCATAATAAATAGACCCCATATTGTAAAATATTAAGATAAGACAGCTCAGAGTTCCTCAGTGGCTTATAATATCCTTATATTTTACAATAGGGGGATACATTATTCACTGTATAGTCTCCGTATAGTACAAATAGTGGGAGATGGTGCCCTAGCGTGGGTGGACCAATTGATTAGTACCCAAACCAAATACATATCCAAGTGTAAGCATAGTAACCAAACCAAGTACCCAAATTTTCCCATCCCCATTCAATTCCAGGTAAGTATGCACCACAAGCGCCAATAAGTGAAATATTAAAGGGATACTGTCATGGGAAAACATTTTTTTTCAAAATGAATCAGTTAATAGTGTTGCTCCAGCAGAATTCTGCACTGAAATCCATTTCTCAAAAGAGCAAACAGATTTTTTTATATTCAATTTTGAAATCTGACATGGGGCTAGACATATTGTCAATTTCCCAGCTGCCCCAAGTCATGTGACTTGTGCTGTGATAAACGTCAATCACTCTTTACTGCTGTACTGCAAGTTGGAGTGATATCACCCCCTCCCTTTCCCCCCCAGCAGCCAAACAAAAGAACAATAGGAAGGTAACCAGATAGCAGCTCCCTAACACAAGATAACAGCTGCCTGGTAGATCTAAGAACAACACTCAATAGTAAAAACCCATGTCCCACTGAGACACATTCAGTTACATTGAGAAGGAAAAACAGCAGCCTGCCAGAAAGCATTTCTCTCCTACAGTGCAGGCACAAGTCACATGACCAGGGGCAGCTTGGAAATTGACAAAATGTCTAGCCCCATGTCAGATTTCAAAATTGAATATAAAACAATCTGTTTGCTCTTTTGAGAAATGGATTTCAGTGCAGAATTCTGCTGGAGTAGCACTATTAACTGATGCGTTTTGAAAAAAACGTGTTTTCTGATGACAGGATCCCTTGAACTACTGCAAACAATATATTTGCTGCCTTTTTACTGGTTTCCTTCCAAACTGGCAGAAGAGAAGACCCAGCAAGGTACTGTACTATACACAACTGCAAGGGAATACAGAAGCAAAGCCAAATTATGGGATGAGAGTGGTTGCGCTTTTTCAATTGAAATGGACCCCACAGGATAAATAATTAGCAAGAGATGAAGTTGTCTATATAAAACATGAAAAGGGTAGGCGTAATAATTGGGCATTACTCCCAAAAATTTCGCTCCCCTGTTGACAATGAAATGCAACAAAAACATAATTTTGAGTTAAAAAGGCTGCAACGTAATTATTATTTAATCTTAACTATATACTGAAAATACAAAAAGTATGTTTTGTAGATCAAATGATATGAAGTGAAACCCAAGTATCTTAACCTTATTATTATTGTGCTGATCATACTTTTTGCTTATTGTTTTTTTTTGTTGAATGCTGAGCCTTGGCATGCTTACTTACATCAACAAAAGGGGAATTTATTCTGAACATTGTGTTGATTTACGTTGCCTGTTTTTAGATTTCCATGTGCCCCTAAGTCCCCTTATAGCAGAGGTCAAAATACATTGGGTTCTTTATTATAATAATAATAATGCCCTGTTCTGAGAGACCTATGGACGCTACTCCACCTCAGCCCACCTATGCCTGCCCAATCGGATGTATCCAATTCCCACTGTGCCTTTCTCAAATCTTATGATTGTTTTTACTATCATACAGATCTAGTGACCCATTGGTTAGTGCCATTAACTGGTCAAGTCTGTTACGTATGCTAGTATAGGATTAAGAGCAGGAGTGTCTGCTTTTAATGAATGCAGATAAATGTTTTTCTTGCAACTATTATATATAAAAAGCATAAAGAACCCAAGTTATGGAATTCCTTATCATAGATTTGTAGATTGCACTTTTTTTGATTCTCAGTTTCCACACAAATGCTAAAGTGAAGGTTTAATATCATATATAATGAGCCTACAATCAAACTATACCCATAATGATATAACTGGAGAAAATTGATCATTGTCTACATGGAAACTAAGGTTCTGGCTCAAGAAACTGCTGAGGCAAAGCCATCAAAAAACAGAAAATTTAAGTTTCCGAAAGAAAAAGATACATAAATAATGTGTGCAAATGTATTTACACCCGGTGAGCTCTTCTCCGATGAGCTGATGAACCATTGAAATCTGTGAACTTCACCTTATTCAACCTGCCTCTTGCTGCGCTCCATATCCCTCCCGAGTGTCATTTCTATGAAATATTGTCTTTTTAATGCAAAACTGAGCATTGGTTTTACAAAAGTGAAAATAACTGTTACAAATCCCTGAATGAACAAGCCGGCAGTGCCAAAGTTCTCCATTTATAATTTATACCTCCATCAATTGTTTTACTTCTTCACAACAATGCTGTAACAATTGCTACTTTATTCCGCATCTTGTCAACGCTTCTCTCTCCGGAATAGGTATAAAATCTGTTTAATGGACTATGATTTTGATTTACTGCGCACATTTTCATGCCGGCAATGGATTGGAGGCATCTTCTTGCAGCCTATTAGACGATCCATGGCTTGTAAGTTGTATTTTATAAGACTAAAAAAATGTAATTTGGTTATGAGAAGTATGTCATTAATGGGGTAGAACTGTAGTTATTTTGTGACGGCTAATTGTATCTGGGATAATGTGCTTGTCCCTTAATATTTTTTTTGGATTTTATTTCTTGATTTTTATTTCAGCAGTTTGTCTTCGATTAGGTCTTTCGTTGGTGCAACCACCTTTATTGATCAGAGGTGGGCCAGGGGCAGAAAAACTGTGGATTAAAGGAGAATTCAGCCCTTAACTAAAAAACCCTACCCTATGTAGACCCCCTCCCTCCTCCCACCCAGCCTAACTGCTACCCCGAGGAAATGCCCAAACTATTTACTTACCCCTCGGTGCAGATTCAGGGATCGCAGTTCACAGCAGCCATCTTCCGGGTCTTCGTGTCTTCTTCCGGCGCTTCACCAATTTCCGTCTATTTCGGTGCATACGCAGTTGACGCAAACCGAGAAATTCTCCAACTGCGCATATGGTGCTTTCGCCGTTCTCAGTCTCAGATTACCGAAGACCGGGAAGAAGGCTGCTGTAAACTGCAATCCCTGAATCCGTCTATTTCGGCGCAACCCTAGCAGGAACCAATTTATGCTTATAAATCCATGTATTTTTAAGTTCAAATATTATCAAAAACTTAAAAATAATTGTTGGGAATTAATGAAACAATTGAAAAGGAAAGAGTGACAGGTAGGAATGAGCACATTTTTTCCCCTCTTGATTCAGGTTTGCAGTGAAATTTGTATTATGGCAAGTGTTGATAATAGTCATAAATCTGAACTATAATTTCACCATGCATTTTGTTTGCAGGAAAAAGAAAACACAAGAAAAAATGCATTTGGTAAAAAGGCATTTTTTTTTAATAAAAGAGGTCCATTATCATCAATGCATTTGGTGTAAGAAAAAATGCCCATTGACTTTGGTGCATTTACCATGATAAAAATAAGAAAATAAAAAAAAATAAGAAAAAACAACCATTGATTCCAGTATATTGGGCAAAATGCTGTCATTTTGCGAGTTTGTCTGTGGTTTCCAGAATTTTTTGACAAAACTGGTTTCACTTATCACTAGTAAGAAATAACTGCAAGTGTAATTTAAATGTAAAATAATATAAATTAAATGAATAATAGGGGAATTAATATCCATATCATACATAACAAATTAAAACCGTTTTTGGTGGGTCCAGAAGGATGTAATAAATCTGTGTAATGTTTCAGACTGGCAATGCCACAGAAAGTGTGCAATCAGCAATATTGGATATTTTTGTGAGTTTTTCTTACCCATATTGCAGCCTTTTCCCCATAATAGAAGCAGAATTGTGACCTTGGTCCAAGTTGCCTCTTCCAAAAATTGTGCCTTGTGTGAAATGCTTATTTGTTGACCAAGGCCACAAAGGTATCTTAGTTTGGATCAAGTAGACAGCACTGTTTTATTATTACAGATAAAAAGGAAATCATTTTTAAACAACTGGATAGTTTGGATAAAACGGAGTCTATGGGAGTCGGCCTTTCTGTAATACAGAGCTTTCCGAATAATGGGCTTCCCAACAACAGATCCCATACTTGTATCATCACTAAATCAACAGCTATAAAACAATAAATCATTTAGATTTCAAAATTTACAAATTTAAAGTCAGATAATTTATAGTGTTATATATTTTATTGTACTTATAATTACAAAGTAAATATTAATAATATCTAATAATAAATAATAATAATACATATTATCTCATGTGAAAAGCATTGATTACTAAATAGAAGGCCACTGTGTTACATAAGAATTCTTCTGATAACATGGCTATTGGTAACATTGCATTTGATTATTGCCAAAGAAAGTCCTTTCTGAGATATGCTAATGAGTCAGCCCTTGGTTACACAGGAAGGTTATAAAGCTTCAAAGTAATTGTTGACTGCAAATAGGCAGGAATAAATATAAAGCATGTTTTTATTTTAAAATACTTGAGATTTGAAGATGTCTCAGGAGATGTGACTTTATTATAAAAATGTGCTTAATGTAAACGTAAATCATGATCAGATATTTAGATCATGTTGTCACACCAGGGTATAGCCAATAAGAGGTCAGCAAGATGACACTCTGCTGTGCAGCCAAGGATCTTGTACAGTAGGTAGTCAGCAGACTACACAGAGAACCAATCCAAGCTGTAATATATAGAATCAGTGCATTGTGGAGTGACTTAAAGGAGAAGCAAACCATAAAGTTAAAAAAGCCCTACTCCCTTACACTACATAGACATCCCTCCCTCCTCCACCCCAGTCTACTTGCTACCCCGGGCAAATGCCCCTAACTCTTTACTTACCCCTTGGTGCAGATTCTGTCCAGCGGAGTTCATGGGCGTCATCTTCTTCTCTTCAGTAACCTGCGGAAAATAAGTGCCCCTTTTGCGCATGCTCAGTTGGAGCAATTTTCTGTTTCGTGACAACTGCGCATGTGCCAAAACTCGTAGAAATTGCTGAAGCACTGGGAGAAGACCCAAAGATATCTGAAAATGGCGCCTGTGAACTCTGCTGGACAGAATCTGCACTGAGGGATAAGTAAAGACTTAGGGGCATTTGCCAGGGGTAGCAGCTAGGCTGGGGGGGGGATGGGGGTGTATGTAGGGTAGGGGGGTAGGGTTTTTTAACTTTAGGGTTTACTTCTCCTTTAGGGTAGACCACTTAGAGCATCAACTGTCATCTGGATTAGGAAAAGTTATGAGGTCTATTATAAACCATGTTTCTGACTGACCACTTTGGAATAGGTAGGACTAGCGACAACCTGTAGAAAACTGGACCATTGGAATATTCACAGGTTATCCCAACCTTTAGCCAATCAAATCACCAGAACGTTCACAGGATAAAGCAAGTCACAGGAATCAAACATGTCCCCGTTCACATGTTAATTGAGACAATAAAAATAGCAATGTCAAGTGAAGCCACCATAGAAAGTTCATATTTCCATCTTGTTTGTAAAAGAAGATTGAGACATTGTGTGCATACAGCTAGTAAAAAAATGCCTTACCCTTTAAACAAATGAGGGATTGTTTGTCTAAAGGGCAAAGCATTTCTTAGTAGCTGTATGCACAAAATGTCTCAATGTCTTAAATATATTAATAATGGGTTGAGTGCAGAGGACTCTTGTATTTGTCTGTATGAATTTTGTGGTCACAGCCTCATTGCAACCCCACCTAATGGTTTAAAAAAAATTAGTGGTGAGGACAACTTTCCCTTGTTTGTTATTGTAAAAGAAGATTCTCCTGAAGTTGGAAGGAATTCCCAAGATACAGATAGGTGACTCATTTATGCACCACGTCAATTCCACCGCCATAATGCTAATGTCAAACAGGTTTAATCAACTAGTCATTAGTGACTTTATCCAATTAATTAAGGGTATTGGGGAATGCTTCCGATTATTAATGAACTGGGAAGAGGCAAAGCAATACGTCAATGGGTCTTAGGGGGGATCAATGCAAGTTGCACAGTTGTAACTTAATCCTTTATTCATTCATTACAAATCCACCTATTGGTTCAATAATTTGCTCTCTTCCATGCCATTCATAATGATGCAAATACTTTCTTGAAGAACTAGGGTACATACTCAAGGAACAAAGTATGCATTCATGGTTAAATCTTTAGTCTGGTGGAGAGACGTATATTGGGAAGCCAACGTCTCACTACAGTGATCATGATCATACATTGATAATCATTTTACCTAAGACTACCATATCATGTCTTCTAAGAAGAATTCAGTAGCTACATATCCATTGCATAACCCTAATGGGGCTCATTAACCAAAGCTGGCCAGTTCTGTACCTGGGCAGGAACCCAACACACCTTTTATTACATCTCCCCCCCCAGCATCATCAACAGCTTGAGGACTAAGGCTTAAATGTTCTTGATCTTTAGTCTTTACGTTTATAAACGTAGCTACCTTTTGTTCATGCAGGCACATCATTATTCCCTCGATGTCTATAGTATAAGTCCAATGACATCAGCATTTATATCTTCATGTATTTTAAAAACATAAAGCAGTTGAGTTATCTCGACATTTGCATTCAGAACACATGAATGCTCATGCAACATTATTCTAACTTCACTCTGTCAGTGTAGGGATTATGCTGTCATAAGGAATTAAAAATGATATCACATAAAATGCTGTATTCATTGATATTAACTTTCTTGCCCCAGGCTAGGTTGTATAGTGTTATTGAACTGCCTGAGGCTGAAGGCTGCCCATGTAAACATTTGGCAGGTAGATCCTTTCTCACATGGATCTAACTGAGTGATTCACTATGTGTTATCTACCCTTTGAAAGAGCTCAAATGTGTCTCACACATACATATCCCATCGGTCTACAGAAAATGCAGTAAGATGCAGAAAAAAAGTCATAACACTCGTTGTGGCTTTGGTAGACATTGAGGTCGCTTATAATGAAAACCTTGTGCTTAAGGTGGACATGCAGGCAATTCATAACTAACAGATTGCAATTAAGGTGGACATGTATGGAAGTTCTACCTAAAACTATACAGGACATTCAGAACAGTCATACTTAACACTTTATGATTACAGTGGGCATGTGGACAAGTTCTACACTTCTATGTAGAAGATTAGCAGAACAAGTTTCCATACCCCTTGACAGGCATTTTTGGTGGGCACTTTTCAATGGTGGAAATAACCTGGTATCAAGTTGACACAAGAGTGAAGGGCACCAACAAAGCTGTTACCAAAATTGGCACCAAGAATACAAATGTAATATGGCACAGACTAGTGAACACCAATTAGCACAAATGTGTGCAACTTAATGTATTCATTTTCTGTGGGCCTAGCCAGGGCTTGAGTGACCTTCAGAGGAAAATAAATCTTACTGTATACTGAACATGAGCATTACTTTATCTATTTTTTATGACCATACAAAAATCTGCATTTAGTGGACAGGTAGGGGAAGAAGACATTGACGTTCAAGCCGACACACTTCTCCAGCAATCTGATATAATAAGGCCAACCTATGCAAACTATTGGTACAATTAGGCAGTCCTATGCAAAGTGGTATAAATAGGCCATCATATGCAAACCATTCGGACAGTTAAACCATCCGGTGCACACCATTGGCACAATTAGACATTCTACGCAAAGTATTGGAACAATTATTCCATCCTATGAAAACCATTGATACAATTAGGCTGACCTATGCAAAATATTGGTACAATTAGGTCATTGTATGCAAACAATTGGCACAATTAGACCATCCTATGCAAAGTATTGCTACAATTAGACCATCTTATGCAAACCATTGGTACACTTAGGCAGTCCTGTGGAAAGTGAAAACCTTTTGGAGCAGGCACTCAATGAAGGCAAACTTCCACCAGGCAAATATTAAAGTGAAGAGAGTTATTGTGTCCACAGCCTTACGCATTTAATGTCACAAACACTTAATACAATTAGGTCATCATATGCAAACCATTGGTACAATTAGACCATCCTATGCAAACCATTGGTACAATTAGGCCATCTTATGCAAAGTATTGCTACAATTAGACCATCCAATGCAAAGTAGTGGTACAATTAGGCCAACCTATGCAAACCATTGGTACAATAAGGCAATCCTATGCAGTAGTGGTACAATTAGGCCGTTGTATGCAAACTATTCGTACAGTTAAGCCATCCTGTGCACACCATTGGCACAATTAGACCATTCTATGCAAACCATTGGCACAATTAAACCATTCTATGCAAAGTATTGGAACAATTAGACCATCCTATGCAAACCATTGGTACAATTAGTTTGTCCTATTCAAATTATTAATACAGTTAAGCCATCCTATGCAAACCATTGGCACAATTAAACCATTCTATGCAAAGTATTGGAACAATTAGGCAAACCCAACTTACTCATTCTAGTCTATTGATTGCTCTACTAATTTGTATGACTGTTTAATAAGCCCGGGATCTTAAACTGTGGGGAAATAATGATTTTCTTTGTCAACTGCCTTCCTCATAAGCCTTTTTCCCTCCCGCTCTTCTATTACCTTTGGTTCCATCCACCTTCATTGTATTGCCCACTACCTGTAACTTTCCTTTACTGAAGTACATTATGCACATCCTAAGGGCCAAATTGTAAATGTCATAATTTAAATAACACTTGGGTCATCTCTTTATGAATGGGTTGGACTGGTTGGTTAGGAGAGGGGGCTTGTCTAGGTACAGTATGCCAATGGTCTCTGATTATTAATCCATAAATGACAAGCTTTAGTAAGGAACACCACCCATTTTTACCATTATAAATAGTTGTGGAGGATGCTCAGCCCCAAGTAGCCTTACGCATTTCACACAAGTCACTTAATAGCCTTAAATTGGACAACTCACAGTGGCTACACATCTTGCTACACATTTTACCTTCTTCCATAGATTCCCAAGTTATTTGACTGAGAAACAAAACCTACTGTTTTAAAACCAAAACCTCACATTTGTTACATTAAATTATCACCACTTACCTCCATGCGGATTTCCGAGAGCAGCCTATTGTGATATATTCTGTTCATTCTTGTTTATTTAATTTGTGAAATATGCTGTCTCTTTTTATTCTCATTACAGGTTCTCTCAAAGTACATGCCAACCAGTGAAGGATTGCCCTCCCTAAATCTGAATAAAACATCCTTCTGCCGATTAGTTTGCAAATGATATCTTCTGGATTTATGATGAAAAATATTCCTGTCAAATGTCTGTTACTGGCTGAAATCACAGAAAGGATCTCTGATTTTGTTTTATATTCTTCTTCGTTTTTTCCCCTTCTTCGTGGTGATAAATATCAGATATATAAATGTCCAAATCAAAGCTATGAAATGTGCCTAGTTTTGGTTGAAATACATTGGTTTTAAAAGCTCCGCACTCTAAACCCTGCAGATGCAAATTTGAAAGAATTTGCAATTGAAAAGTGATAATATAGAGTCACATGATATTACTAGGGAAATAGAAGTATTTACCCAACTGGCATGCCAACATGTATCATTCATTCATGGCCTATCTTGGGCAGCAGCAATGATACTGAGCTACTGTATGTGAAGGTACAAATACAGAAACACATTTTCTCATAGAGCTTACTCAAAAATTGAAGTCAAGTTCAATCAAGGACTAAATACATCATACCTGTTTGGGAAAACTGACCATTTGATCAACTTTTATATGATTTTTTATCAAAAGGAAGCTTTTGCATTAGTCCACAAATACCCCCAAATATATAAACTGAGGAATGACCCTATATAAATCTCTAAAAAATGGTGTTTTAAAACCTCTCGAAAACTCTAAACATTAAAGTTTTGCTAAGTGTAAAAAAAACACAAAAAAATATAATACAAAAATTTGCCAATTAAAAGTAGTCCATGTCCTATAAAAGTCAATGGGAACTGCACTGATGCTTTTCTTTTAGCCACCGAGACTTTAAGAGGTTTCCCCTAGTGATTCTCTAAAAAACGTTCATTTTTATATTTTAGATATAAATTTTTGGATTTTTTAGCGCATTGTTCGGGGGTTTTTTTCGTTTGCACTTTTTGCACTTTTCAGATCTTTTAATAAATGACATGGCATTCATGGTTTTAGAGAAAACGAGATTATTCACAGTTTCATAAACCTACAAAAGCACTAAAATGAGAATGCTGATGAAAAGGCCTCTATGGGACTGATTTACCAACTTTCAGACTTCTGTTTATTTCATAAATTATTTTTTCTATAAAAATTCATTTTTTTAAATCTCTCTAAAACTCTAAAGATTTGAAATTTATTAAGTGAAAAAAAACCATGAAATTCTCCAAGTAAAAGCTGTCGAGGCCCCATCGAAGTCGAAGGAAGCTACACTGAAACTATTGGACCTCTTTTTAGCCTTTCAGACTTTTAGAGGTTTTTGGATTTTTTTCACTAGTAATTGTCCGAAAAACTCAAATTTTTAGAGGTTTTAGAGATATTCGTATTTTTTTAGCACATCGTGCTCAAATCAGTCTCGCTTTTTATGATCCCTCTACATGTCCTATTTATGTGGTCTTCATATAGAGGCCCATTTATCAATGTTCTCATTTAAGTGGTTTTAGAGGTTTTTGAAACCACAAATAATCTCATGTTCTCTAAAACCAGGAATGTCATGTAATTCATTAAAAGGTCTGGCTTTTAATAAATGACATGACATTCCTGGTTTTAGAGAACACGAGTTTATTTGTGGTTTCAAAAACCTCAAAAACCACTAAAATGAGAACGTTGATAAATGGGCCTCTATATGTAGACCACATAAATAGGACATGTACAGGGAACATTAACACATCTCAATAACATAACCCATCAAGAGAAGGCTCAGATATGCTATTGCTAATGGGTTATATTTATCCCCAGTAAACTTCCTATTTCCTTTTTCCCTGTTCCTTAATTCTATTAATTATATATGACTTACCTGTTATGGAACCTACAGAGCTTTCTGTGCAAGTACTGGCTATGAGGAGTCATTGTTGATTTCTATCTTGGTTGATTTAGAAAGCACCTTGCTCATTAAGTTGCTGTTTTAATGTATAATTCTGGATCTTGACAACCCTCATCTTCCCTGTCTGTCAACTTTAAGGTTTTCTTCATTATTAAATCTGCATTAACCTAAAAATACCCCCAAATATATAAACCGAGAAATGACTCTCTAAAAAATGGTGTTTTTAAATCTCTCTAAAACTCTAAACATTTAAGTTTTAGAGAGTACATTTAGTACATAGCCCACCCAATGATGGATTTGTGAGTCAATCTTCCATACAAAGCAACACAGCCTCATTCCAGCAGAGATCTGGAATATCCAACATGTGTCATTTGTTAGCTACCTAAATTGCCAACAAGACAAATTGATACAATTCATTAAAGCTACTTTAGTATAGACATACATTAAAGATGCTCCTTGCATTTCCTAGAATTGCACTCAGTGCTAGTGTTGCGGAAATTCAGTTACCGGAGGCCACTTGAGATGAAAGTTAAAGTTTATTTGACATGAGCTCTGCGGATTCTGAATTCACAAAGACTTAGAACCCAAAACAAAGAGATTACCGACATTTTTTAAAGACTTTGAAAAAGAGAATTAGTGGTGGGAGAGCGTAGAGATATCACTCCATAGAAAAACAAAGAACTCTTGATTTGATGCCGTGTCAATTCTGATGCTCGCGTCAACTTTGACGCCAGCGTTAAAGTCAATGGGCGTCCGAATAATGTTGATGTGTGACGGTTTTGACCTGAGTGACTTTTCTGATGCGCATCAAAAATTCGCCAGCTGCAGTCTTGCGAAACACGGAAATTCACAGTGAATTCACATCTGGTGAATTTAGCTGCCCAACACTATAACTGAGCTTAGGGAGCCACTCACAATATACAGTACACATAGAATAGAAATGTCACAATATAAGGCTGATTAGTAATTAATACACATAATTACTACATGGCAGCACAGAAACCAGTGCAATTAGCATCAGAATTGAATAATCAGCAAACCTGTAGCATCAGCTTATATTACAGCCAGGGAAGTTCATTTTCTGCTGGATAATTAGTGACGAGCCCTAAGCTTAGCTTCTCAACAGCCAATCAGAGCCCACTGAGCATGTGAGTGTCACAGACACTTTCCAAGATGGTGACCCCCTGTGACAAGTTTGAAGTCCTGGATCATTGCTGCTATTGACAAGCTGAACCTTTAGCCTCGTGTAATAAGTTCACTATATAAAATATGCCATTTTTAGCCATATTCATTTTTAGGGTTTAGTTCTCCTTTAATGACATTAGATACTGTTTAAACATTTTTTTTAAATTTATAGCAATTTTACATTACAGAATTAATTCTCTTTCTCAAAAGGACTACTTGGGGATTGAACACTTCCTCGTTGTTCATGATAATGAACAATAATGATGATAATTCAGATAGTTTTTTTGGCATATGGATAATGTTGGTTTGCTTAGTAATACATTTTGGTCCAAAGTTTCTCTTCTACGTGGGTATAAATGAATACAGTACATAGGAGTTCATTTTCTCACCAAGTGTATCCTGAACCTAATGATGTCTCAAACTATGTGAGATGTACACTCTTGATAAGGGTACAGATGAAGCCACTTGGATTTGTGAGTTAAATGCGTCATGACTCAGGGGTAATTGAAGAAACTGTGTTATCTTAAGTCATCTTAACTCATTTAATGCATTTAACCTTTTCATTAGCATACCAAAGCTCCATTGTTCACAATGGTGAATGCTTTAATTAGATGGGATGTTGTGACGCAGTTTTCTGTGTTAAATGAGATAAATGGGATATCTGTGTTTAGTTATTCTGTGTCAAACAGACAAACCAAAGTGGCTGCATCTGTAAGTAAGCCCTAGTCCTTATTTCCCGTTAATATTGTACATTTTCTTATTTTAAGATCATGAATATATATATATATATATATATATATATATATATATATATATGTTATCCAGAATGCTCAGACTTTTCTGGATAACAGATCTTTCCATAATTTAGATCTTCATACCTTAGTTCTACTAGAAATTTATGTAAATATTAAATAAACCCAATAGGCTGGTTTTGCTTCCAATAAGGAGTAATTATATCTTAGTTGGGATCAAGTACAAGCTCCTGTTTTATTATTACACAGAAAAAGGAAATCATTTTTACATACTTTGGAATGTTTGGATAAAATGGAATCTATGGGAGACGGCCTTTCCGTAATTCTGAACTTTCTGCATAACGGGTTTCCGAATATAGTTATACAATGAAATGTGTTGATTTAGCATCACATTAAAATTATGAATAATAATAAGGTTCACTTGCAGCTCAACCAAAGTAACTTTTACCTTGAGTAAAATGACTTTGTAGTACGACATGAAAGCAGCACAAGCCAATCTTTTAATTACATTGTACGAACTGTCCTACCTCAACATCAGATTTATTAATGAATATTTTCCCTGACTCAATTAACTGTCAAATTTGTATTCAGTTCAATATGCTAATTACCCGCGGCAAGAATTATGAATAACATCATCATTAAAAAGTGAAATGTTTCTTAAAAGACTTTATTAAACTGAAATCGTAAATTAGTCCTGTTTAAGTAGCGAGGCCGGACGAGGCTTGCAGATAAAACGATTGTTCGGAATATTTCTTTAACTTTAATAGGAAAAATTGGGAAGAACTAGGTAATTACTGTATTTCTTGTAGAATACTGATTGGACTTAAAGAAACAGTAGAATGAAAAAAAAAAAAGTTGAAGGCTTGAAATTCAACAAATCTCAGTAGTTTACTCATTGCAAAACAATTTAAATGATGTTTGAGAAAGGGGGATGGGGTGGTGGAAATAGGAATCGTTAGCACTAGATAGGTGCCTTATATACAGTGCCAGACTATGGTACCTGGGCCCTCCAGAGAACCTCATGCCAGGGGCCCACCAAATACTCAAACACAATGCTACCGCATGCCCCTGATATGAACACAGACAGGGATGACTCAACAAAATAGGGAGCCTAAAACAAAAGATATGCTTGGGCTCCAACACCCCTTTTAGAACTCCTGTTAGCCATTATTTCCCACATGTATCTGTATGACCTCAGAAAATGATAGTGAACACATCATCCCCAGACATGCCAGAGAGATCACTGCAAAGCGGACAATGATCAGTAACCCCAGGAATGAAGAGCACTTAACGCAAGACATGCCAATCAGATCACTGCAGAAATGCATTATAAGCATATCAACCCTGAAGAAAAAAGAAGAATACGGACCCTCTTAATTAATGTGATTAAATTGATTATGCCAAGTAGTGATGGGTGAATTTGCGTAGTTTCCTGCGAAATGGCAAAAGATTTGCGAAACGGCGACGGCGTCCATTTTAGATGCCGGCGTCCGTTTTTTTTTAATTTTCGCCAGCTAATTTATTACCTTATTGGTAATGGACAATAAATTAATTAAATAAATGAGGAGTGAGTGCCAATTAGGGTGTGTATCAATTCCTTATCATAACAAATATTAATTTAAATAAATGAATCGGCTAAAGAGTCAATTAATTGAAAATGTGTGCTAATCAATAAATAAAGTAAGATCCAATAAATTAGTTAAAAAAGTTAATGCTCCAAGCATTTAATAATGGATCTATACTTTATCACTCCAATTAATCACAATGAATTATTATGGGGCAGTTCATAAGTGCTAGTGGGATAAATAGTAAGGATTACTTGAAAGTTCATTCAATATCTAAAAAATAATTATATTTATAATGACCAAAAGTGAGGGAGCGAGTTGGTAAACACAAAACATTGCTCAAATCCATAAAAAAGAATTAATATGGAAAATTGGAAAAACTGGATAGATGGTGGAGTTGCCCCAAAAGCTAACTGCCTGATTGTTTTCTAAGGCCTGGGACACCACAAAGTAGGAGGCAGGACAGGGTAACCGGGACTGTGGCCTTGGTGTATTAGCTTGCCCTAAACTTTGGAACAGCTGAGTAACCCTAAAAAGCCACGGCCCCTTAGAAATGAAGGAAGCATTCGAGATTGACAGAAAAGATGGATTCTGCCAGGAAATATCGGACCTCACACCCCAATAATTCTACATTGAACAGCAGCAAAGAGTATTAGAATTAAAAATAGGATAAAAGTAGAAAGAACGCCAACAGCTCAAGGGAGAGGTGCCAAAACAGCATTGTATGTGGCAGACAATAGATGTCACACCCCCCTGTCTCTATTCAAATGCGTTTTTTCAGTTTTTACATATATGGCTTCTTTACCACCTCTTTTGAACCAGTCGCTCTCCCGTCTACAATCTGGACTTGGCAGTCTTCAAATGTGTGTCCTTTTTCTTTTAGATGTAGGTACACGGCTCAGTTCTGACTATTCTGTGCTGGGCCATATGCTGGTGTAACTGTTTTTTGGTTTCCCCCACATACAAATCTGAGCATTCCTCTCTGCACTGCAAAGCAAGATCCGATGTACAAGTTATTCTGAATTGAGAAAGTCAGTTGGATGACTTGTGAAACGTCTTCAAGGAAAAAAAACACAGCAAGTCCAGTTGATTTGACTTATTTCTATAGATATAACTTAATTCATTCCTTGTTCACCCATATCTCAGCTGCCCATTTATTCTACTCCTTTAGGTTCTGTTCCATCAGGTTCCTCCTGTTGGTCTGTTTTACTTTTCTGCCCAATACTCTCCCTGCTGCTTTACTATCACCTTTAATTAATATACCTATTTGTGACTATCTCTCCACTAAAAGGAATAATCTCACTTTACTCTCCAACCTTCCCTTTATTTACACTGCCCTTTCCCCACTGCGTGATTTACATTTCTTGATATTTCCCCTTCCTCAGGTACCAGTGCCCTGTTTAATTACCTCCCAGTGCCTAATCCCTGGCTGTGAAGGGTATTGGAACTCTGGAATGTGTTTTACTACATGGAGTCTGACCTGAGCTCTTTGCTGGGAAGCTGCTGCTCACAATCTCCATTCTACTTTTAATGTGTTTCAGTCTCAGCATGGTGGGTGTTTCCTTATCAGAGCTGAAAGCAGGGAGATTCAGAGCAGAACCTTGAAGTCTTTGTATTCTGTCCAATCAGAGAGCAGTTTCTATGCATAGAAAAGTTTGTTGCAGAAGCCTACAGAATAAAATGTATGCAGGTACTTTATCAGATCACAAAATTAACCACAGTCACATGGTCACATGACTGATCTCACTGCAATATATTGGTGGGCAGGCGGCCAGTCATGGTGTGGAGGGTGCATGGTCTCAGTGCCCACAAAAAACCCGAAGGGGCTTTATGGTGGCTGCAACAGGGCCCACTGTATTTTTTGCAGGTATCCTGGTGGGGGGAGGGGGAGAGAGAGAGAGAGAGAGAGAGAGAGAGAGAGAGAGAGAGAGAGAGAGAGAGAGAGAGAGAGAGAGAGAGGAGAGAGAGAGAGAGAGAGAGAGAGAGAGAGAGAGAGATGGAAGGGTTACTGCCCGCTCTGCTCTCATTTCCATACAGAAATAGGGATTAGCACTAGATAGGTAACCAATATATAGAAAAGAAAGAAACTGTAAAGTGATCAGAGTATTCAACAGCCTGCTCATGTACATTGGTAAAGGTCTCACCTCCCCTAACAAAGGCCATGTCCAGAAGACTAGATCGCCCTGCAATGTGATAAGTATGCCGCCCAATACGGCCATCATTGGTAGCAAAATCAACCAGGCCTGCCTGCTGGATAATATTATTAAGGAACTATCCTTCTGCCCTGTTGACTCTAGCACTTGTCTTATCTTGTGGCCTTAAAACCTGGTTAAAATCGCCGGCAAGAACCACTGGGAGAGATTTATGGAGGTACTGCCTCATGTCAGACAGCAGTGTATTCCTTTCCTGTGGATTGTGTGGCCCATAGATATTAATGAGACGCATCCTCCTACCCCCAGCTGTGACATCAAGGAGCAAACACCTGCCTACCTGGATCTCAATAAGACGGTGCCTTCCGAATGTCAGCCTTGGTGGTCAATTGAGTCTCCAGAAATCTAGCCCTGGGTGAGTGAATGATACAGACATTAGAGGTGTAAATCCTAACTGGTACCGTAGCCATGTTGATTTTTTCATTTGGCTTTTTTTCCTCTTCTCTCATCTTCACATACCCCTCTCCAAACCTCTTGATCTGGACCCCTGCTGGTATACGGTCCTCATCCCCAAGAGGGACCATCTCGTCCTCTGTGGTTGGATCCATCTCATGCTGAGAGATAACCATATCCGGCGATGCCAGGACATGTTGAACCTCTTCTAAAGAGTCCATAGTGGGTCCAACCACTTCTGACAAGGCTCCACTACACACCACATCATCTGATATGGTCCCACCACCTATAGGTGTTGACTGACTAATGGGAGATGAAAGCTGCACTGACTGTTGTAGAGAAAGTTCTTTATCTATTCTCTGAAACTCGGTCTCCATTTTAGACCCCCAAGAATCATCATCATCATCCAAATCATCGCCTTCGCTTTGCAGCTGGAAATATCGATTGGATGTTTGAGGGCTGAAAGACATGATTCCAGGGGACTTACTTCCTTTACCTGAGGTCTTAACAAACTGCCAGCCCCCTTCCTCAGGGGTATGGGTGTCTCTCTGCTCTCTGTCTGATTTACCCTTTTTTTTCTTCTTCTTTTTTTTGGGTGAATGTTCCTGGAAGGTGGCCTTTGACAGGCCTGTTTTAGCCAACAATGGGCCTGCCTGTGGTCTCTGAACATCAAGTCCCTGATCATTAGAGCTCCCTTCCTGACTTTGTGCCTTCTTGCCGTTACTGCTCTGATCTTTCCTGGGGTCTCTCTGCTGGGTCTGATTGGCCTTTGCAGCCTCCTGTCTGTGGTTTATCTCCACCCTGTCCTGCTGCTCTATCTCCTGAACTGCATCAATCAGTAGCTGATCTTCCTCCTGTTCTAACATCTTCCCTCTGGGTGTTGTTATTATGCCAGGCTTTAGGGTACAGGCGGTGGGCATGACCTATTTTACCACAGAGGTTGCACATAATGATTTTACACACCTTTTTTGTGTGGCCTATCTTCCCACAATAAGCGCACCTCTCCACCAGACAGGAGCTAGCAAGATGATTCAGGAAACCACATTTGAAGCACTTTCTTGATTGGCCAAAATAGAAACAAACTCACAACTTTTTGCCAATGAAAAAGGTTGTGGGCAGATGTTGGGGGATTTTATCAACTATCTTACGTTTTACCTCTGTTTTCCGACCCCCTGTCCACACATCATCTTCATATATACTGCCAGTGGGGAAAGGACAGTGCATTGGTGCTGCAGCCACAACGCCACATCATTAACTGGCACCCCTTAATTTTTGACAATGATAGTGACGGCTTTTGTCTCAGGTCTAGAGACTGGAATGGCATCAACATTTTTCCATTCTGGCTGATTTTTAAGGGTGTCAAAAAGGCGCCAAAATGCATCCAGTCCCTGTGGTATTTTAAAGCTGACATCCCATTCTGTAGGGGACTGGACAATGCAGGCCTCCATGTCACGGGTCTTAAACTTGGCAGACCCTTCCAGCATTGTCTTAATAATGTAGGTTTTACTAGGAGCCTCCTCTTTCTTCCCTTCCCACACCAGTTTAACGTAGTTTTGCCTACTGAAAGCCTGACCCCCAAAAGAAGGACCTGCACCTGCAGGGAAAAACCACCTGCACTCCCAGAAATTGCCTGATGTGCCGGCATCTGCCCCAGAAGTTGAGGCCTGTTCACCAGGTTGCTGAGCCCTACCATTCTGTCCCTGCTGTCTTTGTCTCTCTGCCTGGGCCATACCATCTCTCCCTTCATCACTTACAGATGGCTTTGGGTTTTTATTGCCATCATTACCTGCCAGCAGCACCGCTTGGGTACCCACCACCACTAAGCACTCACTCCCACAAGCACAGCATCAACCGCACCATCATTCATGCCAACAGCCTCTCCATGCACCACCCCAGACATAACACTCGCAGCTGAATGGTTGGACGATACTTCCATTGGGACAACTGGATCTTCCTGCGACACCAGGGCTTGGGCTTGAGGTGACTTGGTTGGTTGGGTGGCAAGTGACAAAGGAGGGAAATGTTCCTGAATGATGTTAAATTCTTCCCTTTGCTGCTTCTTCTTCTCTTGTTCTGTCACCTCCTGCACATCAAATGCCAGTTCCTGCCAGTGGATCTCGTCCTTCTTCTTGCTCTTTGTTGGTGCTTTCTTGGCTGGAGCTTGTGGCTTCTTGAAATCCCCCTCTGTATCAGAAGAGGCAGAGTAGCTGGTGGTGCTGAGCTTGCGGCTGCGGTATGGCACCTCCTCCCTGAGATATTTCTGCAGCTTCTCAAACCGCTCCCTGTTTTCAAAAGTCTCTCCCAGGGCCCTGCTTTGCTCAGCAGTTTCTCTATGGAAGGGATCCCCAACCTTTTGAACCCGTGAGCAACATTCAGAAGTAAAAGAGTTGGGGAGCAACACTAGCATGAAAAATGTTCTTGGGGTGCCAAATAAGTGCTGTGATTGGCCATTTGGTAGCCTTTATGTGGATTGTCAACCTAAATGGAGGCTCTGTTTGGCAGTTCACCTGGTTTTTTGAAACCAAAACTTGCCTCCAAGCCTGGAATTCAAAAATAAACCCCTGCTTTGAGACCACTGGGAGCAACATCGATGGAGAGCAACATGTTGCTCATGAGCTACTGGTTGGGGATCACTGCAAGTCTATGGAGACCTCGGTTTCAAAGAGTTCCCCTTTAAGTGTGATGAGGTCCATTTCCAGTCTGCCTTTATTTCTCTTATAAGCAGCTCTGATCAGCTTCTGCTGTGCAACAATTTCTGCCTCTTTTTTCCCTTCTGCTTATAGGCCTCAGACAGCTGCTGCAGGATAGGAGCAATATCCTTATGACTGGGTAGCTGGGGGTTTACATCAGTGGGTGCACCCACTCTCCTTTGTGCAGTTGGTTCATATGTTGCACTTAAATCACTGGAGTCCTTGGATTTCTGCTCCCCCTCTGAATCCTCAGCCTCATTGTCTGTAACAAGCATCACATTCCCAGCAGCAACAGCTGAACTTCCCTGATTCCCTCTAGTGGCTGCAGTCAGTTGGGCAGGTGAAGGGTTAAGCTGAGAGTTGGGTTCAGGTGTCTTGTATCTACAGGATCCTCAGCAGTGGATTCCCTGGCCTGTGAAACTTCAGCAGCAGCCCCAGATCTGACAGTTTGGGACAAAATAGCAGCTTTTCCCTTTCCAGCTGGACATTTACCTGCAGCACAGTCTTCAAGGGGTGTTTCTGGCACAACATATGTATCACCCCCAGTCTGATTTATTTGGCTGCCAGAAGAGATGCCTACAGGGGATGATGGGAGTTGTAGTTCATGCACAGACACGCCTCCACCCTGTGGTTCCCCATGACATGTGCCTTTAGCATCCAGTTTGGCTTCAGCCCTCACTGTAACACCAGAAAGTGAAGCCCCCAGAGATGCAGAGCCCTGGTGTTTTCTGCTTTTGGGAAGAGGGGATTTAGTACTCACCGCACCAGAACGCAAGGTACGAGTTTCCTCCTCAGCTGCTCCCGGGGTAAGTTCAGCCACTTTTTTTTGCCTCTGAGTATTTCTTCCACTCCTTCTGATTTCTGATGGCTCAGACTTTCTGCCTCCAGCAGTCTTTTTCTCTGCAGTTTGTTTGGCAGGGGCCTGGGCCTCCATCTCACCTGCCTCCACTGCAACACAATGGCCTCCACTCAGCTCCTCCTGTGCAGGTCTCCCCACACCTCCTCCAACTGATCCAAACTTCTCCATGTAACATTGAGCTTTTAATTGAATTACAAAAGGCAATGGTTTATCCATTTATAGCCCATTCAGACCATGGTAAAATAAATGTTCTATTACCTATTGCTAAAGGACTGACTGGGGCCATTTTCACATGATATCAAACACCTGAGGGGAAGCCGATATGATTTGATCTTTTGATTTGTTTTTGATTAGATGTTTAATCAGCAGGACCTGACTCACCTCTCTGAACACATTAAACTGATCTAATCTGAAGCTTTGGTTCTTTGCTCCGAGACTGAACCTGTAATATTTATTGTCTCGGTTATGGAACTGAAATCTCATTTTCACAGTGCAGGAATAATCAAGTCCATATATATAAATATCTGCTCAGACGTATATATTTTGGTGGCATTGGGTCTCCCAGAGTTCAGAGCTGAATCTCAAAAACAGAGGAGCAGATCATTCAAACATTCTGTTCCCCACTATAATATATATACAGGCGTGGGACCTGTTATCCAGAATACTCAGAACCTGGAGTTTTCTAGATAAGGAATCTTTCTGTACCTGAAATCTACTAGAAAATCATGTAAACATGGTTTCCAATAAAGTGAGGTGGCAAAGTTTTAATCAAAACTCACTAAACACAATTTGTCACGACTCACTACTCCTGGAAGAAGCTTTTCATTACTACACACATTTATAAACAGATTCTGGAGACAGCTGGTCATTGTTACTCACTAAACACATTCTAGAACAAGTGAGCCATGACTATTTACTGGGCATAAATACCCCAAACACATTCCAGAAGAAGCTGGTCTCAACTACTTACTAAGCAGATTCTAAAACAAGCTGGCCATGGCTACTCACTGGTCATTTTTATTCACAAACAACAAAAACATTCCTGAAGAAGCTGGTTGTGTCTTCTCACAAGCAGATTCTAAAACAAGCTGGTCATCAAAACACATCAGTTGATAGTGCTACTCCAGCAGAATTCTGCACTGAAATCCATTTCTCAAAAGAACAAACAGATTTTTTTTATATTCAATTTTGAAATCTGACATGGGGCTAGACATATTGTCAATTTCCCAGCTCCCCCCCAGTCATGTGACTTGTGCCTGCCTTTTAGGAGAGAAATGCTTTCTGGCAGGCTGCTGTTTTTCCTTCTCAATGTAACTGAATGTGTCTCAGTGGGACATGGGTTTTTACTATTGAGTGTTGTTCTTAGATCTACCAGGCAGCTGTTATCTTGTGTTAGGGAGCTGTTATCTGGTTACCTTCCCATTGTTCTTTTGTTTGGCTGCTGGGGGGGGAAGGGAGGGGGTGATATCACTCCAACTTGCAGTACAGCAGTAAAGAGTGATTGAAGTTTATCAGAGAACAAGCCACATGACTTGGGACAGCTGGGAAATTGACAATATGTCTAGCCCCATGTCAGATTTCAAAATTAAATATAAAAAAATCTGTTTGCTCTTTTGAGAAATGGATTTCAGTGCAGAATTCTGCTGGAGCAGCACTATTAACTGATTCATTTTTTTTCCCATGACAGTATTCCTTTAACATCGGTGGCTCCCCATATAAGTACTGAGTATCTAATGCAGGTTGATAACACTACCTTTGTTCCAGTCTTTAGCTTTAGCTTCCCTGTTGTCTCACTCTCCTACTGTTCTTCACTCTTATAGATAAAGAAACCCTAATATAAAATGTACAATATTAAAACTTTAAATCCCAGTGCCAAAGACTGAAACATCGTCAAATTGTTTTGTTCCTTCTAATTATTTGTGTTCCAGTAAAGTTGTCACTACAGACTTATAATAAACTCCAGAATCTGTTCCTGGAGCGACAAACACAGACATTTTATCATTTACAATACTCCTATAAAATCAGGCAACTGAAGGAGGAAAAGCAATTTACATGTATCGGAGGGCAGAAGATGAATCTACCGAAGAAACAAAAAATACTCTTTCAAAAGTCAGATCAGGTGAGAATAACTTCAGTCCATTTCTAATAATTTGATGTTTTAATCTTGACCTGTTTGGGTTAAATTATTTTTTCTTTAGCCAAATTCTCTGTACATTTCAGCAACGGTACCCCCATCGGTACCCCCATGCCTTTCTCCCGTCTCCTCAAGCATTTCATATTCACGCGTACCTTGTATCTATTTTTGTTGATGTCAAGTGCTGACGGATTCACATTTGGAAACGATTTTCCCTAAAGCCAAAGTAAATTGTGCCAGGCTGTATTTGTTTGACTATTTCTCCAGTACAAATTTAGCATTGCGTCTCCTAGTTGACTATTTCGGGATGTGGTTTGTTATTAGAAACTTATTATAATAGGATTCGGTGGCCCAGGAATTACAACATTTAACCCTCTTCTTATTATAAAACAAATCTAATTAAAATAAGTCTGTAAGTTTCTCTCTTTTTGGTTTTCTCGAAATTTTAAAGGGGTCAATTACCACCACCCTGCACAGAAGAGCAAGAGCACTAAGGGGCCGCCATCTGCTCCCCATGAATACAGTGCTGCAGAACTCAGGCAGTGCTTTATTCTGTATTCATGGGGCGGCCACAGGTCTCCGTGAATGGGTCTAATTTATGAAACCCAGACCTGTCACCTGCATTTATACCTGCTTGGACCATCTATCCAACCCAACCTGCAACTGCTTTACCTGCAGCCCAGCCGCCAACATACAGGCCACCATTAAACAGCAAACTGGAAGTGACATCATCATCAGCAGTGGTTGGGGGGGGGAAACAGGGGAAAAGGTTTAAAGGAGTAAAACTAGCTATATGTGAGGCCCAAGACCTGACCCACAAACCCACCAACCTGTTCCAGCATCCAAATGTCCTACCTGCAGGTTAACTGTTTTTGTGGATAACCTCACCCTATGGAAAAATCTAGTGCAAAGCAAAAACTATTGGCAAATTGTGCCCCCAAAAGGACATGACCCCATTATTTACTCTTATGCAACTCAACAAGGTCAATGCCTGTTCTATTTCTAGTTTCTAAGGTTACAGAAATGTCCTTCAAAAGGATAAAGGGATATTACATTTTGTTCTACTTTCTTCATGATAAGTTATCCATAGGAGCTGCATTCTCATGAACTGTGAAGTGTGCTGCGCCTTTTAACTCTAAACACGAAGGGAACCTCCTGAGTCATTAGGCACAGCAGCACTCAATTCAAATTTAAGGCAGGGAGGACTGAATGACGCTGAGCGCAACTATATGAAAGTGCAAATGTATTTTGACTCAAGAACCTTTTATCCAACAACAGACTGCAGGGAAATTGTGGGGATGTAAATCAGCCCATCCTTTCCTCATGTCATTCATTTTCAGCTGTCTCTATTTGACAGAGGGTAGTTGTGTTCATTATATTAGCAGTTGAAAACTGCAAATACCTTGAAAATTAGAAGAAAAAATAACAAATATATTAGAAGAGCAGGGATGTAGCGAACTGTTCTGCTGCAAACTAGTTCGCACGAACTTCGACCGTTTGTGTCCGCCGAATGTTCACGAACGTTTGGGAACGTTCGCATTTTGAGTTCGCGTTCGATTCGAATAAAAATCGTTCGACCATTCGAATTCCTTCGACCGCTAAAAATCAAACGATTTCCATTCGTTCGAACGATTGTAAGCATTCGATCTAATGATTTTCATTCAATCGAACGCTAAAAATCGTTCTAATCGAACAATCGAACAATTTTAAAACGTTCGATCGAATGATTTTTCATTCGTTCGAATGCTTAAAACGTTCGATCGTTCGATTCGAATGAAAATCCTTCGATCGAAGGATTAAAATCCTTCGATCGTTCGAATCGAACGATTTTAGCGGGTGTTCGAAGTTCGCGAACTGTCCGCGAACGTTTGCATTTTTTGCCGGTGTTCGCGAACGGCGTTCACAAACACCAAATCGGCAGTTCGCTACATCCCTATAGAAGAGCACTCTGATGGTTCATATGTCATTGAATATTTAATTTCAAATGCTACAGCAAGCACTTCCCACTCATTTATATATTTGTTAATACAGAAATGTTGAAGTATCTATAAGGGCCCAGTAGAAGAATGCATTTTGCTTGAGCATTTGAGCCAAAAAAACATGCGGGAGTTCCTTAAGTCTTGCTTGGTTTATTCCTTTTTATTATTAACATGTATTTATATAGCGCCAACATATCGCGTAGCACTGTTCCTGACGGGTGTCTTTTATTTCCCCTAAGTTGGGTTTTTCCAAAAAGAGAAAATGCTCTGCACCTTTAAACCAGTCAAGCTTTTTATTTTTTGGTTTGCAGAAAAAAATTCCCTGCTCTGCCGGAAGCTGAGGTATTCGAAGGAAGAAAGGGATGAGAGTTGGTTTCTAAAGTGGTTATTGCACCCAAATGCTTGAGCTTTCCTAAACCAGGTCATGTACTGTATGTTATTACAGGCATGGGACTTGTTACCCAGATGTTCCTAATAACAGATATTTTTGCAATTTGGATCTTCATACCTTAAGTCTACTAGAAAATCATGTAAACATTAAATAAGCCCAATATGGCTGGTTTTGCCTCCAATAAGGATTAATTATATCTTAGTTGGGATCAAGTACAAGCTACTGTTTTATAATTACACAGAAAAAGGAAATAATTTAAAACATTTGGATTATTTGGATAAAATGGAGTCTATGGGAGATAGCCTTTCCATAATTCAGAGCTTTCTAGATATTGGATTTCCGGATAATGGATCCCATACCTGTACTATATATTTCGATAATATTGGCTGGAATAGTGTAGGTCAGTGGTCCCCAACCAGTGGCTCGTGAGCAACACGTTGCTCTCCGACCTCTTGGATGTTGCTCCCCATGGCACCAAAGCAGCTTTGATTTTTAATTCCTGGATTGGAGGCAAGTTTTGGTTGCATAAAACCAGACAGAGGCCCTTTGTAGGCTGCCAGTCTTCATAGAGGCTACTAAATTGTCAGTCACAACCTTTATTTGGTACCTCCAGGAACATTTCCATGCTTGTGTTGCTCCCCAGCTCCTTTTAGATATAAATGTTGCTCACAGGTAAAAAAAAGGTTGGGGACCCCTAGTGTAGGTGATGGAGTGGAAAAGGGTTCAAGCAAAATGTGCCTTACACCCTTGTCTTTTAGTCTCACAGTTTCCTTGACAACCAACAATTCTTCTTGCCTTGTTTTTCCAAAAATATTGGTTTGTTACAATTTAATGCTAATTTTGCTAAACATGAGTAATTTATTATTAATAAGAAATGATGGATGAATAAATTAATTTCACCGCTGGCGAATAAATTTGCGATACTGCAGCGAAATTCACCTGCGTCAAAAAATTTGGATGTGCGTCAAAATTATTCAGACGCCCATTGACTTTAGGGCCGAAATTTACGCGAGTGTCAAAATTGATGCAGACGTTGAAATTTGCGGTTCACTGTTTCGTGAATTTTGAGGGAAATTCACATATTTTTCGGCAAAAGCGAAACGGGACAAATTCGCCCATTACTGTTAATGAGGGAAGATTAAATAATTGAATTTCACCGCCGGCGAATAAATTTGCGATACTGCAGCGAAATTCACCTGCGTCCAAAAACTTGGATGTGCATCAAAATTATTCAGACGCCAATTGACTTTAGGGCCGGAGGCGAAATTTACGCGAGTGTCAAAATTGATGCAGACGTTGAAATTTGAGGTTCACTGTTTCAGGAATTCCGAGGGAAATTCACAAATTTTTCGGCAAAAGCAAAACGGGACAAATTCGCCCATTACTGTTAATGAGGGACGGTTAAATAATTGAATTGGCAGTGCAAAGCACACAACTGAGCACAGATACTTGCTCCTCTACTCGCTCCACCCTCCAAATTCACGGTTGTGCCTTCTTTGCTAACAAGGTGCAAAATGCAGGGTGCAGTGAAATAAAGGAGACCAGCCCCCAGTACTTCAGTGGAATTGTTTTGAATTTTGCTCTTTATTTGTAACTTTCCCCTAGAACGTATTTTTCTACAAAAATTTTATGAGAACAAAGATTATTATAACAAGCTCTTTCCTATTTCACAAACATACTTTTATATTTTAAAATGGATTTGCCACTTTCATTTTCTTCCCAAGAGTGTATTTCTCCCGATTTTGTTCAAAATTTGGATGATATGACACAGTTCCCTTAAACAAAATGTAAAGGATAACTAAGTGCTAAAGAGAATGATTAATGGATGAAAGAATCAGTGTCCTGTGAAATGATCATTTGACATCTCGTATGAACTATGGCTCTAGGCTAAATCTCTCACAGCGGGATGGTTATAGAAATGCACTATATCATCACAAGCAACCATCTGGCTCTCATGCTAGTGCCATTAACTACTGACATGCAGTACCTTCATAGGTGAAACAAAAGCAGAACCCCCCTATAACGAAAAGAACATCTGCAGTTTCTTATCACCAAATGATGAATACATGGGAGCCTTGTTGTCTTCCATAATAGTAAATCTTGGAATTCTTAGGAGATTCTTTAGCAGGATTTTGGAGAAGAGCCAGTTTTTAAAGGGCATCCATCAGTTGCAAAAATCCCTGTCACTTTTGGTCTCTAACTAAACACAAGGAGCAAGAGTCTTACTGGCAAAGAAGCAAAACTATATCCACTGATATTCCTTATAAGCAATCCTTCTCACTACGCCTCTTTTCTCCCTGTATGTTTTTGGAATGTGAAAGGAATACCTGGAGTAACCCCATGCAGACATGTCAAGAACATACATACTCCTTGCAGATAGCTCCCAAGCAAGAATAGAACCTAGAACCCAGCACTACAAGGAAGAAGTGCCACCATACTTTCACTCAGGTCCACTCATATCTGAGTGACTTCCAAGCTCTCTCATGCTCCCCTATGGTATAGAATAGGGTCCCCAACCTTTTGTAACCCATGAGCTACATTTAAATGTAAAAAAAAGTTGAGGAGTAACATAAGCATGCAAAAAGTTCTTGGGGTGCCAAATATGGTATATGGTTGACCATTTGTAGCTCCTATGTGGACTGGCAGCCAAACAGGAGGCTTTGTTTGGCAGTACACATGTTTTAATGGAACTAATGCTTGCTTTTAAGGCAGGAATAAAATAAACACCCTCTTTGAGGCCATTGGGAGCAACATCCAAAGGGTCCGAGCTTGCTATTGGTTGGGGGTCAATTGTATAGAACCACACCCCTTTAATGAGTAGCTGGCTTCTACTTTCACCCCTGTTTCTCACTAACTTATAATGGGAAATGGAAAGTTGGTTAAGGAAAGTGCAAAAAAGGTGTGACTAGAAACCCAGCACTTTTTGTTTGATCCCCTTCACAGCTTTCTCATTGGTGACACCCCCATTAAACTTCAATTGGAGCTCTCAACCACTCTGTGGTCACCAGAACTCAAGCATGGCTCAAATGGTTCTCCTAGAATTGGTGGTTAACTGCAAGGCCATCAAATATGGAGAGAAGGCAAATAGGGAAAATGAACTGTGACCCAGCTAGATATTTAGGAAGACTGAAATGAAACAAATTCTGAAACTGAATATTGTGAACAGTTCTGACGTTATCTCAGAAGTCCTGCATAATAGCATCAATAGTGACCTACAAGCAGCAGATATTCTAGATTCAAACTGACTAGTGATGGGCGAATTTGTCCCATTTAGATTTGCCACGAAATTTGCGAATTTCCAGCGTAGCGCGGAAATTAGCCCCTGCTGAATAAATTTGCCCATCACTAAAATTGACCAAAATACACTGTATATAGGGTGATACCGTTGAGTGTGATGGAAGCATTCAGAAGAATATGTGGTATATTCGTATTATGGATGGGGATGCACCAAATCCAGGATTCGGTTTGGGATTCAGCCAGGATTCGGCCTTTTTCTGTAGGATTCAGATGTGGCTGAATCCTTCTGCCTGGTCGAACCGAATTCTAATTTGCATATGCAAACTAGGGGTGGGGAGGGAAATCGTGTGACTTTTTGTCACAATACAAGGAAGATAAAAGGTTTCCCCCTTCCCACCCGATCCAGCCGAATCTTTCGCGAAGGATTCAGGGGGTTCAGCCAAATCCAAAATAGTGTATTTGGTTTATCCCTAATTATGGAACATGGCATGGGAACATCTTGGAGACACCATGTTTGAGGAAATGCCTGCTCTGGTTCCTAATGCTAAGAACTTTTCTAACTTTGACTAGAACTTTTATCTCCTGATGTTGTCTTCTGAAATGCTGAATTTTCTCTTTAAATATTCTTTAAATCTTTAAATATTCTTTAAACGAACCCCCCAAAAGTAAAAATGTTTTCATATATCTGTTGATAATCACGTGTCCAAAATAGGATGAGGAGAACATTTATAAATGATCTAGCACCTTAAAGGAAAACTATACCCCCAAAATGAATACTTAAGCAACAGATAGTTTATATGAAATTGAATGACATATTAAAGAATCTTACCAAACTGGAATATATATTTACATAAATATTGCCCTTTTACATCTCTTGCCTTGAACCACCATTTCGTGACTCTATCTGTGCTGCCTCAGAGATCACCTGACCAGAAATACTACAACACTAACTGTAACAGGAAGAAGTGAGGAAGCAAAAGGCAGAACTCTGTCTGTTAATTGGCTCATGTGACCTTACATGTGGTTTGTATGTGTGCACAGTGAATCTTACGATCTCAGGGGGCGGCCCTTATTTTTTAAAATGGCAATTTTCTATTTATGATTACCCAATGGCACATACTACTAGAAAAGTATATTATTATGATAATGGTTCATTTACATGAAGCAGGGTTTTACACATGAGCTGTTTTACTCAGTATCTTTTAATAGAGACCTACATTGTTTGGGGGGTATAGTTTTCCTTTAATAGAGTTGATTTGGTTAAACAGTCTTTTTTGTCTTGTTGGACCTTTAAATATTACTAAATAATAATATCATTTTGCGATTGAAACACCGAGACGTGTACCCTTGTCATGGTGAAAATAGCATGGCTTCCTCCTGCGAGATCTCTAATGCAATTGGTTTCTGGTTCAGTCGAAAGAGACTTTGATCTGAGTTTCCCGTTCCCGTCGGTGCAGCGGAGCTTGGGCAGTCATGAAATAAATGAAAAAAGAATGCTCCGCTGACTCCTGTGTCCATGGCATAAAGCTGCATCGGCTGCTCTGTTCTTTCTGACAGCTAAATTGAAGACAGTTCAGCATGATTTGAAGTGATGTCTCTATAAATTACATTTGACTTTGACAAAATATATAGCTGGAAATTCTTCTCTCTACCAGACACCCCTAAAAGGAAAATGGTCTCATTCACGCTGTATCACATTGATTCAAGAGATAGGAATACTTTCCCAAACATGTAAAGACTATGATTTATGAGACTGAACGAGGACACAGAGAGTGTTTCGTAAAAAGTAAAAGAGGCCAGTCAGCAATCTGATCACATTTTGGTAGGGATGCACCGAATCCACTATTTTGGATTCGGCTGAACCCCCGAATCCTTTGTGAAAGATTCGGCCGAATACCGAACCGAATCCGAACCCTAATTTGCATATGCATATGCAAATTAGGGGTCGGAAGTGAAAAATAATGTAACTTCCTTGTTTTGTGACGAAAAGTCACGCAATTTCCCTCCCCACCCCTAATTTGCATATGCAAATTAGGATTCGGATTCGGTTCGGCCGGGCAGAAGGATTCGGCCGAATCCGAACCCTGCTGAAAAAGGCAGAATCCTGGCCGAATCCCGAACCGAATCCTGGTTTCGGTGCATCCCTACTTTTTGGTCAATAAATATATACAAGTATGGGATCTGTTATCCAGAAACCCCTTATCCAGAAAGCTCCAAATTACGGGAAGGCCATCTCCCATAGACTCCATCTTATCCAAATGTTTTGAAATGATTCCTTTTTTCTGTGTAATAATAAAACAGTCGCTTGTTGTTGATCCCAACTAAGATATAATTAATCCTTATTGGAAGCAAAACCAGCCTATTGGGGTTTCTAACAGACTTAAAGGAAAACTATACCCCCCAAACAATGTAGGTCTCTATCAAAAGATATTGCATAAAACAGCTCATATGTAAAACCCTGCTTCATGTAAATAAACCATTTTCATAATAATATACTTTTCTAGTAGTATGTGCCATTGGGTAATCATAAATAGAAAATTGCCATTTTAAAAAATAAGGGCCGCCCCCTGGGATTGTAGGATTCACTGTACTGTATGTTAGGTCACATGAGCCAATTAACAGACAGAGTTGTGTCTTTTGCTTCCTCACTTCTTCCTGTTTCAGTTAAAGTTGAAGTATTTCTGGTCAGGTGATCTCTGAGGCAACACACAGACCATCACGAAATGGTGGCTCAAGGCAAGAGATGTAAAAGGGCAATATTTACTTAAATATATATTCCAGTTTGGTAAGATTCATTAATATGCCACTTAATATGATATGAACTATCTGTTGCTTAAGTGTTCATTTGGGGGTATAGTTTTCCTTTAAAGGGGTTGTTCACCTTTGAGTTAACTTTCAGTATGATGTAGAGAGTGATATTCTGAAATGATTGGTTGTCATAGTTATTTTGCTTTTTATTCAGCAGCTCTTCAATTTACATTTTAGGCAATCTGGTTGTTAGGGGACACATTAGGGACCAATTTTCTGATCATAGATACAGTACAGGTATATGATCCGTTATCCGGAAGCCAGTTTTCCAGAAAGCTCCAAATTACCAAGGTCCCTGCGGATGGTAACGCTGGCAAATTGCCACTAGCGTTAGCCACTTCGCCCTTTAGTGAATCTACCCAGTAGACTCAATTTTATCCAAATAATGAAAATCTTTAATGGTGATTTCCTTTTTCTCTATAATAATAAAACGGTAACTTACAGTATACTTGATCCCAACTAAGATATTATTTAATGCTTACATGATTTTCTAGTAGACTTAAGGTTATGAATATGCAAATTACAGAAAGATCCATTATCCTGAAAACCCCAGGCCACGACCATTCTGGACAACAGGTCCCATACATGTCCTTAAATGAATGAGAAACTCTGAATGTTAAGGGTAGAATATTAGATTTCAGAACAATGTTATTATTTAAAATCAAAATATTGGTGCTTCAAGAACATACCCATTCTGATCAAGTGATGTAGCTACATATACAGATATGGGAACTGTTATCTGCTAGCCCGTTATCCAGAAAGATCTGTATTACAGAAAGGCCGTCTCCCATAGACTCCATTTTGCCAGGAGCCCCTGTCCTCTTCAGCGCCTCATCCAAGATGGAGGAGCCCATAGCCACCATGTGGGTTGCGGCGTTGGTGCCTTGATGCCAGTTGCAGGCGTGTGACGTCATCGCACCATGTCTGGCAAGAAAATTCTAAATAAAAGATCACCCAGGTCACGGGTTCAATGCCCGATTATAGGATTCTACTGCTTATTTTTATTAGCTTGAATTACTGGGCTTTTGACCCTTGCTTAAACTCTAACTACGATCCTTGGCTGTCTGCCTATTGAACCCTCGCTTGTATCCTGACTACACTTTCTCTTAAACCTTTGGCTACCGTGAATTGGACTTCCTGCCAAGTGCTTTCTCCTTGGTCCAGACTTCTCCACCACAGGAGCCGTACGGCAAATAATGAAAATTATTAAAAGATGATTTCCCTTTTCGCTGTAATAATAAACCAGTAGCTTGTACTTGATCCCAACTAAGATATAAATTTATTCTTTTTGGAGGTATAACAATCTTGTTGGGTTTACTTCATATTTAAAGTGTTTTTTATCAGACTTAAAGTATGGAGATTCAAATTATGGAAAAATCCCTTAACCAGAAAACCCCAGGTTCTGAACATTCTAGATAACAGGTCCCATACCTATAAAATCTAAAGAATCCCATAAATGATCATATATTTATCTACTGATTATCTACAAGGTTTCCTCTAGGTAGCCTCCATTATAAACCAGTTCATTGGACTTGGTATTCACATGTAACCCTTGGGGACCCCTTTTAGAATGACTCAGTTTATGGTAAAAACAAAATTACACCTTCTTCTTCTTCTTCTTCTTCTTCTTCTTTCTTCTTCTTCTTCTTCTTCTTCTTCTTCTTCTTCTTCTTCTTCTTCTTCTTCTTCTTCTTCTTCTTCTTCTTCTTCTTCTTTCTTCTTCTTCTTCTTCTTCTTCTTCTTCTTCTTCTTCTTCTTCTTCTTCTTCTTCTTCTTCTTCTTCTTCTTCTTCTTCTTCTTCTTCTTCTTCTTCTTCTTCTTCTTCTTCTTCTTCTTCTTCTTCTTCTTCTTCTTCTTCTTCTTCTTCTTCTTCTTCTTCTTCTTCTTCTTCTTCTTCTTCTTCTTCTTCTTCTTCTTCTTCTTCTTCTTCTTCCCCCTCCCTGCTCCCCCCAGCCTAGGTGGTTTTTGGTAATTGCCCCTAACTCTTTACTTAGCCCTCTTTACTTACCCCTCGTGCAGATTCTGTGCAGTGGAGTTCAAGAGCGTCATCTTCTTCTCTTCGGTAATCTCTGGGTCTTCTTCCGGCACTTCAGCAATTTCCATCACTTTTGGCCAATGCGCAGTCGTCGTGAACGGGAAGACTGCTCCAACTGCGCATGTGTCGATACACCACTCTCTTCTGAAGAAGAAGCAGTTTGGTTTTGTATCTCATACATAGCCCAATCCATTCAAACCAATGGGCACAATAGCTTGAGTTTAGATAACTCCAAGATGCAATACTGTACCACAGAAGTCTTTTTATTGGGTGCTTTTACGTTTGAGAAAAACTGACATGAGAAATGACGGTAAGAACCAATAAAACAGTCGCTCAATAATCAACTCCAACTTGGCGTGTAAAATCACTGTAAAAATGTTTTTAAACAAAAGAACCATAGCCTTACAATTTCATGTTATATTAACACGGCTTATAGGCTGAGCCTTGTCAACTGTAGCTCCATTTGGACTAAACACTTAGAAGCCTATTTATTAAAGGTTGAATTTCTGAGGTTTTAAAGGAGAATGTAATAAGCTTCGTTATTGCAAAAAACATTCACAAAGACGCTTGTAAACCTTAGCGACCATGTTTGCGTGATTTTTGACTGATTAAGACCTCAACGACTTCCTCGCAAAGTTTGAGACCAAACTGATTTTGCAATTGTTCGCAGTGTATTTAATACAATTGTAAACCATTTTTTGCTATAAAGTGATTAACGAAACTCCAGAGCAGGTGTTAAAGGTTCGCAATGCGCAATGCAATAAAAGCCTAACGAAGAAGATTATTTGCAACGTTTTGCTCTTTGCAAATTTTATTGCATTTACCCTTATAGTTTTTAAGTCACAAATAAACTAATTTCCACGAATATCAGTCACTTATAAAAAGATCCAAACTAAAAAAATATGACCGGAAACTATTGCAGAAAAGTCGTGAAAACTTTCCTCGACTTGATCAACCATAACTACAACTTTTTCGTATTGTCGCATGAAAAATATCTGAAAGCAATGAAAGATCTTTCACTTGTAAAAGGGACACCTGCCATTGACTTTTAAATGATTTAGGCAGGTTTTAGCTGGATTTGTGGATTCGGAATTGTCACAGTTTTGATGTATAATAAATCCTGGAAAAGTAATGCGAATTATTTCTGCCCGACCTGAAAAGGTTGTGGCTTAATAAATCAGCCCCATAATTTTTAAGCATCAAGAAGTCCTCACATTACAGATACAGGTATGGGACCTGTTATCCAGAATCCTTGGGACCTGGGGTTTTGCGGATAATGTATCTTTCTGTTATTTGGATCTTCATACCTTCAGTCTACTGGAAAATCATATAAACATTAAATAAACCCAATACTCTGGTTTTGCTTCCAATAAGGATTAATTATTAGTGATGGACGAATTTATTTGGCAGGCACAAATTTGCGTTGAATTTCCACGTTTCGCCGCTGACGAATACATTCGCAAAATTGATGCAAAAATTCACCTGTGAAAGTTTTTTGGATGCTGGCGACAATTCCAATTTTTTTTTTTTTTTTACTTCAATGAGCTTCGAAAAGTTTTCGCCGCTTAAAATTTATTTTCCGCGAAACGGGACAAATTTGCCCATCACTATCCAAGACCCGTCCTACTCCTCAATCCACCACAAACCCCTGAATCTACAATGGATTAAAAGTTTTAAGAGTATAATTCACAAGTTTACTGAATCTGGGTTATTATTTTTTATCACAGTATCATAACTAAGAATGTCGCATTCATTTATATATATATAAAAAAAAAAAGATATTGTCCTTTATAAAACCACTATGAAAAAACATATTATTTCATAATAAAACAAATGAAAATCAGGCAATTTAGTATAAACCTGTTTTCTACTTGTTTTTCTTTTTACTTCTATTTTCAAGAAAAAACTAATTGTTTATTCTCCATGTAAAAAAATAGCCCTGCTAGGCAATGTGTGCAAACTAATCAGAATTCAATGGTAAACTGGGGCAGACTAATCTCTGCAGTTAACTATGGTCTAATCTCAGGCTGCTGGGTAGTCATAAAGCACAAACAAGCCGTTGGGAAGAGCAGTTAATCCTTTTGCTAATATAAGATAGACAGTGGCAGTGCAGTCTCAGTGTTAATTCCTCGCTTTGTGATAGGAAGATGTTAGTTGCTTGTATGGGAATATGATCTTCTCCTAAACACTATGCTAATGTCACTTGTTTATACTGACATTCAGCAGAACCAAATGAACTCTGCCTCCATGGATTATCTATGGGGGGAGCAGACTCTATGGCCAGTAGCGTAACTAGAGGGGGGCGGGACCTGGTGCTTGACGCAGAGCCAGGCCCCGCCCCCTCCGTACGACTGCATTTTCAGTGGCGCATGGGCTGCCGGGGGGGCCCTGAGGCGGTGCGGGCCTTGGCCTGCTCGCACCCCCTGCTCCCCCGGTAGTTCCGCCACTGTCCATGGCTCCTGGGTGGGTCTAGTAGGGGTGAGGGTTCCCAGGTTTGTTCCCCCACACTGGGGCTCCTACATTGGCCCAGGATTAAAATGAAGAAAGCGGCAAAGACATTACTTACCTTCCTATAATTAGTAATGGTCGACTTTCTCCTGTTTCGCTTCGCTGAAACATTTTGCGAATTTCCGTCAAAATTCTCGAAACTGCGCAAAAAATTGCAAAATCAGAAAGTTCATGAAAAAATCTTGAAATTCAAACGTTTTCGCGGAAAAACATGCAATTCGAACATTTTCGCAGAAAAAATGAGCAATTAGAAAGTTTTCACAAAAAAAAATCGAGCAATTCGAATGTTTTCACAAAAAAAATTAGCAATTCCAATGTTTTTACGAAAAAATTGAGAAATATGAACAAAAATCGGAAATTGTCACCGGTTAATTTTCGCGGGAGATTCGCAAATTTATTCGCCAGCAGAAGTTTGCTGCAAATTTGTGCCAGGCCAATATATTCGCCCATCACTACCTATAATCAGCAACTTAACCTTGGGTTGGCAAATGCACTGTACAGTAAAATGTTCCAATTGTTCTCTACAGCACATAAGGCATACCTCCCAACTGTCCCGTTTTGAGAGGTACAGTCCCGCTTTTGACAGCTCAACCCGCAATCACGTGTTTGTACTAGAAAGCCCCGGTTTCTCTGTGCTGAACAGCTGAAAAAGATACAATGTTTCTAACTTAATAAGCTCTTGGCAGAGAGCCCAGAATAGATGCTTACCGTATATACTCGAGTATAAGCCGACCCGAGTATAAGCCGTGGTAACTACTTTTACCTATAAAAACTGGGAAACCTGATTGACTCGAGTATAAGCCTAGGGTGCTGTTAAATTTTCCTAGGGGAGGATTTAGCGACAAATGACAAAATCCTTTGTGTATATTTGTACAATAAGCAGGGTAGTTGTTTGTGAAAATAAAACCCTATGCAAGAGAGAGAGAGATCCCGCAGCGAACCTCACAAGTGCCTCGGCAGCAGTTCCTACACAATGTGCTGGACGTCAGATGCGGGAGGCTGCTGATCATTCTCGCAAGGCCAGCGGGGGGACAGGTGATCTTTTCCTCCATGATAGCCTGGCCACCCAGGCCCCTTCAGCTAGGCAGGCCCTGTACCGGGCCCCTAAAACCAGCCGGTTTTCCGGCTAATCCAGCCCTGGCTGCGGCCCAATTACAGGAAAGGTTGAGTAGGAGGGGCTATCGGAAGCATGTAATGCAGGGAAAATGGCTGCCGGCTGAACTAATCAATACAGCCAGGAACAAGGCAGCTGTGTGGGGCACAGGAGGATTTCTTCAGTGCAATTGATGCGGTTTGGGTGACTGACTTGAGTATAAGCTGAGGTAGACTTTTTCAGCACATTTTGGGTGCTGAAAAACTCGGCTTATACTTGAGTATATACGGTAAGATACATTTGTAACAGTTTGTCTCTTGGGAGAAGTTAGACTCACAGTTTATTAAAGGAGACATATGGGATAAATGAAAAAAAAACTTATTTTGTAGGCAAATATAAGTAATATATGGTGTTGCTTTTACATGGCGCTAAAAATGTATATTATTTTTAAAAATTGTCCCTTTATTGGAGCTCCCTATAGATGTTCTCTGGTCCCTGTCTGTGTTTCAAATTAGGGATGGGCGTGTCCTAACGGTCCCTACCAGAAGCACAGTAGGAGGGGGACAGCCAATCACAGCCCTGCAGTCACACAAGCACAGACATGCTTCAGTTCCCTATCAGGTCCTGCTAGCTGCTGATTGGTTCCTGTCCTACAGTGCAGTGAGCTGAGAGCTCCCGTGTACAGCCTGGGAATTCAGGGAGCAGGAAGTGGAAGAGAAGGGAGGGATTATTAGGGTTTTTGCAGAAATATTCAATAATCAGCCTGAAACACTACTTTTTAAAGCACAAATCTAAATGAGTATAATGCACTGGTACATTCTTATTTTTTACACAAAAAGGGCAATTCACCTTCATTAGTAAAACTGTAATAAAACATAAAAACTACATAAATGTGTTCAAACTTGCATAACCTGCCAAATTTTATAAAATGGGCATGGTTATATGGGGGTGTGGCCGTAAAAGGGGCGCGCTCCGCACAGCAAATCTTTTTGTCCCACTTTCCATTTCCAAAATGTTGGGAAGTATGGATAGGGTTCCACATATTTTTGGTGTTTGTAGGGGAGGACACTGTTTCAGGCATACAGTAAGAAGCAGATTTATCAAAGATCTAGGTGAATTTTCGAATTAAAAAAATTTGAATTTCGAGCTATTTTTTGTGTAATTCGACTAGGGAATAGTCAAAATTCGATTCGAATTTGAAAAAAATTCAAATATTGGACTATATAATGTACTGTTTCTTTAAAAATTCAACTTCGACCATTCGCCATAAAACCTGGCGAATTGCTGTTTTAGCCTATGGGGGCTCTCCTAGAACTTATTTGGAGTGAATTGGTGGACTTTGAAAAATCGAAGGTGTTTTAGGGAAAAAATTTGAATCGAATTCGATCGAATGCGCTATTCCTTCAATTTGTACGATTCGAATTCGGCCGAATACTGACCTATTTTATCGAAAACAGACCTATTCAACAAAAAACCTTCAACTTAATTTCGTTTGGTCTTTTTGAATTCAAATTTTTTTCAATTCAAAATTCGACCCTTGTAAATATGCCCCTAAATGTGTATATTCCCTGGCTGAGACTCACAGAGGATACTGTTTATAGAATCAGTCACTTTCTTTTCTTCCTTATACTTTATAGCCGGGTGAGAGATGGAGAGAGAGGAGCTGGAGTGGAATGATAGGGAGTTATTCCAAGCAAACAAATTCACACACATCACATTTCAGTAAGATACACATTAAAGGGTAATCAGTTCTTGGGTTCAGAGACATTACAGGAGAGAGAAAATGAGCTTTCACACTTCAAATGTTATTTAAAATCTTCTGTAATTGTAGATTTGGAGCGCAGCAAAGGCATGTGTCCAAATGGTGCAGCATTCAGGGGAGATTACGGGTGCCAAGTCGGGAAGGTACCATCTCTTGTAAAAGAAAGGTGTCGATTTAGAGCCAAGAGAGTTTGATTTCAAATATTTTGTTTTCATTTCCTGACGTCTTTTATTCTGGATAAAGAGGGAAACGATAGTGAATTTGTGCCTGAATATTGTTAAATTAGAACAAATATGTACGGAGCAAATGTAGTGTGGTACACACCTAGCGGGACTGGGAATGAACAATGAAGATCAATTGGAAATTGTCTTAGAACATTACTTTCTATATCATTCAAAAAGTCAATACATAGGTGAACTACAAAACTATAGCCACATACTGTTGGTTTCAATGGTTAGTCTGTCTAGTGGCAGATACTACATTTTTCCCAGTAATTATTTTAAATCCCTCATATTTTGCTGCACTATTGTAATTAGCACCAGAGGCTTTCCTGTACAGACTATGAGCAAACTTAGGGGCTGTTCCTGCTAAATTGTGCTTAGTACAGGGAATACTTATGCTGCCATATTTTTATGGGATCTCTCTGTACAGACTATGAGCAAACTTAGGGACTGTTCCTGCTGAATTGTGCTTAGTACAGGGAATACCTATGCTGCCATAGTTTTATGGGATCTCTCTGTACAGACTATCAGCAAACTTAGGGGACTGTTCCTGCTGAAATGTGCTTAGTACAGGGGAATACCTATGCTGCCATAGTTTTATGGGATCTCTCTGTATAGAATATGAGCAAATTTAGGGGCCGTTCCTGCTGAATTGTGCTTAGTACAGGGGAATACCTATGCTGCCATAGTTTTATGGGATCTCTCTGTACAGACTATGAGCAAACTTAGGGGAGTGTTCCTGCTTAATTGTGCTTAGTACAGGGGAATACCTAAATACCTATGCTGCCATATTTTTTATGGGCTCTCTCTGTACAGACTATGAGCAAACTTAGGGGACTGTTCCTGCTGAATTGTGCTTAGTACAAGGAATACCTATGCTGCTATAGCTTTATGGGATCTCTCTGTACAGACTATGAGCTTGTTTTGCTGCTTAGCATATCTATGTCATTAGCCCATAGGCTTATGACTACCTCCTGCCACGCTTTATTATAGTGTTTGGTTAGGGGCGGTCCTTCCTCTTTAGACTTCAGTTACTTAAATTTAAAGGGTTTGGCCTCAAAGTGACAACCCCTTTAGTGAAGTCAGGGAACAGGGACTCCGTGAATGAGGCTTTAGTCAAGGACATATTGTAATAGCACTTTTGAAGAAAGTGAGATAGAGTTAGCTAGAAAGAGCAGCCTGTGCTCCAATAATGATTGATAGCAGGGAGCAGCTCTCCCCCAGGTTCTATTTTTGCCTAAGTGAAGGGTCATCAGTAATAAATAGTGAAGCCGGCTTAGTACATCTCCATGATTCATTCTGCTGTATCAATCCACACCACGTGAGGCATTGACAACTTAGTTGTGTGCCTGCAACTAGGACCGCCATCAGAAATCGCAGGGCCCCATACGACAAAATTTCCTGGGCCCCTTGGGCTGCACCCAAATCAAGCCCCACCTACAGGTCCGCCCCCACCACACAGTAAAAAAACAAAAAGATATTGGTGGCTAGGGTTCCCACATGTTAATAAAAAATAAAAAGATGGTGGTCAGGGCCCCCCATAAAAAAACATTTGTGACCAGGGCCCCCCCATTAAAAAATATTGGTGGCTAGGACCCCACATAAGAAAAAAAAATTGGTGGCCAGCCCCCCCCACATTATGAGAAAATTGGTGGCCATGGCCCCTTAAACGTCCATGCCTTCCCAAAGTCAGCAGCTCTCAGAAAGATGGGGGGCCCGGATAATCAAGTAAGTGTGGCGTGGCAGGGCCCCCTTACCCTCGGGGCCCCCTACAACTCTCTCCCTTGTTCCCCCCTGATGGCTGCCCTGCCTGCAACTTCCCAAGCTGTCTCCACATGGTGACATGTTGTGCTGTCTCCTCCTTTGACATTGCTCATCTAACATTTACTGCTACTCTGCCCCATTGGAGATGAGTACATCTAACCATGTGGCATTGTCTTGGACATAGAAACATGTTCTGTTTGAGTTGACATCCTTATTTCTATGTAAGGTCACAACAGCCTTAGTGACCTCTCCCCCCTCCCCTTCATACCTTCCACTTACCATCCTGGATGTCTAGTATAACAAATGCTCGTTCCTTCCCTAGCTGGACAAGGCTTAATTTAGCCAAATTCGGGTTACAAATATTTTTTAGAAAATTGTTAAAAGTCACACCAGCATTATTAGTGTTTAGGACAGGGACTGGAAGTCCTCCCCATCTCTCACAAGATCACTGACATTTGGATCCTTTGTTCCAACAACCAGACAGGAGACACGGTGCACGTAGATCCAAATAAGTCTATATTTTTTCCTTCAAGACTTTAAAGAACAACCATTAAATAAAACACATGACTGTATTTTATATTTAGACCTATTCCTTTTCATTAGGGGGCTTGCTCTTGCAATAAGATTTTAGGGTGTGGGGGTGCACAGCAGACCAGAGCCACAATGTGTAATGTATAATGGGGTACAGGTAGATCTATCCTTTACCTCTGCCTGGAATTCTGTTAAAGTTTAAAATAAATGATAGATTTTTGATCACTAGGAAACAGGGAAAACTGATCTTTTGATGCAGTATCATTTACACGGCTGTTTGGTGCGGTATTTTGCACACGTGTATCTGCTTCCCTTCGATAAACACACAGAGAATTCATGGTTCCTTGACTTGCATCATCTCAGATCTATTTCACATTCCTTCTGCTCTGACATGTTTTATTTATGAGTTGTGTTTAGCCACCGGCCATGGACATAAGTAATCATATTAGAGCTCATATCTGTCAAACCTTAGAACCAGAAACTCAGAGAGGCATTAATTAAACCACTCACGGTTTAATGATAAGCAGCTTCTCCAGACGGTTGGGGCCCAACAACACAAATACATCAAGCAAATAAGTAAAGAAAAAAAAAAGATTTATATAACAGATATAGGTTATAAGTAACCCATCCACGTTGAGTGAGTTGAAGGGCTAGTGTACCTTCTGTTTCTTACATTGCATTGCACTGTATTTGTGTACTGGAGACCTTCCGTTTGAACATATATTTTTTTCCTATGAAGGAGTTCTTGGCCTCCCTTGCATATATATATACATTTTTGTCTAGGCCCCACCAATGTCTCATGCTAGCTAAGAGCATCCAACCTTATCACATCTCAGTGGCATGCCTTAGCAGTGTATGACCTGATGTCTTTGGGGACATGTTCAGGTAAGAATGGTTCATGAAAACTTTCTATAGGCATGGATCATAGTTTGAGTGTATCTTCATATGGTATAAGGAAACGTAAAGGACTGTTCTTTCTGAAATATAGGGAAATGTGCTGTTCACAGCATCTTGATCTCATTCTAGGGAGTGGGTTGCTGCTCCATTCAACTCTTGCCAGACAGTGATTGTGCACAGGTTGGCAATATAATTGTTTTGATCCCAATACTTTGTCGCTGACAACTCGCCTCCATATCTGGATGTCTTGCTTCCTCCTAGAAGCTTAGCCTTGCTCTCAGATTGTGTTCTTATTTTAACCACACCTTTCTTGACTGTTTACTGCTGCCTGCCCAGACCTTGACTTGTCTACTAATTTGTCCCTGTTCCTGTAGGCTCTGACATTGGCCCATCAATGGATACCTAGCTTTGGCCTAACCTAACTGGCTACTCCTCCCTTCAAGAGCTCCTCATCTCACCTTCAATTTGTCTACTAGTTTGGCCCCATGCCTGTTGACTCTGACCTTGGCCTGTCCATGTAGACCATTTTTGGCCTAACCTAACTGGCATCTCCTCCCTTCAAGAGCTCCCCATTTCACCCTCAAGACTTTGACTTGTCAAATAGTTTGGCCCATACCTATTGGCTCTGACCTTGGCCCATCCATCCCATTCTATCTTTGGCCTTACTCAATGGCTACTCTTCCCTTCATGAGCCCCCCATAGCATCCTCAAGTGGGCATTTTGTAGTTTTAGATGCCTTTGGATCCCTTCTACCTGTAAACCTAAAACATAACTTGTGCTTTTAGTGATCAGCGATGCCTTCTGACCAGCTGAATTATGTAGATAAGTCCACAAAGCAGAATCACAGCAGGACCAATGAGACGTCTGTACTAGTAGCTGATTTAGCATCTGTATCTATGCTTGTTCTTTAAAAGCTCTCAGCTGATTGAATTGTCACATGCACCATTAATTACAGAACATTTTCAAAATTCTCACAGTATAGTACCTCATGGGTCGTTTCTCCAATGAGCAAATCCATCTGGGATGATATGTAAAACATGTAGTTTTGCTCTTAATTACTGGTTAAACTTTAATATAAAAACCAATTTCTCTTTATAAAAATTCCAAAACGAATGTAATGTCTTCGGTGACATGGGTATGAAAGTTCCAGGCAAGTCACCTTATGAAGCAATTACTGTGGGGAGCCCGAGACAAGCAGACGCTTGAGTTAATTTCAGATGGTTCTTAATTAACCTGCGCTTTCATGGCAGCCATGTACCAACACTGAAATAATTACAGAGACCGATTCCTCTCCCTGTTTCCTTTATGTGCATCAATATGTTGGAAACAAACTTTAATACATACAGTAAGCATCTTTTCTGCCCGGAGGGTAAATATTTATGGTCACTGAACTGAACTAATTATGTCCGGGTGGATGGATATTTATATAGCGCTTCTTACACTCAATATATTTCTATTACAGACTGGAAGTTCAATAAAAAAAGACTCAGAGGGAAGGAGGTCTCTGAATGTGAACCCAAGTACAAATCACTAAAACTGGTGCAAACTTTAGTACACTTCAACACAATCTACACCCATACACTCATGGACATCACAAGGGAATCCTGGAACTAACACCAACTTGAATTATTAGTAATTCTGGGGTTCTCGTAGTGTAATGTGAGCCAACACATTTGACTTGAGTCCAATAAATTGGAGGCCAATGCATTTACACACTATACAACTTTTTACCAAACCCTCGATGATGCTGGACTTCTGGGAAGAAAGGCTGCATTGTGAGGAACGCAATGGTGATTTGAGTCCCAATATAGCATAATATTGCATTTGTAAATGAGCTCTATAGGTTCCTGCCTTCCTGAGCTAGGAAACATCTGCCAAAATGGGTGGTGCCTCTCCCTTTTTTCTGTGCTTGGTCATTGACCTCCTTGACTTTGAGATCTAGGATTTCTAAACCCTGTCTTTGCTCTATGCCTTTCCTGATTCTGAAGCAGTTGGCTGCATGCCTCTGGACTCTTTGGTAGACTTTTTCTGTGTCTTCTGCCTGCTCTGATCTTTGCCTTATTTACAAGGCATTGGTTCTTAATTATGGAGAATAAAATGTAAGCTTTTTAACCTTTTACAATCTGACTCCAGTCTTACTATTCTCTTGGTCCAGGCTTTTGCCAGCCTCCTTCGATGTTTTCTGGTGTCTGCTCCCTTTGCTGAAGCTCTGGCGCATGTGCACCCGAGCCCACCATGTAAAAAAACTGCACATACTGGTTACACATTTGTATAGTCTGTTTATTGGCAGCCTGCTATCTTCTATCCTTTAAGCTAGCTACACATGTCCACATTCAATTGGGTACTCATGATTAGTGATGGGCGAATTCATTTGCCAGGCGCGAACTTGCGGTGAATTTGCGCGATTCGCTGCCAGCGAATTAAAAAATTTGCTGGCGTCAAAAAATATTTTTCGCGGCAGCGGAAAAAATGGACGCCGGTGTCAAAAACGGGTGCCGTCAAAAAACAGGCGCCGTTTCGCGAATTTTTCGGCGTTTCACGAATTGAAAACGCCACAAATTCGCCCATCACTACTCATGATTGATATTGATCATTGCACCCAACTATCAATACAAGGTAAGGTCAAACATGTCTAAATGTACCTTGGTGCATCAGCAGCTTCTCTTCACTTTCTCCAGTTCCAATTGTATGGCTATGACCTGAACAAACAGAACAGGAATGTGGTCATATATACTGTATGTGTATGGCCACGTAATATTTTTTCTGTTTGGCCTGTAGGCTAATTAGTTGGATGCTGTATCGCAGTGGTCCCCAACAAGTGACTTGTGATCATCAACCCATTGGATGTCGTTCCCAGTGGCCTCAAAGGAGGTGCTTATTTTTGAGTTCCTGACTTGGAGGCATGTTTTGGTTGTATGAAAACCATGTTTACTGACAGAGCCTCCTGCAAACTGCCAGTCCACAAAGGGTCTACCAAATGGTCAATTACAGCCAATAATTGGCATCATCAAGAATTTTTTTTACATATTTTTCTGAATGTGGCTCATGGGTATGAAAAGGTGGATGACCCCTGCCATAGAGGATTAGCTAATGTGTGGTTAGATAGTCTCTGCATGGTCTTCATGTAAGTAAAAGGGAAGCTTCCTTAGGAAGCATTTATGATGTTTAAATGATATTAATAGAGTAATAGAAAGAATGTCTTGGTTAAAATAATAATATGGGCTTTTAGAGAATTTAGTGAAAAACTGATTTTTTATTTCAGCTCGGTATTTATAGGCCTTTTTTCACCTTTTTTCTGTCAATGTCTGTCACAGCTTCCAGACAAGCAGGGAAAGAGAGATCGAGACCAAACTTAGCAGCAGCTTAAATATATGTAATTACCTTTCTTCATCAAGAGATGTGATTATCTACAGAGAGTACAGAAGATCCAAGGTCCTAACCCCTGGAGTGTTGCACTAAAATGTGTTCCTACACATATAGTAGGTACCCTCTGTAATCGTGTAACAGCTTGGATCTGGATAAAAAAAAACTAACTTGTTTGTCTCAGCTAAAGGGTAAGTTTTAGTGATGAACTTTCTTTAAGCTACATTACAGTTGGTCTTTGTGTTTTTTATGGCTTTTTCATTTATTACGAATCCTATTCTACTCCATTCCCCACTAGGGATGTAGCGAACCGCCGACAATGTGTTCGCGAACGCCGTTCGCGAACACCGGCAAAAATTGCGAACAGTTCGCGAACAGTTCGCGAACTTCGAACATCCGAAAATCGTTCGATTCGAACGATCGAAGGATTTTAATCGTTTGATCGAACGATTTCCGTTCGAATCGAACGATTGAAGCCATTGGATCGAATGGCTAAAATCGTTCGATTTTAGCGATCGAATGGTCGAACGATTTTGACGCGAACGCCTATTGGCGAACGTTGCACGACGTTCACGAACTTGCGGCGGACGCGAACAGTCGAAGTTCGCGCGAACTAGTTCGCCGGCGAACAGTTCGCTACATCCCTATTCCCCACACACCTGGGGTCACTGAATAGTAAAAATAACATTATGACCCATTAACAGATGCTTCAGACCTGGTTGATGCATTTGGCGCACATACACAGCTAGAACCCTTTTTTTCCCCATTGAAATGAATAGAGAGCACTACATTGAATGCACCAATACATTTAGCTTCATCAGTAGGCTTATTGTTTCTGCCGTAGCCTACATCTTCTCATTTGTGATCTTGTTTGTTCCCGTTTTTTTCCTTGGTATGTTTGTACTTATAAGTGAGGGACGGGAACATTACAATGTAATTAACACAGTCACTGATGTATCATTTTTCCTGATAAACCATTCTACATCTGTTTACATATTCATCACATTTTCATACTGCATTAAGCGGATGTCTTCCTGGTATGGCTGAATGCTTATTAAGATGCGGAGTGAATAATTACGTTTATTTTGCTAACTCTGAGATATTTATTTACAGCTGAAAAAAATGTTTATATAATAAGGATAAGGTGCCCTTCTCCCCCCATTCTTCATAGGAATTCTAATTTGAACAATGTGCTTCCACCTCCCTCTTAAGTAGCATATTAACATCTTCATCTTGCCCACTACTTTGGACTCTAGCATTGGGCTGGACAGGAAAATATCGATTTTGACTTACAGTGGGAGTAACAGAAAATGAGTGGGTTGGACTAGAACACTCTGGAAGCTTGTAGGGGGAGTGACAGGAAGTTAGTGGGCTGGACTAGAAAACTCTGGTGTAAGCTTATAGGGGGAGTGATAGGATGTTAGTGGGTTGGACTAGAACACTCTGATGGCAGCTTACAGGTGGAGTGATATGAAGTTAGTGGGCTGGACTAGAACACTCTGATGAAAGCTTACAGAGGGAGTGACAGGACGTTAGTGGGCTGGACTAGAACACTCTGATGGCAGCTTACAGCGAGAGTGACAAGAAGTTAGTGGGCTGAACTAGAACACACTGATGGTAGCTTAAAGGGGGGGGAAGTTAGTGGGCTGGACTAGAACACTCTGATGGAAGCTTACAAGGGGAGCAACAGGAAGTTAGTGGGCTGGACTAGAACACTCTGATGTAAGCTTACAAGGGAAGCAACAGGAAGTTAGTGGGCTGGACTAGAACACTCTGATAGCAGCTTACAGGAGGAGTGACTTGAATGTAGTGGGCTGGACTAGAACACTCTGATGGCAGCTTACAGGGGGAGTGACAGGAATTTAGTGGGCTGGACTAGAACACTGATGGCAGCTTACAAGGGGAAGTGCATAATGTTTGTAACGAAATCATATTATTTATATTAGGAAGCTAAGGCTTACTATTGCAGTATTTTCAAATCATGTATTTTCATAGAAACTGGCCATCCCATGTAACAGAAAAGTGCACAGCAAGAATTAAAAGGGTTCTGTCATGACTTTTATGGTTTACTGTTTATTTCTAAATTACACTGCTTACAAATAATTAACTCTACCATTAAAAATTGTATTGAACCAATAAATGTAATTTTTAAGCTGTAATATTGGTGTGGAGGCAGCCATCTCAGTGCATTGTGCCTGATTCTGAGCTTTGAGAAGGAGCTAGCACTTCAAGATGGAACTGCTTTGATAGAGCTTTTGTTCCTCCCCTTCTCGTTGTACTTAAATATGACCCATCATATTGCCCCTAGCGATAGATATGAGAATAGCACCCAAGCAGGAAAAGTCAGGGTTTTTTAGTAATGCAAACAAATCCTGTAGCAGAGATGGTAGATATGAGTGATAGATATGAGAATAGCACCCAAGCAGGAAAAAAACAGCAGCAGAGATGTCCGGTAGCTGCTACCTAGTTAGTTGCCAACAGATGCGTTTTATACCGCCCCGCCCCACGCTCTAACTTCTAGCGTTAGAGCTGGTCGAGGAGGGCTGCATCGCTAGTGCAGTGAGCGCTATTGTGCTCGCTGCGCTAAAGGAGTCGAATTTCCATTTTAAAAAAATTCAAATTTGGCTCTTAAAGTTACCAGAAGAGACTTTTTGCCACCCCTGGTAACTGTCCGCTCTGTGCCGCCTGAGACAAGATTCTCAAGATAACACTCCAGCTTGCAGTAAAGAGTGACTGAAGTTTATCAGAGCACAAGTCACATAGTTGAAGCACCTGGGAAATAGACATCAAGTTTAGTCCCCATGCCAAATTTCAAAATGAAATATAAATCAATATGTTTGCTCTTTCAAAAAACGGATATCAGTGCAGAATTAGCACTAACTGATGCATTTTGAAAAAAAACACGTTTTCCCACAACAGTATCCCTTTAAAGGAGAAGGAAAGGTTAAAACTAAGTAAGCTTTATCAGAAAGTTCTATATAAATACACCAGTAAACCCTCAAAGTAATGCTGCTCTGAGTCCTGTGTCAAAAGAAACACCACATTTCTTTCCTTCTATTGTGTACTCATGGGCTTCTGTATCAGACTTCCTGTTTTCAGCTCAAACCCCCAGGGCTTGGGCTTGAGCATGCTCAGTTTGCTCCTCTCCCCCTCCCTCCTCCCCTGGCTGCTGTAATCTGAGCCCAGTGTGAGCAGGGAAATTCAGGCAGGAAGTGATGTCACACCAAGCTAATATGGCAGCTGCTATCCTAAACAAACAGAGAGCTTCTAGAGCTGTTTACTCCGGTATGGTAAAGCATTCTACAGAATAAGTAGTGTTATAGCTTACACTTTTTTGCCTTATATATTTGCAATAAACTGCTTTCTTTTTAAGGAAAAGAAACCCCTTTTATGAATTCCTCTTTTATTCTGTTGGCCACTGAAACAAATTATTACTTTCATTCTTCATACCATGAGTATCATTTTTGCTTTTCCCATTTTACCTCTTGGATCTTTTCAAACCCTGGATTTTTAGAGAATAAGACATCCTCCCCTTCTCTTCTTTGCAGTTGGCTCTTGGCATAAGCGCAGGACATAGTATCAAGATTCTTGGTTTAAACTGTAAAAAGTTAAAACATTCTAAGCAACAGAGATTCTGATGATCTTATCCAACAAGGAATACGTTTATTCATACTCCAGCGCAAGTGGTCAAATTAGGGGGTTTTGAGAGAAAATAAAAGCAATTGGTTGGAGTATTAGAAGGTTTTGTGGTTCTTAATCATGAATTCAAAGTGAAGATCTTTAATAATTTCCATATATAAGAACACGGGTGCAGAAGAACTGACCTTGTTTAAGTTACTCGCACAGCTGGATGGCAGTTATGGAGAAATCAGCTATTACCTTTAGACAATAACGTTTCTCTCTTCTCTGACATATTTCCTTGCGCTGTGCTCTAAACAATTAAGCCAGCATTGTAATGATGGCTCCTAAATGATAAAACAGTAATATTTTATTTGGCATTTTGAAGAGGTAATAAGCGAGTCTTTAATAGGTTCCTTACCTAATATGATCTTCTAAATGATTTACAATTACGCTCTCACATTAAAAAGGTATTAAAAGGAAATAGATAATAAATTTACAAGTTTTTTTTCTGCCTCTGGAAATTTAAAGGAGCAATATTCTTTATGGAGTGATATATTCGGGATGAAGACTCGTGCTGGACGGTGGGTAAAATGATATTGTAGGCAAGAAAAAAAAATGCAACTTTTGGGGAATCAGGGGAGAGGCTTTATCTCTTTCTGGCAGTGGAATTTTATTTTTCTATCTACGCAAGTCAATGTTCTTTTTGTAATTATATGGCTCTAAAACAATTTCCTGCCATATATAAATCTATTTGGATAGTTTAATGTGACTATAACTGTTTCATCCTTGGGATCCCATAAGATTTAATTACCTTCGCTATAACGTTTTTACTGCCAATAGTCAATATTGATTTCAAAATAAGAATTTGCCCATTAAACGTAGACACACATAATGAAGGGAGAATCTATGCATATTGTATTTGTCTGACTGGTGATTTATGGTTGATTATATCATGGAAGTGACAAACAGTTGGCTATGAGTTAGTGGGTTTTATGTACAACCTTCAGTGACACCATGGATGAATGATGAGGAGGAACAGGAGAAGAAGATGAAGCAGAAGGGATTAAGAGTGAAGTTGATGTATTGAAAGATTTTATGTCCTACATCCATTAACTTATCCTATGCAGCCCCCTCAATGCCTTCAGTCTTGTAGGGGCAGATTTATTAAGGTTCAAGTTGTTATTTCCACAATAATTCAGTATTTGAGTTGCAATTTTTTTTGGTCAAAACTCACAATTTTGGGTTAAAAAAAACCTTGAATACTCGAGATTTATTATACTTCGAACCTGGAAATAGCTTGAATCCAAAAATACACCATCTATAACCCCTCGAGCTTCTGTAGACATCAATGGCAGAGGTCCCTGGAACCATTTGAAGAGGTTAACAGTCTGCTTGATGTTCGTTTTTTTTCAGAGGGTTTTGCCCGAAAACTCAAATAATTCAAACTTTTTATTCAAAGTTTTTTTCCTGCCCAAAAACTCGATCAGTTCAAGTTTCTGGGTCTCTAACTCACAGAATCGGGTTTTTGCCATTTGAGTGTTTTCTTAAGTAAGATGCCATTCGAGTTTCAGGTCATTCGAGTTCATTTGAGGTAAACAAAACCTCTAAAGGTGGCCATAGAAGTAACAATTACTTGGAACAGATCTTTCCAAGAAAGATTGTTCATTTCAAAACACACTTGTAGAGCTGAATTGTCAGATATACAGGTAAAAAAATTGGATTCTTCCTGTATTTGATGATTCAGCACTGACAATGGCCGATGTTTGGGTGCTTTCAAAGGCACCCGATCAAAATTTTCCATCCAGCCCAATCGATGAGCCGACCGATATCCAAGTCTGCTGCCGTTATCGGTCAGCTGTTTTCCCACCATACACGCACCGAATATCGTACAAAAATACGTTCCGTATGATATTATCGGTGCGTCTATGGCCACCTTAACTCTCAACCTTTGATAAATGAGCCCAGTAGTGTAGGTACCTGTCCAATTCTGCCCATTTTGTTATACTGTAGAATGTTGGTCATGAGTTGATTTATGATTATTTTATTGTTCTGTGTTCTTCAAAAATATTATATGTGTAAGTATTTTTTTCCTTCAATGGGTTTCACCCAATATTGTGTCTTAAATATCAGATAGAGAAATTGGTTTATAACAGGACAAGTCCAATTTGTCTTCTCAGGTCTTTTGGTTTCCAGTTTAGGCATGCTCTTCAGCGTAGAAGAACCATCTTTGGTTTTTGTCTGGCTTTTACCAACCACAAGGTGCCACAGTCTAATGCTACAAGCATCCACTGGGACCATTAAGAGAGCAAAATGTAGAACTCAAAGAATGAGGACAAGTATAGTCAGATAAACTGAGAAACAACCAGATATAAAACAATAATGTGATGAAGCAAACTCATAAACAAGAACAGAATAGGGTAAAAACCAAGAGATCAGTACAACAGACAAAACCAGGCAGGGCAGGAATCCGGAATGAGAGCACCCAGGTTCAAGCAGACTTGACCTACAACATGCAGTGAATGAGCTCAGAGATTGAAATTATACAGAGAAGCTGAGTCAACGTGTAGGCAGATAAATAACAGCAAAGTCAACGATGCCTACCTGAAAGCTCAAGAGTAAAAGAGCATTGAACCAGGACCCTAGTTGTCTGTTCTTAGAGTAGAGTCAGACAGCATAGTAAACTGTAGGTCCCTAGTTCAAATCCAAGCAGGGGGGTTTATGGGGATATGAGAACAAAAAAAAAAAGTTTTAGGCCAAGAGGGTCAAGCTTTAGCAACCGCCCAGCAATTAGCTTTGATTAGTCCACTGCAGGTAAAATACTGAAATCAAATATCTAATTGGATGCTAGGGGTTATGGTACTGAGAGATTTAAGAGGAATATTTACTAAAACTTGAGTTATCTCAGTTTTTTATTAAAACAAACTAACTCCAATCCACTAATTGAACTCATTTATCAATAATTCTCGAAAAAGTCGGTGAGAAAATACGTTGTGACATTTGGGCGTCTATTCGAATCGTACAAATGACGGTCCGAAAACTCAACTTTACCAAATCGTTGCAGCGAAAACTAGACTTTATCGGATTATTGGACGAAAACCCGCGTGGCTCACGATGTCAAGAAACATCTTCAAGGACATCTGCCATTAACTTCTACATGACCTCAACAGGTTTGAGATATTTTTCGGATTTTTAGCAGCTTTGAGGTATAATAAATCTCTAAAAATTCAAGTTTTTTAATCTAGAAATGTGAGTTTTCCCCTTTAAAAACTAGACCAGAATAAATTGTGGTTTAATAAATGAGCCCCAGAGTTTTAAAGGAGCAGGAATGTCTATATCACTGGGGTGCCAAATGTTAGGTACCCACCAGGGATTGTAATTACTTATCTGATAACCTGAGCTGGAGCTCCTGCCAAGAGAAAACTGCAGAACATCTTCTTCTTCCTCTTCTTCTTTCTTCATTAGTCCCAGGCCAACATATATATAGATTAGAGTGAAAAACATTTGTCAGCCCCTCAGATTTAGGGGCAGATTTATTAAGGTAAATCAGAAATTTGAATTACCATTTTCAGGTTGCATTTTTGGTCAAAAGTCACAAATTCCAGTTGGGAATAATCCAAACTCGAATTCATTTTAGAATTCTAATTCGAAATGTATTATACCTAGACCCTGGGAACAACTCGAATTCGTCTACTAGCCACCTAAAACCTCCCAAGTACATGTAAAAGAGTTTTCGGGTCGGTAATATTCGTTCACGTATTTTCTTTAATAACTTCCATTTGAGTTGTGAGAATATTTGGATTTATAAGGGTCAAAAAAAATCACATACATTTGAAATTCGACCTTTGATAAACATTTGAAATTCGACCTTTGATAAATCTGCCACTAGGACGTTCCTTCTTCTTTAAATGAAAAAAACAAAACCAAACAAAAAACAAATGTATCCCTATAGTGTCCCTTCAACCAGAATCACAAACTAAATGAGTTTTTAATGACAGAATCCAGACGTATCTCAATATCTATCAATGTGTTTCAAGTGAAGATTTTTCCTATATTCTGTCGACCAAAACAGCAACAAATAACCTAATTATCTACACCTTACCGTCACGGATACCATGGAATTATTGGTATATCTCTAAAGCAGGCTGCAGGGATTGAGCAAGTATAATGTAGTCATGAGAGAAGATGATAAATACGGTATATCGACACCTGGCTATGCAAACATTATTCTTTATTCAGATGGAAATCAATAGCTGCCATTGCCGACAAGAACTATTTTCTCTCTCTTATCTCAGTGTTGCACAACCGGGTTCAGTGCACCATGGAAACAGCAAATGGCGTTATCATTCATACCTTGCATATTTCCATCGGACTCAACTTGCCTCTTCTTGGGGAATTTCGTTAAATCCCCTTATTCTAGGGGCAGATTTATCAAATATTAGTTGAATGAGGTTATTTTTCAAAGGTCGAGTTTTGTTTTTCCTGGAAAAATGTGAGTTTTCGAGGGATATTTCAATCAATTTTTCAGGATTAAAAAAAACTTGAATTTTCTGACATCAATTATATCTAAAACCTGCCGAGGTCACGTAGAAGTCAATAGCATTTGAAGATGTTTTAGGCTTCATGTTTCTTGGTTTTTTTCAGTCAATGGGAGTATTCAAGATTTTTCCCTCCCAATTGCATTCATTCGATTTTTTTACATTCAAGTTTTTTTCATAAATATGTTTATTGGAGGTAGAAAAAAACTCACAAACTCGACCTTTGATAAAAAAAAAACCCTAAACCTTAATAAATAAAAGCTGACTCATTTTCTAAACTCATTTTCTAAACTCATTTTGATAAATCTGCTGCTTACGAGTTATTCACTATGGGGTTATTTACTAAACTCAGAATGCAAAAATCCGGATTTTTTTTTATAATATAGGACTTTTAAAAAATCACAAATTTTTCAGAATTTATTAAACAACAAAGATGGAAAAGTTCAAATCAGAAAATCTGGCATCTTAGACCTTGTGAGGTTGCATATAAATCAAGTCCCAATGATTTTTTAATGTGCGCTTTGTTTCGTGCAATACCTCGAAGTTTTCAGGCAAAAGAGCATAAGATATTGGAGTAAAAAATTGTGAAAATCTGATTTTTTTCCTGCAAAGCAAATTTTAAAGAAAATGTAATAATAAATAAGCGTAAAAAAACCAGAGCGGAGTTTGTAGCAGAAAATGTTGAGAGAAAATCAGACTTTGATAAATAACTCCCTAAAAACTCGAGTTTCTCATTTTATTATTAAAACAAAGTTGACCTAACTCCTATCCACAAATTTAACTCATTTATCAATAATTCTTCCCAAAGAGTCAGAACAAAAAAAATGTTGCAAGAAAATCGAGAGCCAATTCGAATAGTAAGAACTTTTTTGTGAAAACTCGAAGTTGATTGGATTATTCTACTAAAACCTGCACCATCACTCTATCAAGAAACATCTTCAGGGACATCTGCCATTGACTTCTACATGACCTCGACAGGTTTGAGAGGGAGTATTCTCAGATTCGGCTTTTTAGCAGCTTTGAAGGTATAATAAATCTCTCTAAAAAAAAAAAATCCCTCTAAAAATTCAACTTTTCCCTTTTAAAAGCTCGAACAAAACAATTCCAGGTTTAATCAATAGGTCCCTAAGGGGCCGATTCACGAAGGGTCGAATATCGAGGGTTAATTAACCCTCGATATTCGACTGGGAACTAAAATCGTTCGACTTCGAATATCGAAGTCGAACGATTTTGCGCAAATCCTGCGATCGATCGAAGGATTTTTCGTTCGATCGAACGATTAAATCCTTCAAATCGAACGATAGGCCCCATAGGCTAACATTGACTTCAGTAGCTTTTAGCTGCCGAAGTAGGGGGTCGAAGTTTTTCTTAAAGGGACAGTACTTCGACTATCGAATGGTCGAATAGTCGAACGATTTTTACTTCTAATCGTTCGAATCGTTCGAATTCGATCGAATTTAACCAATTCGATGGTCGAAGTACCCAAAAAATACTTCGAAATTCGAATTTTTTTTTATTCTAACCCTTCACCCGAATTTCGTGAATCGGCCCCTAAGTGTCTTATATCAATGTGTGAATAGGAACACAAGACGTTCACTGGTCCTCAATAAGTTGTGTATTTGCCAGACTGCTGCTAATTATCTTTATGATACAAATTCTAAACCAAAGGTCAAGTGGTTTCAGTATTTTAACTATAGAGGAATAGTAGCGTGAGATTACATTTTAAATAGACCAATATGTTCTTATTCAAACGTATATATTTATCTCCATGCGGGACATTGAATAGGTTGCTATGTGTTGTGGGCAAATAAAAACTTCTTTCAGGATGTCTGTGTTTCTCAGTTAATCAGTAACACAACATAAAATGGGTTTCATTTACTTTGCTAGTAAAGTATATTTCCTGCAGTCTCCAGTACATTTTTTTTCCATCCCTTCATACTAAATGAATAACTCTATAGAGCCAATTAACAAATGAACACAAATAGTAATAAAATAGTAAGTTAGGTTTTAAGACACATCAAGTCCATCAAGTTCAACATTTGAAGTCTAAATATAACCTGCCTAACTGCCATTTGATCCAGAGGAAGGCATTAAACCCAATATAAGCCTCTCCAATTTGTCTCAGAGGGGAAAAAAATCCTTCCTGACTCCAAAATGGGACCAGTCCCTGGATCAACTTGTACTATGAGCTATCTCCCATATCCCTGTATTCCCTCACTTGCTAAACACCATCCAACCCCTTCTTATACCTATCTAATGTATCAGCCTGTACCACTGATTCAGGGAGACAATTCCACATCTTCACAGCTCTCACTGTAACAAACCCCTTCCCAATATTTAGCTGGAACCTCTTTTCTTCTAATCGGAATGGATGACCTTGTGTCAGCTGGAAAAAATCTACTAACATTCGGATTTCCTTTTTATCACAACTTGACCATGGAAACAGTCAGTGTTGGACTGGCCCACAGGGATACCAGGTAAACTCCCGGTGGGCCCAGGTGTCAGTGGACCCTCCTGCTTCTAAACATTTGGCTTATTTCATGGCCATTGCCTATTTGTATGAGAAGAAAGAGACCAAATAGATTGAATAATAGATTATAGTATTTAAAGAAAAGAGACGAGCAGAACAGAGGTTGCGTGAGGAGAGGAATTATAATAGTACTGAGAGTGGGCCCCTGATCTAAGGTCTTTTGGTGGGGCCCTGGTCTAAAGGTGGCCATAGACGCAAAGATCCACTCGTTTGGTCTCATCGCCAAACGAGTGGATCTTTCCCCGATATGCCATTTACGAGCATGGCTATATCGGGGGTAATCTGAACGTTCGGCCGTATGGCCAAACGATCCGATTACGATGTGCAATGGGCTCTGGCGGGATCGGTCTGGTCAAAATCAAACCTGACCGATCGACCAAACGACCGATCTCCGCCGGACGAAAGATGTTGGCATTCTCCACACATGATCCGAAAATCGTACGAATCCTCGATTCGTATGATAGGATCTGTGCGTATATGGCCAGGCAAGTTTTTGGGTGGGCCCCTGGTGTCCCAGTCTGACACTGGAAACAGTTCTAATTCAAATATTCGCTACCTAAAACATGCAGAGTTCATGTACAAGTCAATGGCAGAGGTCCATTGAACCATTTGGAGATTTTAATTGCCTTCCTGACATTCTAGTTTTTTTCAATTTAAATTAGTTTCGAATTGGATTCAAATTAGTTTCGAATTTGATTCAAATTCCTTTCGAATTTCATTCAAATTCCTTTTGAATTTCATTCAAATTCCTTTTGAATTTCATTCAAATTTGATTTGAATTTTCAGGTTGGGACTAGTGATGGGCGAATTTGGCCCGTTTCACCGGAAAATTTGCAAAACGCATTAAAGTCAATGGTTGTTAAAATTATTTTGTCCAAATGCATTAAAGTCAATGGGTGTCCAAATAATTTTGACGAGCAACAATTTTTATTTATGTGCGCACCAGCTTTTTCACCGGTGAATTTTCCCCGCAGTTTCGCAAATATATTTGCCCGTGGCGAAACTTGCCAATTCTCCTCGAATTTGCACCTGCTGAATTTATTCGCCCATCTCTAGTTGCGACTATTCGATCAAATATTAGACGTTCAATTTTTTTCTTAAATAACCGCCCATTTCAGATTTGAGTATATTCAAATTTATAAAAGTACAAAAAAATTGTATAAATTCAAAATTCGACTTTTGCTAAATCTGGCCACTAGAGTTTTGGCAGAATTCAGAAAATTTTTTTAGAATTGAAAAAAAATAAATTGAGATGTTCTGAATTTGTTTGGGAATGTGGAGGTCATAGTTGCTAACACTGAAACCGATTGTTTTCTGTTTGTGTGTTATATAGCATGTATCATATTTTGGGGAACAATTTTAAATCTGAAACACCTATGGGAAGGGCTTATTCAACTCTACATACATTTGACCCTCAATGCAAGCTGTAGTTTCAGTGCCCAGCCAACAACTTGAAGTTCACACCTCATCGTGATATCATTTATTATTGTTAGGGAGACAGCAGGGCTTTTCTCCAGTTCACCCTTTAATTCAACTGAGCAGAACCTAAAGTTCCTACTGTGCAATGGTCTACACAAGGCAGATCTGAATGTCAATATTAGGGTTAAGATGGAGCAGAGAAAGCATTTTCATTGGGCCCCTAACCTGAAAGTGGCCCCTAAGCAAGTAAATGCTGAAATTAAACTTTCTGCTTCTGCTTAACCCAATATTCTGTATAGTGTTCATCACGTATATCACTCAGTACAGTGTCAGTTTGATTGCCCCGTGTTACTGTCGATGTTCTGTGCTAAAGCCACCTCGTTTCTTCATAGACAAATTACTGTCAGACATTCACAAATCATAACCACAGACTAGCGGGGCTCAGAGCAGTGATCCTAAATCATATCTCTAATAATACAGCGCTCCTGTCTCTAGCTGCTCTACAAAAGGGAAAATTAAAGCTATAAAAGAAATATGGTGTTCAGAGTCCTTTAACAAGAGCAAAAATTAGAGTTTAAATAAAGAACACCGGCTCATTCCCTTTTGTTCCTCGTGACTGCGCAAATGTCTCCAGCTGTGCCTGATTCTTTTCTCACTGACAACAAGGCCTACCCAAGTCTGCAGTCTCAGTTATACAGATCATGGAACTCTGAGCATCACTCATGGATTATATGAGATAATATACCCCCTACTGTAAATGATAAGGATATTAGAAGTCACTGAGGGGTTGTTCTGTGACTATATAAAGGCACAAGGCTGCAGGCTGAGTTATACAGGGAACTCTGAGTATCACTCATGTATTATAAGGGATAATGTACCCCCTACTGTAAATGATAAGGATATTAGAAGTCACTGAGGGGTTGTTCTGTGACCATATAAAGGCACAAGGCTGCAGGCTGAGTTATACAGGGAACTCTGAGTATCACTCATGTATTATAAGGGATAATGTACCCCCTACTGTAAATGATAAGGATATTAGAAGTCACTGAGGGGTTGTTCTGTGACCATATAAAGGCACAAGGCTGCAGGCTGAGTTATACAGGGAACTCTGAGTATCACTCATGTATTATAAGGGATAATGTACCCCCTACTGTAAATGATAAGGATATTAGAAGTCACTGAGGGGTTCTGTGACCATATAAAGGCACAGGGCTGCAGGCTGAGTTATACAGGGAACTCTGATTATCACTAATGTATTATAAGGGATAATGTACCCCCTACTGTAAATGATAAGGATATTAGAAGTCACTGAGGGGTTGTTCTGTGACCATATAAAGGCACAAGGCTGCAGGCTGAGTTATACAGGAACTCTGAGTATCACTCATGTATTATAAGGGATAATGTACCCCCTACTGTAAATGATAAGGATATTAGAAGTCACTGAGGGGTTGTTCTGTGACCATATAAAGGCACAAGGCTGCAGGCTGAGTTATACAGGGAACTCTGAGTATCACTCATGTATTATAAGGGATAATGTACCCCCTACTGTAAATGATAAGGATATTAGAAGTCACTGAGGGGTTGTTCTGTGACCATATAAAGGCACAAGGCTGCAGGCTGAGTTATACAGGAACTCTGAGTATCACTCATGTATTATAAGGGATAATGTACCCCCAACTGTAAATGATAAGGATATTAGAAGTCACTGAGGGGTTGTTCTGTGACCATATAAAGGCACAAGGCTGCAGGCTGAGTTATACAGGGAACTCTGAGTATCACTCATGTATTATAAGGGATAATGTACCCCCTACTGTAAATGATAAGGATATTAGAAGTCACTGAGGGGTTGTTCTGTGACCATATAAAGGCACAAGGCTGCAGGCTGAGTTATACAGGAACTCTGAGTATCACTCATGTATTATAAGGGATAATGTACCCCCTACTGTAAATGATAAGGATATTAGAAGTCACTGAGGGGTTGTTTTGTGACCATATAAAGGCACAAGGCTGCAGGCTGAGTTATACAGGGAACTCTGAGTATCACTCATGTATTATAAGGGATAATGTACCCCCTACTGTAAATGATAAGGATATTAGAAGTCACTGAGGGGTTGTTCTGTGACCATATAAAGGCACAAGGCTGCAGGCTGAGTTATACAGGAACTCTGAGTATCACTCATGTATTATAAGGGATAATGTACCCCCAACTGTAAATGATAAGGATATTAGAAGTCACTGAGGGGTTGTTCTGTGACCATATAAAGGCACAAGGCTGCAGGCTGAGTTATACAGGGAACTCTGAGTATCACTCATGTATTATAAGGGATAATGTACCCCCTACTGTAAATGATAAGGATATTAGAAGTCACTGAGGGGTTGTTCTGTGACCATATAAAGGCACAAGGCTGCAGGCTGAGTTATACAGGGAACTCTGAGTATCACTCATGTATTATAAGGGATAATGTACCCCCAACTGTAAATGATAAGGATATTAGAAGTCACTGAGGGGTTGTTCTGTGACCATATAAAGGCACAAGGCTGCAGGCTGAGTTATACAGGGAACTCTGAGTATCACTCATGTATTATAAGGGATAATGTACCCCCTACTGTAAATGATAAGGATATTAGAAGTCACTGAGGGGTTGTTCTGTGACCATATAAAGGCACAAGGCTGCAGGCTGAGTTATACAGGGAACTGCAGGCTGAGGGTGATTAGAGTAAACAGGGCCCACTCCCTTTAAGATGGCGCTCTTAGCCCATAAGATTTGTTTCTCACTGTCAAGTCCTATAACCATTTTTAAGAATCTCCCCAAATAATATTTAAGCTATTAGAATAAAATAGAATATAGCGACAAAGAGTTTATTGTGGCAGCGTAATCTTATTTTTGTGTAACTTAGTTAAATTCTACAACTGTCAGACCGCAAAGGTTACATTTCTAATAAGTGATCATTAACTTGCAGAACATGATTACACGCTGGGATAGGAAGAGATGTTAAAGAGCGTCTGACACGCCGTGATTTCAATTGGAGGTAATTTCAGGTTTGGTGTTTTGCAGCATAAATCTAATTCTCGTGTTTTTATGTGTCTGTCTTTGGTTCATTACTGCCAGGTACCTGGCTCTAGGGGGGTTATTTATCAAACACCGAAAATATCGGAGTAGTTTCTGAAAACTACTATGACCAAATCCGCACCAGTTTTTCCCCCTAATTTATCAATACGTTTTTCTGAAAATTTCCTGTGCGGTGAAAAAAACTGAAAGAAATAGGGAAAAAATTGATTGTATGAATTTTTCGGATTTGACATCCAAAAACTCATATTTTTTTCAGATTTTTACCTGAAAACCACAAAATCTTCTGATTATTGCACAAAACCCAGCGCAGATCAGGTTATCTTTGCGACTTCTCCCATTGACTTTTACATGAACTCGGCAGGTCTGAGTTGGAGTACAGTTTTATTCAGATATTTAATAAATTCCACTAAAAATTCTGATTTTACAGTAAAAAAAAGTAAAATTTTTCAAGTTTTGGCATTCAGACTTTTATAAATAACCCCCTAGGTGTCATCTTGAGTTATTTATTATCGGCCGAGTTGTGTTTTTTTCGAGATTAGTTTCACTAAGAAATGTTTTGGGAAACATTGGGAAATACTCAAATACTCAATGGCTGAGGTTTAACCATCTGAAGATGTTTTTTGCCTTTCATGATTTTTGGGTGTTTTACTTTGCTTTCACTTGAAAACTCGATACATTTGAGGCTTTCAAAGGAAAAATCTCACAAACTCGACCTTTAATAAATAACCCCATAATAGAAGGAAGAGTATATATGGGTTGTTGATTATATTAGAAATTAGGGGATATTTTGGTTACTTGGCACTTTTTTTTCAGGTCATTGCACAAACTGTACGTTATTATTAGTGATGGGTCAATTTCTCCCATTTCACTTTGCTGAAAAATTTGCGAATTTCCCATAAAATTCGCAAAACGGCAAAAAACTCGTGAAAAATCGTGAAATTGGAAAGTTCACAAAAAAATCGAGCAATTCGAACATTTTCACGGAAAAAAATCTAGCAATATTGAACGGTTTCACTATAAAATCGAGCAAATCGAATGTTTTCACAGAAAAATCGAGCAATTCGAACGGTTTCATGAAAAAAACGGAAATTGACGCCGGAAAAAAAAAACGGAAATTCACTGCGAATTTGTGCCTGGCATCAGTTGCCATTATGACTGTTATATTACTGTAATTGGTGAGCTGTAAGATGGGTAACAAGCATATTTCTTAACCTTGTGGCTGGACCTTTTATTATGCTCCTGCTCTTATATGTGCTGGTAGTTGTTTCCCACAAATGGGAACCTAAGTTTTAGAAAAAGGGTGCTAGAAACAACCTCAATCAAACAACATTGAGCTTCTTATTCCCCTGTATTTGGTTTTGGTTGCTTTTCTTTTTTTGTTTGTGCCATTATACAGGTATGGGATCTGTTATCTAGAAAGCTCCAAATTACAGAAAGACTGTCACCCATAGGGGTAAATTTATCAAAGAGTGAAGTTCCGCCACTAGAGTGAAATTCCGCAGCTCTCAATTCATTTCTGTTGGATTTTGAATGGCGTATTTATCAATGGGTGAAAGTGAAAGTTCACCCTTTGATAAATACGCCTATAAAAATCCCATAGAAATTTAATGGAGAGTTGCGGAATTTCACTCTAGTGGCGGAACTTTGCTATTAACTTCACTCTTTGATAAATATACCCCATAATCCATATTTTTAAAAAATGTAAGGGACTGGTAAATGGTGGCAATGTTTGGCCACTAAAGGGGCCCTTAGGCTTTGCAGGGGGTACGTCTTCCCTTCCTTGGTACCCCAGCTTTCAGAATTTGGCCACTAGGTGGCATGCATCTCTATAAGCTTTTTGCCACAGGCTCCCCCAGTGAAGAGAGTAAAGATGAAACCCTCATCTGAGCATATGGTTCAGTGATTATTATTTAGCCTGCTGTCATAGGTATCTCAGAAAGCCATCGAGGTTTAGGGCTACCTATATGAGCAGCTCTTAGCTCCACCAAGGAGTATTAGAAGCAATTCAATCCCCATTGGCATTGCAGCCTAGACAGGGAACCTGTGTGCAGGGTATAGGGATTAGACAGATTCCCACCTGGGTTCCAATTAAGAGGTAACCCCAGAGGAGGAAAAGAAGCTCTGGGTGGACTGTATGATACCCCATTCTCAAGCTCTATTGGAAGGATTGCTTTGCTAATGGTCCTTATTGTGAGTATGTACTAACTACTCAATGACTATGCCCTACATCGTTATCAAAGTCTCCTTTGTGATTTCTTCTAGGGATGTAGCGAACCGCCGACAATGTGTTCGCGAACGCCGTTCGCGAACACCGGCAAAAATTGCGAACAGTTCGCGAACTTCGAACATCCGAAAATCGTTCGATTCGAACGATGGAAGGATTTTAATCGTTCGATAGAACGATTTACATTCGAATCGAACGATCGAAGCCATTGGATCGAATGATTTCATTCAATCCAATGGCTTCGATCGTTCGATTCGAACGAAAATCGTTCGATTTTAGCGATCGAATGGTCGAATGGTCGAACGATTTTGACGCGAACGCCTATTGGCGAACGTCGCGCGACGTTCGCGAACTTGCGGCGGACGCGAACAGTCGAAGTTCGCGCGAACTAGTTCGCCGGCGAACAGTTCGCTACATCCCTAATTTCTTCTAATACATCTGGTTAATGTTTTAAGAACCACTGGCACCCATTCTTTGGACATTCTACTGCTTATAGTGTTTTGTAACCTGCCTTCACACTGTTGCAAGGGCTCACCCCTGATAATAATAGATCTCACCTGGAGCAAACATAGGAGTACAGCTAATAGAGTTATGGTGCTGCTCCATTTACTATAGCCGTACAAACTAAAATCCCTTTTTTCTGTAATAATAGACCAGTACCTTGCACTTGATCTGCATAACAGGTCCCATTACTGGAGTAATATTTTTATGCTGGTCATGATTTAAGTAAAAAAGGCACATCTAATAAAATTGATGTTTGTCTGTCTGGAGCTGCTAATAATGCCTAAAATCCCTCTCATTTAATGTAGTCTGGGGTCAACACAGTCCTAATACGGCAAGGAAAGGGGGAATGTGTTCTGTCACTTTTATTTCAGTGCCTTAATGGTCCATAAATCTGGAACATTTATTAAAAACATCAGGATCATTCCTACATGTTATTGACTTTTTGCTGCTCCACTTGTTTATTGAAGTCTTTTGCAACACTTTTCTTTTTTCAATGGAAATGTAACACCCTCTCTCTCAGATGATCCCTTCACATTAGGTAGAGGAAAGGTCAGAGAACTGTACCTTTCCATGCACACGCAGTTTCTTGTACAACAAATGGTGCAAGTGGTTCTTCAATAAAATAATTGATTTATTGGACAATAGTCAATAAATATAATAAATCAGAGACGTCTGGCACAACACACACCATGTTCACAGTCCAGATAGTGATGAACTACATTTTTTACCAAATTTTGCCACAAAAATGACGCTCAATGGGTGAAAAAATTGTTAAGGATCAAGAAAAAGTCCCAATGACTTTCATTTTCACCATTTCCGAATTTTCGGCAAAGAGAAACGGGTCATATTTGCCCATCACTAATTCTAGGTATCGTCTCCCAGTGTCACCAAAACCATGAAGAATATCAGTTTTGTAAAGTGCCACTTTTACTACTTTTTTTTTTTTTTTTTTAAAGTTTTTTATTTAGAATTTTAAACATAACAGAGTTAAGAACAATAAAGAGACAGAGCAGGGAGAAAGTTAAGAGAAAGAGAGAGGGGAGGGGGGTAAGGTATAGAATGTTACATCCAGTAAATTAGCGTATAGGCATGCAATCATCTTGGACAGTCAACCAAGTACCCCACAATGCTTCAAATTTACTTTTACTACTTTTTATGATGAGTCCAAGTGCGCAAGCCTCAGGCCTTCAGCTTATGGAGTCAGACAGGTGTGTTTCATTGTCTCCCAGTGTCTCATGTGGGTGCTCTAACCTCTTGAATCCCAACACTTGGTGAGTACCACCTGGTGAACTATCCCACACTAGATCTCCTCATTGCAACACTATCTGCTCCTTCTAGTGTCCCTGCCTAACTTACACCACCTATGAGTTTGCTATTGCAGGAATTTTCATACAATGTCTACACCATGTTCATGAAGTCCATTTCCTCAGATTCAATAGAGGGTTTGTCTTGTCTTAGAACACAAAGCATTTTAATGGGGCCTTACACTCCAGGCTCCCCGTCATATCCATTTCTGACATCCAAAGTGGAAGAGTCATGTAGTCCCTCCCCTAAGAACAGGAAAAATTCACTCTCCCAAAAGCCTATGAGAACTCATCCCTCCCCCAGGGCATAGGTTACCAGAACCTCCTGAGCCAGTAGGGAAGTTAGGTCCTTGGGGTTCAATTCTGACCTGGAGGATTTTTTATGAACTTCCTCAGTTCCTCCCTAGGGTTGCCTCATGTTGAATTTTGAACCAGAGAGTCCAGTTTTCCCATGAGTGATCTGATTTAAAACTGGCTGTCCGGAATTTCAGAAGTCTGAAACCCAGAGAGGACTCTGCAGTGACCAATCACAGGTTGCCATATCATAACCTTGCCCCCTGGTGCCACCAGTCTGACCCTAGAAGACATGATTCAGCGGTCCACTGATCAAAATTGGTGACCCTATTCCTCCCATCCTCCCAGGCAGGTTGTTTGGCTTCTTACAAAATTGAGTAATAGGGACCTTAGATTGTAAGCACTGGGATAATACATGTGCCCATGAGATATATATATATATATATATATATATATATATATATATATATATATATATATATATATATATATATATGTGTGTAAAAATTTCCTTTTTCCCAGTAACAATAGCATTTCTTTCATTTCTTTACAATGCAATGTTCAAACGTTCCCCAATTTCAAGCATTTATAACAGAGCCAGACTGTTGAAGTAACAAATATTCCCCATCTGACCTCTAATCATGGCAGAAGCTCTTGAGATAATATTTACATATTTTATAGATTGAGTTGGAAAGACCTGCTACAATACACAGTAGGAGTACATATTTTTTCCTGTATCTTTTTTTTAAAAAAAAGGTCTTGTTTATTTATTATTACAAAACAATAATGAATTTAAAACTCATCATATTTATCCGCTCTCTAAATAAATACTATCTATTAATATTCATTGGATTTTGAAATAAAGGCCCGTCATTTTGAAGGGAAAAACTGCAACTATCTATAAAGAAATTCAATTTACTTTATCTGCAAGAAATTAAGATTATACTTCTATGAGCCATAGTAAACAAAATGACGGTTATTAGAGCCCAGGCGCCAGATACAGAATTTCGAGATATGATAAGGACCTTTAATTCCGTCATTTTGCTGCTTGAAATGCAAAGGGGTGCGTTAAATAGGATTTTGTGAGGAAGTTAAAGCACACAAATGTTTTTCTGCTCCACATCAAATAGACCATTAAATAGACTGTAAGTGGTTTTCTATAGGATAATAGATTGTAAGCTCTACAAAAAAGGATCACGTGCGCTAAAAACACTGTGGAATTGCTGTCAACATCCCATTAAGCAGCCTTTCTGTAATGACCTCGATCACTGACGATATTCAGACCCCTTATTCACCATCCCTGGGGTCACTGACTGGGTACAGTAGGTGGTGTGCATTTGAAAAGAAAAGATTTCCCTGAACCAGTATGAGGAATACTACTTGAAGTGGTTTGAAAAACGTGATATATGGTAGCATGTGTGGTGCACTTAAAAACAAAGAGTCCCACCTACTGATCTACCAACCAACAGACTTATTATTACAGTATACGGCCTGCCCGGTTACATAGTGGTCCTGTTCCTCCCCACCTGGCCTCCTACCCCTGCCACCAACCACTTGTATGTCACCTTTAATTTCTACTGCCTTGGGCTGTCTTTTCCATGGCCTGTTCATCCACCAGGAATGTTGATGTCCTGTAATCCCTCACCCCTCATACCAGAACTAAAAAAAAAACTGGTATGGGAAAACTTTGCATTCAGCCACACCCTGTCCTACTTCCTGCACTAAATAATAAAGCTGCCCATAGATGCAAAGATTGTTCGAAATCCTCGAACGATCTGACTTCCCCACCTCCAGACCTTTTCACTTCCATTCAACCATTCAGATCAAATAAAGTAGAATCAGCCGATTTTCTGGCCCTGCAGCAATCGTACGATAGTTATGTCTGACAAAAGTTAGTGACAGTCTCCCACTGAAAATCGTCCGATTGGAAATACATGCAGAGATATTATCAGCAGCCGACAGAAATCTTTTAACCTGGCCGACCAAACATACGACCGATCTCCATGGGACGAAAAATGAAGGGACTCTCCACACACGGTCCGAAAATTGCACGAATCGAGTATTCGTAAGATCGGATCTTTGCATCTATGGCAAGTTTAAGTAGCCTCACAAACATTGTTTTATCAGACTTTTTTTTATTTGGTAAAGCCCTTCTTTGAGTTCAAACATTGGAACTAGGCCCACCATAGTTCATAGCAAGGTTACAGACATAGAAAAACATTGCAAAATCAGGCATCTAGCAGTAGTTCCAAGAATAACTAGAACATCCTTATTTTTTTCACCCCAAGCCATGATCTGACTGATCTTCAAAATGGACTTCCAGGATAACCTAAAAGAGCAAATAGGCAATCAACTCAAACGTGTCCCTAACCTGATTAAGGCTGAGTCCCCCAAGCCAAGATTCTGATCCCTTCTAAGGAGATCAGTCCCTAGGTTGACTGAGCTTCAAAATGGACTTCTAGGATAATCAAAGAGAGCAAATGGCAATCTAACCTGCCTTAAGGCTGAGTCCTCCAAGTCAAGACTCTGAGCCCTTATAAGGCAATCAGCTCTAAGGTTGATTGATCTTCAAAATAAACATCCAGAATAATCTACAAACATAAATAGGTAAGCTATACAAATGTGTCCCCAACTTACTTGAAGATGAGTCCCCCAAGCCAAGACTCTGAGACCTTCTAAGGCAATCAGCTCCAAGGTTGATTGATCTTCAAAATTAACTTTCAGAAAAATCTGAGAGCATAAATAGGCAAGCTACACAAACGTGTCCCTAACTTGCTTGAAACTGAGTCCCCCAAGCCAAGACTCTGAGCCCTTCTAAAGAGATCAGCCCCAAGGTTGACTGATCTTCAAATTGGTCTATCAGGATAATCTATGAGAGCAAATAGACAATCTACTCAAACTTGACTCTAACCTGCCTAAAGACTCAGTCCCCTAAGCCAAGATTCTGAAACTTCTGAAAGGGGATCAGCCCCAAAGTTTGGGGGCCACTATCAAACAGTAAAAAAAAAAACCCATTGTTATGCTCTTTTCTGTAATGGTGTTAATAAACAAGAGAGTATATGAGAGTATACAGTTAAGGAAGCCCCATAAATAGCATTGTTTCCTGTAAAAAGGGATAACTGGATCAGTTGTACCCCGGAGTGTCGCATGCATCGCAACTATTATGCCCGTATTATACTAATTATACACTGAGCAGTAACTCTAAAAAAGCAAGTGCAATTATTCCTCAAAAGCTAGTTATGAGAGCTAACTATAATTATTTTTACTTTTTTTTCTCTGTTCCATTTAAGTGCCCATAATGTAAGATAATTGCTGTTTCCACATGTGTCTCCATAGTTACCTCTTAACCTTCCATGGTATCTATTGTGTGTTCCTCTCAAGCCTTACAGAATTGAAGCATCGAAGGAAAACAGGCCAAGGACACCTGAGGCAAATCCTGGAATTTGAGGCTTTTCATGAGGAGGGAGAATGCAAAAATGGGCGATGGAAATAAATTTAAAAACTTAAAAAGAGAAATTTATAATTAAATGATAAATAATGACTTTGCTGTGAAGACTATCTTCAGTAGGAGTCACTGCTCCATTGAATCATAAATGGACCTCACAGAAACTTTCAAATTACTCTTAGTGCTGGGTAATACCTAGAATTTCGAAAATGGACAGCACCGTTTTTATAAGTAAAAAAAGCCTTTATTGTAACTTGACTACGACCAAAAGATACAGTTACGTTTCGAGCCACATCCTGACTCTTTATCAAACGGCTGGGTAATACCTATCCAGAAATTGTTTTATGAAATTCCTTGTAAGGAATGGGAATATTAGAATATATATTCATGTTATGGAATATTTCTGTTCGGGCTATGGGCAAATTGGGGACTTAGATTTGTAACTGCTGTCTCAGAAGAATGAGATAAGGATAGTTTTGTGGACACTTAGCTTCTTCAAATTGAGGCCATGGACTACAAACAAGAAGCTTAACTTAGAAGCTGTCCGATGAAAAGCTATTTATCATTATCCCCCCTAAACAAATGTTTCAACCTCCTCCCCTGGTTGAAGTGCTTCCACTATGGCAGTGATCCCCAACCAGTGGCTCGTGAGCAACATGTTACTCACCAACCCTTTGAATGTTGCTCCCAGTGGCCTCAAAACAGGTGCTTATGTTTGAATTCCAGGCTTGGAGGTAAGTTTTGTTTGTATAAAAACTAGGTGGCAAATTCACTAAGATTTGTAGTTTCGCCAGACGTAGTTTCGCCAGTGCTCCGCAAATTCACTAAAATCCGAAGTTGCGCACAGGGGTATCGTAAGGCAGCCAAGTTGCACTAGCGTTGATTCGCTAAGCGAAGTGAAGTTACGCTAGCGATGGTTAATTTGCATACGGCCCAAATTCAAATTTCAATGGAGGAATACGTACAATCACTACAAATGCCTGGGAAACCTTCAAAACATGAAATAAAATTTTTATTTTGCCCTACACATGTGCCCACTGTATAGGTAAGTTGCCATGAGTTAGGAAATGTAGGGGGGAAGGATGGGAGCCCCAAAAATTTTTTCAATCTTTTTCAGCCTATCACCCATAATATAGAAAATATGCCTGCTTTTTTTGGGACTTAGAAAAAATTTGAACTTTTTTTGAAGCAATCCCTATCTACTCTATTGCGCTTCGCCTGGTCTGAGGTGGCGAAGGAAGTCTAGCGTAAAAGGTAGCGTTCAGTACACTGCGCGCGTTAGTGAATTCGTGTAGTTACGTCCGTAGCGAAACTTCGCCAGGCGTAAGGGTGCGAAGTAATACTAGCGAATTTACGCCACCGTTCGTTAGTGAATTTGCGAAGTAACGAAAATGCCCAACGCTAGCGAATTGACGCTAGAGTTAGGCGCTTCGGCACTTAGTGAATTTGCCCCATGGTGTACTGCCAAACAGACCTTCTTGTAGGCTGCCAGTCCACATAGGGTCTCCAATAATAGCTCTTAATTGGCACCCCAGGAACTTTTTTCATGCTTGTGTTGAGGCTGGGGACCTCTGTGCTATGGAAATGCTTTTGGACTGTTCAAATGAGAGACTACCCTTCAAAAAGGATCATTGGCAATCCACACAATGATATATAAATACTGACTTACACAGACAAGATGATGCTGAGCAAATGATGTAGATAAATGGGCAGCAGGGAAATCAAATATGGTTGGAATCTGTTGGAACTTTTATCAATATGTTTTTAAGCAGGTCTGAGATACCCATATCTGGGTAAAGGGTTGGCTGACATGAGCAAATCAAGAATATCTTCTTAATCCATTTGTAGGATAAAGCTGGGGACGGTTTTCCATTTGTTTCAATCTGAGCTATCAAGATAAACAGGTCAGTGACTCCTCTGCCCGGGACTCAGGAAGATACAGGTCACAGCAGGCGCTGGAGAAATATCGGTCAATGGCTCCTGAGATGATCTTTGCTACACTGGATACCAACATTCAAGAGTTTACGATGTTGTTTAAATAACTGGCTCCAACGGAGAAGGATCTCAGGCTGAATGAGCATTTAGAGCAGGATGGAGACAAGACACAGAGAAAAGGCACACACAATGTGACTGTAATTAGTTTAAAGGAGAATTAAGTTCTGTAGTTAATAATTGACATGGCATAGGGTATTAGTGCACTTTGCCTCCATTCAGAATCATAGTTAGTGAGTTATATTGCATCATTATGGCACAGCTTTCTGACTCGGTAGATGTAGGCTGCTTTAAAAGTGCTTTAGTCATTTAGTTTAAGGATTTCTTAAAGCTTAATTTACAATGACAATAGGTGTTGCACTAAGGGGCTCAAACTTGCGCTTAGCACATCTAAACACATTCTAATGGACCTGCTCACTAGTAAATACCCCTTGTACTGTGACAGCAAAGTATATTGTAGCTGTTTATTGGTTCAGGTATTTCCCCTTCAGAGTAACTGTAGCATGCGAATGCTTGTTGGTTAATTGTATGCATGCTAAAACTAGGCTGCATTTAGAGGTGCTTTTGAGGTGCTGTTCCTGCTGAATTGTGCTTAGTACAGGGAATACCTATGCTGCCATAGTTTTATGGGATCTCTCTGTACAGACTATGAGCAAACTTAGGGGACTGTTCCTGCTGAATTGTGCTTAGTACAGGGAATGCCTATGCTGTCATAGTTTTATGGGATCTCTCTGTACAGACTATGAGCAAACTTAGGGGACTGTTCCTGCTGAATTGTGCTTAGTACAGGGCATACCTATGCTGCCATAGCTTTATGGGATCTCTCTGTACAGACTATGAGCAAACATAGGGACTGTTCCTGCTGAATTGTGCTTATACAGGGGAATACCTATGCTGCCATAGCTTTATGGGATCTCTCTGTACAGACTATGAGCAAACTTAGGGACTGTTCCTGCTGAATTGTGCTTAGTACAGGGAATACCTATGCTGCCATAGTTTTATGGGATCTCTCTGTACAGACTATGAGCAAACTAAGGGACTGTTCCTGCTGAATTGTGCTTAGTACAGGGAATGCCTATGCTGTCATAGTTTTATGGGATCTCTCTGTACAGACTATGAGCAAACTTAGGGGACTGTTCCTGCTGAATTGTGCTTAGTACAGGGCATACCTATGCTGCCATAGCTTTATGGGATCTCTCTGTACAGACTATGAGCAAACATAGGGACTGTTCCTGCTGAATTGTGCTTATACAGGGGAATACCTATGCTGCCATAGTTTTATGGGATCTCTCTGTACAGACTATGAGCAAACTTAGGGACTGTTCCTGCTGAATTGTGCTTAGTACAGGGGAATACCTATGCTGCCATAGTTTTATGGGATCTCTCTGTACAGACTATGAGCAAACTTAGGGGCTGTTCCTGCTGAATTGTGCTTAGTACAGGGGAATATCTATGACATAACATATGGCATCTATCTATATTGGTTATGCGTAAAGCTAAGCAGATGCCCCTTTCAGACTGGGGTTATATAACACAAAGATGAGATAAAGGAGCCAACCTGAGAAACAATGGCCTTCTGAGGCGTAAAACTGCAAGCTGAGCCAGCAACACCTTCATAGAAATTTGTGGTAAAGGGGGAAAAAAATAAACCACATACACAATAATCTCTTACTCTTTTTATTAAAAAGGAAACTAAGGGCAAATAAAAAACTTAGATGACCTTGAATGTCAGATATTTGCTCATCAGGCACCTCTGGTGGTTATTATAGATCATTACAAGTAAACATTGTATTTTGTCCATACCAGTATCATTTGCAAAAGTCCTTCAACTTGTAGCGCTGTCGTCTATACCACACAATTCTGCTGCTCATGAACCCCAGTGTAACACAGATTTGTTTAGCAATGTCCTTCTTCCACAGCGCACTGCCCTAGTTCCCCTTTACAAAACCGCGGCGGCCCTACTAATCCACCAAGGAGCGCCTGGTACAACTATTCCGAGCAGCTCATTAATATCACACGTCTAATTAAGAAAAGCAAATCACTCTGGGACCTACATTTAAATATTTACACAATTCCCACCGTAAGATAAGCACGTCAGACAGACTTTTTTTTTAACAAATAAAATACATAATAATGTATTAATGACAAATTATTACTTATTAAGGCTATAGGGGAGTTGCAAACAATGTTCCTTATCAGGGCTTGTTGTGAAGGTGCTTTATCTGAGAGGCCTTCAAAGCCAATATTAATGAATTAGGTTTGCTAGTTAAATATTCTTGGGGTAATGTAATCAGTCAAAAACCCCCCTCCACAGGCCTGTCCTCTCCGGTTCCCAATGGAAGATATTCTAATAAGCCATTTATATGATAAATGTTGTATGCGCTCTTTATTTAACCAACTACAGTAAAATATCTGACTCTGCTGTTTGGGGAATAAAATCAACTTATTTAAATGGATCCAGTAGGAGTGAGGGTATTTAATTACAGTGTGGGAGCACAAGGATATTACTGGTGCTTTGCCCATATCTGTATCGTTTAGAAGCTGAACCCCATGGACCTCAACTAGGACATGCTTTAAAGGGATACTGACATGATAACAACTCATATATCACGGTCATGAGGATCTGATATCAAACACACACAGCTGCCCAAGTGGCCTAATGCTGGCTCGGACCATGTTTGGTTAAATATAGTCAAACTGGTCCCCTTTAATTCTGTTAATGTATACGGGAAGGGATGTAAGGTAACAAAAGGCCAGGGAGAGAGGGTTCAAATCATGTTACTCCTGGAGAAATTTGGGGAGTATATGTGCTGCAGTGGGCCAAACCATATAAAGTATTTACCAGCTTTTCAGTCCAAATTTACTGACCCATGAGTCCAGTGGCTTTTGGTCCAGTCCATGCATCTCTTCTGCATGCCCCAATCCATGATCTGGCACATTCCTCGGTTAATTTTGTAAATACAGGTATGGGACCTATTATCCAGAATGTTTGGGACCAGGGGTTTTCTGCATAAGGGGTCTTTCCATAATTTGGATCTCCATACATTAAGGGGGTTATTTACTAAACCACAAATTTATCTGGTGGGCTCTTTGGACAAAATCTCTATTTTTCAATATTTAGTATACCCTGATGCTGCAAAAAGCCAGAATCCGAAAATCCGCAGTCTCAGACCTGTCGAGGTCCTGTATAAGTCAATTGAAGATGACCCAAGGCCCTATTGGAAGTTATTGGAGTTTGTGATGGGTTTAGCCTGATAATCTGAGTTATCAGGCTAAACCACGAAATTATCTAGTCAGGCTTTTTGAGACAAAATTTCTAATTTTTCAAGATTTATTATACCCTCATGCAGCAAAAAGCCGAAAATCTGAAAATCCGCCATCTCAGACCTGTTGAGGTCCCATACTGTAAGTCAATGGGAGATGCCCTATCCCAAATGGAAGTTATCGGAGTTTGTTCTGGGTTTACCCTCATAATCGGAAATATCTGGGGATTTTCGGGCAAAACCCCCAAAAATTTCGAGATTTGGGAAGTAAGTCAGATGGTTCAGTTTCTCGCTTGATGTTATTTTTTGTTTTTACCTTATTTGAGTTTTTTAATTAATAAATAACGTCAAATCTGGGTTGGGAGTTTGGTTGTGGTTTTTTTATTAATATAATGAGATAATTTCTGATTTAATAAATAACCCCCTTAGTCTTCTAAAAAAACATTGAAACATGAAATAAACCCAATAGGCAATAAGGATTTATTATATCTTAGTTGGGATCAAGTACAAGCTACTGTTTTATTATTATACAGAAAAAGGAAATCATTTTTAGAAATTTGAATTATTTGGATAAAATGGAGTCTATGGGAGATGGTCTTCCTGTAATTTGGAGCTTTCTGGATAATGGGTCCCATACCTGTATCTAACAAGCATTTACAATATAATATGTCCATTGTCTTTACATTGATGCCCTCTGCTCGCAAGAAGTTCCTATGATGTCGAGAGGCCCAGTCCAAATGTTCTGAAAAATCTCAGTCAGCCCTGAAATGACCCCTTGGAGACTTTAGAAAAAGAAATTTCAGAGTGGGCTTTTAGGAACGAGACATTATGGTACAAATAAAGTTCTAAATGAGAGAGGTTTCTCCTTGCCTTGCGGTTTGACTGCACTTCATTAACCTTTCATAACCGAGTCACTGTTCCTGAATATGGATGTCTGCGGTTTGCATTATGCACACAGAGCTCTATGGGAATTCATTCTTCTGGTAAAAATCATCTAGGCCAACCGGGATCTTTAAAAAAAAAAAAAAAAAAAAAAAGAAAAGCCCTGTAATCAAAAGTGCAGGAATGTGAACAATCAATTCCCACTCTTACATAATTGTTGCCTCAATTTTTGCAATCAATGTGGCGGTAATAGGCCTCGTCTCAGCCTCTCCGTAACGGCTCCTGTGCCAATACCTTGATTGAAACGCTTTGTCCTGCAAAAACAATAGCAGGTTAAAAAGTCACATTGTAAATCGTTCAGTCCGGGAGCCGCCACTGGAAAGTTAATGACTCATAAACAATACATTATCTGTTAATTATGTTATCCATGCACAGGGCTACATTAAATCACAGGGAAGCAACTGGCTGGATGTTACATCAGAATCACGTGGGGCTCATTTATGAACACGAGCAAAATGTGAAATTTAGCTGCAAATTCATTTTACAATATGCAAATCACCACTATGGACACTATTGGCATCTATGTTGGCATGACATCTCTATGTTTGCTGCAACTGGGCTCTCAACTTCCAAGTCCAGCTTTCTTCTGGCATCATCAGAGGTGGTGGTGAAGTCCCATCTCAGCCAGGTTGGGCCAGGGTTGAGAAAGAATTGATTAGGTGGGTGTAGGTTGGGATGCATACAGTGGGGTTGCATGGTCGCCAGCTTGATCCAGTAGTTGACAAGGGAGCAGAACATGCAGAGCAACTCATTTTGCTCACCTTTTCAGCTGGTGTCCTCAGGTTGTGTATGGAGCCTACCCAACTGATATCTGATCTAGCTTATCCTGATCTCTATCAGAATATCTAATGGATAATTTATAATATCCCATTGGGTGTGAAAATATTGACCCATCGGACAATAGGAGGAAAGGGGGAATAATGAGATAAGCCTAATTTGGCTCAGCATGTAGGTATATATTATTTGGAGACGAGAAGCTGAAATCCTTGGACAAATATATATAAGCTTGCCACTTTCAAAGGTGGGTCCACATGCTCATGACCCAGACCTTCAGCATAAGGAAGTCATTCGCAGGAAATTGTAATTGCAGGCAGGCATCAATCCGGAACACCAAAGAGTAGAATCCAGGAGCCTAAAGTTTAAACAATACAACAGATTTTATTTAAATGTATGTATAAAAACAAAAGCCTTACGCGTTTTGTGTTGCCAAGAGATACTTAATCATAGGCTCATCACAGGCTGCCTATGATTAAGTGTCTCTTGGTGATAAGAAACACGTAAGACTTTGGTTTTTTATATATAATATAAAATTAAAACCTTTTGTATTATTTAAACTTTGGTCTCCTGGATTCTACTCTTTGGTGTTCCAGATTGGTGCCTACCTGCAATTACAATTTCCAGCATGTAGGTGGGCAAAGTTGGCAAAAATCAGCTAATTTGATGGCCTGGTCTACCACGTGGATCTTTAAGTATAAAACCCACTATATCCTCTGCTGACACCTTCTAAGTTTGACTTAGCAGGTACATTGCTCCTTTAATCTCCAAGAAGATTCTTCAAGAGATTGAATATGATTTGTTCTGCTTGCTCAGAGTCAGATTGGGAGGCCCAGGGTCCACCGGTGCTGCTGTCTCTGCCCCTCCCATTCCACAAAGCCCCTCCAACCCCCTCCCCCACGTGTATCTTTTTTGCAGCGACCGGGGCAGGAGAGGGAGGTTGGGGGCAGTGGTGAAGGATTTGGGCAGGGAGTAAGTCTGGGCCATGGGGCCATGAGAGCCAGAGTCCAACGGGTTTTTCCCCGGTGCCCCACGAGCCCAGTCCGACTCTGTGCTTGCTGCTTTCATGCCCCTCCCCCTGTAAGCTGCCATCAGAATGTTCCAAAGAAAAAAATGTTTAAATACAAAATTCAAGCTCTTTCATATTTACAATTGACAGCGTTGAGAGCGCCAGTATGTACAAAAGATGATTAAAGTCAACAGAGATATTTTTTGTCAGTTTCACACCATGTGAATAATGGGGAAAATACCTACAGTTATAAAATGCCTGACTTCATAAAACAACCACAGCTTTGTCTGAAATAAACATGAACTTGCTAATGCACCAGTAAAATAAATATGCCCAAATGTCTCTGGCCATCAAAAATAAAATATTAGCTCTCTGCCAAAACACAATATTGGATACAAATCAAGTCCTGCATAGAAGTATTACTGCCGAGGTGATGGCTAAAGTGATAACACATTGAACAGAACCACAATTATGAACAAATAAACATTGTATCATCTGGTCACAATACAATAACCACGTTGATCACAGACTCCCTCTTGACTGGAATCTTTCCCTCCCAAATAAAACCTGCACTTATCACCTCTTTACTTGACCCTTAGAATCTTGCTCACCTTTGTCTCATCTCTTGTTTTCCCTTTATCTTTATTAAAGTACTTGAGTGCTTAGTATTCCACTGACTTACACAATTCCCTAATGATCATGGCTTGCTTGACACCCAACAGTCTGGATTTCAGCCGCAGCATTCCACTGGAACTACAATAACAAGACTAACTATGACCTATTGCCAACAAAAGCCCAACACTTCTTGTAACTACTAATATTCCCAGAGTTTTTACTCACCCTCTTCTCCTCTAATCCCTCCATCCACTTGGCCATTGTGACATTGCTCTTTACTGGTTTTTCTTTTATCCCTCAAACCACAAACTCAAACTCATTTTCTTCATTAGCCCTCTCTGTTGAGATACCGCAAGACTTTTTTCTCCCAGCCTCAACACAGATATCTTAATTCAATTTTTTTCTGGTTTGTTAGCTTTTTCTTCTAGGATGTCCAAATGCAACATTAAATTAAAGGAGAAAGAAAGCTATCAAGGCAGTTTATTGCCAATAGTTTAGCCACAATAGTGTAAGATAGAATGCTATATTTATTCTGCAGAATACTTTACCATACCTGAGTAAACAGCTCTAGAAGCTCTCTGTTTGTTTAGGATAGCAGCTACCATATTAAATTGGTGTGACATCACTTCCTGCTTGAGTCTCTCCCTGCTCACTCATAGCTCTAGGCTCAGATTACAGTAGGGAGGGGAGGAGGGAGGGAAAGAGGAGCAAACTGAGCATGCTCAAGCCTTAGCCCTGGAGGTTTAAGCTGAAAACAGGAAGTCTGATGAGTACACAATAGAAGGAAAGAAATGTGGTGTTTCTTTTGACTCAGAGCAGCATTACTTTGAGGGATTACTGGTGTATTTATATAGACCTTTCAGATAAAGCTTACTTAGTTTTAACCTTTCCTTCTCCTTTAAGTCTCTCAAATGCAGAAATGGTTCTCTTTTCATCATCCAACATCCATAATATCCCAGAAGTGTCTATTATAGTTAATGGAGTGGTTTGCCTTTATGTTAACTTTTAGTATGTTATAGAGTGGCCAATTCTAAGCAACTTTTCAATTGGTCTTGATTATTTATTTTTTTATAGTTGTTTATTTGCTTTTCTCTTCTGACTCTTTCCAGCTTTCAAATGGGTGGTCACTGACCCCAGTTTAAAACAAATGCTCTGTAAGGCTACAAATGAATTGTTATTGCTGCTTTTTATTACTCGTTTTTCTATCCAGCCCTCTCCTATTCATATTCCAGTCTTTTATTCAAATCAGTGCATGGTTGCTAGGGTAAATTGGATTCTAGTAACCAGATGGCTGAAATTGCAAACTGGAGAGCTGCTGAATAAAAAGCTAAATAAGTCAAAACCCACAAATAATAAAAAATGACAACCAATTGCAAATTGTCTCAGAATATCACTCTCTTTATCATACTAACAGTTAACTCAAAGGTGAACAACCCCTTTAACAACTAGATGATCAGCCCATCTCCCTAGGCCTGATACCTTGGGGTTATCGTTAATTCTGCCCTGTCCACTACTACTATTAGTAATGGGTGAATTTGCGCCAGCGCCCATTTTTGACGCCGACGCCGTTTTTGCCATGAATTTTCGTGGGCGTTTTGCGAATTTATTCGCTGGCGGCGAATCGCGCAAATTCGCCGCGAATTTGCGCCTGCCAAATAAATTCGCCCATCACTAACTACTATCTATCTATAACTACATCATGTCACTTTCATCGAGGAATATTTCCAAAATACAATCAATTATTACCCAAAATGCCACTAAAATGGCCTTCCCCTCCAGAGAGACCATCCGAGTCCATAATTCTTGCAGTGCACCCTGAGAGACCAGCATGTTCTTCCTCAAAACACGCTGACCCATACATGCATCTCCACATGCACCCATGTAATTGCACCAGGGTGCACTCCTTTTCTATAAGGTATCATCTCATCAGGAGGGGTCATCTCTTTCAGCCTGTTCTGTCTGGCACAAATTCTCCTTCTGAATATTGGTTTCTTGTTCCTAAACCTTGCCCAAGCTGATTTCTGGTAGATCCGGCTCAAGTCTGGTTGCCACCTGCCAGAGGACACCTATGTGCTTCCCCTTACCCTCCTCATGAATACAGCAACTCCGAACTCACACAGCACTGTATTCATTGTTGCCGCTGCAGGTCTAAGTGCTCTGAAACTGACTATGGACCCCTTAGCCACTTCACTGGAAGGCAGAGTGCAATAACATGGTTGATTGTGTTCTTTGCACCTTTTGCTCCATAAATGACCCCTTGGGTTTAGGAGAAATACATATGTTCCTTCTAGCTACAAGACAAATAGAGATCCATCTTTTTATAAATAGATAGTCAGCATGTACAATTACTCATCATTGATCAGGAATAAATGCTCCAGTTTTGCCAATTTTTGTTGGTCTTCCGAAATCCATCCATATTCATATCTCTTTCATAGTGGGTCAAGATACCAAAAAAATATGGAATTGTTTACAGGCCAGAAACCTCAGAAAAAAACAACAACATTTGATGTGAATCTTGCAGCAAATTCATGTTGATTTATGTAGAATCAAAGCTTCTTAATCTTGGCGATGTCAAATTGCTCCTTCACTCGGCACACAAGAGGTTTTTATCATGGTGTATACATTTCTTGGTGAACTGAAGGAATATTTACGGTGCTTGAAAAAGACGCTTCCATTAGAGGTTTCACATTAGAAAAGCAGATTTAATCAACTCTCTAAAGAAAATGGATGTCGGCCTTTTGAAAACTCGTCTCTAAAAAAAGGCGTAATCACGATCCATCTTCAGTTATCCGACATTTCACGCGTGTGTCGTTCGTGCTCCCGGTACAACTCCTTGTGCCGTGTATGTTTCATAAACAATGCTGAAATCCTCTGTGAAATGGATGAGTCAGAACTTGCAGCCTTTATAAATTATATGTTGTGAAGCCTGTAACAATGGCTGGTGGATAGATAGAGAAAACATGCTATTTCGGATGGTTGCAGCAATGGACTAAAGACTGTAAGAAGTTTTGTGTAAGTAAGCTCAGGGGATTCATCACACGTTTCCAATATTAGACTTTCTTAAGATGTGAGTGTGTTCCCTGGACTTACATACTGATCTACAGGCTTGGACCCCAAGAAACGATGTATTCCTCAATGAGTTGATTTTAAACTCAAGCTGCTGGTGCACACACAAAAATCAATTATATAAGTATTGATAGATAATGGTGCAAAAAAAACGCACTCATAGGACTTTTACATGCCAAAATTTTTTTTATATAGATATATATATTGGATGAGAGAGAGAGAGAGAGAGAGAGAGAGAGAGAGAGAGAGAGAGAGAGAGAGAGAATGAAAGATAGATAGTGGATGGATGGATCACATGAAGTGAATCACTTGATAAAGGGTATTGTACTCGAAACACATCATGTTGCCACCACTCGGAATAAACGTTTTGCAGTAAATACTGCCGGAGTTGCTGTTTGTCTTTTGAATTCCATACAGTTTTGGTCTCCATCACTCAAACAGGACATTATTGTATTAGAGAGGGTACAGAGAAGGGCAACTAAGCTGGTAAAGGGAAAATCTTAGCTATGAGGAAAGACTGGCCAAATTGGGGATGTTCATGCTGGAGAAGAGGCGCTTAAGGGGAGATATGATAACTATGTATAAATATATAAGGGGATCATATAATAATCTCTCTAATGATTTATTTACCAGTAGGTCTTTCCAGCTGACACAAGGTCATCCATTCCGATTAGAAGAAAAGAGGTTCCAGCTAAATATTCGGAAGGGGTTTGTTACAGTGAGAGCTGTGAAGATGTGGAATCCTCTCCCTGAATCAGTGGTACAGGCTGATACATTAGATAGCTTTAAAGGAGAAGCAAACCCAAAAGTTAAAAAACTCCTACCCTACATAGAGCCTATCCCTCCTCTCTCCAGCCTAATTGTTCCCCCGGGCAAATGCCCCTAACTTTTTACTTACCCCTCAGTGCAGATTCATGTATCGGAGTTCACAGGCGCCATCTTCAGCCGATTCGGTAATCTTCAGAATGAGACCGTGCTTCTGCAAATTTCGTGAGTTTCGGCGCATGCGCAGTTGTCGCGAAGCAGAAAATTGCTCCAACTGCATGCGCTGCTACGCTGGTCTCATCCTGAAGATCACCGAAGAGAAAAAGATGGCCTCTGTGAACTTCGCTGGACAGAATCTGCACGTAGGGATAAGTAAAGTCTTAGGGGTATTTGCCCAGGGTAACACTTAGGTCAGGGGGAGGAGGGAGGGGGGCTAAGTAAGGTGGGGGGTAGGGTTTTTTAACTTTAGGGTTTGCTTCTCCTTAAAGAAGGGGTTGGATGGTGTTTAGCAAGTGAGGGAATACAGGGATATGGGAGATAGCTCATAGTACAAGTTGATCCAGGGACTGGTCCCATTGCCATTTTGGAGTCAGGAAGGACAAACCTGGAGAGGCTTCAAATGGGGGTTTTTTTTGCCTTCCTCTGGATCAACTGGCAGTTAGGCAGATTATATATAGACTTAAGGTTGAACTTGATGGACGTGTGTCTTTTTTCAACCAAACTTACTATGTTACTATGTTACTATTAAAGCTGTAAGTGTTCCATTCTGATCCCCCATGCATCCTTCTATAGAAGCCAGAAAACTATATTTATCTTTTCAAGAAACAATGAGCAGTGTTTATTCACAGTGAACAGGAGAAACTTAAATAACAAGATGAGATGTTGTCTTGTGGGTTTTCTTCCAGCGCCTGCCATTGTTTGTTTGATCACACGGTGAAGATGTCACAATGTAGTGAGAACATGCTGGGGTGAGATCCTCTCGAGCTGCTCTTGTACAAGACATGGATGAGAATAATATCTCTGAATGTGGATTCAAGACTTGTCAGAATAACATTTATTATTATTATTTTTAGCACAAGAAGTCATTTAGGTCACTGACTTACAGATTAATGTCAGAAACATGAATCATATAATGTATATTAGGGATCCCCCGAAATCTAGCATTCAGTTCAGTATTCGGTCAGGAGTTCTGTGACCATATAAAGGCACAATGTACCCCCTACTGTAAATGATAAGGATATTAGAAGTCACTGAGGGGTTGTTCTGTGACCATATAAAGGCACAAGGCTGCAGGCTGAGTTATACAGGGAACTCTGAGTATCCCTCATGTATTATAAGGGATGATGTACCCCCTACTGTAAATGATAAGGATATTAGAAGTCACTGAGGGGTTCTGTGACCATATAAAGGCACAAGGCTGCAGGCTGAGTTATACAGGGAACTCTGAGTATCACTCATGTATTATAAGGGATAATGTACCCCCTACTGTAAATGATAAGGATATTAGAAGTCACTGAGGAGTTGTTCTGTGACCATATAAAGGCACAAGGCTGCAGGCTGAGTTATACAGGGAACTCTGAGTATCACTCATGTATTATAAGGAATAATATAGTACTGTAATGATCTGCCATAGGTATTTCTTATTACAGGTTATGGGTTAATTTACAGTCCATTTTGGCTAATCACACCCAAACTTTCCTTGCCCATTGTATTGTCAGCCACAGTGTCTCTGGCATTTTGAAATTGCATTGTAAGAAAAATAGAAGGCATGTTAGTAATGGCTATATATATATATATATATACTGTATATACTTTATATTTATAGAAACAATCCATTCTTGTAGCTGAGGGCATTTTAAACAATTTAATGAAAAGCAAAACCCTTTTTTATACATTGATTTAAATAAGGGAGGGTCTGTATCTGAATTATGTGGAAACTCCCTACTTTATAATAAAAAGTGAGGGCTGCAGAATCAATCTCATAGCCAAAATCCCTTTTCTAGATTTAAGTGACACGTGACAAGCTGGGATTTATGCGCGGGAATTCATTGGATGGACACCATTAATATGCGTATTTGGAGTTTCCCTCCCATAACACTTCTACATGTCGCCAAAAACCCATATTCAGTTTCAGCCATAAAGCCTTCAAGCAATATGATTTCATTTTCAGTCTCAGGTTTATCACATATATATGTACTTGTATAAATATTTGCCTGAGCCCGGGGGTCGGAGAGTAGCGTTTGTGTAAATGAGCGAATGTACAGAACTGGCACTGGGAGGGCAATGGGTTATCGGGATACTAATTTCCTTGTAAAACAAAGCAGAATGTTGTTCAAACAGAGATTGTGTGCCAATGTGTCATTTCAATAATAAAGAGAGTTGATATTGCTCATAAACCTGGGAAATTAGTGCAAATAGAGATATTGGTGTCAACAATGTAATTTCCGGAAGGCTTGTGACTCGAGGCTGGAACATTGAGCACCACAGGGCAGTAAATCAGGTCCCGGCACTGGAGAGTGAACTTTATAAACTCCCAGGCCCATTGATTATGTACTTTGGGATATTTTAAGATGGATATTCACTAACAATTGTGTTTATTCTCTTACACTATCATCATTTATCAGCAGCAGCATTTATACAGGGCTACTCATCATTTTATGTAAACTGAGTGGCCCCATTATTGTAGCTTCACCCCAATATTTGCTCCGCATGAGACCTTAATTCTCAGGGGTCGAGCCATCGCAATGGTGTGGAGGCAGGGTGTTGTACAACTGTAATTTTGTACAGGGCACAATGAATGGACACCATTGGTTCTTTGATCAACAACTGTATTAGAGCAGATCCACATGGGAGAATAGAACAATGATACTGAAGACAATCATGGTGTAATAGTCAATACATAACTACAATAGTGACCAATAGCAGAGTCTTCCAACCTGTAACACTTGAGAGGAGAATATCAGTCTTCCCTGAGTTTCTCCTGTTTCCTCTGGGGATACCTCTTATAGGAAACTCAGGTGGGACTTATCTAGGTCACTATCACCTGCCTCTGGTTCTTTGACCAGGCAACATTGCCCTTGGGATCTAATCCCTTCTATCACTCCTCAGTGGAGCCAAAAGATGCTCAATATAATCTGTCTTTCTCTCCTAGTGAGACTATTACAGGATCTAGCTAACCATTACTAGTCCTGACTAATTATGGCTCCACGGGAGACTCCAATCCACTTAGGAGAGGTGTAAGCAGGCCCGGATTTGCGGCAAGGCCGCATAGGCCCGGGCCTAGGGCGGCAAAGAAATAGGGGCGGCATGCCGCCCAGCCGCCGTTCAACTGCACCAGCTGCGCCGGCGTTTTTTGCCGGCGCGCTGGGAAGGCGGGCGCTAGGACCGCGCGGCCGCCTGGTCGGACCGCGCGGCCTAGGGGCGCCCAGAAGAGAAATCCGGTGCTGGGTGTAAGATGCACTGGGAGATATCTCCGTTCTCTTACCTCCTGGCTTCTGGGGCACAGGCGCGCACTTCCAACAACGTCACATACTGGCGTCGTTTTGCTTGTGTTTGACGCTCGCGTTTTGACGCCGAACGTCATTATGACATTTTTTGTCGTGAGATACAAATTGTTTGGCAACAATTCTCCTTTAAAAAGGCCTTCCTCCATTATAACAGTGCCCAAACTGACTTCTGTTTACAGACCCTGGTGAAACGTTATTTACTGTTTGAGTTTCCTGGTTTTTGACTTCTGCCTGTTTTGACTTCGATTCTTGCCACCTGCCTCGACCCTTTTGCCTGTTTTGTGACTACACCTTACCTAATCCTTGCCGGGAACCTCTTTACAGACTTATTACTACCAAAAGGGCGTCGTGAACACCGGAATCCGCAGGGTTTCCCTTATGCATCTGAGTGTACCAGCTGCCTTCAAGATTTCTGATTGACGAGTACGTTACAAGAGGTTCAGGCAAACAGCCCTGGCAAAAGCCTCTGCCAAAAATATTCCTGAGCTCACATGGCTCAGTCATTTTATATTATAACACAGCTCCATTTAGCGCCCCAGCTTGTGATAATTAGGGGTCATACTGTGACCCAGGAAATGACTCCCCTTTGTGACTTTAGGGGAGTGCCAAGTAAATGGGGAATGCATTTATCAGTCCCCTACTTTTGAGAAAGAGCCCACAGCTTGAAACATGTTGTGTTAAATAAATAATGTAGCAGTACGGTTCCTGCATTTTAGTTCCCCAAAATATTAATCGTTATTGCAACTTCACTTTATCTGAGGACATAAAGTTTGGGAACCAGATATCGGATTATATAAGAAAACCACAACCTGGACCATCAATCCTGTATTACAGTCCCCTACATTTATATTCGGGTTGCCACCTGTCTGGTTTTAATCTGGAAATCCAGTTTTATTATGCGAGTTGTCGGGATCAAATCTTGCTGCCTGGTTTTCCAAATAAGCAAATCTGGACAGGATTGTCCCTTATTGATGTGACAATCAGTCATTCCGTGATCACATGCCACAACCCCACCCCATGATGTCACAAACCCAATTCCCAACAGCACACGTTCCACTCCATGATGTCACTGCCCCAGCCTGTGACATCACATTTATTTCAAAGAGGATAAAATAACGAACGATCTATATATCTACCTATCTAATTATCCTATCCTGGGTTGTATTTAATTTTCTTTCTTTCTTTCTTTCTTTCTTTCTTTCTTTCTTTCTTTCTTTCTTTCTTTCTTTCTTTCTTTCTTTCTTTCTTTCTTTCTTTCTTTCTTTCTTTCTTTCTTTCTTTCTTTCTTTCTTTCTTTCTTTCTTTCTTTCTTTCTTGCTTCAATAAATACTATGGAACTGGTTCAGAAACAGCAACATTTTCTAATTGTATATTTCTACTGTTCCACATGCTGCTTTCGCTGGAAGAAATTTAATTACTGTTATGTTGAATAAAAAAAATATACTATGCATTTTAAACACATTTCCTGCGCCTGCTAATTGTTATGTCTGTAATTGTTCTCTGTGTGTTTCACACGTTGGTTGCTAAGCAGCATTATTATATTCCTGATGATTTCTCCAGACCGACTGTTTTGTGTTAACAACATGAATTTAATCCTTATCCCAAAGAAATACACTAGGACTGAAAGCAGAAGTGAAGAGTGTCTATGTCTAGAGATCTGGAACAATAATAACACTGTACTTTACTCATTTTTTTTTTTAAATCGGAAAATGCCTGCCAAAAATATATTTAAAATATTAAAATTTGGCGTATTTTAATATTTTAATGTTTAATTTGGAAATAGTAATGAGTGAAACTGACCTGTTTCACCAAATGGCAAAAAAATAGACAAAAGCATTTGTCGATGAGCGTTTTTTACTATACTATACATTACAGTCTATGGGCATTTTGGGAATATTTAAACTTAAGTCTTTGTTTAAACTACAACCACAAGTATTCAGGACTCTTCACTTATTGGACTCCTTAGTACTATAGTTTGGGGATTTAGGGGATTTATACAATTAGGCATTGATTTTAGCTGTAAGATAATGACAGTAGAGGACAATAGCAACAGGACAAGGCAGTAGCAGAAGGACAAGGTGGTAACAGTAGGAGAAGATAGAGAAAGAGGGGACAATAGCAATGGTAGGACAAGATTGAGAGAAAGGGGACAACAGCAATGGTAGGATAAGATAATAATAGTAGGAGATGAAATCACTAGTAGGGCAAGATGGCAAAAGTAATATCAGATGCTGACAAATGGGCACAATAGAAACAGTGGAACAAGATGCAAACAGAAGGGCAAGATAGTGAGAGCAGGGGGACATTCCAAATGTAGGACAAGATAATGACAGTCAGCGTCGGTCTGAGGGAACCAGGGGCCCCCAGTCGCAAAGCCCTCTCTGGCCACCCAAACCCCCCTCTGTGTACCTTTTTGTGCATGTTGGCCAGGGAAGGAGGTTAGACCAGCAACCGGGGTCAGGGAGGGAAGGTAAGGAGTGTAGAGGGCGGGTCTGGGCCTGGGAGAGGGTCTGAGCTGGGGACCACCAGGTTTTTTTCAGTGTCCCGATGGCTCAGTCCAACCCTGATGACAGTAGAGGACAACAGCAACAGGACATGACAGTATCAGAGAGGCCAACAGTAGGACAAGATATTGACAGAAGAACAATAGCAGTGGAAGGACAAGATAGAGAGAGTAGGGGGCAATGGCAATGGTAGGACATGACAGTAATAGTAGGGCAAGACGCCAACAGTAATACTAGATGCTAACAGAAGGGCAAGACAGTAAGGGCAGAGACACACAGCAAGATTCGGGGAGATTTAGTCACCCTGCGACTAATCGCCTCTTCTTTGGGTGACTAAACTTCCTGAAAAGCCTTCCCGCTGGCTAGAATCTAAATCTCCGGCGGAATTTACACTCAGAACGCTTCCTTTTTCGAAGTCGCCTGAACTTTCCTTGCTCCGAGTGCCATCCCGCCAGGCGAATAAATGTCCCTGAATGTTCCTGTGTGTCTCTGCCTCGACAGTAAAACAAGATGCAAACAGTAAGACAAGATAATGAAAGTAGGACAATATCAATGGTAGGACAAGATAGTAATAGTAGGGGATGGAATCATTAGTAGGGCAAGATGGAAACAGTATTACAGATTCTGACAGAAGGGAACAATGGCAAGAGTAGGATTAAGGAGCAATAGTTCCCCTGGTTTAGTAACAGTGCAATGAATATGGGTCATGCTGAACATACTTTTTGCCTATTTAATTAAGAGAAATTAATGTTTTTTGTTAATTTTTAAGATAAACAGGGAAACTAAAGCTGTTCCATGATTGGTTCATGCAAAGTAAATAATCAGATTACCAGTGCAAACTCAAACCACCTGTGATATAAATGTCTGCTTATCTGTAACAGGTTAAGATGATGAAAATAGAACTTAGTATTATTGCAAGTTAGGGAGAGATTTGGGGTCAGTGCTTATTTGTACCTTGGGTACCCCTGGAACTATAGCAGGGTGTCACCCCAATGTTTCTATATATCTGTAATCTTGTTATGAGCTAAGGGGGCCCAGTCTGAAGGTCAGTGAGGGGGAGATTTGGGGTGAGTGTTTATTTGTGCCCTGGGTACCCCTGGAACTATAGCAGGGTGACTGTTACCCCAATGTTTCTATATATCTGTAACCTTGTTATGAGCTAAGGGGGCCCAGTCTGAAGATCAGTTAGGGGGAGATTTGGGTGAGTGCTTATTTGTGCCCTGGGTACCCCTGGAACTATAACAGGGTGACACCCCAATGTTTCTATTTATCTGTAACCTTGTTATGAGCTAAGGGGGCCCAGTCTGAAGGTCAGTTAGGGAGAGATTTGGGGTGAGGGGTTATTTGTGCCCTGGGTACCTCTGGAACTATAATAGGGTGACACCCCAATGTTTCTATATATCTGTAACCTTGTTATGAGCTAAGGGGGCCCAGTCTGAAGGTCAGTTAGGGGGAGATTTGGGGTGAGGGGTTATTTGTGCCCTGGGTACCCCTGGAACTATAGCAGGGTGACACCCCAATGTTTCTATATATCTGTAACCTTGTTACGAAGTATGGGAATTCTTTACACACAGGCCCGGATTTGTGGAAAGGCCACCAAAGCCCGGGCCTAGGGTGGCAGGATTTTAGGGGGCGGCATGCTGCCCAACCACACCCACATTGGTTCAAACACAATGGAGATGCACAGGAGATAGTTATTTACATTTTCCTGTGCGCTAATCCCCATTGCTCCGGTCCCAATGAAGAAAATGTGCACGACTAAAGGGCAGGAGAGAGGGACCAATGAATGGCAGTGGGCATAGGGGTGCCCACTATGTAAATTGGCCCTGGAGGCACAAAGTGGGATTCAACTTCTAAAATAACGAAAATGAAACAAATAAAGCCCCTCATTGGAATGCATATAGAAGATCTGGCAGACAGCTGCAACATACTGTACATATTAGGCAACTCATTTAAAGAAAAATCAATTTCCACATAATAACAAGCATTGCACAGTTGTTCCCTTCAGTTCTAATATGAAGAATAAAGACGCATTGCTCTGAGTTCTGAAAAAAAAAAAAAAATTCAGTTGAAAGGAAAGATTGTTACATTGTGCCCAAAATCCTTTGCGTAGGATTAAGTCATTTCATTCAAAAACCTATTTACTGTTATTCATTGAAAATTACAGCCATTTTTTGGTTGTGTAAATAAACTCAATATTTGGTAATAAAACCTGAGTAGCAGCTAAATCATTCTACTCAGGCAAAAGAATTCTCTAGTCGTGGTTGAATGTATAACAGAGACCACAAACTAGAGCCAGGCAAGGAAATATGGGTCCCTCGAGGCCACCCAGAGCCAACCTCTGCTACTATCTCTCTGATCTCTGCTAGCCCTCCCCCCTCCACCTGAGAAGGGTGCATAGTGGGGCACCCATTACTGCAAAATATATTTGAGGGCCTTTGCGCGAATTTGCAGTGAGTTTCCACATTTCACTGCCGGCAAATAAATTCTCGAAATTGCGGTGAAAACGCATCTGAATAGTCATGCGACTATAAATTTGGCGCGCATCAAAATTATTCGGACACCCATTCACTTGAATGCGTTTGGACAAAATATGCTCACGTATAAATATTGTTGCGGGTGGCGAAATTGACGCCCATTGACTTCAATGTGTTTCGCTGGAAATTCGTGAATTTTTCTGCGAAACGGGACAAATTCGCCCATCACTACTCTCCTTCTCTCTCACAAACACAAACAACTAGAGGGTGCCTCACAAGCCTCCTGGGACCCTTTCCAGCCAGAATGCAAGCACAGAGTGCCATTAACTGTTTCAGGGGGTTTCTTCTTTCCCCCTTTCCTTGATGTGACTCCACTTAGAGTGCTCAAGCCTCCACTCTAGGTCCCCTCTAATCAGACCTACACCCACACACTCAAATTCCTTACACTGGCGCACAATCGCCTCAAGAGGCTCTGATCCATAACGACAACATTGTTTATAGGTCTGGGCACTTCGGTCTGGATGCTGTCTCTTGGTCTTTCTAGGCCAAAGGAGGAAGTGCCCCAGTCTTATATATGCTCCACAGTTGGGCTTAGCACCCCCTGCTGGATAAACCTGCACATTACCTTAACTTTATATATTTTCTATGTATATATATATATATATATATATATATATATATAGATAGATAGTTATATATATATATATATATATATATATATATATATATATATATATATATATATACAGTATATATACATAGTCACATTGGCACTCACCACTTTGCTAGTCAAAGGCCAGGTGCTCACCTTAAGTAATAGATCTCCATACAGAAACATGATTAAAAGTTTATTTTGCCATAATCACATCACATATGATTATGGCAAAATAAACTTTTAATCACGTATATATATATATATCAGTGCAGAACAGACATGGAGAAATGCCTACATTCTCCCCTCCACCTATGGCATTGATGCAGCAGTTTTCCCCACAACGTCAGCATTATCGACCCTGCAATGTTTTGCAACCACCGCATTTACAAGGTGTAGTTCTTTTTGCAGTTTGTAAACCTTGTGCAAACTAAATCTGTGTCATTATGGGCAGAATCCCCTTGACAAAGGCCTTGGTGCCGAAACGTTGGGGCCATTCTCATTTTGCTGGTAGGTGTATCTGCTCCTTGTTGATATCTTGCTTGCCATATATAATCAATGGATGGTTTATATTGTATACTATTTTATAAGGTTGTATAAATGATGCCATGTGTTTTATGGAGTTGTTCATGTAAAAAAAAATGTTTCTGCATAAAGTAAATATATTTTTGAAACCACTCTTATCTTCCAAATTGTGTTTGTTGTGAGTGTGCGAACATATGGATAAAGTATATTGTTATAGGTTACCTTAAGTAGGGGTGACATTTGCTTCTGCACCTCTGATCATTTTCTGAGGGATTTAGTGTGCCCTCCATTCACTATTTCATTATGGGCATTGCCCAGGGGGGTACAGTATATGGGGATAGTTCGAAAAAAGAACCCTGCACTTAATATCTGGTCAAAGGGAGGTGGTATTTAATTCCCTTGTGTCTATTGCAGTCAAAGTCACAATTATTTGGCAAAAAGACCTAGGCACAAGTATTTTTAAACTAGGTACAAAGGAATCAGGCATGTGCTGGGTCTACATTTAGCAAAAGAGGCCCATTGTTTGAGAGAATAATTTTAGCATATACAAGTGGGATTATTGGTGCATGTTATTTAGCCACGTGCCCTATATTTATGTACACTTGCCACTGTGCACTGTATCCGAGACTGGACTGTTATTGATTGCTTTCTGCCTCTTTACTTCATTCTAATCCATTCATTTGACATTTGCAAAGGATTGTTTAGGGCGCAGACGTTTTTCATTGAACATGTATGTCCCATGTACTGGGAAATATATGCCGGGGACATGATTGTCCTTTCTCTACCTCTTAACTACTGAGTTATTATTTTTTTTTATAATTGTCGTTAATTAATTTGCTAAATAAAGTGTTGGCTGCATGGTCCCTGTGACAATACTGTCTTGTGAAATGTGCAATAGTAGTAATTACAGCCCCAAACCAATATGTTAATTATAATGTTATTGTAAAGCTGAATAGTTCACACTGTGTTTCTTTGTATTAATATACGTTTTTATGTCTCAGCAGAGTTTTGTTGTTGAATAAGGTGCTTGGGTGCCGAATACAGGGCGCATGGATGCAATAAATGCTTGGAATTTCAGCTGCTATGAAGGAATAAAAAAGGGTCTGTTTTGTGCTCTGCCCACTGACTTGCATTAGTAAATAAGCCCTACAGTCCACATCTTGTGGCATTGCCTTTGTGGCTGATCAGGAGCCCATCTTCCTTACACAACACACCAAACATGTTGAGCTTTTCATGCCGCATGAGCTTTCTTTTATTCTTTGAAATGCCACCAATAGCTCGGAGCAACATTTTCCAACAGCCGGGGACTGATCCAGATTGGCAGCTGGTGTCAAAATTAACATCAACATTACAAAAAAAATAAAAAGTGCTTTGAATATGCTGTAAAGACACTGGCATGTCGGAGGAAGGTTATTTCCTACCAGCTTAGTCTAAATGTGATCTCTACAGCTGGGCCTTCACGATATTTATTTGTACATACAATGGATTTCATCTACGTGTATGGACACCATTACTGACCAATGTAAATCATTAACCATAGAAAGAAATGAGTTTCAGGGGTGGGCAACACACCACAAATGACATAGTAGGTTTCGTTGAAATGTATAACTAATATTTGTCCAGCTCTAAAATGTGGCCGTTGCTTTAATGATGCCATTGTCATGGATACAGGACATCACCTTTTGTTTAAGTCTCTATACAGTGGCTCTAAAGTCTGTGTTACAGGTGCTCTGTAGCGTCCTGGGAAAAGATCAGGAGGTGATGGGGAAATTATACTCCCATTAACTTAGATGAAAGAAAAACCCTAAAAACAAATATGGCTAGAAATTATGTACTGGTACTGAGCTTAATTGTACCAGCCTAAAGGCTCATCATCTCTACAAGAGACATGATCCTGGCCTTCAAAGTTATCACAGGCGCTCACCATCTTGGATTTTTTAGGAGTGTCAGTGACACATCTCTAATACCATTATTAAATTTGCCTAATCACCAACAATGATGAGTTTTAGTTCTCCTTTAAAGCGCTACATACCCAATATATTCTTGTCAGAAGTTTGGCAGGTGCATGCAACTTCTAATAAGAAATGGAGGTTTCATAATTTGGCTTAATTTAAGGTAAGAAAAAACAACATAAAGTCTGTTTCGCCTTTGAACATGCCTGTTTATTTGCCTGTCCGGGATCAGACTGGGCCGGTGGGACACCAGGCAATTACCTGGTGGGTCCCAGCCCTAGTGGGCCACACAGGCCGAGACCTGAACCCCTCAGGTGCTCCCCCAGGCCGCTGATTTCACTTTCCTAACGTGCTGAAAGTAGGTTTAATTAGGCGGGTGGTGGTTGCCCCTGTATGGGATATCAATCATATCATAATCATATTGTGTGTGGCACAGTGGCTGGGAAAACACTAGAGGGAAGGGACATATCTCCCAGATATCCTCTACTTTTGGATATCTCCCAGAATGCTCTATGAGAGCCAGCATTACTGTTGCTTTTGTTGCGCACTGTTACAAGTTACTTCTCTCTTGAAAATCTTAAAATCTCCGTGGTGAATAAATAATTTACTTGAACGTTGCTGCTAAGGCTAACATCAGGACCGACATCCTGATGACGGTCCCTTGAGGTACCGAAACGCGTGATGTTTGCATGATCCAGTAAAAAGTTTTTTCAAGAAAAACATGCCGTGAGTGCTTCCTTCATTTTTTGGATTGTATGCTTTATCTGGCTAGCACCCGGCCTCAGTGACTATTGGTGAAGGTGAGTGCCGACTTCACATGCTTTTATATATATATATATATATATATATATATATATATATATATATATATATACACACACAGTATAAATGTCAAGAATAAAAGCACTTTCAGAAGAAAGTCTGATTACTTTAGTGCATCAAGATTGAAACATTGGACTCTCAAACGATGTATTAAAAATAAAGAGGCAAAGAGGCAAAAACCAAGAAAAGAGCCTAGGAAGGGGTGCCTTTTAAACTGTCATTTTAAGTCTGAATGAGAAACCCTATTAACAAAAATATGATATGGCAATTAATTAATAGCTGGGGTGTGTTTGGTACATGCCTTAATGAATTGCATCAATATACAGTCTTTTTTATTTTGGTGCACACATGCTTGTGGGTACATTTGTGACCCACTGAAACTAGGGGCTGCAGAATTTTAAGTGATATGGTTGCTGATTGGCTGTTAAAGCTGCCACCATTCCCTTCCTACCATTGAAAACAACATGGTGCATCATGGGATTTGTGGACTTTGGAACCATTTTTGTGAGGGTGACTTTATAACATGATTGATATGATTTTTAAGGTTCATATAAATCACTGTAAGGGTTTCTGTACCTTATCAGGAATTTGCTGCAAAATCTCTTTGGAAAGCAAACCATCTCAGTTGCACAGGAAACAGTTATTTTATTTTGAAATAGTACCCAGCTATTAATATGTCAGGCAGCCATCATGTGTAATCACTGGTGCCAGGGAGTTATAAAGGTTGATGGTATTGTGGAATTCAGCACTGACAAGTGATATTGTGATATGTGACAATTCATCTTTTGATGGGCTGACCTTACATTCACTACTCCCCTCTCTTCTACATGAATGGCAAAAAAATTCTATTGAAACCCATTTTGCTTCTCGGCACTGATACTGCTATAACTTTGCCATAGAATTCCAGCAGACTTACATTTTGTATATCAAAGTAAGCATCAAAGCATCTCTGCAATTGGCCTTTTTGGTATTTGTCTTTAATTGCGATAAAGTTAATGAATAATTTCTCTTAAAGGGACTGTTCACAAAACTGATCACTTTTAAAATGAGTTTTCTCAAATTCCTCCCTCTCGTTCAAGCTCAGTAATCCTCGTGCATTTTTAACTGGTTCTATTTGATACATTTCTCAGGAAGCGCAGCAGAATTTCATGCTCTGCTGTAGTGATGTTCGGGTCATTTTTTTGTTGACCCGCACCCCACCCTAATCCAACCCCAAACCAAGCTAAGCCCAACCCAACATTGGTATTTATAGACCTTCCCATCTCAGGGGATACGGCAGAACATCTGTATGTCTATTAATACCGGCTGCTAGACATTGAAGAGTGGCAATTCAAGATATGTAGATGTCATCCCAAAGCTGATGTCCAGGTCCCATGGGTTTCGGCTCGACCTGCACATCACTACTCTACTGGGATCTGAACCAGGGTCCTCTCGGTTACTGGCCTCCAGGACAGTTAGAAGTAGGTTCTTGGTCAATTTGATCTTTTCAAATGTGTAAACTACATCCCAATATCCTTATCTATGTAGGGCTGTCAGGGGGGCTATCGGCTCCCAGCGGGAGTAGTCAGGACCAAGGAGAAAGCTTTTAGGGGTTCAAGTCCAAGTTTGCGGTATAAAAATGATCAGATGTAATCCTAATCAAAGTCCAGGCAAAGTCCAAAAGGCAGGCAGAATAATATCAAGGTCAAGGTTCAGGCAGGGTCAAAGTCCAAAATCAGTTCAGAAAGAATTATAAAGCACCCAGGAATGTTCCAAACAAAACCTATGATCAGGCATTGAACCAGCGTCCTGGGTATCCTTTTATTTTGAATTTGGCGCTGGTTCGCGTGATGTCTTCGCACCGGTGTCCTGTGGCACTGCTATCCGCGTGGAGATCATGCATGGTCCTATCTTGGATCAGACACGGAAGAGAAGAGACACGCCATTGGGCGCTCTTGACAAGGGCTAGCCAATCAAGGTTGGTTGTGCCCTGTTTAATCTCCTTCTTCTGCATCACCTTCCTCTTGTCCTGCCTGGTCCTTCTTCTTTGCCCACTTCATCCAACCCTAGTCTGCCATTTGGCCCTTTCTGTTCTATTCTGCTACAAGACCTACCCCATCCTACTCCAAGCTGTTCTACCTTCTGACCCATTCCTTCCTGTCCTGTTACAGATCTTCATCCTCTACTCCTCATCTAGTCCCGGTGTTGTACATCCTTAGCCCCCAACCATCCTTGCCTGTAGGACTCACCATCAGGCCCGGAATTCCTGCACGGGTGCCCCAAGTTCCTAGTGCCCGCCAACCTACTTCATGTATGCAACCACCCACATGAGTGCATGTGTGCATGCACCAGAGCACTGGGGAGCTGTATGTCCCAGTGCTCTTTAGAATGTGGCTGGGTGGCATGCCACCCCTAAAATTTTGCCGCCCCAGGCCTGGGCCCTTGCCACAAATCTGGGTCTGTTCACCAACCTCAAATTAGTGTATCAAGTGTTCCCCAAAGCAAATCCCTTACACAGAATTATGCCAGACTTCAGTAGAATTAAGGGAGCATGCCTACTAGGGGCTTGAGCTAGTGGCCATATTAAACTTATGCAGCCACTAATGTATCAAACTGAAATCATTTAGAGAGAAGTCAACTGAAAATAGTACTCTACCATTAAACACTTTTTTCAATTGTTTCTATTTAAAAATATATAGGGGTGACTTTCCATGGTTATTATCAAATGGCTCCTAATGGGATGATAAAAAAGGCAAGCGTGTGTAGCATTATGTACCAAATTTACTCCATCTTCATTATCTATGCATTGAATACTCAACATGAACCTTTAGTGGTTATATTGCATCTACCGTATGTGCACTGGGATTCATTTGGAGGGGTTGAACTTGATGGACTTTGTTCTCTTTTCAACCTAACTTTAACTACGTATGTGACATTGTAACTATTTAAAGGAAAACTATACCCCCAAAATGAATACTTAAGCAACAGATAGTTTATATCAAATTGAAGGACATATTAAAGAATCTTACCAAACTGGAATATATATTTACATAAATATTGCCCTTTTACATCTCTTGCCTTGAACCACCATTTCGTGACTCTATCTGTGCTGCCTCAGAGATCACCTGACCAGAAATACTACAACACTAACTGTAACAGGAAGAAGTGAGGAAGCAAAAGGCAGAACTCTGTCTGTTAATTGGCTCATGTGACCTTACATGTGGTTTGTATGTGTGCACAGTGAATCTTACGATCTCAGGGGGCGGCCCTTATTTTTTAAAATGGCAATTTTCTATTTATGATTACCCTATGGCACATACTATTAAAAAGGTATATTATTATGATAATGGTTCATTTACATGAAGCAGGGTTTTACATATGAGCTGTTTTACTCAGTATCTTTTAATAGAGACCTACATTGTTTGGGGGGTATAGTTTTCCTTTAAATGATTTTTTTTGTAATTTAAGTGTCTATAATGTTACATTCTTCACTGTGTATAAAGTTATCGGAGCTACTTATAGTATAATAGTTGGTTCGATTTATATTCCTTTTAGTGATGGGTGAATTTGTTTTGCTTCACCGAAAAATTTGTGAATTTCCAGAAAAATTCGCGAAACGGTGAGATATCTGCGAAGCAAGAATTCTAAAGTTTGTGTAAATTTTGATGCCAGAGTTAAAGTCAATGGGCGCACAATGGCAGTTTATTCGCCCATTACTTTTTCCTTTATATTGAATTTAGTGGGTTTTTTTTTTCACATTTCCCAGGTTTGTCTGCTAATTAATTTATCAATGCCTAATATTACAGTTTTGTTTTATTCTAGGATTCCGTATAAAGATTTTTTTCCTCTGTATGAGCTCACTTGTAATTCCCAGAGTACTGTATATACTATACACATACAGACCTACCTATACACTCAAAAATAAAAACTGTATACAGGTATAGGATCTGTTTTATAGAATGCTGTATTGACCTGTGTTTCTTTGGAGAAGGGGTCTTTCCATAATTTGGATCACCATACTTTGTGTACTAAAAATTTTTAACATTAAATAAACCCAATAAACCCAATTATTTTGCCTCCAGTAGGGATTAATTATATGTTAGTTGGGATTACAGATTACTACAAAGTAAAAAGGGAATCATTCTTAAAAATGTAAATTAGTTAATTAAAATGGAGTCAATGGGAGATGGCCTTCCCAATATATATACTAATTGTAGATTTTAGTATCACAATAGCCTTGGATATTATGCTTGTCCAAGAAATCTGGTCGGGTCGCAGATCTCATCTATATTTCTTTTCTTATGTTATGTTTATTCTACTCCTTTTAAAACGTTTAACTTTTTTCTGTCTCCACCCACTTCTGATGATGTCACTTCTGGTTTGCAGCAACAGCAATTCCTGCTAATGATGGTTGGCGGTTGTGGACAGGTCCGGATTGAGAATTAAAATAGGCCCTGGCATTTCATGTACACAGAGGCCCAATCAGCCCACTCAGAGGCTCAAACAGTCCCCACCAGCCCACTAAATGCTGACTTTCTATGGGACCTTATAGCAGCCCCTCTGGCATTTGCCAGAACCCACAGATTGCCAGTCCGGGCCTGTTTGTGGACCATGTTGCAGATAAGGCAGGTGAGGGTCGGGTAGCAGATCACATTTTACCATCATCAGCAAAAATTGACAGTACTTTCAATGCCCACCTCCAGGTCATTAATAAACAAGTTGAAAAGCAAGGGACCTAGTACAGAGCCCTGCGGTACTCCACTAACAACACTGGTCCAATTAGTAGGGATGTAGCGAACGTCGGAAAAAAAGTTCGCGAACATATTCGCGAACTTGCGCAAAAATGCGAGCGGTTCGCGAACGGTTCGCGAACCCCATAGACTTCAATGGGAAGGCGAATTTTAACATCTAAAAAAGACATTTCTGGCCAGAAAAATGATTTTAAAGTTGTTTAAAGGGTGCAACGACCTGGACAGTGGCATGCCAGAGGGGGATCAAGGGCAAAAATGTATCTGAAAAATCTGCCTGTGTGTGCTTGGAAGAGATAGTGTAGGGGGAGAGCTGTTAGTGATTTCAGGGACAGATGATAGTAAGTTTGCTGGCTAGTAATCTGCTTGATACTGCTCTATATTGGAGGGACAGAAGTCTGCAGGGATTTGAGGGACATTTTAGCTTAGGTAGCTTTGCTGGCTAGTAATCTACTGTTCTCTTTAAACAACTGCCATACGTTGACCTTGTAGGCATTGTTTGCCCAGTTTTTTTGGACGCAGCCACTGAAGCACAGTTGCCAGAAAAAATATGCCATATAAATGCTGAAAATAGTCATTTTTCGCCATACGTTGACCTTGTAGACATTGTTTGCCCAGTTTTTTTTGGACGCAGCCACTGAAGCACAGTTGCCAGAAAAAATATGCCATATAAATGCTGAAAATAGTAATTTTTCGCCATACGTTGACCTTGTAGACATTGTTTGCCCAGTTTTTTTGGACGCAGCCACTGAAGCACAGTTGCCAGAAAAAATATGCCATATAAATGCTGAAAATAGTCATTTTTTGCCATACGTTGACCTTGTAGGCATTGTTTGCCCAGTTTTTTTGGTCGCAGCCACTGAAGCACAGTTGCCAGAAAAAATATGCCATATAAATGCTGAAAATAGTCATTTTTTGCCATATACGTTGAGTCAACGTATGGCAAAAAATGACTATTTTCAGCATTTATATGGCATATTTTTTCTGGCCTCTGTGCTTCAGTGGCTGCGGCCAAAAAAACTGGGCAAACAATGCCTACAAGGTCAACGACGTTGACCTTGTAGGCATTGTTTGCCCAGTTTTTTTGGCCGCAGCCACTGAAGCACAGAGGCCAGAAAAAATATGCCATATAAATGCTGAAAATAGTCATTTTTTTGGTCGCAGCCACTGAAGCACAGTTGCCAGAAAAATTATGCCATATAAATGCTGAAAATATAAATTTTTTTGGTTGCAGCCACTGAAGCACAGAGGCCAGAAAAATTATGCCATATAAATGCAGAAAATATGCATTTTTTTGGTCGCAGCCACTGAAGCACAGTTGACAGAAAAATTATGCCATATAAATGCTGAAAATATAAATTTTTTTGGTTGCAGCCACTGAAGCACAGAGGCCAGAAAAATTATGCCATATAAATGCAGAAAATATGCATTTTTTTGGACGCAGCCACTGAAGCACAGTTGCCAGAAAAAATATGCCATATAAATGCTGAAAATAGTCATTTTTCGCCATATGTTGACCTTGTAGACATTGTTTGCCCAGTTTTTTTGGTTGCAGCCACTGAAGCACAGAGGCCAGAAAAAATTAAACCAGTAGGGTTTGCACCCTAGTTTGTAACGGTGGCGGAGGGAGGAGGACGCTAAAGGACAGCTGTGTGTGGAGTCATGAGGCTTGAAGAGAAGGACAGCTGCATAGAAGTCAGAACAAGTCTTCCGGCGTGCAGTAACCCTCCGAAATCCACCCCTCATTCATTTTAATAAAGGTCAGGTAATCGACACTTTTGTGACCTAGGCGAGTTCTCTTCTCAGTTACAATCCCTCCTGCTGCACTGAAGGTCCTTTCTGAGAGCACACTTGAGGCTGGGCAAGACAAGAGGTTCATGGCAAATTGTGACAGCTCTGGCCACAGATCAAGCCTGCGCACCCAGTAGTCCAGGGGTTCATCGCTCCTCAGAGTGTCGATATCTGCAGTTAATGCCAGGTAGTCCGCTACCTGCCGGTCGAGGCGTTCTTTGAGGGTGGATCCAGAAGGGTTGTGGCGCTGCCTTGGACAGAAAAACATTTGCATGTCTGACGTTACAGACCGGCCAAAGGGCTTTGTCCTTGCAGGTGTGCTCGTGGCAGGATTACTGGCACCTCTGCCCCTGGAATGTTGATGAGTTCCTGAAGTGACATCACCCTTAAAAGCATTGTACAACATGTTTTGCAGGCTGGTTTGTAAATGCCGCATCTTTTCGGACTTGTGGTATGTTGGTAACATTTCTGACACTTTATGCTTGTACCGAGGGTCTAGTAGCGTTGCGACCCAGTACAGGTCCTTCTCCTTAAGCCTCTTGATACGGGGGTCCTTCAACAGGCATGACAGCATGAAAGACCCCATTCTCACAAGGTTGGATGCAGAGCTATCCATCTCCGCTTCCTCATTATCAAGGACTGCATCATCCACGGTCTCCTCCCCCCAGCCACGTACAAGACCAGGGGTCCCCAAAAGGTCACCACTAGCCCCCTGGGAAGCCTGCTCCTGTTGGTCCTCCTCCTCCTCCTCCACAAAGCCACCTTCCTCCTCTGACTCCACTTCTGGCACCTCTCCCTGCGTTGCAGCAGGTGCCTGGGTTCGTTCTGGTGATTCCGACCATAAATCGTGCGCTTCCAGCTCCTCGTCACGCTGGTCTACAGCCTCATCTGTCACTCGTCGCACGGCACGCTCCAGGAAGAAAGCGAAGGGTATTAGGTCGCTGATGGTGCCTTCGGTGCGACTGACCATATTTGTCACCTCTTCAAAAGGTCGCATGAGCCTGCAGGCATCGCGCATAAGCACCCAGTAACGGGGGAAAAAAATCCCCAGCTCTGCAGATCCAGTCCTACCACCCAGTTCAAAAAGGTACTCGTTGACGGCCCTTTGTTGTTGCAGCAGACGTTCCAACATAAGGAACGTTGAATTCCAGCGAGTCTGGCTGTCAGAAATCAAACGCCTGACTGGCATGTTGTAGCGCTGCTGAATGTCAGCAAGGCGTGCCATGGCTGTGTAGGAACGTCTGAAATGGGCCGACACCTTTCTGGACTGGGTGAGAACGTCCTGGAATCCTGGGTACTTGGAGACAAAAACGTTGGACTATTAAATTTAACACATGTGCCATGCAGGGCACATGTGTTAAATTTCCCAGTCTCAACGCTGCCAACAGATTGCTTCCATTGTCACACACCACTTTTCCGATCTGCAGTTGGTGTGGGGTCAGCCACCGATCGGTCTGTGACTGCAGAGATGACAGGAGTACAGATCCGGTATGGTTTTTGCTTTCCAGGCACGTCATCCCCAAGACAGCGTGACAACGGCGTACCTGGCACGTCGAATAGCCTAGGGGGAGCTGGGGGTGCACAGGTGTGGAGGAGGAGAAGGAGGACCCAGCAGCAGAGTAAGAAGAAGAAGAGGAAGAAGACGAGGTAGAGAGCGATGGAGGAGTAGAGGTGGTGGCAGAACCGCGTGCAATCCGTGGCGGTGACACCAACTCCACTGTTGTTGTTGTTGTTGAGCTACCCATTCCCTGCTTCCCATTCCCAGCCATTACCAAGTTCACCCAGTGGGCAGTGTAGGTGACATACCTGCCCTGACCATGCTTGGAGGACCATGCGTCAGTAGTCATATGGACCTTTGGCCCAACACTAAGTGACAGAGATGCGGTAACTTGGCTCTGCACATGTTGGTACAGGTGTGGTATTCCCTTTTTAGAAAAAAAATTGCGGCTGGGTACCTTCCACTGCGGTGTCCCAATTGCTACAAATTTGCGGAAGGCCTCAGAGTCCACCAGCTGGTATGGTAAAAGCTGGCGGGCTAAGAGTGCAGACAAGCCAGCTGTCAGACGCCGGGCAAGGGGGTGACAGTCAGACATTGGCTTCTTACGCTCAAACATGGCCTTCACAGAAACTTGGCTGGTGGCAGATGACTGGGAATGGGAACAGGTGGTCAAGGTGGAAGGCGGAGTGGAGGGTGGTTCAGATGGGTCAAGGAGAGCAGAGGTAGAGCAGTAAGATGCTGGACCAGAAGGAGTGTGGCTTTTAGTTTGCCTGTTGCCTTTGAGGTGTTGCTCCCAAAGTGCTTTGTGCTTGCCGCTCATGTGCCTTCGCATAGAAGTTGTACCTATGTGGCTGTTGGGCTTACCAAGGCTCAGTTTCTGACTGCACTCATTGCAAATTACAATGCTTTTGTCAGAGGCACACACATTAAAAAAATGCCACACTGCTGACTTTTTGGAAGTCTGCGATCTAGCGGTAACAGTAGAAGTTGGCGGCATTGGCGGCAATGGCGGGTGCGTTGGCCGGCTGAACACAGGTGCCGATACATGTTGTTGCCCTACTGATCCCTGCGGGCTGTCCTCCCTGCTTCTTCTAAGTCTTATTCTCCTACTGCCTCTCTGACTCTCCGTCTCTCCATCTGAACTACCCTCCTCTTGCTCTCTTCTACTAGGCACCCACAAAACATCAATCTCCTCATCATCATTCTCCTCAGATGCATCAATTTCTTCTGACACATCACAGAAGGAAGCAGCAGCGGGGACCTCCTCCTCATCACTCATCATTATGTCCATCTCTGTCGTGTTCTCTGCCAGAATTAAATCTGGTGTAACGTCCTCATCTCCTTCTGCCAATAATGGTTGCGCATTACTCAGTTCAAGAAACTCATGGGAAAATAACTCCTCTGACTCCAGTGAAGAAGGGGCACCGGTGGTGGAGGAAGTGTTACGTGGGGTGGCCATAGCAGTGGAGGATGAGGAGGATGTTGTGGTAAAGTTAGAAACGGTAGAGGATGGGGTGTGCTGTGTAAGCCAGTCAACTACCTCTTCAGCATTTTGGGAGTTCAGGGTCATTGGCTTTTTAAAACTGGGCAATTTGCTAGGGCCACAGGATTGCATAGCAGCACGGCCCCTAGCACGGCCTCTGCGTGGCGGCCTGCCTTTGCCTGGCATTATTTTTAAAAAAACAACAACAACAAAAACTCAGTTGGTTTTTCTGGAAACGATAATACACACAGCTAGATGGCAGTTTGAAGAAAACAGTGTGCAAATAATGCCTACAAGGTCAACGTATACACAGCGGTGGATACGGATTACGTAAAATATAAGAATGCTGCTTGAAAAAAAGTAACTCAAGTGGTTTTTCTAGAGACGATAATATTATCAATATTTAGACAAAATGTGAACAAGCTCACACAGCTAGATGGCGGTTTGAAGAAAACAGTGTGCAAATAATGCCTACAAGGTCAACGTATACACAGCGGTGGATACGGATTACGTAAAATATAAGAATGCTGCTTGAAAAAAAGTAACTCAAGTGGTTTTTCTAGAGACGATAATATTATCAATATTTAGACAAAATGTGAACAAGCTCACACAGCTAGATGGCGGTTTGAAGAAAACACTGTGCAAATAATGCCTACAAGGTCAACGTATACACAGCGGTGGATACGGATTACGTAAAATATAAGAATGCTGCTTGAAAAAAAGTAACTCAAGTGGTTTTTCTAGAGACGATAATATTATCAATATTTAGACAAAATGTCAACAAGCTCACACAGCTAGATGGCGGTTTGAAGAAAACAGTGTGCAAATAATGCCTACAAGGTCAACGTATACACAGCGGTGGATACGGATTACGTAAAATATAAGAATGCTGCTTGAAAAAAAGTAACTCAAGTGGTTTTTCTAGAGACGATAATATTATCAATATTTAGACAAAATGTGAACAAGCTCACACAGCTAGATGGCGGTTTGAAGAAAACACTGTGCAAATAATGCCTACAAGGTCAACGTATACACAGCGGTGGATACGGATTACGTAAAATATAAGAATGCTGCTTGAAAAAAAGTAACTCAAGTGGTTTTTCTAGAGACGATAATATTATCAATATTTAGACAAAATGTGAACAAGCTCACACAGCTAGATGGCGGTTTGAAGAAAACACTGTGCAAATAATGCCCACAAGATCAACGTATACACTACTACAGCGGTGGATACGGATTACGTAAAATATATTATGGCTGCTTGAAAAAAGTCACTCCGGTGTTTTTTCTGGAGACGGTAATATTATGGATATTTAGACAGAATGTGAACAAGGTCACACAGCTAGATGGCAGTTGGTTGAATAACACACTGGGCAAAAAATGCCTACAGGGCAAATAATGCCTAAAAGGTCAACTTATACACTACTACAGCGATGGATACGGATTACGTAAAATATATTATGGCTGCTTGAAAAAAGTCACTCCGGTGTTTTTTCTGGAGACGGTAATATTATGGATATTTAGACAGAATGTGAACAAGGTCACACAGCTAGATGGCAGTTGGTTGAATAACACACTGGGCAAAAAATGCCTACAGGGCAAATAATGCCTAAAAGGTCAACTTATACACTACTACAGCGATGGATACGGATTACGTAAAATATATTATGGCTGCTTGAAAAAAGTCACTCCGGTGTTTTTTCTGGAGACGGTAATATTATGGATATTTAGACAGAATGTGAACAAGGTCACACAGCTAGATGGCAGTTGGTTGAATAACACACTGGGCAAAAAATGCCTACAGGGCAAATAATGCCTAAAAGGTCAACTTATACACTACTACAGCGATGGATACGGATTACGTAAAATTTATTATGGCTGCTTGAAAAAAGTCACTCCGGTGTTTTTTCTGGAGACGGTAATATTATGGATATTTAGACAGAATGTGAACAAGGTCACACAGCTAGATGGCAGTTGGTTGAATAACACACTGGGCAAAAAATGCCTACAGGGCAAATAATGCCTAAAAGGTCAACTTATACACTACTACAGCGGTAGTAAAATAAAAAAAAGTAAAATAAAAAAAAATGAATATTAAAAAAAAAAAATTACAGTTGGTGCTGCTGAACTACTAGGAGCAGCAGATTAGCACACCAGTCCCACTCCCCAACACTGCTAGACTAATAGCACTGGGCTCTTATAGTAGTAGTAGTAGTAGTAGTAGTAGTAGTAAAACAACAAAAAAATAAATAAAAGCAGTCCTTACAAGGACTACTGTTATTGCAGCAGTCAGCAGATGAGATCAGAAGCAGGACAGCTGCCCACTGCAGCTACATACAGAGCACTGCAGTAGAAGGTAGATTACTAGCCAGCAAAGCTACCTAAGCTTAAATGTCCCTCAAACCCCTGCAGACTTCTGTCCCTCCAATAACAGAGCAGTATCAACACGATTACTAGCCAGCAAACTTTCAACTGTCCCTGAAATCACTAACAGGCAGCAGCTCTCTCCCTACACTATCTCTTCAGCACACACAGGCAGAGTGAAAAAACACTGCAGGGCTTCGGTTTTTATAGGGAAGGGGAGTGGTCCAGGGGAGAGCTTCCTGATTGGCTGCCATGTACCTGCTGGTCTGGGGTGAGAGGGCAAAAAAAAGCGCCAACAATGGCGAACCCAAAATGGCGAATGTCGCGCGACGTTCGCGAACTTCCGGCGAGCGCGAACACCCGATGTTCGCGCGAACAAGTTCGCCGGCGAACAGTTCGCGCCATCTCTACCAATTAGATACTTTTCCATTTACCACCACTCTTTGTAGTCTATCCTTAAGCTAGTGCTCTATCCAAGTACAAAAACTAGGTTACAGGCTAATATAGTTACATATTTAAGTTGGGTTGAAAAAAGACAATGTCCATTACGTTGACCCCTCTCAAAATGAAAACTCAGCATCCATACACACACCCCTCCATACCTTACTGGTTCAGTTTAATATTCCTAAACTGAACCAGTAACCTTCTGTGTGGTACTGTATCAAATGCTTTAGAAAAAGCTGTAGATCACATCCACTGCCATCACAGAGTCAAGATTCCTGCTTGCCTTCTCACAAAAGCAATTAACTTAGTTTGCCAAGATCTGTTATGCAAAAAAACATACTGACAAACTTATAGTATTGTGATTTGCAATGTAGTCAAGTATCTTATCCCTTATTACCCCTTCCAAAAGCTTTCCATTCACTGTTGTCAAACTTACAGACCTATAGATTTCAAGCTATGAATAGAATCCACAATAGTAATTTGTCAGTCTCTCGGCACCGAGCTAACCTTATTTAGTAGCCTAGGATAAATACCATCTGGTACCGGACCTTTGTTCAAGGATCTTTTGAATTCCCGGCTGAGTAACCCACGCATGTGTATTTGTATTACTAGAGTTTTTTTTCTTCGTGGCTAACATAGTAGAAAAAAAGAAACATTGTTTTCCAAATAACTACAATATAATATCTTACAAGTTAAAATATATATCCTATTGGTTTATATAGAAGCTCACCAGGTTTTAGTTTGTCATTTTTTCATTAGCAGTTTTTAGATTCCATAGTCATTAGAAAATCGAGTTCTGAAAATGTAAAAAAATACAGCATCACATATTGTTTTGTAGTATTTTTGAACATTTTTAGTCACCTGAATAGCAGCAGCAATGAATATACCACAGCAGATGACGTTTATCAGGGTTCTTTTCTTGAGTATCATTTTTTAGGTGGGTGTTGGAGACACCTCTAATTTAGCAGATTTGACTAAACTGCTGAAAGTGTCAACTGCCATTTGAAACTCTTTGGTCTGGATAAAAATCAAATAACCATTTTATATTGGCTTGGTCTGTAAATCTCGCACTGATAATTATAATCATTATACATATATACATTATGATGTAAGGGGATTATTTAATAAAATTTATTAAAATCTAAATTTATCTCATATTTTATTAAAAAAAAACCATGACCAAACTCCCATGCTTGATTTGACCTTATTTATTAATAAAATAACCCAAAGTAATCCATAAAATCGAGCAAAACCCCAAATCGCTCACATTTTTCAGGCTTTTTTCCTGAATCATTCAAGTTTCCGCCTAAAAACCCAGAAAAAGTTGGATTTTCAGGCTAAACCCAGCGCAGACCACAAAAACTTTAAATTGTGATAGGTGCCTCTCCCATTGACTTATACAGGACCTCAACAGGTCAGCATCGGGGTATTATAAATCTCGAAAAATTCGAGTTCTTTTCCAACAAAGATTTGAGTTTTTGCCCCAAAAAGCCCAACCAGATTAATTTGAGGTTTAGTAAATAACCCCCTTAATGTCAGTTTCAGCCTGGGCTGGCAGTAGACATTTCTTTGGGAGCATGGGTCTGGTTGAGAGGGACTAGAAGAGCAGAAACAATTTTGGATTGCAGATATTCTATTTAAAAAAGAATTAATAAAATTCCGTTAAATTCTATTAAAAATAAATCTTATTTGGAAAGTCAAATAAATGTGTTGCTTTACATAAACTGTAATCCAGAGTTACAGTCGGTGCTCAGCTATATTCAAAGCATTGAATCTCAAGGGGTTAATTCATATCTAGAGTTCACTGCCTGAAATATTTATATTTAAACTTTTACAAGCAAAAAAAACAACAACAATAAAAGGAAGATGAATTTAAACCAGCAACACCCACTAAATGGCTAAACCCAAGATAACAGAGAATCTTAATGAAATCAGTGAATTTATTTCCTTTTAATTACTGTGTATAAAATATGCATTAATCATTCCCAGGCTGCACCACTGGAGAAGGAAGAAAGATCTGGCGCATTCACATTTTTGAAAGAAAAAAATGGCAGGTGCAAATTGAATGTGTCAGACAAAAACTAATTTCCCTTGTAATTGCTCAATTTTTCCAATGGGCGTCATTAGCTCTGAGCCTCTGAAGTTCTAAATAGGTCAACAAAATTTGCTGCAAACAATGATAATTCCAGGTTAATAGAGTAGCTGCATGAACGGAGACACAATGGGTCAAGCAGGGATGACGTTTTGAAGAGTTTTATCATTAAAATAAGTTGTTTAAACTTTATGGTGCATCTGGCGCAAACCATTCATATCAGTTTGAAACAAAAGTATGCTCTGTGTGCCAGATGCTTCAATTAAACATACTCATTCTGCACAATTTAGCATTTGCTGAATAATTAACATGAGTCACCGGCAGTCATATTTTATCTAATTATAAAAAGTAAATACTGTGGGTGGAGCAACATTTGTTCCAGTTCTAGTATCCCACAGCAGCCAATCAGTGGAATATACCAGTCAACTGTTTGAAAGTTAAAAAGTGATTGGTTGCTATTGGTCTCTAGACCTAGAGAAAATGAAAACTTTTGAATTTCTCGATTTTTCCATGAAATCATTCAAATTGCTAGACTTTTTGTAACAACATTCTAATTTCTAGATTTTTTTGTGAAAACATTCTAATTTCATGATTTTTTCATGCAAACATTTGAATTTCTAGATTTTTCAGTGAAATCGTTCAAATTGCTAGATTTTTTATAAAAAGTTTTTATTTTCTAGTTTTTTTCGTTAAAACATTCTAATTTCACTATTTTTTCATGAAAACTTTTGAATTTCACGATTTTTTCATGAACTTTCTGATTTTACAATTTTCCACAAATTTTTTGCTAGACTTAATTCGCACATCACTATCCTTGAAGAAGTTTTGTATATTTCTCTGGGAGATATACTACTTTGTAAATGATAAATAGTGATGGGCGAATTTGTCCCGTTTCAGTTCGCGGGACAATCATAAAATTCACAAAACACATTGAAGTCAATGGGCGTCAAAATTATGCCAAATGGATTAAAGTCAATGAGGGTCTGAATAATTTTGACTCACGACAATGTTTATGCGCGTGACTATTCTGACGTGCGCCTAAATTTTTTGGCGCAGCAGATTTTTCACTAGCAAATTTTCGCAGCAGTTTTGTGGAAATTCACCGCAAACCCTTTCTCCTGAACCCTTTCTCTTGAACACTTGTTCCTGAACCCTTTCTCCTGAACCCTTTCTCTTGAACCCTTTCTTCTGAACCCTTTCTCTTGAACCCTTGCTCCTGAACCTTTGCTCCTGAACCTTTGCTCCTGAACACTTGCTCCTGAACCCTTTCTCTTGAACCCTTGCTCCTGAACTCTTGCTCCTAAACACTTGCTCCTGCATCCTTGCTCCTGAACCCTTGCTCCTGCACCCTTGCTTACGATTCTCTATGATTGTACTCAGTCTGCCCCCGACCTTGGCCCCTCTCCAACTACGAGAGAACTCTGCCTGCCCCAGACCTGCCTGCTTACGGACTTGCTCCTGCTCACCTTGCTAACCACAGGTTGTACTGCATACGTTTCCTTGAATTCAGCTTATTCTGTGTTGTTTTTGTTTAGGCTATGGACACACATGTAGATTCTTTCTTCAGTTTCCAAGGTGCAGTTTTTAAAAAAAGGCTTTTTAAAAACCATGCTGTGAATCTCAGCGAAAATCCGCACGTGTGTCCTTATTCTCATGATATCCTCTTGTTGCACATGATATAGCTTCTGCTTCCATTCTACCTAGTAACATACATAACCTGGGTTACACAGCACATAGGCTCTCATCTGAGGTAGTTTCTTACAATCATAAATGAATAAGTAAAATTGAAATAGGTTAATTCCATGTCTGGTGCATAAAGCTCATAGGGACCATAGGGAAGTGTAAGCAGCTGAAGCTAAAGGCTTTCAAGGCATTAATTAGGATTAATATTTTGGAAGAGCAATAAGGCAGAAGGCTGGATATCCTTGTTAGATGCTTATCAGTTAATCATACAATAGAAACTGCAAAAATACATACGTGATAGAAGACATTGGCTCCGCTCTGTCCTCATTCAGCACTATGAAATAAGCCAATTCACATTGCTCTAGTCTTATCTGATGGTGTTCTGTAATGTCTTGTGGAAATATCTCCCTACAGTCCTTTGAACCACCAGTAAAATGTTTCAAAGTCTAAAACAGCCCATTATCAGCAAGAAATGGCGGCATTCTCTATTCATACAAAGGTCTTAGTTGCACATTTGTTCGGCATTTACCAGGGCACTTCACTTTTTTTAACAGGCCAATTTATAGACAAACAAAAAAATCCCTATATTTAACGAGTTGGATATTTGCTATTTGATTCAGCGGGAATAAACCTTTTAGTTATTTTTTAATTAGAAGGTAAACATGTATCAGGATTTTTGTTCTCTTGCTTCCTTCTATTTCAAGCAGCAAGTCTAGATTAGGGAGAGATAATGAACTCCATATAATGAGCCCATGCCTTCTCCTTAATGCTAGTGTTTCAGACTTCTAGTTGAGGAGGAGGTTATTATAGAGGGGGTTTAACAGAGTTATCTAATCATATACAGTATCAGTACTCTTCTGCACATTTTGGCGCAAATTCACTAAGCGCCGAAGCGCCGAACGCTAGCGTTAATTCGCTAGTGTTTGGCATTTTTCGTTACTGTGCAAATTCACTAACGAACGCTGGCGTAAATTCGCTAGTGTGACTTCGCACCCTTACGCCAGGCGAATTTTCGCTAGCGACGTAACTATGCAAATTCACTAACTTGTGCAGTGTACTGAACGCTACCTTTTACGCTAGACTTCCTTCGCCACCTCAGACCTGGCGAAGCGCAATAGAGTAGATAGGGATTGTTTAAAAAAAAGTCAAAATTTTTTCTAAGTCCCAAAAAACGCTGGCGTGTTTTCTACATGATGGGTGATAGGCTGAAAAAGATCGAAAATTTTTTTGGGGCTCCCCTCCTTCCCCCCTACATTTCCTGACTCATGGCAACTTACCTAGACAGTGGGCACATGTGTAGGGCAAAATAAAATTTTTAGTTGCTGATTTGAAGGTTTTCTAGGCATTTGAAGTGGTAATACATGTTCCTCCATTGAAATTTGAATTTTGCGCCATATGCAAATGAACCATCGCTAGCACAACTTCGCTTCGCTTGGCGAATTAACGCTAGCGCAACTTCGAAAACTTACGCTACCCCTGTGTGCAACTTCGGATTTTAGTGAATTTGCAGAGCGCTGGCGAAAAAACGCCTGGCGAAGTGTGGCGAAGTGCGGCGAATTTGTGCCTGGCGCAACTACGATTCTTAGTGAATTTGGGCCTTTGAGAGAAAAATAAACAGTTGATTCTTCTCTTTAATTATTTTATTTAAATAAATAAAAGACAGAAGCTAGGCTAAGACCACCCAATTTATTTTAGTGACAAAACTTGCCAGTAAAATGACTCTTCATGGCTAATTTATATACAATAGATCAGAAAAAATCAATGAAACAGTTATAATATTGTATAAACAGCATGACACTGAATAATGCTGTACATATTAAATATGATATATCCGTTATTCCAGTCCACACTCACCACACAACAACACAATGATAAGAAGTGAAACCTCTTAACTGTGAAAGATTTAAAACTGAGTGATCTGGGTGTCAAGGGACCAGGCTCCCACAGATAATATATTTTTCTGTAGCAGGAGGCAACCCACAGATGGAGGATAGGGTGAATAGGGTGTCAGCTCTACTGATGGGCGAACTTGTGGCAAATTTCCTTGTTTCGCCGACGGCAAAGAAATTTGCGAAACTGGCGTTAAAATTTGCTGGCAAAAGTTTTGATGCCGGCGACAATTTTGACGCCAGTGACAATGTTGACAATTTAACGCATGCCCATTGACTTGAATGCAATTGGACAAAAAAGGTGCACATCAAATTGTCGCCGATGTCAACATTGTCGCCATTGCCAATTTTGACATCCGGGAATTTTGCAAGAAATTTGTTAATTTTTCGGCAAGGCAAAACAGGACAAACTCGCCCATCACTAGTCAGCTCAGGCACAAATTATGAAAGCCAAGTCTCTGTGTTTTACCCCCCAAGCTTCACCTCCACACCATGTTCGGCCACATAATGATTTTTCATACGATGCCGTGGTCCTCCAGTGTCTTTAACACTCATACAAACATACATTTTCCCCCCAAAATATATCATTTTCTGTGGTCAACATCGTTTTTAAGGATGTTGTGTTTTTGCAGTTGTTAAAGTGACATGACAAATGCATCATTGATATCAAATTCCCTCCATTGTTCCCACTTTTCAACCACCTAAAGGAAAAGAACTGACACTTGACCATTCAGTGAAGAAGTGAAGGCCTCTGTTATTTATTAACATTAATAATTGCCTACATGATTACATTAAAGCCATAACTTATTTACCAGGGCTTCTTCTACCACAACATTAAAACAGTGGTAAACAATGCCCATGTCCTCCTAAAGAACAGACTCAAGCCTGGTTCCTATCTCCTCTAAAAGATCCCAACCAAGGCTGCCACCTGCCCCAGACATTCTAGTTAACAACTCACCCTTTCCACTGCCTATTCATCATTCCCATTGAGTTAAGGCACCCCCTGTCAACTGACACAAAACTACCTCTTTGAAGCCAGGTTGGGTGTGAGTGATATCTGTGCTCTTGCTTGAATTTGCTTAGCACCCGGCTCCTAACTATATGAATGGTGAGTGCCGATTTACTCGAGGTGTGTGTGTGTGTGTGTGTGTGTGTGTGTGTGTGTGTGTGTGTGTGTGTGTGTGTGTGATCAGTTATCCAGAATCCGGAAACCCATTATCCAGCAGAAAGCTCCGAATTACGGAAAGGCTGTCACCCATAGACTCCATTTTATCCAAATAATATTCATTTTTAAAAATGATTTCCTTTTTCCTGTTTATTTAATGTTATTTTATTTAATGTTCAAATGATTTTCTAGTAGAATATATATATATATATATATATATATATATATATATATATATATATACATACACACATCCTTGAGAAAGGTCCCAGTGTGGACCAAAATGTTGGATATGCATCTGTGAATAAAATTCATCACTTTTTTTCACAAAAACATTGGAGTGCGGGTCCATTTACTATTATGTACTAAGAAACCCTGACCAATGCACCCACCTTGAAGAAAAAATCCGGTAAAAGTGCGCTCACCCACATGGGGAATCACATATGCTTCACATCATAGCAATAACAGTCCTGCTTCCCACCCTCACTGGGGTTCACCTTACTCACAGGGGAGTTTAGCCCTCAATGGCTTTCAGCAGACCACAAATCCCAGAATCCTCTCTGGGCACACTTGAGACACTCTTGTCTCCTGGGAGAGGTTTCTCTGGTCCTCTCTCCAGCTCAGTGGAATCACTCTTGTTCCCTGGTGCACACAAGCACATGTAGCCCCTCACCCTCCTTCACTCCAGGAGGTCTCTATCAGGAAGCAGCAGCAGCAGCTCTGAGGTGTTGCTCCACACCTCCTTTTAACTATCCTTAATTAACTTACTGCCTTTAGCTTGGCAGCTGCAAAACCCTTACATGGAGCAAGGGATGGAAGCCCACCCTGCTCTCTTCCATCCACTCCAGGTACCCTTAAGCCATCTTTTACCAAGCTGGTGCAGAATTAAGCAGCATTACATGCTGCAGCAACACAGTTTTCCCTGGAGTTTTGATTTCACCAGCTTAATGCTGGTGAAATACACACAATATCATGCCCTTTAGACGCCTATATCTTACAATATATATATATATATATATATATATATATATATATATATATATATATATATATATATATATATATATATATATATATATATATATATATAGATAGATAGATATATATATATAGATATATATTGATATATATAGATAGATAGATAGATATATTTAAATAAACACACATCTTTAATAATAGAATGATGAATACTACAGCGTTTATAACATACACTTTATTCTAAAAATCGAATCAACCAATGGTCTTAAAATACCATGTTCTCTTCTGCATACTGTACATCATACTAAAAGCTAAGTCCAATGTAAATTGACATTTTTACCATTATGGAAATTTCTCAATGTTATCTTTCTGCAAAGTAACATATGCATATTATTATCAATGACCATGTCAACTGGAAAACATTTTTGGCTTAGTAAAAGAAAATGTTATTCCCATCAACTTTGTAATCTATAAAATGTTTTAACATGTAATGATTAACAAAAGGATCTTAGTTAACTTATTCTCCTGTTGCAGAGGAAGGATTGTGGTGTTAAATAAAACAAGGGGGTTGTTTCAGTGCAATGAAATAGTCTGTGTTTGTATTAGTACATCACTACCCATCCCTATGTCTGTCTGGCTCGGTGTCTGCATGGCTGACCACAAGCAGTGCTATCATTATTATTTCAGCACAGACGCAAGCAATTGCATTTTTCAGCCTGCTATTGATTGGATATGAAATCCCCAAGTAATAAAAGTAATCGCAGGAGTCCCCTTTCCCTCACTGTTACACTGAGCACAAACATCGCTTCCTCTTACTAAGCTTTGCCAATTTTCTTATTACTTTTGGAGTTAAAAAATAAAAGTCTCTACAAAACAGAATATTCAGCCATTGTTTCCTCCAAATATTCTAGATTATTTTTTTCTAGATTAGAAAAATATTTTTTTTTAAAAAAAAAAAAAACAGATTTCTCCAGGGGGAGCTCATATTAATGGGAAAAAATTAATTGAGTGGTATTTTAACTTGAAAGGTATGGTATATTCAGATGATTAATGACGTTTTTTTCACCACGCTAAGCAAGAAAATGTGTTTCACTGCATAAAACCAAAAAGCAATTTTGCGTTTATTGACATATGGGTAATGAAAGGACAAAACTGTAATTGAATTAGGGGCCCATGTTTTAAACCTCGATTTTTTTCTGGTCCAGGTTTTTAGGGGAAAAACCCTAAATCTTTTCGTAGAATAAAAATCTTGAATTTAGAGATGAGAGATTTATTAGACCCCAAAGCTGCTAAAAATCTGAATCCAAAAATACTCTCAAACCTGTTGAGGTCATGTAGAAGTCAGGGGCAGATGTCCGTGAAGTTGTTTCTTGACATTGTGATTTGCGCTGAATAGTGATGAGTGAATCTGAGAATCTTTTTCGAAGCTGCAAAAAAATTTGAGAAACGGCGAAAAATTAGCAAAACGCACCAAAAGGCGTCAAAATGTATTTTATGCACGCCAATTTTTTAATGTGTGCAACAATTTTATTCGCTTCGAATGTATTAAAGTTTTGTCCAAAAGCATTAGTCAATGGGAGTTTTTTTCAACAAATTGTTCCGCTGCACATTTTTACCGCATTTTCAAGAAATAATTCAAGAAATAATTTGCACATGGTGAATTTTGCTGCAAATCCATGGCTGGCAAATAAATTCACACATCACTAGCACTGAATAATCCGATAAAGTTTATCATCTGATCATCAGAAAAAATTTAGTTTTTGCAGAGAAAATTTGAGTTTTTGGAGCATTACTTGTATAATACGAATTTACAGTCTATTTTGTCTTGACGTTTTGGCACTCCAATTTTTTAAAGAGCAATTATGGATAAATGAGTTTAATTCATGAATGGGAGCTTGGTCATCTTTGTTTTCATTAAAAAAAAATTGATTATCTGTTATCTGTAAACCCTTTTTCCAGAACGCTCCAAATAACGGAAAGGTCATCTCCCATAAATTCCATATTATCCAAATAATCCAACATTTTTGAAAATGACTCCCTCTCCTCTGTAACAATAGAACAGTTCATTGTACTCAATTCCAACTAGGATATAATTAATCCTTATTGGAAGCAAAACTAGTTTATTGAACTTTTTTAATATTTACATGTATAGGGACCTGGAGGGTTAATTACCCTCCGGTCGGAGCCTCATGGTGCAGAAACCCTGTTTGGGGCTAACTACAGGGTTTCCTAAGGGGCAGAGCCCTTGTGTTGGTGCAGCATGGCCGATCCCAAAAGAAGTCACTAGGTGTCGCTGCTGCACCCTATAAAAGGAGATTGCCATGTGCTCACAGCCATTACTGCTGGAGGATTTCTGCTGATTGTACTTCACTAAGGAGATAGTGATTTCAGCTGCCACTTTGTAGAGGCAGGAGGCCTCTGAAGCTGGGGTAGGCAACCCCATGCCTGGGAGCTTGGCCAGGAGGGTCTGAGGCTTCGGATTTTCCGGAAAGTGTGGAATGTGGAAATGCTTGCGTTATATACAGTGCTGAGATCTACAGTTCAGCTATGGATTCAGCAACAGTGTGCTCATGCTATAGACAGTGCTGTGAGCTATGTCTGGAGGATCAAGCAAGCTGCATGTGCTTCATGAAATGGATTCATCACTGTGGATGCCTGCTCCAGCTCTGGATGAGCCTACCCATCTGTGTGAATCCCCAGGGTAAGGTGTGCCCAGGGGAGGGTAGAAAAAGAGAGGATCCAGGATGGTTTCCGTTTGTGACACAGGCTGTTTGTAGATGCCTGCCACGAGGAAGCCAGTACCTAACCACCTAATTGAATGGAAAGGTATTTGGGGCTGCTGGTGCTGCCTGGGACCAAGTGTGCTCATTGGAGATAAGGTACTGAGACTTTGATCTGTCAATGAGTAGTGCAGGACTTTGCCTGGCATGGAGGGCCTGGATGGGACTGGCACAGGATTCCCAGGGTATGGGTCATGCTAGTTAAATGCATATTTGCGATTGTATTTTACTTCCCTTTAAATCAGCACTTATTTTGTAAAAAGTTATTTGTCACCAGGGGGGTGGCCAAGAGGGTGTTACACATGATTTTCTAGTAGGAAGATCCAAATTACAGAAATACCCATTATCCAGAAAGCTCCAGGTCCTGAACATTCTGGATAACAGGTCCCATACCTGTACTCTGACCCCCCTCTACACCCCAATAAACACTGTACTTCCCAGAAAAGACACCAATACATACAGATCTACAAGAACAGAAAAAATTGATTGCACATTCCCTGTAGTGATGTGTGGGTTGGGTAAAATCCCGCCTTCTCTAAGCTTGCGCTTGCCCGCGCCGGACTTCCGGGTTCCTTTTATAGGCCTGCCCCGCCAATGACATCATAAAAGGGGCGGGCGAGCAGACGCGTGTCTATAAAAAAGTAAGCCCTCCCTCAGCCCGCCGTGCCCGACTTCTGGGTTCCTTTCATGGGCCAGACCCATCCCGCTGATGACATCACAAAAGGGGCAGGGTGAGCAGGCACATGTCTATAAAAAAGGAAGTCGGAAGCCGACAGTGCAAGGTGGCAGGCGGGGAGAGTAGATAGAAGAGCTCAACCCGGACCCTCAAATGGGTAAACCCGCGTGTATCGGGTCGGCCTGCACATCACTATTTTTCTGGGCCACTGTTTCACAAATTAATTTCCTTAACGTGGTATGGTGGCTTGTCAATTTTTTGATCATACGTTTGTAACTAAAAAACCCATGTTTTGTAAAATACATGCATTAACTTAGATACTAAATTCATTTATGAAACAGGGGACCAGGAAATGTGCGTTTGATCAATTTTTTCTTTTTTGTCTGTTTGTAATTATCCTGGCCAGATCAGCTGCACTTTCATTGTATTTTTATTTTACCTTGGAGTACTCCCACAACTCCCCTTTTTACATACAGATCTACATCTCACATTTCAGACGTATTGTATTTATTATAAATAGAAGCCGAACAAGAGGCTCTGAATTGTTTTCGTTGTAGTATTTCATTCGAGTACATTTTGCAATTCTCATTGAACAAAAGTGCATTGTTGGCGGCAACTTTTTATTTTCCTCCTTAAGTTCTAATTAGAAATTTAAGAATAAAACATCTGCTCACACTTAGGAATATTTCGCTAATGACACTACAGAGCGGAAGCAACAATTATAGAGTTTATGTGCATAACAATTAGAAAAAAAGGAAAGACTTGGGTGTCATGCACGACTAGGGGAGATTCCAATTACTGGCCCCTTAACAAATGCCCCTCCCATACCAAAACGACGTGCATTCGGCATTTATGGGTGGAAAGGCCACAGTGTAATTGAATAAATAACTCAAATACCCCAAATAATATTAAATAAAAACCAATTGCAGAATAGCACTCGCTGCATCATACTAAGTGGGTTATTTACTAAACTCTGAATGTAAAAATCATGAAAACATTTTTGATTTTTTTTATATAAAATCAGACTTTTAAAAAAAATCATGAATTTTTCAGAATGAATTAAACACCGAGAATGGAAAAGTCTGAAAGTCTGAAAATCGGAAAATCACGCATTTCAGACCTGTCGAGATTGCATATACAGTAAGTCAATGGGACAAATTCCATTGATTTTTTTGATGTGCGCTGGGTTTTTGGGCAATACCCCATAATTTTGGGTGAAAATTCCGAAAAAAAAACATGACAATCAAGAAAATTGGATAAAAAATTCAGAAAAATTTGTGGAAATCTGTTTTTTTTTCGTAATTTCGCCAAGGAGATAGACTCTGGCAAAACTTAGCACTCTTACGCCAGGCAACTTTTCGGTCTGGCGCAAATTTGCTAGGTTTTTGATTTTACTGACCGTTGCCTCTATCGCCACCTCAGACCAGGCGAAGTGCAATAGAGTAGATAGGAATTCCTCAAAAAAAAGTTGAAATTTTTTCTAAGTCCCAAAAAACGCTGGCATTTTTTCCCATGTAAAGGGTGATAGATTGCAAATTTTTTTTGGGAGTACCCTCCTTCCCCCCTACATTTGCTAACATATGGCACCTAAACGATACAGTGGGCACATGTGTAGGGCATTATAACAACTTTATATAATTTTATTAAGGTTCCCTGGGCTTGTGTATTGTAATGTATTTGCTGAAGCATATACGGCCATTGTACTTTAACTGCATGCCGTATGCTAATTAGCCAACGCTAGCGTAACTTCGAACTGCTGAGCGTAATTTCGCTGGCGTAATTTCACCAGCGTTCGATACCCTGTGCGCAACTTTGGATCTTTGTGAATTAGCGTTGTCCAGGCAAAAATTTGCCTGGGGAAGTGTTGCGATGTGCATGAAGCCAGCGGTTAGTGAATTTGCCCCCTGGAGTTTTCAAGATTACGGATTTTTCCAGGATTTGGAACTTCATACCTTAACAGAGAAACAAACCCTTGACCAAACAACCTCCTACCCCCACCCCAGAAAATGGCTGCGTTGACCTCTGATGCTGTGACTCTGCACCGAGGGGTAAATTAGGGGCATTTCCCCAGGGGGGCAGCTAGGCTGGGGGGGAGGAGGGAGGGGGTCTACGTGGGGTGGGGGGTAGGGGTTTTTTGGTAAAGGGTTTGTTTCTCCTTTAAGTCTATTAGAAAATCATATAAAAATTAAATATGGAAGACAGCTGTCCTGTAATTTGGAGCTTTCTGGATAATGGTTTTTCGGATAATGGAGAACAGGTTTTTCCATTCCTGTATTAGCTATTTGTACAGATGATGGTATTTGATATAGCATTTGGTAAAACTATTGGTCAAGTTTGCAGATGCCTCTGATTTTTTTCACAATACAGTTTTGTAACAATATCAACTTTGAGCTTTTGTTTTCATCACTTAGTTCCCAGCCCAGATGTGGCAACATTTCCATTATATTCTATGGTAGGATGGAGAAGTTCTTGCTGGGTAAAATTATGCTACAAATTGTTATTACTTCTTAATAATGTTGTCAAATTTTTAAAGCAATGGGATTTCAGTGGCATTTTACAACATCAGCCAATTTTTTATGATAATTTTGAGCAGCTACTTTCATATCCTCTAGCTTTTATGACAACAGTTTGAATAAACTGATTGAATTAACTAAGTTCCAACATCAATGGGAACCACTGAAGGGCACCGAAATAGTAATGAGCACGATTCCATCTCTTCATAAATAAACTCTGAATGCAAAAAAATCCCGATAAGTTAGTGATTTTTTTTTATAAAATCTGACTTTTAAAAAATCACAAATTTTTCAGAATTTATTAAACCTCAAGGATGGAAAAGTCAGAATCTGAAAATCCAGCATCTCAGACCTGTCGAGGTTGCATATAAGTCAATGGGAAAAAACCCAATGATTTTTTGATGTGCGCTGGGTTTCGTGCAATACCCTGAAGTTTTCAGAGTTTTTGGGCAAAAAGCATACGAAATAGTGATGGTTGAATTTGTGCCATTTTCCCGAAAAATGTGCAAATCTTGAAATCGCGAAACGGTGCTGGCGTCTCGTTTTTGACGCCAGCGTCCATTTTTGACGCCGGCATCCGTTTTTTTTTTTACGCCGGCGTCCATTTTTTTGTGACGCCGGTAAATTTTCACCAGCGGATTTTCTCGGCCATTTCCCGAATTTATTTGCCGGCGGCGAATTGCACAAATTTGCCACGAATTTGCGCCTAGCGAATAAATTCTTTTTTTTTTTGGGTGTAAAATCTGAAAAAAACTTAAAAATCTGATTTTGTCCTACAAAGCAAATTTTCGGGAACAACTTAACATTAAGCATAAAAAAACCTGAGAGGATTTGATCGAAGTTTGTAGCAGAAAATGTTGAGATAAAATCAGACTTTGATAAATAACTCACTTAGGGGCTGATTCACTAAATTCGAGTGAATTCGAGTGAAGGATTCGTATTTAAAAAACTTTGAATTTCGAAGTGTTTTTTGGGCTACTTCGACCATCGAATGGGCTACTTCAACCTTCGACTACGACTATCGAACGATTCGAACTAAAAATCGTTCGACTATTCGACCATTCGATAGTCGAAGTACTGTCTCTTTAAAAAAAAATTCGACCCCCTAGTTCGGCAGATAAAAGCTACCGAACTCAATGTTAGCCTATGGGGAAGGTCCCCATAGGCTTGCCTAAGTTTTTTTCATCAAAGGATATTCATTCGATCGTTGAATTAAAATCCTTCGAATCGTTCGATTCGAAGGATTTAATCGTTCGATCGAATGAATAATCCTTCGATCGATTGAACGAATTTCCTGCGCTAAATCCTTCGAATTCGATATTCGAATTCGAAGGATTTCAATTCCTAGTCGAATATCGAGGGTTAATTAACCCTCGATATTCGACCATTGGTGAATCGGCCCCTTAGTGTTTGAAATTATTAAGGCTATGGATGATTTTTGAAATATGGGGGAGATCATTCTGTAAATGATTCCAGTTTTGTTAAAGAAGTGGACTTGGAAAGTTGGAAGAAGTTTAGAATAACATTGGTAAACACATTGTAGATCTTTTTATTTATCTTTAGTACAATTAATTAATTAATGAGGAAATGAAAAGGAAGATCAATAAAGTAAACTATAAATTTAGGAATGGAATTATAACTTTGTGCCAAATGTATAAACTATGCCAATTTGAATCTGAAAATGTAAAATTGTATATTTGTTGTTGACCTGGGAGCCAAGGAAGGACATTTAATAGAAAATAAATCCATAGTGACTACAGTAACTGTACAGTATTGGACATGTCAAACCCAGCCATTTAGGTCAGATGGTAATGGGAAGAGAGGGGAATTAGCAGAGAGTTGCAGTTGTCACATAGAGAGGCACAGAAGCAGTGGATTTGAAAAGGTCAAGTCTTAGATATCAGATAATTCGGAAAATGACAGGGTTTGAAAAAAAAAACTGATTATAACTTTGACTTGAGAGATGGAGTTGCATTAAGATTATTGCCATGACAATTGACATGTGTTGTAGTTCTATCTTTAGGAAGAGGATATATGGGATCAATACATATTATCTGCCCAAGGATGGTGGAAGAAAAGGAAAAGAATAAAGAGTAGGGATGTAGCGAACGTCGGAAAAAAAGTTTGCGAACATATTCGCGAACTTGCGCAAAAATGCGAGCGGTTCGCGAACGGTTCGCGAACCCCATAGACTTCAATGGGAAGGCGAACTTTAACATCTAAAAAAGACATTTCTGGCCAGAAAAATGATTTTAAAGTTGTTTAAAGGGTGCAACGACCTGGACAGTGGCATGCCAGAGGGGGATCAAGGGCAAAAATGTATCTGAAAAATCTGCCTGTGTGTGCTTGGAAGAGATAGTGTAGGGGGAGAGCTGTTAGTGATTTCAGGGACAGATGATAGTAAGTTTGCTGGCTAGTAATCTGCTTGATACTGCTCTGTATTGGAGGGACAGAAGTCTGCAGGGATTTGAGGGACATTTTAGCTTAGGTAGCTTTGCTGGCTAGTAATCTACTGTTCTCTTTAAACAACTGCCATACATTGACCTTGTAGGCATTGTTTGCCCAGTTTTTTTGGACGCAGCCACTGAAGCACAGTTGCCAGAAAAAATATGCCATATAAATGCTGAAAATAGTCATTTTTCGCCATACGTTGACCTTGTAGACATTGTTTGCCCAGTTTTTTTGGACGCAGCCACTGAAGCACAGTTGCCAGAAAAAATATGCCATATAAATGCTGAAAATAGTCATTTTTCGCCATACGTTGACCTTGTAGACATTGTTTGCCCAGTTTTTTTGGTTGCAGCCACTGAAGCACAGTTGCCAGAAAAAATATGCCATATAAATGCTGAAAATAGTCATTTTTTGCCATATACGTTGAGTCAACGTATGGCAAAAAATGACTATTTTCAGCATTTATGTGGCATATTTTTTCTGGCCTCTGTGCTTCATTGGCTGCGGCCAAAAAAACTGGGCAAACAATGCCTACAAGGTCAACGTCGTTGACCTTGTAGGCATTGTTTGCCCAGTTTTTTTGGCCGCAGCCACTGAAGCACAGAGGCCAGAAAAAATATGCCATATAAATGCTGAAAATAGTCATTTTTTTGGTCGCAGCCACTAAAGCACAGTTGCCAGAAAAATTATGCCATATAAATGCTGAAAATATAAATTTTTTTGGTTGCAGCCACTGAAGCACAGAGGCCAGAAAAATTATGCCATATAAATGCAGAAAATATGCATTTTTTTGGTCGCAGCCACTGAAGCACAGTTGACAGAAAAATTATGCCATATAAATGCTGAAAATATAATTTTTTTTGGTTGCAGCCACTGAAGCACAGAGGCTAGAAAAATTATGCCATATAAATGGACAAAATATGCATTTTTTTGGTTGCAGCCACTGAAGCACAGAGGCCAGAAAAATTATGCCATATAAATGCAGAAAATATGCATTTTTTTGGTTGCAGCCACTGAAGCACAGAGGCCAGAAAAATTATGCCATATAAATGCAGAAAATATGCATTTTTTTGGACGCAGCCACTGAAGCACAGTTGCCAGAAAAAATATGCCATATAAATGCTGAAAATAGTCATTTTTCGCCATACGTTGACCTTGTAGACATTGTTTGCCCAGTTTTTTTGGTTGCAGCCACTGAGGCCAGAAAAAATTAAACCAGTAGGGTTTGCACCCTAGTTTGTAATGGTGGCGGAGGGAGGAGGACGCTAAAGGACAGCTGTGTGTGGAGTCATGAGGCTTGAAGAGAAGGACAGCTGCATAGAAGTCAGAACAAGTCTTCCGGCGTGCAGTAACCCTCCGAGATCCACCCCTCATTCATTTTAATAAAGGTCAGGTAATCGACACTTTTGTGACCTAGGCGAGTTCTCTTCTCAGTTACAATCCCTCCTGCTGCACTGAAGGTCCTTTCTGAGAGCACACTTGAGGCTGGGCAAGACAAGAGGTTCATGGCAAATTGTGACAGCTCTGGCCACAGATCAAGCCTGCGCACCCAGTAGTCCAGGGGTTCATCGCTCCTCAGAGTGTCGATATCTGCAGTTAATGCCAGGTAGTCCGCTACCTGCCGGTCGAGGCGTTCTTTGAGGGTGGATCCAGAAGGGTTGTGGCGCTGCCTTGGACAGAAAAACATTTGCATGTCTGATGTTACAGACCGGCCAAAGGGCTTTGTCCTTGCAGGTGTGCTCGTGGCAGGATTACTGGCACCTCTGCCCCTGGAATGTTGATGAGTTCCTGAAGTGACATCACCCTTAAAAGCATTGTACAACATGTTTTGCAGGCTGGTTTGTAAATGCCGCATCTTTTCGGACTTGTGGTATGTTGGTAACATTTCTGCCACTTTATGCTTGTACCGAGGGTCTAGTAGCGTTGCGACCCAGTACAGGTCCTTCTCCTTAAGCCTCTTGATACGGGGGTCCTTCAACAGGCATGACAGCATGAAAGACCCCATTCTCACAAGGTTGGATGCAGAGCTATCCATCTCCGCTTCCTCATTATCAAGGACTGCATCATCCACGGTCTCCTCCCCCCAGCCACGTACAAGACCAGGGGTCCCCAAAAGGTCACCACTAGCCCCCTGGGAAGCCTGCTCCTGTTGGTCCTCCTCCTCCACAAAGCCACCTTCCTCCTCTGACTCCACTTCTGGCACCTCTCCCTGCGTTGCAGCAGGTGCCTGGGTTCGTTCTGGTGATTCCGACCAGAAATCGTGCGCTTCCAGCTCCTCGTCACGCTGGTCTACAGCCTCATCTGTCACTCGTCGCACGGCACGCTCCAGGAAGAAAGCGAAGGGTATTAGGTCGCTGATGGTGCCTTCGGTGCGACTGACCATATTTGTCACCTCTTCAAAAGGTCGCATGAGCCTGCAGGCATCGCGCATAAGCACTCAGTAACGGGGGAAAAAAATCCCCAGCTCTGCAGATCCAGTCCTACCACCCAGTTCAAAAAGGTACTCGTTGACGGCCCTTTGTTGTTGCAGCAGACGTTCCAACATAAGGAGCGTTGAATTCCAGCGAGTCTGGCTGTCAGAAATCAAACGCCTGACTGGCATGTTGTAGCGCTGCTGAATGTCAGCAAGGCGTGCCATGGCTGTGTAGGAACGTCTGAAATGGGCCGACACCTTTCTGGACTGGGTGAGAACGTCCTGGAATCCTGGGTACTTGGAGACAAAACGTTGGACTATTAAATTTAACACATGTGCCATGCAGGGCACATGTGTTAAATTTCCCAGTCTCAACGCTGCCAACAGATTGCTTCCATTGTCACACACCACTTTTCCGATCTGCAGTTGGTGTGGGGTCAGCCACCGATCGGCCTGTGACTGCAGAGATGACAGGAGTACAGATCCGGTATGGTTTTTGCTTTCCAGGCACGTCATCCCCAAGACAGCGTGACAACGGCGTACCTGGCACGTCGAATAGCCTAGGGGGAGCTGGGGGTGCACAGGTGTGGAGGAGGAGAAGGAGGACCCAGCAGCAGAGTAAGAAGAAGAAGAGGAAGAAGACGAGGTAGAGAGCGATGGAGGAGTAGAGGTGGTGGCAGAACCGCGTGCAATCCGTGGCGGTGACACCAACTCCACTGTTGTTGTTGTTGTTGAGCTACCCATTCCCTGCTTCCCATTCCCAGCCATTACCAAGTTCACCCAGTGGGCAGTGTAGGTGACATACCTGCCCTGACCATGCTTGGAGGACCATGCGTCAGTAGTCATATGGACCTTTGGCCCAACACTAAGTGACAGAGATGCGGTAACTTGGCTCTGCACATGTTGGTACAGGTGTGGTATTCCCTTTTTAGAAAAAAAATTGCGGCTGGGTACCTTCCACTGCGGTGTCCCAATTGCTACAAATTTGCGGAAGGCCTCAGAGTCCACCAGCTGGTATGGTAAAAGCTGGCGGGCTAAGAGTGCAGACAAGCCAGCTGTCAGACGCCGGGCAAGGGGGTGACAGTCAGACATTGGCTTCTTACGCTCAAACATGGCCTTCACAGAAACTTGGCTGGTGGCAGATGACTGGGAATGGGAACAGGTGGTCAAGGTGGAAGGCGGAGTGGAGGGTGGTTCAGATGGGTCAAGGAGAGCAGAGGTAGAGCAGTAAGATGCTGGACCAGAAGGAGTGTGGCTTTTAGTTTGCCTGTTGCCTTTGAGGTGTTGCTCCCAAAGTGCTTTGTGCTTGCCGCTCATGTGCCTTCTCATAGAAGTTGTACCTATGTGGCTGTTGGGCTTACCAAGGCTCAGTTTCTGACTGCACTCATTGCAAATTACAATGCTTTTGTCAGAGGCACACACATTAAAAAAATCCCACACTGCTGACTTTTTGGAAGTGTGCGATCTGGCGGTAACAGTAGAAGTTGGCGGCATTGGCGGCAATGGCGGGTGCGTTGGCTGGCTGAACACAGGTGCCGATACATGTTGTTGCCCTACTGATCCCTGCGGGCTGTCCTCCCTGCTTCTTCTAAGTCTTATTCTCCTACTGCCTCTCTGACTCTCCGTCTCTCCATCTGAACTACCCTCCTCTTGCTCTCTTCTACTAGGCACCCACAAAACATCAATCTCCTCATCATCATTCTCCTCAGATGCATCAATTTCTTCTGACACATCACAGAAGGAAGCAGCAGCGGGACCTCCTCCTCATCACTCATCATTATGTCCATCTCTGTCGTGTTCTCTGCCAGAATTAAATCTGGTGTAACGTCCTCATCTCCTTCATCTTCTTCTGCCAATAATGGTTGCGCATTACTCAGTTCAAGAAACTCATGGGAAAATAACTCCTCTGACTCCAGTGAAGAAGGGGCACCGGTGGTGGAGGAAGTGTTACGTGGGGTGGCCATAGCAGTGGAGGATGAGGAGGATGTTGTGGTAAAGTTAGAAACGGTAGAGGATGGGGTGTGCTGTGTAAGCCAGTCAACTACCTCTTCAGCATTTTGGGAGTTCAGGGTCATTGGCTTTTTAAAACTGGGCAATTTGCTAGGGCCACAGGATTGCATAGCAGCACGGCCCCTAGCACGGCCTCTGCGTGGCGGCCTGCCTTTGCCTGGCATTATTTTTAAAAAAACAACAACAACAAAAACTCAGTTGGTTTTTCTGGAAACGATAATACACACAGCTAGATGGCAGTTTGAAGAAAACAGTGTGCAAATAATGCCTACAAGATCAACGTATACACTACTACAGCGGTGGATACGGATTACGTAAAATATATGAATGCTGCTTGAAAAAAAGTAACTCAAGTGGTTTTTCTAGAGACGATAATATTATCAATATTTAGACAAAATGTGAACAAGCTCACACAGCTAGATGGCGGTTTGAAGAAAACACTGTGCAAATAATGCCTACAAGGTCAACGTATACACAGCGGTGGATACGGATTACGTAAAATATAAGAATGCTGCTTGAAAAAAAGTCACTCCGGTGTTTTTTCTGGAGACGGTAATATTATGGATATTTAGACAGAATGTGAACACGGGCACACAGCTAGATAGCAGTTGGTTGAATAACACACTGGGCAAAAAATGCCTACAGGGCAAATAATGCCTAAAAGGTCAACTTATACACTACTACAGCGATGGATACGGATTACGTAAAATTTATTATGGCTGCTTGAAAAAAGTCACTCCGGTGTTTTTTCTGGAGACGGTAATATTATGGATATTTAGACAGAATGTGAACACGGTCACACAGCTAGATAGCAGTTGGTTGAATAACACACTGGGCAAAAAATGCCTACAGGGCAAATAATGCCTACAAGGTCAACGTATACACAGCGGTGGATACGGATTACGTAAAATATAAGAATGCTGCTTGAAAAAAAGTCACTCCGGTGTTTTTTCTGGAGACGGTAATATTATGGATATTTAGACAGAATGTGAACACGGGCACACAGCTAGATAGCAGTTGGTTGAATAACACACTGGGCAAAAAATGCCTACAGGGCAAATAATGCCTACAAGGTCAACGTATACACAGCGGTGGATACGGATTACGTAAAATATAAGAATGCTGCTTGAAAAAAAGTCACTCCGGTGTTTTTTCTGGAGACGGTAATATTATGGATATTTAGACAGAATGTGAACACGGGCACACAGCTAGATAGCAGTTGGTTGAATAACACACTGGGCAAAAAATGCCTACAGGGCAAATAATGCCTACAAGGTCAACGTATACACAGCGGTGGATACGGATTACGTAAAATATAAGAATGCTGCTTGAAAAAAAGTCACTCCGGTGTTTTTTCTGGAGACGGTAATATTATGGATATTTAGACAGAATGTGAACACGGGCACACAGCTAGATAGCAGTTGGTTGAATAACACACTGGGCAAAAAATGCCTACAGGGCAAATAATGCCTACAAGGTCAACGTATACACAGCGGTGGATACGGATTACGTAAAATATAAGAATGCTGCTTGAAAAAAAGTCACTCCGGTGTTTTTTCTGGAGACGGTAATATTATGGATATTTAGACAGAATGTGAACACGGGCACACAGCTAGATAGCAGTTGGTTGAATAACACACTGGGCAAAAAATGCCTACAGGGCAAATAATGCCTACAAGGTCAACGTATACACAGCGGTGGATACGGATTACGTAAAATATAAGAATGCTGCTTGAAAAAAAGTCACTCCGGTGTTTTTTCTGGAGACGGTAATATTATGGATATTTAGACAGAATGTGAACACGGGCACACAGCTAGATAGCAGTTGGTTGAATAACACACTGGGCAAAAAATGCCTACAGGGCAAATAATGCCTAAAAGGTCAACTTATACACTACTACAGCGATGGATACGGATTACGTAAAATTTATTATGGCTGCTTGAAAAAAGTCACTCCGGTGTTTTTTCTGGAGACGGTAATATTATGGATATTTAGACAGAATGTGAACACGGGCACACAGCTAGATAGCAGTTGGTTGAATAACACACTGGGCAAAAAATGCCTACAGGGCAAATAATGCCTAAAAGGTCAACTTATACACTACTACAGCGATGGATACGGATTACGTAAAATTTATTATGGCTGCTTGAAAAAAGTCACTCCGGTGTTTTTTCTGGAGACGGTAATATTATGGATATTTAGACAGAATGTGAACACGGTCACACAGCTAGATAGCAGTTGGTTGAATAACACACTGGGCAAAAAATGCCTACAGGGCAAATAATGCCTAAAAGGTCAACTTATACACTACTACAGCGGTAGTAAAATAAAAAAAAGTTAAATAAAAAAAGAATGAATATTAAAAAAAAAAAAATTAAAGTTGGTGCTGCTGAACTACTAGGAGCAGCAGATTAGCACACCAGTCCCACTCCCCAACACTGCTAGACTAATAGCACTGGGCTCTTATAGTAGTAGTAGTAGTAGTAGTAGTAGTAGTAGTAAAACAACAAAAAAATAAATAAAAGCAGTCCTTACAAGGACTATTGCTATTGCAGCAGTCAGCAGATGAGATCAGAAGCAGGACAGCTGCCCACTGCAGCTACATACAGAGCACTGCAGTAGAAGGTAGATTACTAGCCAGCAAAGCTACCTAAGCTTAAATGTCCCTCAAACCCCTGCAGACTTCTGTCCCTCCAATAACAGAGCAGTATCAAAACGATTACTAGCCAGCAAACTTTCAACTGTCCCTGAAATCACTAACAGGCAGCAGCTCTCTCCCTACACTATCTCTTCAGCACACACAGGCAGAGTGAAAAAAAGCTGCAGGGCTTCGGTTTTTATAGGGAAGGGGAGTGGTCCAGGGGAGAGCTTCCTGATTGGCTGCCATGTACCTGCTGGTCTGGGGTGAGAGGGCAAAAAAAAGCGCCAACAATGGCGAACCCAAAATGGCGAACGTCGCGCGACGTTCGCGAACTTCCGGCGAGCGCGAACACCCGATGTTCGCGCGAACAAGTTCGCCGGCGAACAGTTCGCGCCATCTCTAATAAAGAGCAAAATTAAGTGCTGTGGTATAATATAGATATTTCCAAAAACAGATCTTTCATTTATATTCTTTGAGGTCTTGCTGCATAGGCTTTACAGATAAGGAGGAGTTCAGTGTACAGTTTAACTAGGAGGTTTAATGAACTACATTTTCCTCCTCCATCAATTGCTCTGATTAATCAATGGAGGATCAATGTAAAACTGAAGTGGTGTTACATTACAATGTTCTCTAGGGTTTTATGATAATCCTACCATGCTGCATTAGGACTCTTAGGGGCTATTTACTTGAATGTTTTCTAATTTAAGAAAAAACTCAAACAGGATGAACTAAAACCAGTGAATTCGGGGGTTAAAAACCCAGAAATTTGAATCAATCGAGTTTTCCCGCAGGAAAAACCTAGAATTGCTTGAATTAATCGAGTTTTCATGCGATTAAAAAAACCCAAACAGCATGAAGGCTATTAACATCTTCAAATAGCTCAAGGGTCCTCTGCCATTGACAGGTTTTAGTTGGAGTATTTTCGTATTTGAGTTATTTCCAGTTTCGGGATATAATAAATCTTGAAAAATTTGAGTTTTTTTTTTTTACAAAACCCACCAAAAATATAGTTGTTTTATAAACCCCCCAGAAATTCCAGTTTTTTTTCACCTGAAAATTAGAGTTTTTGACTGTAAACTACCCTCAAAAAAACAAAAATTTTGGGGAAACTCAACCTTTGATAAATAACCTACTAAAACTCTTGATTTTAAATCAAGGTGATACATTTGCAAGACAAGTCCTTGTGTATTAGGCTTATGATACATACAGAAGTCTATGCTTGAGTCTAGCTTCTACAATGAAGCCCATATTTATAGAACTAGCATTAAATTTTTGACCTATTTTGTCTGCAGTCACCAGACTTATATTTATAAATCCTTTTTATATTTCCTTTGCGGAAAGTCACAATTTTCCTTAAGTATACCCATGTTCTGTTTAATTTCAGCTTCCCGGACCGCAGTCGCATTCATTGGATGGTTGCATATTAAATTGTGTATAGGCAATTGTCTGAAAGTACCACAACGGAGTGAAATGAACAATATTGCACACACACATAGGAATGCGACTATTATAAAATAAAAGAGAATTGTTTTCACCTTTTTATATTTCGTTTTTGTTGAGGTTGCTGAAGTAGGTTGCCAAAGCAACCTGGCTTTCCAGAAATAACCACCTATTGTAAGTGAGATAATGGCCTGTAGAGTCATAAATGTATGAGCGACAGCAAGAGCTCTGTGATTAGAAGGGACAAAAAAAAAGTAAAATGGCTGGGAAATGCCAATTTGTTGGGCACTTCGTTGGTAGTGATGGGCGAATTTATTCGGCAGATGCAAATTCTCGGTGAATTTTGCGGCTAGCGAATAAATTAGCAAAATCGCCGGCATCAAAGCTTTTTTTAAAGCAACTATTCCATTAGAATTGTTTTGCGAATTTTTCACCCGTTTCACGAATTTCGAGACAAAATGAAACGTGACAAATTCACCCATCACTATTCATTGGCTTATGGCTGGTCCACCTCTTCTATAAAAAAAATGAAGCAACCCTGAAAACCATACACAAAGGGGGTTATTTATCAAAGTCCGATTTTATCTCAACATTTTCTGCTGCAAACTCTGATCAAATCCGCTCGGGTTTTTTACGTTTATTTATTATTAAATTTTCACGAAAATTTGCTTTGCGGGATAAATGCAATTTTCAAAAAAAATTTCGGATTTTTCACCTGAAAACTCGGATTTCTTTTGGTTTTTTTTCCTGAAAATTTCAGGTTATTGCATGAAACCCAGCGCACATCAAAAAATCATTGGGACTTCTCCCATTGACTTATATGCAACCTTGACAGGTCAGCGATGCCAGATTTTCAGATTCTGACTTATCCATCCTCATGGTTTAATAAATTCCAAAAAAATGTGATTTTTTAAAAGTCCGGTTTTGTAAAAAAGTAAATCACAACTTTTTCGTGATTTTTGCATTCAGAGTTTAGTAAATAACCCCTAAACACAGTGTCACTGGATAGACAATTTACTTGTAATGTACACAGTATAATTTAGAGATACGACTATACCATAAAAATCATGACAGAATCCCTTTAAAAATATATCTATATTTAAAGGGGACCTGCCACCCTAAGAAATAATTCCAAATTCGTTATTATCATGTTAACTGAGCAAAATAAACTTTACTTACACTATATGTATTATTTACATTTTATTTCCTTCAGTCTTAGAATTAAACTATCACAGCAAGCAGGCAGGAGCCATTTTGTGGGCACAGTTATTAAGATACATTTTGTATCACCCCAAATTCTTGTGTATGCACCAGAATGGGGAATGTAATGCCCATGCACAGTGTCCTACATAATTGTAGAGCCTGAGGAGGGAAGGGGTAATGTGAGGAGAGCAGTGATATGTAGGAAGTGCTGAATTGAAAGTGAAAGTAATTGCCTGCCCCGCCTCTAGAGGCGGGGCAAATAATAATTGATTTACAGCTCAAATATTTAAATACCTTTATAACAGGTATGGATGTTTTAGTGAAAAAAAGAATGTGTGTTTCATGTTTAATTTGCAAAGGACTCTCATGGTGCAGCTTTTTATGTGTAGGTGACAGGTTCACTTTAATATATATTTGAGCTGCACACGGACATGCTTAGATATGGTGCAATCTTGTGTTTTATACTGTTTGTGGAGCAGAAACGTGTGTGTGTGTTTTTATCCAGTCCTTACTCCCTTTACTGTCATTGGGTGATTGGGGCAGAATATAGACCTGCTTATCAATATATTCGCCTTGATGGAAGTTTCTCCAGTGCAGCTCCAGGGACCATCACTTACACCACAAAGTCAAAATAACATTTGGATAACAATATTGGATCTTTAGATCAGGAGTCACAGCACAGCAATGGACTGTAGGGGTTTGGAGCCCACTGGGCTTCTAATCAGAGGAACCCCTGCTCTAGTCACAACTCCCCTTGTGCATTTCGTACCTTCTCTCCACAATCGGGGCCTGAAGGGAGGTCAGGAGGCAGGTTGGTGGGGTTCACATGATTTTTTCCAGGTGTCCCGCCAGCCCAGTCCAACCCAGTATTTACAGCTCATTTCAGTGACTATATGGCTATATTATGCTGCTGTAATGAAAATCCTCTGTCCCCTGTGCCCTCCACTGTCCATCCTCACTTCATAAATCCCCTTTATTAAGAGCTCCTTCATCCCCGGCCTCAGTCACAATCTCCCAACTCACATTCATCCACTTCTCTGCCTTGTTCTTCCCTCTCCCCTACTGATCCATAAATCCATTTTATTCATGTCCACGTTCAGTTGTTGTTGCTTTTTAATCTGGTTGTGCTTAATTGTCTTTCATGGGCTAACGAACTAAGAGGAACCCCACACGTAACGGGATCGATACTATTGACGGTGCACCTTATACTTAATTTAGTATGTAATTGCTACAGAAGTGGATGCTTTGGAGTTGGTGATTCACATGAGTGAAATGTCAGGAGCCGTCCCTTTCATGTATGCAGTGTAAATAAAGGAACGAGTGGGCAGTTCAAAGATGTGAATCCTGTTCAAGCTTTTCCCATCTGAACAAGAACAAATGTTTTTTTTTTTTCTGTTAGAGCAAAATATTTTGGTCGGAACCAGTCTGTTGGGAGAATGTAATAAAAGTCGCAAAGAACAAAACAATTTGCACAGATAAACATAAAATTTAGCATTTTGCAATGTAATACTCTTCCTTAAACTGTTATTGCATTGCGAATTTTCATTGCGCATTGCCCACTTTTAAAGGACAAGGAAAGTCTAAAATAGAACAAGGCTAGAAATGCTGTATTTTGTATACTAAATATAAGCATCAACTTACTGCACCACAAAGCTTAATCAAACAAATGATTTATGCTTTCAAAGTTGGCCACAGGGAGCTGTCATCTTGTAACTTTGTTATACATCTTTGCCTGACCCTGACCCTGCACATGCTCAGTGTGGCCTGGGCTGCTTAGGGATCGTCATAAACAAAGCTGATTGAGTTCTGCATGGCTGGGAAGTAAGGCGGGGGCTGCCCTTGCTGTACATAAGTAGATTGTTTCCCTGCTCAGCAGTTAGGGACCATCTGACAATTCCTATCCACAGCAGTAAATGAAGGGAGAATTTCACTGCATACAGTCAGATTTCTTATAAAAACGGTACACATTTTTTAATTAAAGTATATGGAGATAGGTTTCTTGTTCATTAAAGAAAGTAAAAATGGGATTTTATTTTTTTGCCTTTCCTTGTCCTTTAAGAAGTGCCTGAAGGTGTCGTAGTCTTATGGAACAAACGCAGCAACTTTTTCAGTTAGAAGTTTTATTACATTTACATATAAAATTCTCAAACCTTCTTCCACTGTTGGAAGTGGTCGCTAAACTGTTTCCGGGTTCGCAAAAGCTATATTAATTCATGCAAAGGAAAATTTGTTCGCACAGAGGCATAACTTTTCACATTGCGAATATTTTTCGTTACTGACTTTTATTACATCCCCCCATATATCTCTTGGGGGAATCTCAATTTTATTATGGATGCACCAAATCCAAGATTGGGTTCGGGATTCAGCCCGGATTTGGCCTTTTTCAACAGGATCCGAATTCTAATTTGCATATGTAAATTAGGGGAGGGGAGGGAAATCACTTGACTTTTTGTCACAAAACAAGGAAGTAAAAAATGTTTTCCCCTTCCCACCCCTAATGTGCATATGCAAATTAGGATTCGGTTCGGTATTCGTTCGAATCTTTCGCGAAGGATTCGGGGGTTCGGCCAAATCCAAAAAAGTGGATTCGGTGCATCCCTAAATTTTATTGAGCCTTTTTGATACTCCTACACATCTCTGCCTGCATTGAGCCCACCAGCAGGCCACTAACCAGTGAAGTCAACTTCATGTTAGGGGGTTTCTTAGACTTAAGCATCATAGCACCACTGTAGGGAGTAGGTATATAAAGTGTATTGACTCCATTCATTAAAGGTACTTGCTCTTTGCACTTTCCCATATTTGCACCTAATTGCCTTCAACCAGTCTATCTGATGAATCCTACACATTTTAATTTAAAAAAAAAACCTTTATGTTCTAGTGAGATAGAGAGTGTGCACCTGGCAGAGCCCATAGAAATGGAATAGTAGATAGAGACGGTATTTTCTTAACATCATTATTATTATATGCCATAGAGCCCCGCCGTACGACCCCAGCGCTGCACAAAGATCAATCAAACCAATTCCAAAGTTCTAGCACATTCTAAACACCGTGCGTTGCTTTTATGCTGTTCCTTGAAGTTTAATTTAGAGATATATTTTATTGCGAATGCGGCAGCTGCTCTTGATGGATTTATTCAGCATATTTATTCACTGGCTTTAAAATTTCTAAAGTTCGCATTTTTCTATTGACCCAGCTGTTACATTTGAAATCCGTAGCTCATGAACATAAAACCAGTTTTGCTGTATGTGTTTACAGATAGCAGTAAATCATTACGCTCTTCCCTCTGTCGCCCGTACACCCCGGGAGATTGGCAGATTTTAGTGTGTATCTAGTCAAACCAGGAACTATGACTTGTGCATGGTAAGTAGCGAGCTAACAAAAAAAAAGTTGATTTTTATTTTATCACCTCGGGAGATATTAACACTTCAAAGGTGGGCCTTTATTACAGAGTCCCCAAGTTCTTTGAAAAAATTCAATACATTGAAATTCATATACACCATGCAGGTAGCAGCCCCATGAATACAGCTCTACCTTCAACAGTACAGTTGACAGGACAGGAGAAGACTTCCACCTTCCACCTTCCCAATCCCTATTTGTCCCCTAACATTCATCAAATAAGCAAGTATGGTGTACCAGTGGACACAGACCAAAAGATGTGCCTCCAAGGTTCTCTGGCACAAGGTAGAGTCCTAAACATGTATCTGTGGAATACCTGGTGGTTAGGATTTGGGAAAAGCCCTGATGTCCTAACTGTGTGGGTTGTCCAAAAATAACCCAGAGATAGTCAGGTTGGTTGCTGGAGTTTCTTAAACCCAAGGCCACATCTGAAGTGCTCCATACAGGCACATTTTGGTGTCCTTGCTCTTGCACTAAATGCTTATTTCTATAAAAAAAAAAGTCCTACTTTTCTAAGGTTGTATGTGATAGTGTGCCCAATTTAAGAATAAAAGATGGATGGGTACAATGAATCTCAGTTGCTACTTAGGGATCCAAATCTTTACATTCTGTAGATCTCATTGGAAAGAATGTGTTGGTTACTCCATCTAAAGATGGAGTTCATTGATTTAGAACTGCAAATTGAGGCCTACAGTAGGATCAGAGCTTTAGTTGAAACAGAAATGTGCTACAGTACTCGTACCATGAGTCCAACAACAACTGTTACAAACTACATCTGCACTGACCTACTGGGCTATAGCTGTCTCATTAGTCTATGCATTTGGGTATCTATGCTGGCAGATAACTCAGCAAGCGAACAAACCCCACTAACACTCCATGATGTACCAGTAAGCTGTTTACTAAGTAAGCCCCCAGTGCTTTGTACTTATAGAGCACTTGATCCCATTGCCCTCATCTTGGCTGTCCTTAAAGGAGAATGAAAGACTAGAAGTAAGCTTTATTAGAAAGGTCTATATAAATACATCAGTAAACCCTCAAAGTAATGCTGCTCTGTCAAAAGAAACACCACATTTCTTTCCTTCTATTGTGTACTCATGGGCTTCTGTATCAGACTTCCTGTTTTCAGCTTAAATCTCCAGGGCTAGGGCTTGAGCATGCTCAGTTTGTTTCTCTCCCCCTCCCTCCTCCCCTCCCTGCTGTAATCTGAGCATAGAGCTATGAGTGAACACGGAGAGACTCAGGCAGGAAGTGATGTCACACCAAGCTAATGTGGCAGCTGCTATCCTAAATAAACAGCTTCTAGAGCTGTTTACTCAGGTATGGTAAAGCATTCTGCAGAATAAATATAGTATTATAGCTTGCAGTATTGTGGCTATTCTATTGTCAATAAATTGCTTCGGTAGCTTTCCTTCTCCTTTAAAGTTTCATAAAGTTTCATAAAATGTTCGGTGCATGTATGGCGGAAGAAGACCTGACAGATATCAGCAAAAGACTTGTATATCGGTCGGCTGGTTGATCGGCTAAGTCAAAAAAGTTTAATCCCTTGAAGGCACCAGAACATCAGCGAGTGTTTCTATTGTTTCTACCTGTATATCTGACGATTCAGCTCTGGATGTCTGTAATGAAAACGAATAGCGATGGGCGAATTTACGCCGTTCCGCTGAAAAAATTTTGGACACCGGTGTGAAAAACGTGACTCTGACGCCGTTTTGCAATTTTTTTGCTGTTTTGCTGGTGAAAGTGCGCCAGCAGATCTTTCCTGAGAATCATTATTAGTTTTTAGTGATTGGCAAATTTTCCCCAGCAGATTTTCGCGGCCGTTTCGTGAATTTATTCACCACAAATTCGCGCCTGGCGAATAAATTAGCCAATCACTAAAAACGAATAATGATTCTCAGGAAAGATCGTATTTGTTATGTCTATGGCCATCTTAAGACCAAGAGCCAGAGGCTGAGACTTCCCTTTGGTTCAATAATTCAGGATTTGTACTTTCCCCTCCTTTACAGAGTATTTCCTAGAGAAATGGTGACTCCTCCTCTTCTTTTAAATAAAACCCCCATATGTAATAAAAGGCATTTGGTTTGCCCTGAGGCAGTAACCCATAGCAACCAATAAGATGTGTGCTTTGAAATGGGTGACCTGCAAGTTCTGCCAGCTGATTGGTTTCTATGGGTTTACTGCTCCTGGACAAACTTATTTCCTTTTATTACATAACCCCATAAATCCCTCTACTCTACCCTACTGGAACATTATCCTGACAGTGGGGTTAATCCCCTTGTGGAAATGACTCATTGTGTAGGGATGGATACCCATTATATCTTCACACATAGAGGCTGATTTGTTCATTTTTTAATTCAAGTAAAATTAATTTTCAAATCGCAATTTATAATTGCTGGTACATTTTACTAAAAAAAAGAAAAAAAATGGAAACTGGTCACATTAAGCCACAGAAGAAACTTAATAGCATTGAAATTCCAAAAAAAATTAAAAACAGTTTACATACTGTAGCTTATATATGTATGGGACCTGTTATCAAGAATGCTTGGGACCTTGAGTTTTTGGATAAGGGATCCTTCCTGAATTTGGATCTCAGTACCTTAAGGGAGTTATTTATTAAAATCCGAATGTTAAAGCTTTGAAAAATTTGAGTTTTTTTTACTAGAAAACTTGAATTTTTAGTGGAAGAAAAATCTGCCATCTCTAACCTGTTGAAGTCATGTATAAGGGAGACTTTTTCTGGGTTTTCAGGCTTAAACTCGAAAAATTGTACGATTTAGGGAAAAAATCTCCAAAATTTAGAGAAATACGTGGAAAAGCCTGATCAATTCAAGCAATTTGGTTTTTCGCTCAGTTTTATCGAGTTTTTCAGCAATCCCATTGAATCAAGTTTTTTCATTAATAAATAAGCTAAAATTAGACATGGGAGATTTGGTTGTGTTTTTTTTAAATAAATTGTATTTCAGAGCTTTTTAGATGGTGAATTTCCAGATAATGGATTTCATACCTGTAATTCTAGTTTTAATGTTAAAAATACACCTACCGTTAAATCCTGTTGAAGCATGCCAGGTTTTAGTTACCAAATGTTTTCATTAAAATTTTAGAATTTTTTAAAAAATGTAATAAATCTCCCCCTTAGAGACACTGCCAATCTAGAGTGAACCATTCCAAATGTTGTTCAACACTATTTAGTGTATATCATGTATGAGGGAGTCCTTCATTATTGGTTTGCTTGATTAGACATTCCATGCCCTGCTATATTCTGACATTTTCATAAAAATATAAAACAGTTAGTAAAATAAATTCTCTATACTTATTAGTTGAATCTCCTCTTTATTTTTATATTATACATATATAATAAACAGTTTGATAATTGTATATTTCAAATATAGTTTAATGTTATTATGTATTTTTGTTACTTTATTAATTTTTACATTTTCAATTTATGTTTTTTTTCTACATTTTACTGATCCCTAATGACACAAGAAAAGTGTCATTATATTGCAATAAATAAATGGCGTATGAGTAATCCTACTGTATTAATACACTGAAATTGAACGAGAACCATCTGCCACGGCAGGCGTTCAGATAGACGTTTACTGATAATAGTGTGAAATTAGATTCATTGTAGATGAGAGTCATTAAAGCGCCACAGCATTTGGGATCCCTCCGCCGTTCAGTATTATGATACCGCAAAGAGGCAGGTCATGCGCAGGCCCAATATTAACTACTTAATGGGGACAATAAACACCTGTGCTCAGAGCAAATACATTATTCTGTATTGCAAATATACTTTGACTTTACTTTATTTCTAAAAATGTATAATTTGCTTTTTCTTTATAATTATATATTATAATTCTAGATCTTATACTATTTTAGGGTTGCCACTTTTTCCCATCCCCATTTCCGGATGGGGGGCAGGGTGCCGCCAAGGGGGTGGGGCGATGATGTAGCTAAAGCGGGGTAATGATATTGCGGGGGGAGGACTATGATGTGGTGAACGTCAATTTGCCGATTGGTGCATCAATCTTGGAGAATTCTTCTTGGTTCTCCTAATTTGGAAAACTGGGCAGGCATTTTTGACCCAGACAGCCCTTATGAAAAACAGGCCTTCCAGGGCAAAATCGGAGTGGCAACCCTAAATTTTTTGATCTGGCTGACCAAGTCGGTCAAGCAAGGGTTTGAACTAGGGGTAGGCAGGATAGGCATGCGCAGTTCCAAATGAAATTGGATACCAACCAGCTGAGGGGAGGCAGTGAGGGAGTGGGTAAGTGACAGATTGTGGTTGAGCAGGGCAAATGACTGATGAGGAGATACAGTGGTGGCAGGAGAGAAGGGTAGGCATCAGACTAGCAGGGTGCAAGGTCACTAGGGTTGCCATCTGTCCAGATTTCACCCAGACAGCCTGGTTAATAGAAGGGCTGCCTGGGTAAAAAGTTCCTGTCCGGACTTCCAAATTAGGAAATCCAGACAGGACATTGAAGTAAATGACATGATGATCAGCCAATCGCTGATCTCCACATCATCAGTCCTGCCCCTGAAGTCACCCACCCTACCTCCCCGTGCCCCACCAGTGTCAGACTGGAGGGTCCAAGGCCCCCCGGGGCTTCTAACACAAGGGCCCCAACCCTCCCTCCAGGCCCCCCTTTCACAGGCGCAATCCCCCTCCAGGGCCCCCTGCCCCAGGCGGAATGCAACCCCCCCTCCGGGCCTCTTGTGTGTACCTGTCTCTAGTTGCGCCTGTGATTGGGACCAGAGGAGCAGATCAGGAGACAGCAGGGGTAAGTGAAGGCAGCAAATGGGTGTGTGTCTGGATCGGCGAGGCTCATTGCTTTTTCCCCCGATGTCCCGCCGGCCCGGAGCCCACCAGGGCTCCTGTCTTAGGGACTCCCCTCCGACCCCCGTCCATACTGCAAAGCCCCCTCTGGACCCCTGGAGCGCACACACAACTCCCGCACATGCTCGTACTTACCCCCGCTAGAAGACAGGAGGTTCGGGGCAGCAGTGACAGGGAGCTGGCCTGGGCCGGCAGAGCCCACAAGAGGCGGGCCCATCGGGTTTTTTCCCGGTGTCTCGTCAGCCCAGTCTGACCCTGTGCCCTGTCCCCACGGCGCCACGCCGCCCCTCAACATCACTGGCCACCCCATACATCACCAGCCCGCCCCTGCCTGTTTTCATCTAAAAAAAAACCCCACACAATTATCCTATTGTTGTGATCTACTTTTTTGTTATTTTTCATGCGCTAAACTCGACAACCATGGAAATTGGAGCTTCCTTGCGAGTTGAATAATTACATTATCTCACCTTAGACTTTTTGTAATTAAGGGCATAGGCAAAGAAAATGCTATATTCATTGCACTAGTGTTGAATAGGGTGTCTGCTGGCCCTTTAAAGTTGATTCTACTCATGAAATAATGCTGACAATACTGTGTTGCTCACACCCAATTGAAAACACCTAAAGCAAATGAAAAGTGCTACTTTGATACGTGAAAATATGGAACAAAACAATTGAAAATGTTTCAAAATTCTATTGTATCATGGAAAGCAATAAGTTCTTTACATAATTAAAGTCAATTATTTTGCCTTAGCAAGTTTAATGGCTGATTCAGTGGATAGGTTTAAGAATATATGAGATAGGGTTTTAATAGCAGTGTTCAGAATTAATTATGGGGGGATGAGGGTAATTGCAAGCTCCGGACCAGGAAAGGGATTTATTTAATATATTCTCCTTCTGGACACTCTGACTTCTGCTTCAGCATTTCTCTTATTCAGGATCAATAGCGAAATTAATGGGAACTTGATTAATTTGATTGGCAAAGCTTATAGTGCTAATACTCTCATTCATTATTCCAGATCGTAAAATAAATGACTTTACACCAACAGTGTGCTCCAATCATTTCTATATTTCTTTCAAACTGGTATGTACTGATATATGTCTATGGCTATTAACAGAATGCTCCAGCCAAGTAAAGAGGAGGGTTCTTCCAAGAACAAATCAATACCCTGTGCATAGAACTGAAGTGGTCACGTTTTTAAAAAAAAATGTTTGTTAAGGAAGACAAGACCACATATAAGTGCCCTACTAGGTTAGGTCCTGAGTGTTTGTCTCTAGCTTTCCTGAAAGCCCAGACTCATAGAGACATCCACAGACATCCTGACCCCTGAGGTTCAAGGGATCCATGAAGAAAATATGACCTAGTGGACCTCTGCAAACACACATCGAGTAGCAAAACGGAGTTTAGTAGAAGAATAATTAATTATTTGCAGCTATGCAAACCTAGTCATTGCATAGACTGAACTACTGTATTCTTCTGAAAATTGATCATCTGAGAATTAATCATCTAAATCAGGGATCCCCAACCTTGATCATCTGAGAATTGATCATCTAAATCAGGGATCCCCAGCCTCTATTACTTGTGAGCCCCAATCAATTGTAAAAAGAGTTGGGGAGCAACACAAGCAAAAAGTTTCCTGGGGATGCCAAATAAGGGCTGAGATTGGCTATTGATAGCTCCTATGTGGAATGTCAGCATACAGAAGGTTCTGTTTGGCAGTTCACTTGGTTTTTATACAACCAAAACTTGCCTTCAAGCCTGAAATTCAAAAATAAGCATCTGCTTTGAGGCCACTGGGAGCAACATCCAAAGGTTTGGTGAGCAACACGAGCAACATGTTGCTCTCAAGTCACTTGTTGGGAATCACTATAGAACAGGATTCCCTAACCTTTTTTTTTACCTGTGAACCAAATTCAAATTTGAAAAGATGTGGAGCAACACAAATATGACAAAATATGGGCTGAGGTTTTGCTATTTAGTAGCATCTATTGGGGCAAGCAGCCTACAAGTGGTTCTATTAGGCAGTACACTTGGTTTTTATACAGAAAAAACTTGCCTTCAAGCCTGAAAATCAAAAATAAGCGTCTGCTTCAAGGCCACTGGGAGCAACATCCAAGGACTTGGTGAGCAACATGTTGTTTATGAACCAATGGTCGAGATCACTGGTCTAAATGAAGTCCCAAAAGGTTGCTATTGTATGTTCCTGTATAGTCCTCAGAAGTTCCTACTGACTATTGTTATCTCCAACCTCACCTACAGGCAGGACCGCCATCAGAAATCGCTTGGCCCCATACAACAAAATTTCCTGGGCCCCCTGAGCTGCACCCACCCCAAGCCCCACCTACAGGTCCGCCCCACACCAAGCCCCACCTACAGGTCCGCCCCCCACCCCACAGGTCCACCCACCACACAGTAAAAAAACAAAAAAAATATTGGTGGCTAGGGTTCCCACACGTTAATAAAAAATAAAAAGATATTGGTGGTCAGGGCCCCCCCATAAAAAAACATTTGTGGCCAGAGCCCCCCATTAAAAAATATTGGTGGCTAGGACCCCACATGAGAAAAAAAAATTTGTGGCCAGGGCCCCCTCTCCCACATTATGAGAAAATTGGTGGCCAGGGCCCCTTAAACGTCCATGCCTTCCCGAAGTCAGCAGCTCTCAGAAAGATGGGGAGCCGGCTAATCAAGTAAGTATGGCGTGGCCGGGCCCCCCTTACCCTCGTGCCCCCTACAACTCTCCCCCCTGTCCCCCCCTGATGGCTGCCCTGCCTACAGGCATGTTAGGGGCTTGCATTATGGTACATAAGATGCATAAGACCATGCAGTGGCCAGACTTGCAAGATACACCCCAAGTTTAGCTGGTTAAGATAAGGTTTGGAATTTGGAGTCAGTTGAGGAACCAATGTGTAAAGTCCTAGGAAGCTTAAATCAGCTCATTGCTATGAAAACTTGCTTATGTCTTAGTCTTTCTAATTGGGTTTGTAGTAGATCTGTCATTTAATTATTTGTTCTTGCCATCAGTCTCTCTCTGTACTTGCACATTTTCCTTAGAGATCAGTACATAACCATATAACTAATTTCACTGTACAGGATGAGAAAGTCCATGCGTTAGTCCCTTTTAAGAGAGGATTGGAGATTTTGTTAAAGTTCTTCTAATCTGCAAATCCGCCATGATATTTATATAATAAGTAAATGGATTTAAATTATGACAGTCAATAACGTATTACAATCTCTTTCTTCTGTTTTAAGAAGTAACAAATATTATTTGGCTTTCCTTACATCTAATTTGCTGTATCAGAAATTCTTGTGCATTCTGCAACCCCCTCCTGTCTGTGTGGGAGTATTTGCAGTAGTATTTAATCTCTAAGATACATGTGTTTTGATCATATACTCATCATTTAATCAAGGGTCTGTAATGAATGTGCAGGACTCTAATCACTATACATTGTTTCTTTTCAGTTCTTTCAGTGAGCCTTTTATGTACGTGAAGAAGGAAATTAAGACATGGTTTATTTCTTCCTTCAAGGCATATTTGCCCTTATGTAAATTTAGACTTTTCTCACATTTCAGAACTTTATTTTTAAAAGATAGATATACAATATCTGACATGTGTTAACATCCCGGAAGTATCCGTCATAGCTAACAATTCCACTATCACCCCCTCTCCCCAGGCCCGGTGCCTTGGGGTTATCCTAGATTCTGCCCTGTCATTCACTCCTCATATCCAGTCACTTATTAAACATGTCACTTCCACCTAAGGAACATATCAAAAAAACTATAATTTATCACCCAAGATGCTGACAAAATTTTTATTCACTATCTCGTCATATCACGTCTAGACTACTGTAACTCTCTTTTAATTGGCCTTCCCCTCCAGAGACTGTCACCTCTCCAGTCCATAATGAACACTGCTGCACGGCTCATACACCTCAGAAACCGCTCCTCCTCTGCCAATCCACTCTGCCAATCCGTACACTGGCTTTCACTAAAATTAATTTGAATAAAATTCAAATTAATGACTCTGACATTCTAAGCACTTCATAACTCCCACCCTACATCTCTGAACTCATCTCTATATACTCACCCAACCACTTACTACTATCCTCTACTGACCTGCTTCTCAACTCTTCTCTCATTAACCCCGCACATGCTCGCATTCAAGATTTTGCAAGGGCTGCACCCCTCCTCTGGAATTCTCTTACATGGTCTGTCTGACTTTCTCCCAACCTTTTTGCTTTCAAAAGATCTCTTAAAACACACTTTTTTAGAGAAGCCTCCCCTCACTCTGCTTAACTACCAAATGCAATACCACATACAGTACCACATTTGTCACCCACTTAATTCTGATCCTGCCCACTCCCACACCTTGTGTCTTATTCCCTTCCCTTTAGATTGTAAACTCTTTTGCACAAGGCGTTTCTCCCCTCTTGTACCGGTATTGGTTGTGATGTATGTAACTCTATGTATGTAATTAATGTGATTTAGTTGTATAAACTCATTTACTTTACAGCACTGTAAAATATGCTGGAGTTATATAAATAAATGTTAATAATAATAATAATAATAATGTATACAGTTTGATTTGTGTTGTATAGACGGTGAGAGAAGTTTCTGTTGGGTGTTGTTATTAGTTTTGTAAGGGGGCCCAGCCTAAATGTCAGTTAGGGGGAGATTTGGGGTGAGTGCTTATTTGTACCCTGGGTACCCCTGGAACTATAGCAGGGTGACTGTTACCCCAATGTTTCTATATATCTGTAACCTTGTAATTAGCTAAGGGGGCCCAGTCTGAAGGTCAGTTAGGGGGAGATTTGGGGTGAGTGATTATTTGTACCCTGGGTACCCCTGGAACTATAGCAGGGTGACTGTTACCCCAATGTTTCTATATATCTGTAACCTTGTTATGAGCTAAGGGGGTCAAACCTGAAGGCCAGTTAGGGGGAGATTTGGGGTGAGTACTTATTTGTACCCTGGGTACCCCTGGAACTATACAGGGTGACTGTTACCCCAATGTTTCTATATATCTGTAACCTTGTTATGAGCTAAGGGGGCCCAGTCTGAAGGTCAGTTAAGTGTCAGACTTACCAGTATAATCCAGTCGTAGAAGGGGCTGGAGCGATGGATAGTGAACCCACAAGCGCCTCACACAACCACTACCCCCTGGATTAGGATTGTGGAGAGTAGCCAATGAGACGATCAAGCGCAGTACAAGGGATAAGGCAGAAGCGTGGTCAGGGGGTCCGAGGTCAGAAGGCAGGCAGCGAGGTTCGTAAACAATAAGGTAGGCAGATAAGTCGAGACAGGCAGCAAGAATCATAGTCCAGGTACAGGCAAGGTCAATAACAGGAATTCTGAAGTGTAGAATGCTAGGGTTTCAGTTGTAAGAACCTAATAACCAGGCAATGCATCTTAAACTGAATCAAGTTTAAATGCTGTTGCTTTGGCGCCAAACCGGCGTCATTCCGCTGGCGTTGCAGTACTGACGTCAGTACGTCCGTCTTAGGCATTTCCGCCTACGTCCTCGAGCCCGCGACCGTCGCCAGCGTCACGCGTTGATGCGCATTAGCGCGCCCGCGCCTGCGCCAGACAGGACGCTGACAGGCTTCCTTACAGTTAAGGGGAAATTTGGGGTGAGTGCTTATTTGTGCCCTTGGTACCCCTGAAACTATAGCAGGGTGACTGTTACCCCAATGTTTCTATATATCTGAAACCTTATTATGAGCTAAGGGGGCCCAGCCTGAAGGTTAAGTCAGGTGAGATATTTAGTGCTTTTGTTTGCTCTTCTTGATGCTGTTTCACAGGGGTAGACTAAATGTTCATCAGTAAAAGGTTGCTTGATTCCAAGGTCTATAAATACATTTATAGAAAACTGGCTGATTACTGTTAATGGCTACCATAATAAAGACACCCCTAGTACTGTTAATAAACATTCATTCAATGCAACTTATGCAGAAATCCGTCATAGTAATTCAGTGAAATTGGGCAAATTTGTTTCTGAATCTAAAGATAGAGAATAATTGTTCTGTGCACCAGGTTTCAGAACTAAAGCTCCAATACCAATTATACTTAATAAAATAGTATAAAAATGTTACTAATAATCAGCTTTTTTTTTTTTTTAGAATGTTCAGGTTCAGCTAACCTTTTAAAGGGGTTCCTTTAGCTGGCAGAAAAGTTCTAGTTGTGCCTGTGTACTTGGAATCCATGCTGATCAATTTAAAGATAACTTTGACATCATCAATCATTGCTCCATATATTCATCTATACCATTTTCTTTTCCAGTTGCATAGAAAAGGACAGACAGAAAATGTTGACTTTCATAATCTTCCTCTCAGCAGATGTGGAACTTCCATGAGCAGAGACTGCACCACGCGCTGCATCTGTATGCGCAGTCACCGGCTCAACCTTCTTTTTCATCTTTGTTCTACCTTCGTCTGAAGCTGCATTGCTGCTCATCAATAAATGATAATTATAGCCACCTGCTTCCCCAATCTCGTTGGCTGCATCTCTGACACTGTCTGCTTTCTGTCATCCCTCCTTATAAATCATGTACTCAGCATGGATCCCCCAGCAGTCATCTTGTTAAAATGTCTGTCTTTTAGTCATTCCGTCTGTTCTTCTAACAGACACTCTTAATAATTTATCAACATTTTTGGAATCTTGTGGATTTGTTACTTCAACAGGGCCCAAGCCCAGAATTCTGGAGGATGATGGAAACATCCCTTAGCTGGAAAACCCCAGGTCCTGAGCATTCTGGATAACAGGTCCTATACCTGTATCTGGTAGACAAAAAAACAACATATCTAAGGGGATTTGGTCTATGTAATTGTGGTGTCTTTGCCTTTATATTCCCAGGTCTATTTCTACTGTCACGGGTGCCCCCTTTCTCCAACTCTAGGCAATGTCCCAAGGTCCATCCAATAATAGGACACTTCCCCCAAGCTCAGGAGCCCTGTAGCTAATGCAATCCTGAAGCTATAGTAGAGAGGTCTTCTTCTACTGTCATGGGTGTCCCCTTTCTCCAACTCTAGGCAATGTTCCAAGGTCCATCCAATAATAGGACACTTCCCCCAAGCTCAGGAGCCCTGTAGCTAATGCAATCCTGAAGCTATAGTAGAGAGGTCTACTTCTACTGTCATGGGTGTCCCCTTTCTCCAACTCTAGGCAGTGTTCCAAGGTCCATCAAGGAGCCATTAACTAAACCCTGAAACTATAGTAAACTATGGAGTTCCTTCATGGTTCATTACTAGGTTCAGTAGACTGCAGTACACTAAAGATCTAATACAAAAAAGGTTGTAATTAGTTGTGTTAGGTCCTTCAATGAATTGTTGGTGACGGCTGTAGGACTGCCCTGCAATATACATTGTACAAGCAGAAGGGGATATATCGTGGATGGCAGATATGTATCCCTTGTTTTTGTATTCTGAGCCATCCAGTTAAGTAATCCCGTTAAAAAACACCAGAGGGTTAAGCAGCCAGGGGGTGGGCTGGACAGCCAAGAGGAGTTTAAGGGAGTGAGTAGCAGGTGTGCAGAGAGTGAGTAGGAGCTGCACAGGAGAGCTGCCCTGGATGTTTGTTTTGTTCATAGGCTGAACTTTCAGAGACCTGAGGGTCTGATACCAAGTTGCAGACTTTGCCGGTGGGAGTTTTCCCCGAGACCAAGTCTGGTTAAACTTTTGGGGATACTGACAGTTAAAAGTGACTGAAGTAAGCTATTTCTGTAATTTTTGGACTTTCTGTTGCTGACTGAAGCTGTATTTTCTGTTGCCATTTGTTTGCTGCTAGAAGCCTTTTTGTTTTCAAAATAAGTGTTTGCCCTTCATCTTGGAGTGGCCTGCGTTTATACTGAATATCCCGCTGTGATCCCCCTAAACTTCACAATATAGGTACAATGAGTCACATATCCCATATCTCTAATTACCAACTAACATCTCTATTTGTATGAATACTAATGTGACATAAAATATGTTGATTCTCAGCTGAAATGTGAGTTGCAAATGAAACTATTGACAAATCACTCAATTACTGTCACTCTAGCGCACTCACCATGATTTTTATCAATATCTCATAGAGTTTCATTAAGCACCTCTGATTGGCTCAATACTCAATACAATTGTCCATCCAAAGGTCCAACATCTTTCGTATTTGACAACTTCATAAACATTTTGAGAAAAACAGTTACCAGTGAAGGTGCTAAATTGCCCCAGTGCAGTTAACCCTAACAACCAATCAGCAATCAGTTCTGATCAGTCAACAACAAATAAGGACAGGAGGGATATTTGAGTTCCAAGTACAGGTATGGGACCTGTTATCCCGAATGCTTCGATACTTAATTTGGATCTTCATACCTTAAGTCTACTAGAAAATCATATAAACATTAAATAAACTCAATAGGCTGGTTTTGCTTCCAATAAGGATTAATTATATCTTAGTTGGGATCAACTACAATGTGCTATTTTATTATTACAGAGAATTAAGGAAGTCATTTTTAAAAAATTTGGATAATTTGAATAAAACGGAGTCTGGGATGGGAGACAGCCTTTCAGTAATTCGGATTTTTCTAGATAACAGATGGATCCCATACCTATAACAACAAGAGCAAGCCATAGTCATAGCTGCAGGTTCTTTACAATTGTTTCAACATAAAAAAATTAAATCAATTAAAAAACAAAAATTCAATTAAAAAGGCTAATAGTAAATAGTAATAGACTTTTTGTCGTTTATTTATTTATTTATTTATTTATTTATTTATTTATTTATTTATTTTCAAACGGCTACATCAAGAATACAATTCTGTTTCCTTCAGTCGGATTTGTACCTTGGCAAATTTAGGTTATTTCTCTATCTTACTTCTTTGAAGACCTTGCCGGAATCAATAAGCCGATCGATAGACCGATCATCACACGACATTTTTTGATTATTTTATTGATGGCGAAGGATTAATGTTTAGCTTCATAGCTGCCAGAATTTGAATCAGCAACCTTTCAAGTCATGGCGATGCTACGAGTGCAGCCGCCGAAAACAGATTCTCCTCGATGTGTAGAAGTCGGGCACCAAAGGGCATCTGGTAAATTGCTTGGAGCAGTTTTACTATAATCAAGTTTAAGTAAGTTCTTTAGCAGTTGTGTAACCTCAGCCGCAGTTAAGCTGCATTTACACAACTTTCCTGTTTCTGGGGAATTAGGTCTGGTGGAACATCTTTATATCAATAGACATTTCCCATTGACCCCATTTCTATGACTCTTGTTAAATAGCAGGATCTGGTCTGGGATATTTGCCAGGACAATCCCTATTTGTAAACAGAAATCAGAGCAATCCTTTGGGCTCTTTCCACTAGATGGATGACTAATATGGTGGGAGGTACAGAACACAGCATCGGTGAGAGAAGGCCAACCCTATCAAGTACAGGGCCCGTATTGTGGCCTGTGACCATCGTCACTTCCTAACTGGCACATTTGAATAACATGCAAGCAGTGTCGGACTTGTGGTCCAGGACCCACCTGGGCTGCCGGTTCAGTGGCCCCCCAGACATCCCTGTCCCACTGCCAGCCGCAACCCTCCAAGCCCCCCAACAGCAACCCCCCATGTCCTCTCCGTAACCACAACTTACCTCTGCAGCCCCGCACATTCCTTCCTCTTCTGACAGCCACAATCAGAGCTGGGTGGGAAGTCTTCAGACTCCGACCCTCACAAGTCTTCAGGAGGGTCGGCGGGGCCCGCTGAGTTTTTTCCTGGTGTCCCGCTGGACCAGTCTGACACTGCATGCAAGTAGGGTAAGTGCTGGGAGGGTGTAATGAACACAACTCACTGAAAAAGGCAGCAATGAGATTCATGAGATATGAAGCCCCTTGGCTATACTTTCCATAGGTCCTCCCTTCTAGGCTACTCCCAAAAGTTTAGAAATAGACAACAATTAATTAGGGTGAGGGGAGCGACTGGAGACACAAGAGCCTTTTTTTCGATTATTATTATTTATATTTATTTTTGCTTTTAAATTTATTTGTATCTGTGCACTGGGCCTGGGTTCAGTTTGGACGGTGCATAGGTGGTACCTGCTGGGGGAAGATTAGGCAGTAAGAGAAAACAAGGCATGTAAAAACTGTATAAATACATTTTTTGAAGAAAAGAAAGTGATAACTGAAAAAGCTAGATGGGCCCCTAATCATTCTGGGCCCCTAGACTATAACCTAGGGTAGCCCACTCATTAATCTGCCCCTGACTGTGCATCCCTGCCTGCCACACCCTATTTTCTTTGCTTGTTCCTTTGAGGATAAAAACTCATCTTGGAAATCAAGCAAGTAAATTGCAGGCAACTGAATATTCATCCACCAAATCCCACGAGGGGCTGCAGAAAAATAATCTCACTGGTGTTACATTATACTAGTTACTATGGTGTAACTATAGAAGAAGCAGATCCTGCAGTTGCGGGGGGCCAGGACTGTGGGGTCTGATTCCTCTATAGGCAACAAGAACCTTCCCCAGCCGTTCTCTTACCTGCGGTGGGGAAGCAGAGCACATTGGCACGAGGAGGATAGTGGGTGGAGTCTTGGTGAGTGGGTGGAGTCTGGGCTGGGAGTGGCGGAGTCAGTGAAAGTAGATTGGAAGATGGGGATCGGAGTGTGCTGGGCCCCTCTGAAGATTTTTTTGGAGGGGGCCCGACACACTCTAGTTATATTACTGGTCAATGGGAGAGGTTCCTATCCTATTTGGAATTTTTGAAATTAGCCCAAAATTCAGGCCAAAAAAAGCCTGATAAAATTGAGTTTGTACCTGCTGGGGGAAGATTAGGCAGTAAGTGAAAGCAAGGCATGTATGTGGCGTGCCTTGTCTAAAAAAAAAAATCAATTTTTGAAGACAAGAAAATAATAACTGAAAAAGCTAGATGGGCCTTTAAGCATTCTGGGCCCCTATACTATAACCTAGAGTAGCCCACTAGGTTATAGTATATGACTGTGCATCCCTGCCCGCCACACCCTATTTTCTTTGCTTGTTCCTTTGAGGATAAAAACTCGTCACCTTTTTGGAAACCGAGCAGGTAAATAGCAGGAAACTGAATATTCATCCACCAAATCCCACGAGGGGCTGTAGCAAAAGAATCCAGTAATCTCATGGGTGTTACATTATACTAGTTACTACCCTGGCGCTGAGCATTAATAACAGCTTCTCTGAATATTGAAATTTCATAACTGCCTCTTACACATCTCTTTAAATCTAACCTGAAATAACCCAAAGTAGCAAAACAGATTTCTTTCTTTTTGACTCACTAGGAACAAAGTACTGATTTGCATACATAATAGAAGTTGAGTGCAATCAAGGGAGAAAAGCTTCTGATAGTGAAACAAAGACATGTTATTTAACACTACAGCTCACTGCTCCTCCTTCGTTTCTTACATTGTCTATTAACACCTTCTCAGCATTCTCGACAACTTAAGTTGTTTTTCAACTGAATTTCAACCATCCCCCTGAAAGCAAAGAGAATCTCTACTCTACATGGGGGAAAATTTTATTGTATTACTTAAATACTAGGGATGCACCGAATCCAGGATTCGGTTCGGGATTCGGCCAGGATTCGGCCTTTTTCAGCAGGATTCGGATTCGGCCGAATCCTTCTGCCTGGCCGAACCGAATCCTAATTTGCATATGCAAATTAGGGGTGGGGAGGGAAATTGCGTGACGTTTTGTCACAAAACAAGGAAGTAAAAATGTTTTCCCCTTCCCACTCCTAATTTACATATGCAAATTAGGGTTCGGATTCGGTTCGGTATTCGGCCGAATCTTTTGTGAAGGATTCGGGGGTTCGGCCGAATCCAAAATAGTGGATTCGGTGCATCCCTATTAAATACAGTGTATTCCAAGATCTGAAGTGGTTTGTGTCTCTTGCTTGAATATGGCCGCAGATTTTAAAGAGAAATATACCCTCTTTTTTTCTGGTGGGTTAATATAGAAAAGGTGCATGAACACTCTCCGAACTTCCACAAAGAAATACAAATGTATATTTTTATTCCTACACAGACATAGCTGATTCCACAGATTAATAGAAAACCACAGTCCGACCAATAGGAGGTTATTTATTAAAGTCTGAATGCAAAAAAACTTAAAAAATTCAAGGTTTTTTTTTTATTGGAATTTTTCAAGATTTATTATACCCCAAGCATGGAAAAATTCAGAATCCGAAAATCCGACATCAAACTGCGAGATCTGATTCCTCTATAGCCAAAAAGAACCTTCCCTGCAGCAGGGAAGCAGAGAATGTCAGCATGAGGCAGATAGTGGGTGGAGTCTTGGCGAGTGAGTGGGTGGAGTCTGGGCTGAGAGTGGGCAGAGTCAGTGAAAGTGGGTGGGAAGATGGGGATTGGAGTGTGCTGGGCTCCTCTGAAGATTTTTTTTATAGAGGGGCCCAGTGCACTCTAGTTATAATACTGGTCAATGGGAGAGGTCCCTATCCTATTTGGAATTTCCTGTGGTCTTCATAAGAATTAGCCAGAAAATCCAAATATTTCGTATTTTTCGGGCCAAAAAAAGCCTGATAAAATCTTTGTGTTTTTTTAATAAAAAATAAGGTACAATCAAGAATTCTAGTTTGGTCAGACTTTTTTAATTAAAATGATCAGAAAAATTTGGATTTTGATAAATAAGGAACATACAGTGTAATGTATCCCCATCCCCGTGGTAATCTGCCTGTGCTGCAGGGATACGTGCTGGATTCTGGAGATTGAAGTCCCTCAGCTTTCCAGAGAATCTATGCATCACCCACTATGAAAGCATAAGAAGTCCCAGAGTACAGCAATTAGCTATGAAACAGGGTAATTTAGGGGCTCCTTTACTCTGTGAGCCTAAGGTGGGTGGGGCACTTATCCCTGCAGCACAGGCAGATTACCATTGTTTCCTTTCTGCTGAATCCTTTTTTTACATGAGGTTGTGTCATAAAAGAGGGTAACGGTTCCCTTAAAGTATGATTTACAGCAGTGTCGGACTGGCCCGGCGGGATACCGGGAAAATACCTGGTGGGCCCCATTCCTAGTGGGCCCACCCCCTCTCCTAGCACCGTTTGTGCATGCGCGCCTAGTGATCTTTGCGCATGTGCAATGCGCCGCCTGGGCAAGTATGCTGAGGGGTGCTTCGCCTCACAGTAGGTAGCAGGGGGCCAGAGGAGGGCTGTGGACAACAGTCCTGGTGCGCCCCTGCCCCCCCAGTCCGACCCTGATTTACAGTAGGTTGTATTAGTACAGTAAAGGTCTATGAACGTGTCAGAGATATTGCAGCCTGTCAGTAAAGAGGCAGCATAATCATAAGATGGCAATTTAAATGCATCTGAATGTATTCCTCTTTTGGACTGAGGATGACTGACAGTAAACTAAATATTTTTAATCATACATGCCGGGGTCTCCTCTAGTGTCCTAGGTGCCTTCCAGCCTGCAATTGTTTCCCTCCAAGTCCTATAACTTGTTAAATCCATTTGTTTTCGATTTTGATGGGTTTTCCAAAACCTGAAACAAAGAATCATAGCCCAGTACTCGATGGAAGGAAACAGTCTTTCTATGATGCATAGTCTTAGGCGTCTTCTTAACCATACTGTATGGTACGGAGGCAAAGGGGACATTTTTGGTCTTATTATTAGATTACATTTAGGGGCCCATTTAATATGATTTGTCATCTGGTTTGAGGAATACAAAAAGGCATTAGTCATCTGTTAGTTGATACAGTCCCGCAATCCGAACACCTGTATTGGCTGAATTATGATCCGATATCGCCCACCTCAATGTGGACATATAGGGGTGAGATCCGCTGATTTGGCAACATTGCAAAACGAGCGGATCTCTACGTGTATTGCCACCTTTAGAGCCAGCGCCGGATTTAAATGATGGGCGCCCCTAGGCCGCGCGGTCCTAGCATCCACCTCACGTCCCCTTCCCAGCGTGCTGGCGAAAAAAACGCAGGCGCAGCTGCTGTAATTGAATGGGGACGCTCACGTCCCCATAAGCGGCTGGGCGGCATGCTGCCCCTATTTTTTTGCCGCCCTAGGCCCGGGCCTATGCGGCCTTGCCGCAAATCCGGGCCTGTTTAGAGCCACACAGCTGGACCACTGCATATAGCAACAGATGAAGCATACTAAAGACAACACCTTAACAATAACAATTTTGAAAACTATTTGCAGACAATACCCACTTTCAGTACTTTGTACAAAATGCTAAATCAAACCCCCCAACACAATCAGAAACTTGGATATATGTTGAAATGGGAGAAGGACCTTAAAACCCAGAACTTATAGCAAATGTGCAAGTCATTGAACCCCTGGGTAATAGTGACCATAAGGTTATATCTTTTAATGTCTGGTGCAAAAAACAAAAATATACTGGGGCAACATAGTAACATAGTAACATACATAGTAAGTAAGGTTGAAAAAAGACACATGTCCATCGAGTTCAACCTTTTTTTTTTTTTTTTTTTTTTTTTTTATTAACTACCTATCTGCCAGTTGATCCAGAGGAAGGCAAAAAACCCATCTGAAGCCTCTCCAATTTGCCTTGGAGGGGGAAAAATTCCTTCCTGACTCCAAAATGGCAATCGGACTAGTCCCTGGATCAACTTGGACTATGAGCTATTTCCCATAACCCTGTATTCCCTCACTTGCTAAAAAGCCATCCAACCCCTTCTTAAAGAATTCCACATCTTCACAGCTCTCACTGTAAAAAACCCCTTCCGAATATTTAGGCGGAACTTCTTTTCTTCTAATCGGAATGGGTGACCTTGTGTCAGCTGGAAAGACCTACTGGTAAATAAAGCATTAGAGAGATTATTATATGATCCCCTTATATATTTATACATAGTCGGGTACAGAGGGTGGTTGTTAATGGGACATTCTCTACTTGGAGTATGGTTCTTAGTGGGGTCCCTCAGGGCTCGGTATTGGGTCCACTTTTATTTAACTTGTTCATTAATGATTTAGGGGAGGGTGTTGTAAATAATGTATCAGTGTCTGCAGATGACACAAAACTATCCAGCCCAATTAATTCCATCCAGGATGTGGCACTTGCAACAGGATCTTGACAAACTGGCAATCTGGGCAGCTAAGTGGCAAATGAGATTCAATGTTGATAAATGTAAAGTCATGCACCTGGGATGTAACAATATCCACTTATACCCTTAATGGGACTGCACTAGGCAAATCCATTATGGAAAAGGACCTTGGAGTCCTTGTAGATGATAAACTTGGCTGTAGCAAGCAATGCCAGTCGGCAGCATCAAGGGCAAATAAGGTCTTGTTGTATTAAAAGATGCATAGAGTCAAGGGAGGAGGGGGTCATTCTTCCACTGTATAGAGCACTTGTAAGGCCCCATCTAGAATATGCCGTACAGTTTTGGTCTCCATCACTCAAACAGGACATTATTGTATTAGAGAGGGTACAGAGAAGGGCAACTAAGCTGATAAAAGATATTGAAAATCTTAGCTATGAGGAAAGACTGGCCAAATTGGGGATGTTCACGCTGGAGAAGAGGCGCTTAAGGGGTGATATGATAACTATGTATAAATATATAAGGGGATCATATAATAATCTCTCTAATTATTTATTTACCAGTAGGTCTTTCCAGCTGACACAAGGTCACCCATTCCGATTAGAAGAAAAGAGGTTCCGTCTAAATATTGGGAAGGGGTTTGTTATAGTGAGAGCTGTGAAGATGTGGAATTGTCTCCCTGAATCAGTGGTACAGGCTGATACATTAGATAGGTATAAGAAGGGGTTGGATGGCTTTTTAGCAAGTGAGGGAATACAGGGTTATGGGAAATAGCTCATAGTCCAAGTTGATCCAGGGACTGGTCCGATTGCCATTTTGGAGTCAGGAAGGAATTTTTCCCCCTCTGAGGCAAATTGGAGAGGCTTCCGATTGTTTTTTTTTTTTTTTGCCTTCCTCTGGATCAACTGGCAGATTTAAAAGAAAAAAAAAAGAAAAAAAAAAAAGAGTTTGAACTCGATGTACATGTGTCTTTTTTCAGCCTTACTTACTATGTTACTATGTAAAACCCAACAATGGGTCCAACGCAACTGTAAATAATGGGAGCACTTGTGTCACCATTAGTGATGGGCGAATCTGTGCCATTTCCTTTGCCGAAAAATTTTAAACGCAGAAAAATCCGTGAAATGCATTAAAGTCAATGGGCGTCAAAATAATTTTGACACGCGTCAATTTTTTATATGCGCGACTATTTTGTCCAAATGCATTGAAGTCAATGGGCGTTCGAATAATTCGCGTCAATTTTATGCGTTCAACTGCGCGACAATTTTGTTTTTGTCCTGGAGGACTTTTCACCAGCGAATCTTTGCCACAGTTTCGCAAATTTATTCGCTGGCGGCGAAACGCGAATTTGTGACTGGCAAATTTATTTGTCCATCACTAGTCACCACAAGAGAAACATTTATTAAGCTATTCCACAGGATCTATATGAATTTTGGGACGCAGTTACAAACCTTTTCCTAGGGGTTTTCCACACTAAATTTCCCAAAGACCCTTTAGTAATGCTGCTGGGCAAAAAACCCCTGAAAATATACATAACTTGGCCCACAGTTTGAGCCAGCACACATTAATGGGAGTGAGGCTCATAGTAGAAGGCAACTGGAAAAAAACAGGACTTCCTTTGGGCTCCTTAAAGGCAAAAATAATCAGTGTAGCTACCAACAGAAAGCATACATATTTACTGAAGAACAATATGGCAGTTTACGATAAAAATGTGGCTCCCTTGGCAAGCCCACGAAAATGTTCCCCAGCTCTATTTGGTCTACGCTCGTGACCAAGGCAACACATCCATGAGACAGATAATAACCGAACAATCTAGGCTCATTATGTAAGCAGTAATCAAATTCCCCACAGCCACATTGTTACTGTTATTTTATATATAGGGTAATCTTTTATTTTTTTCCCTTTTCTTTCCTTTTCAATTTATTTCTTTTCTTCTACTTTTATGTTATTATTGATGATTCTTTTTTTTTTTTTTTTGGAGCAGGGTACTGCAACAAGTAGACAAAGCCATGCTATTTGTAATGAAAATCAATAAAACATGTCAGTTTGAAAGCATAAAATATGAAAAAAGTTAGACTTTTTTTTCTTTAGATTTTATGATTTTTCACTAGAAAAAAACCCATAAAAATGATTGGGAAAAAATTTGCAATTGTGATAAAGAACACAATAATGTTTTTTTTTTTTTAAAGTTGTAGATTTTTACAAAGAGACTTATATTGGTAACTTTAAAAAGAATTGTAAAATTCCAGCTAATTTCACCAATTTCTTTTTAATATTTCGACACATAGCAGGATATGAGTATAAATGGAGCATTTAATATCTCCTTAGAATTCTGTGACCTACTAATAATTTGATTAATAACAATAAGTTGACAAAACACTGCCTAGTTTTGCGGTTAGTCTTGCATGTTGCTTCATTAGTCAATTTCACTTCATTTGAAGCAATTACAGATAATCCTCTGTCTCATTTCATGGTATTTACCAGCCGCGTTCTTCATCAGTCACTCAGTTCTAAAGATTAGTATTTAATCTTCCCCTGAGCATGTGTGAATTAGCAAGGTCATAATAACAAAAACTTTCATACCAACAATTAAGATATAATTGGTATCACGGAGATCTGGTGGGATGAAACATGTGGCTGGGCTGTGAATTTAGTTGGCTACCGGGTCGACTGCCAGGTTCCACCACTTCACTGCACATGTGCACGCTTTGTATTTGCCGTGACCTGCCCGGAAAAGGGAGAAAGAAAGATTAGTGTAGAGAGCAGGTCTGGTGGGCCCTCAAGAGCCAGGGGCCCAACAAGTTTTACTGGGATAATGGGGTTGCAAAGTCAAAAAAAAAGCTAGCAGGTTTGTAAGTATGCTGAATGACAATTTTTTTTTAAAAATTTCAGCTCATTAAAGAACCTACTAGGAATAATTCTCTTTTGGACTTTGTAATAACTAATTTACTGAACCCATCTCTAGCATTTGCATGGGTGAGGCGATCATGTTGCAGAGACAGCTTTATAAGAAACAAACTAAAACACTACATTTTAGACGTGCAAACTTTGTCAGGGTAAAGACAGCTCTGCAATATAATAACTTAGAAAGGCTTTTCTCTGGGTTGTAAAAGGAAGAAAAATGTCATGTCTTTAAAATGATGCTTAATAAATATGTTACTATATTTGCCTATTTCCATTGCAAAGTAAACCTTTATGGTTTGATAGAAGTGTTTGCGTTGAGGTTGGTAAGAATCTGTCTACACAATTGAGGAACCAGCAACCTTGTTAATAGGCACAGTTATATTAATACGAGTATTGATAGATAGGTCACTATGGAGGAAATTCAAAAGAGACTAAACATGTAAAAGTGAACAAAGGTCCAGGACCAGATGATATTTACCACAGGGTACTAAATAAACTTGACTCTGTGATTGCCACACCTCCTTACTTAATCTTTCAGGATTCATTGAGGTCTGGCATGGTGTAGATACACTGGTGAGTTGCTAATGTTGTGTTGCTATTCAAAATGGGATCCCATTCTCAGTAGAGATGGCGCGAACTGTTCGCCGGCGAACTTGTTCGCGCGAACATCAGGTGTTCGCGCTCGCCGGAAGTTCGCGAACGTCGCGCGACGTTCGCCATTTTGGGTTCGCCATTGTTGGCGCTTTTTTTTGCCCTCTCACCCCAGACCAGCAGGTACATGGCAGCCAATCAGGAAGCTCTCCCCTGGACCACTCCCCTTCCCTATAAAAACCGAAGCCCTGCAGCGTTTTTTTCACTCTGCCTGTGTGTGCTGAAGAGATAGTGTAGGGAGAGAGCTGCTGCCTGTTAGTGATTTCAGGGACAGTTGAAAGTTTGCTGGCTAGTAATCGTTTTGATACTGCTCTGTTATTGGAGGGACAGAAGTCTGCAGGGGTTTGAGGGACATTTAAGCTTAGGTAGCTTTGCTGGCTAGTAATCTACCTTCTACTGCAGTGCTCTGTATGTAGCTGCAGTGGGCAGCTGTCCTGCTTCTGATCTCATCTGCTGACTGCTGCAATAACAGTAGTCCTTGTAAGGACTGCTTTTATTTATTTTTTTGTTGTTTTACTACTACTACTACAACTACTACTACTACTACTATAAGAGCCCAGTGCTATTAGTCTAGCAGTGTTGGGGAGTGGGACTGGTGTGCTAATCTGCTGCTCCTAGTAGTTCAGCAGCACCAACTGTAATTTTTTTTTTTTAATATTCATTTTTTTTTTATTTTACTTTTTTTTATTTTACTACCGCTGTAGTAGTGTATAAGTTGACCTTTTAGGCATTATTTGCCCTGTAGGCATTTTTTGCCCAGTGTGTTATTCAACCAACAGCCATCTAGCTGTGTGACCTTGTTCACATTCTGTCTAAATATCCATAATATTACCGTCTCCAGAAAAAACACCGGAGTGACTTTTTTCAAGCAGCCATAATAAATTTTACGTAATCCGTATCCATCGCTGTAGTAGTGTATACGTTGATCTTGTGGGCATTATTTGCACAGTGTTTTCTTCAAACCGCCATCTAGCTGTGTGAGCTTGTTCACATTTTGTCTAAATATTGATAATATTATCGTCTCTAGAAAAACCACTTGAGTTACTTTTTTTCAAGCAGCATTCTTATATTTTACGTAATCCGTATCCACCGCTGTGTATACGTTGACCTTGTAGGCATTATTTGCACAGTGTTTTCTTCAAACCGCCATCTAGCTGTGTGAGCTTGTTCACATTTTGTCTAAATATTGATAATATTATCGTCTCTAGAAAAACCACTTGAGTTACTTTTTTTCAAGCAGCATTCTTATATTTTACGTAATCCGTATCCACCGCTGTGTATACGTTGACCTTGTAGGCATTATTTGCACAGTGTTTTCTTCAAACCGCCATCTAGCTGTGTGAGCTTGTTCACATTTTGTCTAAATATTGATAATATTATCGTCTCTAGAAAAACCACTTGAGTTACTTTTTTTCAAGCAGCATTCTTATATTTTACGTAATCCGTATCCACCGCTGTGTATACGTTGACCTTGTAGGCATTATTTGCACAGTGTTTTCTTCAAACCGCCATCTAGCTGTGTGAGCTTGTTCACATTTTGTCTAAATATTGATAATATTATCGTCTCTAGAAAAACCACTTGAGTTACTTTTTTTCAAGCAGCATTCTTATATTTTACGTAATCCGTATCCACCGCTGTGTATACGTTGACCTTGTAGGCATTATTTGCACAGTGTTTTCTTCAAACCGCCATCTAGCTGTGTGTATTATCGTTTCCAGAAAAACCAACTGAGTTTTTGTTGTTGTTGTTTTTTTAAAAATAATGCCAGGCAAAGGCAGGCCGCCATGCAGAGGCCGTGCTAGGGGCCGTGCTGCTATGCAATCCTGTGGCCCTAGCAAATTGGCCAGTTTTAAAAAGCCAATGACCCTGAACTCCCAAAATGCTGAAGAGGTAGTTGACTGGCTTACACAGCACACCCCATCCTCTACCGTTTCTAACTTTACCACAACATCCTCCTCATCCTCCACTGCTATGGCCACCCCACGTAACACTTCCTCCACCACCGGTGCCCCTTCTTCACTGGAGTCAGAGGAGTTATTTTCCCATGAGTTTCTTGAACTGAGTAATGCGCAACCATTATTGGCAGAAGAAGATGAAGGAGATGAGGACGTTACAACAGATTTAATTCTGGCAGAGAACACGACAGAGATGGACATAATGATGAGTGATGAGGAGGAGGTCCCCGCTGCTGCTTCCTTCTGTGATGTGTCAGAAGAAATTGATGCATCTGAGGAGAATGATGATGAGGAGATTGATGTTTTGTGGGTGCCTAGTAGAAGAGAGCAAGAGGAGGGTAGTTCAGATGGAGAGACGGAGAGTCAGAGAGGCAGTAGGAGAATAAGACTTAGAAGAAGCAGGGAGGACAGCCCGCAGGGATCAGTAGGGCAACAACATGTATCGGCACCTGTGTTCAGCCAGCCAACGCACCCGCCATTGCCGCCAATGCCGCCAACTTCTACTGTTACCGCCAGATCGCACACTTCCAAAAAGTCAGCAGTGTGGGATTTTTTTAATGTGTGTGCCTCTGACAAAAGCATTGTAATTTGCAATGAGTGCAGTCAGAAACTGAGCCTTGGTAAGCCCAACAGCCACATAGGTACAACTTCTATGCGAAGGCACATGAGCGGCAAGCACAAAGCACTTTGGGAGCAACACCTCAAAGGCAACAGGCAAACTAAAAGCCACACTCCTTCTGGTCCAGCATCTTACTGCTCTACCTCTGCTCTCCTTGACCCATCTGAACCACCCTCCACTCCGCCTTCCACCTTGACCACCTGTTCCCATTCCCAGTCATCTGCCACCAGCCAAGTTTCTGTGAAGGCCATGTTTGAGCGTAAGAAGCCAATGTCTGACTGTCACCCCCTTGCCCGGCGTCTGACAGCTGGCTTGTCTGCACTCTTAGCCCGCCAGCTTTTACCATACCAGCTGGTGGACTCTGAGGCCTTCCGCAAATTTGTAGCAATTGGGACACCGCAGTGGAAGGTACCCAGCCGCAATTTTTTTTCTAAAAAGGGAATACCACACCTGTACCAACATGTGCAGAGCCAAGTTACCGCATCTCTGTCACTTAGTGTTGGGCCAAAGGTCCATATGACTACTGACGCATGGTCCTCCAAGCATGGTCAGGGCAGGTATGTCACCTACACTGCCCACTGGGTGAACTTGGTAATGGCTGGGAATGGGAAGCAGGGAATGGGTAGCTCAACAACAACAACAACAGTGGAGTTGGTGTCACCGCCACGGATTGCACGCGGTTCTGCCACCACCTCTACTCCTCCATCGCTCTCTACCTCGTCTTCTTCCTCTTCTTCTTCTTACTCTGCTGCTGGGTCCTCCTTCTCCTCCTCCACACCTGTGCACCCCCAGCTCCCCCTAGGCTATTCGACGTGCCAGGTACGCCGTTGTCACGCTGTCTTGGGGATGACGTGCCTGGAAAGCAAAAACCATACCGGATCTGTACTCCTGTCATCTCTGCAGTCACAGGCCGATCGGTGGCTGACCCCACACCAACTGCAGATCGGAAAAGTGGTGTGTGACAATGGAAGCAATCTGTTGGCAGCGTTGAGACTGGGAAATTTAACACATGTGCCCTGCATGGCACATGTGTTAAATTTAATAGTCCAACGTTTTGTCTCCAAGTACCCAGGATTCCAGGACGTTCTCACCCAGTCCAGAAAGGTGTCGGCCCATTTCAGACGTTCCTACACAGCCATGGCGCGCCTTGCTGACATTCAGCAGCGCTACAACATGCCAGTCAGGCGTTTGATTTCTGACAGCCAGACTCGCTGGAATTCAACGCTCTTTATGTTGGAACGTCTGCTGCAACAACAAAGGGCCGTCAACGAGTACCTTTTTGAACTGGGTGGTAGGACTGGATCTGCAGAGCTGGGGATTTTTTTCCCCTGGGTGCTTATGCGCGATGCCTGCAGGCTCATGCGACCTTTTGAAGAGGTGACAAATATGGTCAGTCGCACCGAAGGCACCATCAGCGACCTAATACCCTTCGCTTTCTTCCTGGAGCGTGCCGTGCGACGAGTGACAGATGAGGCTGTAGACCAGCGTGACGAGGAGCTGGAAGCGCACGATTTATGGTCGGAATCACCAGAACGAACCCAGGCACCTGCTGCAACGCAGGGAGAGGTGCCAGAAGTGGAGTCAGAGGAGGAAGGTGGCTTTGTGGAGGAGGAGGAGGAGGACCAACAGGAGCAGGCTTCCCAGGGGGCTAGTGGTGACCTTTTGGGGACCCCTGGTCTTGTACGTGGCTGGGGGGAGGAGACCGTGGATGATGCAGTCCTTGATAATGAGGAAGCGGAGATGGATAGCTCTGCATCCAACCTTGTGAGAATGGGGTCTTTCATGCTGTCATGCCTGTTGAAGGACCCCCGTATCAAGAGGCTTAAGGAGAAGGACCTGTACTGGGTCGCAACGCTACTAGACCCTCGGTACAAGCATAAAGTGGCAGAAATGTTACCAACATACCACAAGTCCGAAAAGATGCGGCATTTACAAACCAGCCTGCAAAACATGTTGTACAATGCTTTTAAGGGTGATGTCACTTCAGGAACTCATCAACATTCCAGGGGCAGAGGTGCCAGTAATCCTGCCACGAGCACACCTGCAAGGACAAAGCCCTTTGGCCGGTCTGTAACATCAGACATGCAAATGTTTTTCTGTCCAAGGCAGCGCCACAACCCTTCTGGATCCACCCTCAAAGAACGCCTCGACCGGCAGGTAGCGGACTACCTGGCATTAACTGCAGATATCGACACTCTGAGGAGCGATGAACCCCTGGACTACTGGGTGCGCAGGCTTGATCTGTGGCCAGAGCTGTCACAATTTGCCATGAACCTCTTGTCTTGCCCAGCCTCAAGTGTGCTCTCAGAAAGGACCTTCAGTGCAGCAGGAGGGATTGTAACTGAGAAGAGAACTCGCCTAGGTCACAAAAGTGTCGATTACCTGACCTTTATTAAAATGAATGAGGGGTGGATCTCGGAGGGTTACTGCACGCCGGAAGACTTGTTCTGACTTCTATGCAGCTGTCCTTCTCTTCAAGCCTCATGACTCCACACACAGCTGTCCTTTAGCGTCCTCCTCCCTCCGCCACCGTTACAAACTAGGGTGCAAACCCTACTGGTTTAATTTTTTCTGGCCTCTGTGCTTCAGTGGCTGCAACCAAAAAAACTGGGCAAACAATGTCTACAAGGTCAACGTATGGCGAAAAATGACTATTTTCAGCATTTATATGGCATATTTTTTCTGGCAACTGTGCTTCAGTGGCTGCGTCCAAAAAAATGCATATTTTCTGCATTTATATGGCATAATTTTTCTGGCCTCTGTGCTTCAGTGGCTGCAACCAAAAAAATGCATATTTTCTGCATTTATATGGCATAATTTTTCTGGCCTCTGTGCTTCAGTGGCTGCAACCAAAAAAATGCATATTTTCTGCATTTATATGGCATAATTTTTCTGGCCTCTGTGCTTCAGTGGCTGCAACCAAAAAAATGCATATTTTGTCCATTTATATGGCATAATTTTTCTAGCCTCTGTGCTTCAGTGGCTGCAACCAAAAAAATGCATATTTTCTCCATTTATATGGCATAATTTTTCTAGCCTCTGTGCTTCAGTGGCTGCAACCAAAAAAATGCATATTTTCTCCATTTATATGGCATAATTTTTCTGGCCTCTGTGCTTCAGTGGCTGCAACCAAAAAAATTTATATTTTCAGCATTTATATGGCATAATTTTTCTGTCAACTGTGCTTCAGTGGCTGCGACCAAAAAAATGCATATTTTCTGCATTTATATGGCATAATTTTTCTGGCCTCTGTGCTTCAGTGGCTGCAACCAAAAAAATTTATATTTTCAGCATTTATATGGCATAATTTTTCTGGCAACTGTGCTTCAGTGGCTGCGACCAAAAAAATGACTATTTTCAGCATTTATATGGCATATTTTTTCTGGCCTCTGTGCTTCAGTGGCTGCGGCCAAAAAAACTGGGCAAACAATGCCTACAAGGTCAACGACGTTGACCTTGTAGGCATTGTTTGCCCAGTTTTTTTGGCCGCAGCCAATGAAGCACAGAGGCCAGAAAAAATATGCCACATAAATGCTGAAAATAGTCATTTTTTGCCATACGTTGACTCAACGTATATGGCAAAAAATGACTATTTTCAGCATTTATATGGCATATTTTTTCTGGCAACTGTGCTTCAGTGGCTGCAACCAAAAAAACTGGGCAAACAATGTCTACAAGGTCAACGTATGGCGAAAAATTACTATTTTCAGCATTTATATGGCATATTTTTTCTGGCAACTGTGCTTCAGTGGCTGCGTCCAAAAAAACTGGGCAAACAACGTCTACAAGGTCAACGTATGGCGAAAAATTACTATTTTCAGCATTTATATGGCATATTTTTTCTGGCAACTGTGCTTCAGTGGCTGCGTCCAAAAAAACTGGGCAAACAATGCCTACAAGGTCAATGTATGGCAGTTGTTTAAAGAGAACAGTAGATTACTAGCTAGCAAAGCTACCTAAGCTAAAATGTCCCTCAAATCCCTGCAGACTTCTGTCCCTCCAATACAGAGCAGTATCAAGCAGATTACTAGCCAGCAAACTTACTATCATCTGTCCCTGAAATCACTAACAGCTCTCCCCCTACACTATCTCTTCCAAGCACACACAGGCAGATTTTTCAGATAAATTTTTGCCCTTGATCCCCCTCTGGCATGCCACTGTCCAGGTCGTTGCACCCTTTAAACAACTTTAAAATCATTTTTCTGGCCAGAAATGTCTTTTTTAGATGTTAAAGTTCGCCTTCCCATTGAAGTCTATGGGGTTCGCGAACCGTTCGCGAACCGCTCGCATTTTTGCGCAAGTTCGCGAATATGTTCGCGAACTTTTTTTCCGACGTTCGCTACATCCCTAATTCTCAGCCTGAAAACTACAGACATCTGACATCACTGGTAGGAAAGCTTTTGGAAGGGATAATAAGTGATACAATAGTTGACTACATTGAAAATCAAAATATTATGTGTTTGTGCCAGCATGGTTTTATAATTAACATATATTGGTAAACTAATTGAATTGCCTTTAATGAAGAATTCACAGCGAATTTCTACATTTCACGATGAAACTCCTGTAAAAATTTGCCAGCATTAAAAAATTTTGGCCAGAAAAGTCAAAACCAGTGCTCACCAACTCTATTCAGATGCCTAATGACTTTAACACTGTTAGCGTTTTGCAAATTTTTCAACGTTTCGTGAATTTCATGGGAAATTCACAAATTTTTGAGTAAGCGAAACGGGAGAAAATTCACTCATCACTATTGGTGGACTCACCACAGGGTCCTAACCCCACTATTTCTCCAAGTTGGAGCGGAAGCTGCTCACTATTATGACAAACTTACTAGCACTATATTTCTAACCTTTGCCAAACTGAAGACCTGGGCCTCACAGAGAGGTGAGGTTCCAAGAAAGACCCTTAGCACATGGGGCTTGTTTATACCTTCACATGCTGCAAACTAGTGGGCAAACCATGAAACAATATGGACCAGGGAAAAGGGACATAGCTGCCTGGGTTAATTAAAATACCACTTAGGTAGCACGTGCTCTTAAACAGAAATTGAACACCTCCTTTATTTCGGCTATAAAAACTGGAACTGACAAGGTGGTGTATAGAACGCAAGAAATTGCCACTGTATTACAAGAATATTATTCCGATTTGTACAATATTCAGAATCCTCTACAGCGTACTGATAAACAATTTGTAACCAAATTGAAGGACTATATTCAGCAAACTGCACTCCCTTGTCTTAAGCAGGATGATATTGCTGCCTTGGAGGATCCGATTACTATGACAGAACTATTACACTCTCTGAAACTTGTCAAACCAGGGAAAGCACCAGGCCCGGATGGGCTTTCTGCTCTCTTTTACAAAACGGTACAGGATGATATTTCAGATTTTTTACTCTCTGCTTTTAATAACTTTGATTCTACTCTTAGAACCCCCATGACTATGCTAGATGCTCATATCTCTCTGATTCATAAACCTGGGAAGGACCCCTTGGCCTGTTCGAGTTACCGGCCTATATCACTTTTAAATGTCGATATTAAGCGCTATGCTAAGATACTTGCAGAACGACTTCAGATTCACCTTCCCTATCTTATTCATTCAGATCAGGTTGGTTTTGTTCCGGGCCGAGAAGCTAAGGACAATACTTTAAAAGTTATTACAATTATGGATATTGCGCAGCGTCAGGGGATTCCTATATTGGCTCTGTCTACTGATGCTGAGAAAGCATTTGACAGAGTCAATTGGACCTTCCTGCAAGAAACTTTATCACAAATTGGATTAGGGCCCAAAGCCACACAACGAATTATGGCACTTTATTCGACTCCCCAAGCTAGGATCAAGGTAAATGGGACCTTTTCGGAACCAGTGCACATACACAATGGGACGCGACAGGGATGTCCTCTGTCCCCGTTATTGTATGCTTTAGATATGGAGCATTTGGCTGTAGCAATCAGAAATAATCCAAACATTACCGGAATTGCTATAAAAGGGAAGGCTTATAAATTGGCTTTGTATGCAGATGACCTGTTGACCTTTATATCCAATCCGATTATATCTCTTCCGGTTTTGTTGTCAGAATTTAAAACGTATGGGGATTTTAGCAACTTCAAAATTAATATGGATAAATCTGAGGCACTGAATGTTTCTTTACCAGCCACTGTGCAACGTGTGCTGCAGTCCAACTATCCATTCCGGTGGAGGGCGACCTCGATAAAATATCTGGGTGTCAATATTTCAGCGGATCTAGATAAGCTTTACCAACTTAACCATGAACCCTTGCTTGCCCAAATCAAAAAGGATCTTGTAAAGTGGAGCCCCCTTCACATTTCCTGGTTTGGACGTATAAATACAATAAAAATGAATATTCTGCCAAGAATTCTTTACTGTTTCCAAACCATACCCATTAGACCTCCTAAATGTTTCTTTGATAGATTACAATCTGCGTTTATTGATTTTGTATGGGAGGGTAAGAAATCCAGGATAAGTAAAAATATTTTAGAGCGACATAAATCACGTGGAGGTTTAAGTCTTCCCTGTCTGAGAAAATACTTAAGGGCAACTGTGCTTAATAGGATATTGGAGTGGTTCCACCACCATGGGACTAAACAATGGATTCAGATCGAACAATCATTATTGGACAGACCGTTACAGGCCTTATGGTGGTTAAGCCCTCTATTGCGGCCTGATGCTCCAACGCTTCCCATGATCTGCAGGGATACTCTCCTGCAAGCTGATCACTTTCTTAAGGTGTCACCATCTCTTATTACACGTAATGGTCCTCTTTCCCCAATAATAGGCAATCCTGATTTCCCTCCAGGTATGTCCCGAGGCTTCTTTTTGGGGAGGAGATATAATGAGAGTCTTTACTGTTCTCAAGTTTTACAGAACCAGCAGCTTGTATCCTTGCCAACCTTGTGCCCTCTGGAGGCTGACACTTTCCTCTTGCGACTAAAATATACACAGCTCCAACACTGGTTAAAGAAGCTGATGAGTACATGGCCCCACAATGTGTCTCTTTCTACCTTTGAAGTATTGTGTTCTCAAGATTTACCAGTGCAACATGCAATATCTGTGTTGTACAACTTGTCTGACCCTGGCTTAGATAATGTACTACCTAAATACACTGCTAAGTGGGAAAATGAGTTGCAAACACTGTTTACAAGGCAACAGTGGGAAAATAGTTTTTTATTGACACACAAATTCTCCATTGCGTGCAAAATCCAAGAAACCAATTATAAAATTTTATCTAGGTGGTATAAATGTCCAGATATTTTACATGCAATTTACCCTAACGTTTCTAATCTCTGTTGGAGATGCAATAGGGAGATTGGATCTCCTACACATATTTGGTGGTCTTGCACTGGCCTACAGCCATTTTGGGCCTCTGTTTTTCGGATAATGGGTAAATTGACTGGATTAGAATGGCGGCCAACACCGGCTGTGGGTTTGCTGTCAATACTCCCAGGCTCTGCTACAAAATACAAACGATCGCTAATTGGTTTTTGCTTGGGAGCAGCTAGATCTGTTATCCCCCGCCACTGGAAATCCGTTGTTCCCCCAACCATTGCTGAATGGATCTGTGAAATGGGTAATATCATGCGGATGGAGGAACTACTCAGCTATCTCCAGATGAAACAAGAGGCTTTTGTAGGCACTTGGTCTCCTTGGGTGCTTTACAGTACTTAGCACAAAATTAATGACAATAGCCACACATGGACTAGGAGCTTACTAGAATTTTCTAGACTGTTACACATTGGGTCTATTTTGCTGTTTTATATGTTGATCGTACCTTGTTGATGAATGGGCGAGTGACCAAGTGACTTTCTTCTCCGTCTCTTTCATCCTTTCCTTTCTCCCCTCTCTTTTTCTCTTGTTTATTATGTGATTTTTTTTTTTTAATTTGATTGATGGCATTTTACAGTAGCTTATTTGTACTAATGGACATATGTTCTCATTGGAATTTACTCCCGATCTGCTGAAACTGATATCTGTATGGTTTCCTCATGTGTTATCATTTTGCATCTCCCTGTACTTATATGCTCTGTACTCATTTTTTTGCTTTCTTGAAAATAAAGAATATATAAAAAAAAATACCACTTAGGTGTCTAAATACAAAGTTGGACTGATTAAGTTGCTACACCTAAAACTCAGGGTCCCTACAGTAATATTAAGGAATATTGTCCTTGAACATAATAGTTGTACTTGGATAGAGAACTGGCTGAAGGATAGCAAGGGTCTGTCCTAGCTTTTTTTATTTTTTTATTAATGATCTGGAGGTGGGCATTGAAAGTACTGTCTCGTTTTTTGCTGATGATACCAAATTTTGCAGAACTTTAGGTTCCATGCAGGATGGTCAAATGACCATTAAACCAACTGGTAAATGCACAGTACATGTCCAGAGCTATAGTTAAAAGAAGACTTCCCTGGCAATGCATGAGGGCAACAAACCCCCATCTTGGGGATGTAAAATACTCAGGGATGCCCAATTTTCAACAATGTTGCTGAACTACTGCACCCAATACCCTGACAGTCTTTGGCTACCAGTAGGATTCTGGGAGTTGTGTCCAACAACTTAAAGGCTGTGGGCTGGAATTTCAGATCTTCATAATGAGAGTATCTTACAATTTTTAGGTGGTAGTTATAGTAAGTTCTCTCCTCTCTCCCTTTTTTAGGTGTGTCTCCCACTTCGTGAAGCCAGCCATTAGTGAAGTTGCTTATTATTTCAGTAAGTAGAAGTTGTTTTTCCAGTTCTCCAGACTTTCATGAATTTCTTGCTTTGTTCTGCGTATAAGGGTGTCGATATGAACATTTCGTTGTAGGTTAGATTCATGTCTATGAGTGTTAACCAGATCTGTTGAAATTGGGATGTTCATGGATTTCCATATGCTTCTCTTTTATTTGTGTGTAATGCTCTTGTGGGAGAAGTAAGAAGTTTGGAAAAGCTTTTAATCTCTCCTATATAAAAAATTAAAACTCAGAAATTTGGTTCTATTGCTTTCTGAATGTCAGGGGAATGTTATCTCTCCTTCTGCACAAAGAAAAAATGCTCATGCCTTGTAATGTGTAATAACGGAACGCCTAATGTAAAATCATTTGCTTGTGGCATTTAATAAAATATGCAAATGCATTAAATTGTTTGAAATTGTCAAATGAAAAAAAAAAAGGCAGTCATGTTCAGAATTTCCATTAATTTGCTTCCTCCAAACCATTTCCCTTTTAATTAAGTTACGCAATATATTGTGTCTTCTTCTTTGCTGCATCGTTAAGACCTGTTTAGTATTTTGCTGTTTTCATGCTGAATCAAATAGCTCTTCTAATGAGGTCAAATATTCAATTATCATTTATTTTACTTATTTATCTTTTCTTTCTGTTTCCTTTTGTCATTTTTTTTTTGGTTACTAAATCACCAGGAAGCTTTACAAAAGAAAAAATTCTTAAATGTTAACTAGGATTTACATATGAAGAATTATTCCTAGGGGTAATCCAAGTAATTGGGCTACAAGGTACTTTAGAAAGCAGATCATGGATGCTTCAGCTTACTCTTACTTCTTTGAATAAGGACATTACCAGGACATAGACCATTATATTATCAAAAAGTATATGCTGTATAGGAATCGAACCTGAAGAAAGGTGGCCATGCTCAAAATGCCTTCCAATAACTCCATGCACATTTTATTAGGAACTATTGATGCTATTAATATATTTTAGAGATAAAGAAATCAGTAACCCATTGGTAGGCACCAGCCAGTGCTTCCCTTACTGACATGGGACAGGCGGTAAGTGCAGGGCCTCATTGCGGCTTGTGTCCACCATTACTCCCTAACTTGGATGTCTGAATGATGCACAAGTTAGGGGATGGGTAGGTGGTGAAGGGTTAGAAAGGGTGGGGTGCACATGTAAGAAAATGAAGAAAATAAGCAGTGTTCAAAGCCCACATTGAAAGAGTTGGGGTACCACACCAAGGGGCCCATTTACTTAGCTTGAGTGAAGGTATAGAAGAAAAAAAAATCCAATTTTTGAATGTTTTTTTTGGCTACTTCGACCATTGAATGGGCTACTTCGACTACGACTTCAAATCAAACTATTTGAACTAAAACCATTCAATAGTCAAAGTACTGTCTCTTTAAGAAAAACTTTGACTCCCTAGTTCACTACCTAAAAGCTACCAAAGTCAATGTTAGCCTGTGGGGATGGTTCGCATAGGCTTCCTAAGTATTTTTTGGTCTAAGAAAAATCGATCGATGGATTAAAATCCTTAAAATCGATATTCGAAGCCGAAGGATTTAACTTCGACAGTTGAATATCGAAGGTTAATTAACCCTCGATATTCGACCTTAAGTAAATTTGCCCCCAAGTATACTCAAAATGTAACTACAAACTAGAAATGGAGATAAAATCTCACTGTCTATAGATGCATGCTATCAACTGAAAAATTAAATATGTAGTGAGAAGTGATGAGAGGATTTTTTCAATACACATGGATTCGCTGTGAAATTTCGCATTTCATCAGCAGCAGATTTTTTCACGAAACTGTGGCAAAAAGTCTCCGGAAAAAACACCCATTCACTTCAATGCATTTGGAGTGAGAAAAGACGAGATAAAACGGCCTTTGACTTTAATGCAATTGGATTGAGAAAAAAAGTCACCCACATATTTTGCTACAAAAAACGTCAAAAAAAATTCGCCCATAGACTTTAATGTGATTCGCAAATTTTTCCCCATTTTATAAACTTTTCAGCAAAACTAAACAGGGCAGATTCACTCATCACTAGTAATAAGATCTCCCAAAAAATCATAGCAAAAATAAATTAAAAGTACGAAATAATTTATAAGAACATAAAAGGGCCCATTTATTAAGCTCGAGTGAAGGAATAGAGGAAAAAAACTTTTGAATGTTTTTTTTGGCTACTTTGACCATCGAATGGGCTACTTCGACTTTCGACTACAACTTTGAATCGAACGATTTGAACTAAAAATCATTCAATAGCCGAAGTACTGTCTCTTTAAAAAAAACTTCAACCCCCTAGTTCGCCACCTAAAAGCTATCGAAGTCAATGTTAGCCTATGGGGAAGGTCCCCATAGGCTTACCGTATATACTCGAGTATAAGCCGAGGTACCTAATTTTACCTACGAAAACTGGGAAAACTTATTGACTCTAGTATAAGCCTAGACACAACTACAGCCCTGTCTCCCAGCAGCGCACATTCTGCCAAAGCGCACATTCTGCCAAAGCGACCCCCCCAGCGATCAACCAAACTTCTTTGCAAAGTTGATGGTGACAGAGAATTGCCAAACAGATTACTGTGTGCATTGTCCCACTGTCCCACTACCATGTGCAGAGGGTGCTGTTTGATATTGCCATCACTGTTAATCTTTCGTATAACCAACAGAGGGCGCTGTGTGATATTGCAGTCACTGTTATTCTTTAATATAACCAACAGAGAGCGCTGTATGATATTGCAGTTACTGTTAATCTTTCATATAACCAACAGAGGGCGCTGTGATATTGCAGTCACTGTTATTCTTTCATACAACCAACAGATGGCGCTGTGTGATATTGCAGTCACTGTTATTCTTTCATACAACCAACAGATGGCGCTGTGTGATATTGCAGTCACTGTTATTCTTTCATACAACCAACAGATGGCGCTGTGTGATATTGCAGTGACTGTTATTCTTTCATATAACCAACAGATGGAGCTGTGTGATATTGCAGTCACTGTTATTCTTTCATATAACCAACAGAGGGTGCACTGTTATTCTTTCATATAACCAACAGAGGGCATTGTGGGATATTGCAGTCTCTCCCCAAGTGTACTGTTGGTATAGGAATGATTAAAAGTGACTGCAATCTCAGCTACTCGGGTCTGGTACGGCTGACCCGAGTATAAGCTGAGGTAGACTTTTTCAGCACATTTAGGATGCTGAAAAACTCGGCTTATACACGGGTATATACGGTAGCTATCTTTTTTTTGGTTGAACAAAAATTGTTTGATTGATGGATTAAAATACTTCGAATGAAACGGTTTTTCGTTCGATCGAACAAATAGCGCTAATTCCTTCGACTTCGATAGTCGAAGGATTTAACTTTGACAGTCGAATATCGAGGGTTAATTAACCCTCGATATTCGACCTTAAGTAAATTTGCCCCAAAGTGTGTGTTTCATGCCTATTGACTATGTGACCCAATAGGCACATAATGTGTTAGGCTTCTTAATGTCCTATTTTGTAATTTTACTTTATGTTTGGTTTGATTTTTTGGGGAGATTTCACTATATATTTTCATTTTTTTAATGCCTCTGCCTTACCACAAAATGGAGTAGATTAACCTGTGATCAATTAAATAAATCGGAAAGGCAATCTACAAATAAATGTTAGATTTTGCTCTTTGCACACGTCCGTCTACTTATTAAATTACCCAAAACAGTTTGCCTTAACTTAATTAAGAATGGTCAGGTTTTTAGTGACGTCTTCCAGACACCCTTTGCATTCAGCAGATCGATTGGTAAGGCTTGTATTCTTGCTATTTGTGAAAAGTGGTTCTAGCATTTGTGTAGACTGGGTTTTCTTTCATTTTCTTGTTCATGTTATGCATTTTAAATCTCTAAAGAATAAAAGGAAAATTTCTGCTGAATGGCATTAAAAATAAGAAAATCTATTATCTTTTTTAAATGAATGTTTAAGTAGATTCCCTAGAAGTGAAATTGGCTTAAGGGAAACTGTATGAGGTTATTAGTTACACCTGAAAACAATCAGTATTGTGAGAAACAAAAAGTTATATTGCCATTGTGTTTTTGCTTGGAGCAATGTGTTTTGTGATTCGAATGAGACTTTCTTTTAAGACCTTCTTTTACTTCTTTTCTTCCCATAAATCAGCAGCCCTGCCTTTCCTTAAAGCAGAAATTCTAGATATTAACTCTGGAGTAGAGTGTTTCAACTGAACCTTTTTTTGAACTGGTCCATTTACATTTATTAACATTGTTAGAGTGTTTGATCCAGCCATGGGATTGGGAAGGATTTAAGATTGATATAGATAGAACAAAGAATACAACTAAATTAAAGGGGATCCATCATGTCCAAATCCAGGTGGTAGTTCTACAAGGAATATTTAGGGTTAGACTAATAGTTAGCCTAATGATTCTAAACTTCAAATGTCTGCACTTTCCCTTCTTTGTACAGTAATTCCCTCACTCTGTGTTCTCATCAATGAGGTGGGGGTGCAACTGATGCTACTCCTAGAGTCCTCGAATAAGCTCAAATGAACTCAAATGACCTCCAAACTCGAATAGTATCTTATTTAAGAAAAAACTCAGACGTCTAAAACTCGAACGAATATTACCGACACTAAAAGTCGAATCGAATTCAAATCTAATTCGACTAAACTTGAATCAAGTTGTTTGGGAAGATTCTCATTTATCCAGGTCATGGTATATCTATAGAAATAAGTCAAACCAACTGGACTTGCTGTGTTTTTTTCCTTGAAGACGTTTCAGCAGTCATCCAACTGGCTTTCTCAATTCAGAATAACTTGTAAATCTTCCTTCGAGAATATATATCCTCTGGAATGTTGCTCCAATCAGCATAATCTGTTTATCATAAGTCACAATGATGTTGAATTGAATTGAGAAAGCCAGTTAGATGACTTGTGAAACGTCTTCAAGGAAAAAAACACAGAAAGTCCAGTTGGTTTGACTTATTTCTATAGATATATTGAATCAAGTTTTTTCTCTGAAAAAAACTTGAATGTCGAATAGCTATTAACATCTTCAAATGGGTCACTGGACCTCTGCCATTGACTTCTACTTGAATTTGGCAGGTTTTAAATGGCGGAACAACGAGTTGTTCCCAGGGTCAAGGTATGACAAATCTAGTTTTTTTACCAAAAATCCAACTCAAAAATTTGAATTTGAATTTACAATAAGGTATTACATTAAATCTGCCTCTTAATGTTCAGCTATGCTAGCCCTACCCATGTAATGGCATATCTTGTCATCTATCAATCTACGTATGTTTCCTTGTTACCATTATTTATACTGTTTAGTAATAAGTGTATTAAGGGCTTTCTCTAAAAAAGCCTCACTAAAGTTTAAAATTTCACCAAAATAATTAGTTTTTTCCAGATCATAAATTTGCCCCAGGCTAAGGTCGGATAATAATGATATCTGCAACAATACACAAATACACCACAAAATTTATGAAACAGCAAAACGTCAAAAAATAATTTGGACACGAGCGACAATTTTTATAAACTTCACTATTTGGTCCAATTGCATTATTGTCAATGGGCGTCCGAAATAATTTTGATAATTTTTTGATAGTTTTGTCGCTGCTGAATATATTCGCTTGAGGGGAAACATGGAAATTAGCCGCAAAATTGTGTCTGGTGATTTATTCGCCCATCGCTAATGTCCAGAGCTTGGTTTTAAGGTGCCATTAGCCCTGTGAGTTGCATGCCACAGACATGAATGCAATTGAGATTAAAAAACTTGATTAACAACTTTTTTGAATGGTGAAAACACACGTCCCATTAATCTTTATGCAACATTGGCAAGATGGCAATATTTTTATTTACTTTTTTTTTAAACCTCAAAATTTTATATCAGTAGATAAAAAAATCTTTGACTTAGCTTGGGTATTTCTTGAATCATAGCAAAAAAAAATTGTATTTGATTTTTAATCAATCAGCTCCTAATTGTCAGCTAAACTTGAACTCCCTGATACGATAACAGATCCAACAACTGTAGATAAATTATTTTTAATGTTTATTAGAGATTGCTGTTGTAGAACCATTACAAGAGTGTTCCTCTGCTGTTGTACAAGTGAAACTATCGTTCCTCTTTCCCATGGCTGAACATGTGTTTAAAATGTTTTCCCGTCTCACCTTTTTGAATGAATTCAAGTCAATAAGATTCAAATTTGCATTTTCAGAATTTGTTTCGATGTTTTCCTGCCACTCGTTCCCAAATCATTGCCATGTTTGAATAAAAAAAAATGTCAGAATTTAAAGTTTAGAGATAAAAAGGGATCTGTTTTTTCACACTTTAAACATTTCATCAACATTAGGAAGATACAAAATACAAATGTGTTGGGACAACATCGCTCGCTTGACATTAACATGAATAATTCCCGGATTACGATATCTATGAAGCTTTATGATTTGAAACACAACACAAGACAGGAATAAGTGACAGAAACACATTGGACAGGAAGAAAGGAGATTTAGAAAAATTGTTTTTTACAAGTGTAATGGATTTTAACCGCAACGACTGAATGCAAGAAATATTCAATGCGTGTGGAGAGTATTTCACTGAGTTAAAATGTGTGTATAGAAAATTAAAACCAGATTTAAAAAAATGAGATGGGATGTAATATAAATATATATAAACAGAGAAGAAAGAGATTTATATGAATATTGCTCTGATCAGAAGTACTATCAACGGAATAGTCTTGAGCCCTATTTATGCCATATTTATTGATATATTAAATATGTAAATAACCTTGATCAAAACTGCCCTTCATTAAACATTTAAAAAAAAACGATATATATTCACCATTGTGCTCATTTCTCTGTTGCTTTGACTTATATATATAAAATAGTTATAAAATAGTTAAAGAGGTTGTTCACCTTTGTGATAACTATTAGTATGATGTAGAGAGGGATATTCTGAGACCATTTGCAATTGGTTTTCATTTTTTATTATTTGTGGTTTTTGAGTTATTTAACTTTTTATTTGGCCGCTCTCCAGTTTGTAATTTCAGCAATCTGGTTGCTAGGGTCCAAATTCCCCTAGCAACCATGCATTCATTTGAATAAGAGACTGGAATATGAATAGGAGAGGCCTGAATAGAAAGATGAGTAATAAAAAGTAGCAATAACAATAAATGTGTAGCCTTACAGAGCATTTGTATTTTAGAGGGGGTCAGTGACCCCATTCAGGTCCGGACTGAGAATTAAAATAGGCCCTGGCATTTCAGGTACACAGAGGCCCAATCAGCCCACATAGAGGCCCAAACAGCCCAAACCAGCCCACTAAATACTGACTTTCTATGGGACATTATAGCAGCCCCTCTGCCATTTGCCAGAACCTGCAGATTGCCAGTCCAGGCCTGACCCCATTTGAAAGCTGGAAAGAGTCAGAAGCAGAAGGCAAATAATTCAAAAACATCAAGATTGAAAAGTTGCTTAGAATTGGCAATTCTTTAACATACATAGGGTCAGATTTATCAAGGGTTGAATTTCGAATTTGAAAAACTTCGAAATTCAAATTCAAAGGGTTTTTTTTGGCCAACTAGGTCCGTTTTCAATCAAATTAGATTTGTACAAATCGAAGTAATATCGCATTCAAATCGGACTATTCAAAAATTTTCCCCCCAAAAAAACTTAGATTTTTCAAAGTCCCCCAATTGACTCCAAGTAAGGAGGTCCCCCAGAGGCTAAAACCTGCAATTCGGCAGGTTTTGGATGGCGAATGGTCAAATTCAATTTTTTAAAGATGATAAATGTCGAAATTTGAATTATCTAATTTTTTTTAAATTCAAATCAAATTTGGACTATTCACTAGTCGAAGTACACAAAAATTAGCTTGAAATTCGATTTTTTTTAAAAAAATTTGAATTTTCACTTTGACCTTTGATGAATCTGCCCACAAATTAAACAGTGCAAGCAGTAGCAGCAACTTTCCTCCTATTATTGGAGGTACAAAATATTCAATAATTTTAGTCATGTACCAAACATGTCTTGATGCTCCTTCCCTAGGAAAAAAAAAATCTTCTTAAACAATAATAACAAAAATGATGCCTGCGCCTGCTTACAAGAGCCAGCAAAGAGTGTTGGTGTTAGATGAGTAAGAATAAAAGCAATATTATTTTGTGTTATGCATAAAAGAATGATGGATTGATTTATATGAATGATCAGCTCGGCAAACACTGAGACATATTTATCAAAGGCCTGTTCCCGCCACTGTTATTTTGTTTTTTTTTTACAACTGTCCTATTTATCAAAGGATTCATTGAAGTAAATTTGCATGAAATGAAGCAAGGATTCAACGCCAAGGAAATGCAAAGTGTGATCTTTTTTTTCAGTGGGAAATATAGGACACGGCTGAATTTCCTTTACATTAAACTCTCAGACAATATGGCAGAATATTTTTATTTTTAGTGGAGTATATATCGAAATGGCCTAAGGGGCAGTCATTGAGATGCTGTGCTCCTTTTGTGCTTTAGAAATGGAAGTGCTCTAAGAGATAAATGTGTAATCACTGCAGTTTACACAATTAAAATGACTTGAAAGAAATTTCCATCAATCTCAAGTCCTTCAGTGTTTCACAAAGCATAATTGACCCCATAGTAGGAGAAGAAACCACCCACATCTCTTTCTGATTATGTATTCAAGCAAATAATGTAGGGTTTTATCCTTACCCCCCGCCTGAGTATGTAGAATACTGTAATAGATCATCTTTACTTTGTAGTACTCTATATTTTACCGGTCCAGAAATACCCCTTAAAGGAGAAGGAAAGGATTTTAGCACTTGGGGGTGCCAAATGTTAGGCACCCCAAAGTGAATGTATTTACTTACCTGAAACCCCCGGGCTGGTGCTCCTATCAGCAGAAAACTGCACCGGCCTGGGGTTATACCAGCGAGCACCACAGAATGATCCTCTTCCGGCTTTCTCCTTCGTCTCGCAGTTGCGCATGCGCATTAGAGTGAAAAGTCAAACTTTAAAAAGTCGGCTTTTTTTTATTCTACTGCACATGCGTCTGCCCTGGGAAATTTGAATAAAGAAGAAGACGGAAGAGGATCACTCCGTGGTGCTCACTGGTATAACCCCGGGCCAGTGCAGTTTTCTGCTGATAGGAGCACCAGCCCGGGGGTTTCAGGTAAGTAAATATATTCACTTGAGGTGACTAACATTTGGCACCCCCAAGTGTGAAAGACTTTCTTTCTTCTTTAAAGGCATTGCAGGAATCATCCATCAAAACATAATGGATAATACCCCACCTCAACAACATTTTAGAAGAATAATTTATGTTGCCCCAGATGGAAATGTCTTTCTTCTGGTCTAAAGTGGTGGCTTTTGTCTTGACATCATCAGGCTAGAACTAGCGCATGACCGCCATTTTTATGTCAACTCCATGCTTATATGTATCTATTCCATTTCACAGCAGTGCCCAATTGTCTCTTCTTGTAAGTCTCTTCTTGGTCTCATTCTTTTATTAATGTCATCATATTCTGACTCTTGACCTGCTCTGCAATGTACCTGCAATGTTCCCTCTAATTACTTCTCATCTTTTGTGTCCGGAAAAAATCTTTTGTGTGTGTACTTTTAAAAACTGTGAGCGCAGTTCAGAATAAATGCGAAATTTTGTGTTTGTACACAAATTCTTTGTGCGCACCACAATTTGTTGTGTGGACTGGCCTCAAAATTTGGGAGCGTGTGCACGAGGGCACAGCTTAGAGGGAACATTGCTTACCTGCCCACTGTGACCTATGACTTCAACTTTGAATTGTAAATGGGTCTGACCTGTTTGGTTCCGTAGTATTATACGTTGTCTGTTCTTCAGTTCCTAGTGCCTCACTTCCTCCACAATCCATACTTCTTCCTGTTGGCCTAGCAGCCCTGACACTATTTGTCTACAATGTTCACATATCTGTCGCGTTATCATGTCCCATTGCAAGTTCCTCCTCTGTAGAAAACTCAACTTTCCTTATAATTGAATTGTTCCATTTTGTTTACCAGTAGACCGAGCCCTGCCTTTTCTTTCTGTGCTTCATGAAGAAATTGTAGCCAAATATTTCCTATGGCTGCCATTTAACCTTTAAAACAAGGAATCACTTATAGATGCATGTTAATTGGCTGGGGCTAGTGATGGGCGAATTTATTCGCCAGCCACGAATTTGCGGCGAATTTGCATGATTTGCCGCCAGCGAATAAAATTGGGAAACGCCCGCGAAAATTAGCCGGCGTCAAAAATTTTTTTTTGCCAAAACGGACGCCGGCATAAAAAATGGGCGCCAGCGTAAAATAAAAGGGCGCCGGCATCAAAAATGAGACGCCGGCGCATTTCGTGAATTTTTCGCCATTTCGCTGGAAATTCGCAAATTTTCCGGCAAAGTGGCGCAAATTCGCCCATCACAAGCTGGGGCTAAAAAGCTCCATGCTTTTTCACTATAGCCACTGAGTTAAGGGGAAGTGCACCATGGCCTTATTACTCAGTCATATGTTTACTGGGGGACTTGATTTTAAATGCACTACAAACTTAAAATGCTAATAGTGTAGGAAAAAAATTATTCACAGGTTTATTTTGTTGGCTGGGCTGGTTTAAAAGCAACCAGCTAGAGTTCCTGAGCTAAGGGTAAGTTCACAATGGTCTTACTACTCACACTGGTCACATTGGTTGCTGGGGGACAGTGTAGGACTCACGTACAATGAGGGGCCTTGACGTGGCATGTAAGCTTACATATTTTGGCCAAAGTGTGGTACTTGCACCTCATTTTTTGTAATAATTATTTTTAAAGGAAGGCAAATTTTCTCTTTCTCCTTGTGTACAAATATTGGCTTTTTATCATTTAAGGCAGCTGGTCAACTCCAGAGTGTGGGTTAGACCGAGCACTGGGACAATAGTGTCTATGGCAGCCGGTCAATGCCACAGGGTGATTTAGACCGAGCACTGACAATTTCTTTCTGTGTTCTTTGTTTACCAGTTTAGTTGGTATGTAAGTTGTAGTCATGCATAGTGCCCTTTGGTAAAAGTACTTACACCTAAATCTGCTCTTTTTGGCATGAATCTCCAACAGTGTGTCTATTGACACAGGAGCTACCACCACCTTGAAGGTGAAGGTAGCTCCGTGGTTTCTGTGGCAGCTCAGTAGATGCACCTAAAGAATTGGGCACAGGCTTAATTTTGATTCAGAGTTGTATAAATATCCAAACCCTGTAACAGAAGTTTTTCTGTGTCCAATTTGCATTGAAACAGAAGTCAAGTGAACTTCACTGCTATGCTGGGATTATAATTGCACCCAAAATAGCACTTTGAGCCGTGCATGTGCTGGATAAAATATTTTTTTACATCACTTAAGTCTCTAGAAGTGTCTTACAACATGTTTGACCATTGGTGTAGTAATGGCCAGGTATCAATAGAGATTCTCACCATGGAACCCTGCATTGGTGTTTCCAACTGCCACCCACTGATTGATTAGAGAACCACTGGTGACCATAGAGCATGAAACTCTACAGAATTTCACATACCAAACATAATTTCTAAATCATCCAGTTTATGTGAGTCCTCAGAACTGGTATCATGGGGGATCTCTTCCCTAACTACACCAATTCAGAGAAATACTAGTGCAAAGCCAAATTCACAAAGAGACAGAATACAGTCATACATTTCTCTTTAATGCCATTAGGCAAAACAAAGAGATCTTTGTTTGGGGCAAATTCACTAAGCGCCGAAGTGCCTAACGCTAGCGTCAATTCGCTAGCGTTGGTCATTTTCGTTACTTTGCAAATTCACTAATGAACGCTGGCGTAAATTTGCTAGTGTTACTTCGCACCCTTACATCTGCCGAATTTTCGTAACGGACGTAACTACGCAAATTCACTAACGCGCGCATTGTACTGAACGCTACCTTTTACGCAAGACTTCCTTCGCCACCTCAGACCAAGGGGAAGCGCAATAGAGTAGATAGGGATTGCTTCAAAAAAAGTTAACATTTTTTCTAAGTCCCAAAAAACGCTGGCGTTTTTTCTATATTATGAGTGATAGGCTGAAAAAGATCGAAAAAAATTTGGGGCTCCCCTCCTTCCCCCCTACATTTCTTAACTCATGGCAACTTAACTATACAGTGGGCACATGTGTAGGGCAAAAAAAAAAAATTATTTGATGTTTTGAAGGTTTCCCAGGCATTTGTAGTGATTGTACGTATTCCTGTATGTAACTTAGATTCGCTTAGCGAATCAACGCTAGCGTAACTTCACGACCTTAAGCTACCCCTGAGCGCAACTTCGGATTTTAGTGAATTTGCGGAGCACTGGCGAAACTACGCCTGGCGAATTTTAGTGAATTTGCCCCTGGACCAGTGTTTTTTTTCTTTTTACCAAAAACAGAGCAAAAAGACGATAAAGTCCTTTCCTATGTGGCTTTGTTTCCTGTTTATATAACTATAAATGCCATTGTGGCCACTAAACAATAATACACATGGAAGGCTTTTACTTTGTTGATCTAGAGAAAGAGAATAAAAAGAGTTCTGCATTCAATCCCAAGGTCTCTCCTACTATATTTAGGAACAGTAAGTATGTACTTCTAAATAGCAAGTTTGGGATTAACTGTCGCCTATTTCAGCTGCTAGACTGTTATTGTATTCAAGAGCTGTTATTATGTGCTATTGGATATATCCCACTGAGTGATGGAAATTCATGACAAAATGAAATGGAATACGCACAGATTGCTGAATTAAAGCTCCTTTCCCTTTGCGCAGTACAGAACTTTCTTCCAACTTAATTTTGACTTTTTCTCAAAAGGAGCCTTTTTATCACCAGGCAAATGAAATGATAATTCTGCCTTTCACACAAAGATAAAAATATTTAAAGGAAAAAAAAAGAGTTTCCTTGAAATAGTCTTAAAAATAAAAAATGATTCAAACAAAGGCACATTGTTGAAAAAAAAACCCATGCCAGGTTGAGCCTACCTTTTGTACTTTTTAGCACTTTACCACTTTCATAAATGGTCTAGAGGCCCATTTACATTTCTATGAACCCTGCATGGCACAAAATAATTTGCACATTACATGTAATGTATTAGTGCATAATGGAAAACAGGGTAATGAGGTTTATTTTTGGGTTTTGCCCAATCCATTGGAGTCTATGGGTGTTTTTTAAGCCAAAATCTGGTAAAAAGGAAGCAAAAAACCTGCTCATGTTTGAGGTCACTGGTGCAGGGTGGGTGGCTATATATAAGAGATTGTGGCTGTCCAGTTGATTTGTGGAAGTTTAGGCCAGAGGGCCCCATGAAGACAAGAGTCCACCGGGGGTTTCCCAGGATCCCTATAGGCCAGTCTGACAATGTATACACTACTGTTCTTTTGTAAAACTTTAGAGTGCTATTGCTTGTACGTATAGGTACATATACACAAATGGGACTGGGAGCAAATGGTGTAACAATGCCGTACTGCCCCCCAAAAAAACTTAGGAGGGGTCTGGAACACTGCAGCTTCTACTATTCCCTCCCTCCACCCGCTCACCTTCTAATTGTGTCACCCACTCCCCCGGCCACTTGCATACAGTAAGAAAGGGGCTGGGGAGGGATGAATTTCTTAACTATAAAGGAAACAGACCTCTTGGTCTGGGCCCCTCTGTTTTCTTGGGCCCTCTGTGTTGTAATATTGGTGTGTAGGAAGTCATCTCAGGTCATATTGAATAAACTTGTGCATTCAGAAGGAGCCAGCACTTCACAATGGAACTGCTTTCAGATAAGCTATTGTTTCTTCTACTCAATGAAAATGAAGGAGTTGTGACTTGGGTTAGCCAGACTTGGGTTTTTACTATTGAATTCTGTACTCATATCTACCACTAGGTGGGGCATGGCAGAATTTTAAGCAATGCAGGTGTCAGTGAGCTGTTCTCTGGTCAAATTCCCATTGTTCTGTTGATAGACTGCTGAGGAGAGGGAAAGGTAGGAGGTGATAACAACTTGCAGTGCAGCACTAGAGAGAGACTGAAGTTTATCAGAGCTCAAGTCACATGGCTAAGGGCACAAGGGAAACTAACAATATGTCTGATTACAAAATTAAATACAAAAAATCTGTTTGCTCTTTTGAAAAATGGATTTCAGTGCAGAATTCTGCTGGAGAAGCACTATGAACCGATGCATTTTTATAAAAACCTATTCTCCCATGACAGTATCCCTTTAAAGGAACAGTAACGTCAAAAAACAAAAGTGTTTTAAAGTAATGAAAATATAATGTACTGTTGCCCTGCACTAGTAAAACTGCTGTGTTTGCTTAAGAAACACTACTATTGTTTATATAAATAAGCTGCTGTGTAGCCATGGGGGCAGCCATTAAATGGAGAAAAGGCTCAAGTTACACAGCAGACAGCAAATAAGCTCTGTCTGTCTAATGGTGTTATCTGTTCTCCATTAGTTAACCTGTGCCATATAGCCATTTTTCAATTTCCGCCATTGCTCCATAGCAGCTTGTTTATATGAACTATAGTAATGTTTCTGAAGCAAACACATCAGTTTTACCAGTGCAGGGCAACAGTACATGATATTTTCATTACTTTAAAGCACTTTCATTTTTTGCTGTTACTGTTCCTTTAAGCAGGAAGGTTTTCAGAGAACGTACTCATTGTGTGGATTACCTACTAATGATTTGCAAGATGGTGGTGTTAGGTTTAAAAGTAATAAAAAGGCTACTTTATGCAAATGCTATAAATATATACTGATAACACTGACCCTTCTGTAAATAGAAAACACATCAGTGGAATGTGCAGTTTTTATTTCTGCAGCTTTTAGTCTTTATGATTCCTTTTATTCCTGGAGTAGCAGAAATTCTTTTTAGTACATACACTTGACATACATTTGCTATTTTGCTTCTGTTTTTTTTTTTCTAGCACTTAATGCCTTTCTGGGAGTCGTATGTAATTCATTATGAAAGTAATAAAACAACAACAATATTACTTTAGCTGCCAGCGGGGATGCAGGGACCTTGTATGTTTCTAACTTATCTTTATACCTTTCCTCCAAGCGTCCAACCTGCCACTTTATCTAATTAATGGAACGTTCCGCTAAAAGCGGAAATATTTACTGTATATTTGTATTGGGTTTGTACATTGGGTTGATTCCAGAATATGTGTTAAGATGTCTGAAGAACATGTGATTGTAAGTCCTTGCATGAACTCTGCACATTGCCTTTCATTTTTAGCAGATGCCAAGTGATTCATGGTAGTATTTCTTCTTATCTCTTTTCTTCTTACTCTGGAGCCTGAAAACATCAAACAAGCATCAGTTCTGTTGAATAAAGTGTATTTAATGCTAACATAACGCTTGATTGAACACACTGGCACTCACCATGGAAAAAGCTTCTCCAAGTCTACTCCAACACATAAAGGACACCCAGATTGTGGCTTTTTTGTGTTCATTGTTAATATTTGTTATTCTTATCCTCATTCTCTGTTGGTATAAACAACTGGAAGATTCTTCACAGCATCTACAAGTAAGGAAAGAGTTTTGCCCCCTAAAAATTAGGCGAAAAGTGCAAAGTGCAACACTGCTGGGACAGGACAAACCTTTACTTACCACCTGCCCGAAATACAGAGATTATCATCATCATCATCATTTATTATGTGTAGATTGCACTTGTGCATCTGTGCGTGCTGATGTATGTACTGGGGTATTTTACAGCCATCGTGTTACGTGGTATCCCGTGCCCCTACTTGGGTTACCTACCTCAATGACACACCATGGATAACTTACTCATTAATTGTTACTGCACTTTAGCGTTGAATAAACTGGAGGTCCACACCACCCTTCTGTTGAACTCAGCAAGAGGTTTATTGTCAGCCACCAGTACTGTTTAGTATGAAGGCTTCTCAAATAGCTTCTCACACAACTTCTTTCATTTAAGAGTTACAATCTACCCCTATTATAAATTATATTAAAGTCCTAACAGGAAATGTGGGAGGTTTAAATTCACCCATTAAAAGGTAAAAAGGCGTTGGCATTCATATAATATTATTGCAGGAAACTCATTGGCAGGCCGGAGATAGTAACAGTCTTAAAGCTAACTGCTTAAACCATTGTATAAGTTGTTACCGCATTTAACAAATCACTTAACCTACATGTTATAAAAACATTCAAGGTCAAACAAGGCAGATACTTAGAGGCCGATTCACAAAGGGTTGAACCCCCGATATTCGACTGGGAATTAAAATCCTTCGACTTCGAATATCGAAGTCGAAGGATTTTAGCGTAAATAGTGTGATTGAACGATCAAAGGATTATTGCTTCGATCGAACGATAAAATCCTTTGAATCGAACGATTCGAAGGATTTTAAACCAATGATCGAAGGAATATCCTTCGATCAAAAAAACGTAGGAAAGCCTATGGGGACCTTCTCCATAGGCTAACATTGAGTTCGGTAGCTTTTAGATGGCGAACTAGAGGGTCGAATTTTTTTCTTAAAGAGACAGTACTTCGACTACCGAATGGTCGAATGATTTTTAGTTCGAATAGTTCGATTTGAAGTCGTAGTCATAGTTGAAGGTCGTAGTATCCCATTCGATGGTTGAAGTAGCCCAAAAAACACTTCGAAATTCGAAGTTTTTTTACTTCGAATACTTCATTCGAAGTTAGTGAATCGGCCCCTTACTGTTGTTTATAGAAAACTCAAATGTTCGTTATATTATAGCAAATATATATGATCCCAATGATGCCAGTCAAACTTTCTTTACAGAACTTTTACAAAGACTGGACTCTTGGGAGGCAGCACATGTGATTATGACCGGAGACATGAACGCGACATGGACAGATGCTGTACGTAGACAACTCAGGCAGTCTCTCTAAACCAACTACAGACAGAGATAAGTACCTTAAAACATGCAATCCAACATCTTCTACCCAAGGAACTCACAAAAAGCTAACCCTCTATTCATAAACATATGCAAAGCCTATATATATTTACCATGGACTGGTAACAAATAATTTTCAAGTGGCTTACTAACAAACATCTTTAACAATTGGCACAAAGAAGGCATTGATTGTATCAAAGATATACTTACCAAAAACCTAACCTGTTTTGTCATAAGCCTCAGTCAAATTTCCTTACCTCTGTGGTCAATATTTCTATTACCTACAAGCTTCTCACTATGCGAGAGATGTCCTGTGTAGGATGATGAACCAGGATCTTTCTAATCCTCTAAACCATATATGGAAAGGAGCCAACACTTTACACTCTACATCTTTTATGCACAAACTCATTAGGGTAACCCCAGACCTGTTGATAAACGACACTACCTTTTGAAGATGGTAAGAAGCTACATCAACCATCACCACATCTGACATTATTAAATTTCATTCCCATTCTATGAGAATAATACCATCTAGTCAATACCAGATCATGGCCTTACAACTGTTACATCAATCATATTTAACCCCCCTAAAGAGATTTAAAATGGCCATATTACCCAACTCAACATACCTAAAGGTGGCCAAACACAGAGAGATCCGCTCGTTTGGTGATGTTGCAAAACGAGAAGATCTCTCCCTGATATGCCCACCTCGAGGTGGGCAATATCAGGCTGATCCGATTGTGGGCCCTAGGGCCCAACAATCGGATCATAACGTAGGGCACATGGTGGTCCAACTGTGGGATGTATCAATGAACAGATGTGGCCACGATCCGATGGGATATTTTTCAGCCAGATATCGATCATGGAAGCCCCCATACATGGGCCAATGCGCTGCCGACTTGGTCTGTTGGCAACTTTTATCGATCCGTGTATGGCCACCTTAAGATGCTCAGGAATGGCTTTTCCCTACCCCACCATCTGTGAACTTAGTTAAGAAAAAAATTGCATTTTCTGTTCCACATGGACTGGTTGGAAGCCTCCTGATAGACAAAACTGATTTTTTGACACCTGGACCACATACATTTTAAGCCTCCCTTCTGATATCAGATTTAAATTGCCTATGAGTAGTGATGGCCATATTTCTCCCCTTGTGCTTCACCGAAAAATTTGCAAATTTCCAGCAAAATTCGCAAAAAAACGCAAAATCTGAAAGTTTTATGTAGCTACGTATATGTGCCAGTGTTATAGATCCAGTCTCTAGCATTGCACAGCAAAGATGCTTCATTGCAGTCTCTTATATTTAGGAAATGTACGAATCCATTTGTTCTGGGTCGTTGGAGTTGAAACAAAGCAATCTGGGTCATTTCCCCCACCAAATAAAGTTTATAAATATTTTGTTTATTAGTTTTTGGTCTGATTGTTTTAAATAGTACCAGCAATGCGAAAGTTTTCACAAAAAAACACGAAAAACGGAAATTGACGCGGGCAAATTTTTACTGACTAATTTTCGCGGAAGATTCGCTTATTTATTTGCCGGCGGTGAACGCTAAAATTCGCAGTGAATTTGTGGCAGGCGAATTACTTTGCCAATCATTACTTACGAGGCACTAAGGGCTCTTACTCACAAGCTGTTGTAGCTGTGCTCCCCTGCGTTCCGTTTTTCTGCGTTCAGCCGCAGTGGAGCGCAGGAATAGACGCATTACATTTTTTCCAATGTGGCTGTACTCACACAGGCGCGTGTGGGCGCCGAACGCATGTTGAGACGAAACATGCTGCATTTTTCCTGCGTTCGGCGCCTACACGTGCCTGTGTGAGTACAGCCCCATTGGAAAAAATGTAATGCGTCTATTCCTGCGCTCCCCCGCGGCTGAACACGGAAAAACGGAACGCAGCTACAACCGCTCATGAGTAAGAGCCCTAATCCATTAATCCTAGCCATAATGACTTCAACCTGACGAAGACAACAGCTGCCTCCCAGAGTCTACCAACATATGGGTGATTACGGATGTCCTACATCTTTTACACGGACAAATAACGGGCATGTTTGATTCTAGTTTAACTAATTTGTTAGTTTTGTTATTAATGTTTTCACACAAAAAAAGAAAATGAATCTCCAGCACATATTTAAATTAGGTAGGGTGGTGATTATGGAAGTGTGAACACCGGCACCCCATCCTAACAGATCTTAGATTTCAACGTGCTTTCTAGGGATGGGCGAATTTTTTCGCCGCAAATGATGCCCATAGACTTGTATGGCGTTGTGCGTAAAAAAAAAAAGGCGTGTGGCAAAAAAATTTCTTTGACACTAATTCACTAAGCGCTGAAACGCCTAACGCTAGCGTCAATTCGCTAAGCGTTGGTCATTTTCGTTACTTCGCAAATTCACTAACGAACGCGGGCGTAAATTTGCTAGTGTTACTTCGCACCCTTACGCCTGGCGAATTTGCGCAACGGACGTAACTATGCAAATTCACTAACTTGCGCAGTGTACTGAACGCTACCTTTTACGCTAGACTTCCTTCGCCACCTCAGACCAGGCGAAGCGCAATAGAGTAGATAGGGATTGCTTCAAAAAAAGTTCAAATTTTTTCTAAGTCCCAAAAAACGCTAGCGTTTGGGTGATAGACTGAAAAAGTTTGAAACATTTTTTGGGGCTCCCCTCCTTGCCCCCTACATTTCCTAACTCATGGCAACTTAACTATACAGTGGGCACATGTGTAGGGCAAAAAAAATTTTTATTTGATGTTTTGAAGGTTTCCCAGGCATTTGTAGTGATTCTACGTATTCCTCCATTGAAATTTGAATTTGGCGCTGTATGCTAATTAACCATCGCTAGCGTAACTTCGCTTCGCTTAGCAAATCAATGCTAGCACAACTTCGCAGCCTTACGCTACCCCTGAGCGCAACTTTTAGTGAATTTGCGGAGCGCTGGCGAAACTACGCCTGGCGAAGTGTGGCGAAGTGCGGCGAAGTTACGCCTGGCGCAACTACAAATCTTAGTGAATTTGCCCCATAGACTTTAAAGAGTGTCGGCGACATTTCACCAGGGGCGAATCTTTGGCGAAACTAAACGGGTCAAATTCGCCCATCCCTAGTGCTTTCCTTTTGCATGTTTTCATATAATATGTATGTTGAAAAACAAATTTTCAAGACCTTTATATAAATCAATATTTTATTAGTTACTTTTTCTAACAACATGACTGTACCTTTACAGAAGGGTAATGATTTGTTGATGTGTGCTGGACTTCCAATAAAATACAATTAAAAATAAAAACAAATGCCATGATATTTCCCAATAAATTAGCTTTGATGTGGGGCATAAAACCAAGAAGAAATCAAATCTGATATCAATCTGCAGAAATACTTTCAGAAGAATTTTCAAGCAAACAAAAAAAAAAAGGAAAAAGTCGAATTTCTCTCCCGCTGTTCCCTGGCTGAATGCAAATGCTCCCATCGGGGAGGCTGACACGTGGGTAATTACAATCACACTGGATGTATTGGGCTTTTTGAAAATGATATTCTTCATATTACCGGGATATGGGATATTCAGCAACCGACTGAATCCTCTGTGTCTACATTTGTGTCAGCACCCCAGGCTAATAGTCAATATTCTTTTGTTATACGGCTCCATTCCAGGTCTCTGGTGAGGGGGGGGGAGAATTAAGGAGACAGTCTGGATCTCAAAAATGTTTTTTTTTATGATGATATATTCATTCCATGGATTGCTGCATGCTGAGACTTGCAACACATCATGTTTTGTCATAGATTGCTCTTACCTTGAATTAGGAACCCATATAGAGTGGTCTACTGACAGATGGAGGCATGAGAGTAAAGAGACAGGACCTGTTTAGCTGCTCACTGCTCTGGATTTCCAACAGGTCAGATATATCAATGCAAAAATATGTTTAACGGGTCACTGTCATTAGAAAAAGGACATATTTATACCTAAAAGAATATGTGATGTATAATAGATCTTTTCTTTCTATGACAATATAACAATTTTGTCATCTTTTGTTGATAAGATTCTAGTTATTTCTTAACAACCTTCAACTGCTGTTTGATCCCCATTGTAAGCAGCAGTCCTGTCCTGCTTTATGGCAGCTGAGATTCTAGCTATCTGTATAACAGAACATTCTGTCCCAGTGGCTGCACAGATCCTATCTGATCCCCATTGTAAGCAGCAGTCCTGTCCTGCTTTATGGCAGCTGAGATTCTAGCTATCTGTATAACAGAACATTCTGTCCCAGTGGCTGCACAGATCCTATCTGATCCCCATTGTAAGCAGCAGTCCTGTCCTGCTTTATGGCTGAGATTCTAGCTATCTGTATAACAGAACATTCTGTCCCAGTGGCTGCACAGATCCTATCTGATCCCCATTGTAAGCAGCAGTCCTGTCCTGCTTTATGGCAGCTGAGATTCTAGCTATCTGTATAACAGAACATTCTGTCCCAGTGGCTGCACAGATCCTATCTGACTGGAGCACTTTGTGGCTTATGCTTTCAGAATGGGGATTGTGTCTGATTCATTGGGGCATCTATTGCAACAATCCACTCTGGAAGTCCTGTATCAAGGGGAACCTGTAGGGGGACGTGTAGAGTGATACTAAATACAGGTGTCAAGTACTGAACTCCCTTGTGCCTATTAATAAATGTGCTGCGCACTATAGGTATGTGCAAGACTAGTGTATGAGGCTCTACCTATCCATAGTAAATGACCTCTAAAAATGTGTGCATTTGAGAGAGCAGCCCTGAGAGTAGTTGAGTCAGTGCACTTATTATTTAGTAAATTATTATTTTGGGACTTTTGTATGAAACCGTTTGCATTTTGGAAAATGAAACACAAGTTGTGATGAGCGAATTTAATGTCAGGCATTGATCCACAGTGAACATGCGAAACTACGGCAACAATTCGCCATTTTCGTCTAAAAACATTTTTTACGCCCATTGACTTTAATTCATTTGGACAAAAAAGTTGTGAGACAAAAAAGGGCCCACGACTAAAAAATAGTTTTGACACCCATTAACTTTAACGCATTTGGAGTGAGAAAAATGGACTTTAATGCGTTACGCAAATTTTTTGGTATTTTGCTAATTTTTTGATCATCACTTAAACACCCGGTTTAGCTGTATATCTTTATTAAAACCAAAAGTAATTTCATGTAGATTTACCGTAAAGACGCCAGCCTTCAGTATCTCAGCCTCCTATGACAATTGAATGCCTTTTGCTGTTTCCATTTTGAATTACCCCCCCCCATAAAAGTTGAAAGAAGGGCAAATCCTAGAATCAAATTCATGCAAAATTCCATAAAATCCTCTTCTGAGCACCATTTACATTCAGTTTTCTTTTCTAGTTTTCAAGATATCATCCATTCTACACTGCAAATACACTGAATTTGAGAAAAACACCGCCATCTGCTGTTCACTTTGTTCGACTTGACACGGTAGAAAATTAAGTTAGAGGAAAAAGAAAAGTCTCGTGATCATTAGACTCTTTCTGCTCATTTACTGAGCAGAGAAACATCACAAGACCTTGTTTTTTTATACTTAATCTTCTGCTGTACTTTGGGTACCCAAATAGAAGACAGTTCACTAGTGATGAGCGAATTTATTCACCAGGCAGAGAATTTCATCATTCCGACGACAATTATTGACACCAGCGTAAAAATTCATGTTTCGCAAATTTTTTGTGGCCAAACGAAACGGGATGAGTTTGCCCATTACTTTATTTCACGTTTATGATGAAGAAATAATTGCTCCTGTGAGCTCAATAATCAATTTAGGATACACAGGGATAAATCCTGTTCGGCATTACTCGTAGCGAATATTAAGGGGCCGATTCACTAACTTCGAGTGAAGGATTCGAAGTAAAAAAACTTCGAATTTCGAGTAGTTTTTTGTGCTCCTCGACTATCGAATTGGCGTAAATTCGCCTGAGTAGAATGATTCGAATAGATCGAGCGCAAAAAAGCTGCGACTATTCGCCCATTCGATAGTCGAAGTACTGTCTCTTTTAAAAATACTTTGACTGCCTACTTCGCCACCTAAAACCTACCGAATTGCTTTAAAAGCCTATGGGAAAGTCCCATAGGCTTGTTTTCCAAGTTTTTGATCGAATAAAAAGGCATTCGATCGAATGAAAATCCTTTGAGCGAATATTCGATCAAATGAAAATCCTTCGAGCGAATATTCGATCGAGCGCCTATTCGCCTGGCGAATATTCACCAATTCGACTATTCGCCAGCGCGTAAATTCGCCCGAATTGCCTATTCAATTCTATTCCCCAGTCGGATTTCGAGGGATTTAACCCCTCAAAATTCGACCCTTGATACATCTGCCCCTAAGTGTGGATGTCAAGTCATTTGTTGCAAAGTTAAAGGCTTTTCCTGCAGGTCTCTGAGCTGTTCATCTCTCCTCTGTCTCATTCCTTCTGTGCTTCTATTTACCAGAGTTTCTCTCTACTGCGATGCAAAGGTGCCGAGGGTTAAAGCAAATTGCCCGGCTTAGACAGCGAGAGCTCATTTATAGATGCATTACATGCATTAAACTAAGGATCACATTGTTTCAGACCCATTGCAAGCGGCTCTTGTTGTTAGAATGTGCCCCGAAACTGCAGCGAAACACTGGCGAGATCATTGCTCTGCGTGTGAGAAATGGAAAGAATATCCGCATGTGAGCCAAGCACAAAACCAATTGAAACTGTTATATTTACTATGAGGCCATGGGAATTTATGTCCTATACGCATCAGTGATGGGCGAATTTCTCCCACTTAGCTTTGCCAAAAAATTAGCAAATTTCCTGCAAAATTTGCAAAATAGCGAAAAATTTGCGAAGCACAAATTTTGACCCCCATGTCCATTCTCATCAATTTTGATGCTTGCATTAAATTTGACGCCTGCATTAAAGTCAATGGGCATCTGAATAATGTTGACGCGCGAGTTTTAAAGGAAGATTCAACCCGTAACATAAAAAAATGCTACCCCCATATCCTAGGTAGACCCCCCTCCCTCCTCCCCCCCAGACCTGGTAACTTTTTGCTTACCCCTCGGTACAGATTCTGTCCTCGGGAGTTCACGGCAGCCATCTTCTCTTCTTCGTTAAACTTCGGAAGCAGACCGTAATTTTCAGTCATGAAAATGTTTTGGAAATTTTCGTGACTTTCGGTGCATGCGCAGTTGTTCGGGAACGGAATATTACTAGAACTGCGCATTGCGCCGAGAGTCACGAAAATTTCCGAAAGTCGCGAAAAATGTCACAAAATTTTTCGGAAATTTTCGAGACTTTCGTCTCAAGGGCAGTTGTTCGAGACCAGAATATTACTCCAACTGCACATGCGGCGAAAATGAGGGTCTGATTCTGACGTTTAACGAAGAAAAGAAGATTTGCCCTGGGTACGAGGTAGGCTGGGGGGATGGAGGGTACGGGGGTAGGGTTTTTTATGTTACGGGTTGAATTCTCCTTTATACGAGCGACTATTTATTCGCCCATCACTAATACGCATCTCAAACCTTCTTGCTTAGCACTTGGCTTCTCTGATTTGTAATTTTATTTCCCCTGCATCTGCAAATAACCATTCTAATTTCTTTCATTTGCTACTTACAGAATTTACTGTATGAATATCCCACCTCACATTTGCTCTACCAATCAGAAACAATGTACATATTCAGCCATGTTTTTTACAGGTTATAACTGGACATAACTCACTTCAGGACATCCAACCCAATTATTATTATTATTATTATTATTATTATTATTATTATTATTATTATTATTACTACCATGTATTTTTAGAGTGCCCACATATTGCACATAAATACAATATTAAAGGGATGGTTCACCTTGAAGTGAACTTTTAGTATGTTTTAGAATGGACAATTCTAAGCAACTTTTCAATTGGTCTTCATTATTATTATTTTTTTTTTTATAGTTTTTGAATTATTTTCCTTCTTCTTTTGACTCTTTCCAGCTTTCAAATGGAGGGTCACTGACCCCATCTAAAAAACTGATGCTCTGTAAGACTACACATTTAGGGGCATATTTACTCCAAATGTATCATACATTTTTTTTTTATTAAACAAAGCTCCCATCTACGATTTTGCCTTATTTATCATTAAAATAATTCAAATAAATCAGATCGCAGAAAGACTCAATAAAATTGAGCAAAAACCTGAATCGTAAGATATTTTTATTCTACTGAATCCTGAATTTTTGGGATCATTGGGCTAAACCCAGCGCAAACCACTATATCTTCAAACTGGGATAGTGATATCTGCCATTGACTTATACAGGACCTCGACAGGTTTGAGATGCACGAATTTTGGATTGAGGCTTTTTGCAGCATTGGGGGTATTATTTAGGGTTTTTTTTTCACAAAAAATGCAAGTTTTTGTCCCAAAAAGCCCAACCAGAAAAAGAGTTTTAGTAATGTATTACTCATCTTTCTATTCATATTCCAGTTTCTTATTCAAATCAATGCATGGTTACTAGGGGAATTTGGATGATTGACTCATTTGGAAGCAGGTCCACAGTCTCATCTTTCCTCCACTTTGGAGGAAACTATGGTTTGATCACCTTTCAGTTAACTGTTAGTAGGATGTAGAGAGTGATATTCTGAGACAATTTGCAGTTGGTTTTCATTTTTTATTATATTTTTAATTTCGAGGCGTTATTTAGCTTTTAATTCAGCAGCTCTCCAGTTTGCAATTTTAGCAATCTGGTTGCTAGGGTCCAAATTACAACGAACAGAGATTGGGGAGCACCTCCCATCAATTAGGGTTTCAGAGGACGGTGTGCAGGGTCAAGTAGTTAAAACATATAGAAAGGAAGGAAGAAAGAAATGACCCATATGTTTGCACCCTCCCATCCATCACATCCAACACCTTACGAGTGATTCATTAATAAAACATAACTTTTAATAAATTGTTAAAACATAATGTCCAGTGCGCATCAGTTAGATTAAAATAAAGGGAGGAGACAGGACGGGGGACTGGCAGGAGGCAGTGGGTTGGTCGCAGACATATACAGTCAAGCTGCAACCAAATTACAGAATGATAAAATTGCCAAGTAATAATATGCGGAGAAGTGCGGTATATGAATAGTTACTGAGGTAGATTCACCAATATGGTTATGTTGCCAGCACCCTGCCACCCACATAGAGTTACTTGCTCAGCCGTAACTCGTGCTATTAACCGATACCCGCTAGTGAATTGTCTGCCCGTCTAGCTAGGTTGGGCACTATTGGCTTCAAAGTATTGGAGATACAGTTGAACCAGCCTGTCTAGCTATCTATGCCTCAGGCACCAACCAGCAGCAGATTAGTAAGGGTAGGACTTCACAATGCGAGAGGAGCGCGCTGTGTTTTCATCCGGCAGTCGGATAAATGTAGTTCTTACCTGCGATTTCTCCTTCACTTCCTGTTTCTTTAGAAGATCCGACATGTCGCGTCGCATATCTATGTGTCAGCTCCTCTCGCGTCGTGAAGTCCTACCCTAAAACAAGGAAAACCTACTCCAATCCTCAGATCCGCAGTGATATCCAACCCCTTCACCCTCAGAGAGTCCCCTCCTGATCCGTAGGATTATTTCTGCCCCGTTGTCTACCTCTGTGCGCAACCCCCTGCCTAACCAAAGCTTTGCATTGATTTAAACAAGAAACTGGAAAATGAATAAGAGTCCTGAATAGAAAGATGAATAATAACAATACATTTGTAGCTTTACAGAGCTTGCATTTCTTTTAGATGGGGTCAGTGACCCTTACTTAAAAGCTTAAAGGATCAGAAGAAGAAGGCAAATTATTAAAAAAAAATATACAGAAAATAAATAACGAAGACCAATTGAAAATTTGCTGTTCTATAACATACTAATAACATATAACATACTAATTCACTTAAAGGTGAACCACCCTTTTATTTAATTTAGATTGTTTAGGAATAATTAGTGACGGACAAATTTGTCCCGTTTCGCCCAAAAATTTGTGAATGCACAAAACAGCGTGAAAAGTCAATATGCGTGAAAATAATTTTGAGGATTGTCAATTTCGCCGTCCGTGCGCCTATTTTGTCCAAATGCCGGGGGGGCTTTTTCGCCGGAGAATTTTTAGCACAGTTTCACGTAAGTTCGCTGCAAATCTGCGCCTGCCATATAGGGATGGGTGATTTTTTTCGCCTTGTTTCACCTCGGAAATGACGTCCATAGACTTGTATGGCGTTGCGCATCAAAAAAAGTGATGTGCGTCAAAAAAAAAATGGCTGCGCGTCAACATTTTTGAATGCCCATAGACTTTAATGGGCACCTGCGACATTTCACCAGTGGCAAATTTTTGGTGAAACAAAACGGGTCAAATTCGCCCAAACCATGCTGAATGAATTCACCCATCAATAATCATAATCCATGTCTATAGGAAGTAGTGACATTTCACTTTCACTTTCACCCATTGATAAATACGCCTTTCAAAATCCCATAGAAATGAATTGAGAGCTGTGGAATTTCACTCTAGTGGCGGAACTTCACTCTTTGATAAATTTACCCCATAGCTGTGCAATGAGAAGTAATGATTACGCAGGTCTCACTAGAGTCTCAACAAACTGAACTCATTAAAAATGTCTTTGTCATTGGCACAACACATCTTTCTCCCATTGATGCCCATTGGTTCCCACTGATGCTGACAACATTTTTAATGATCTGGCAAAAAAGCGTTTTGTAAACCGTTCCACTCAACAGATCCATGTTCATCAACTTTATCAAGGAAAGGTACAAACAAGCATGGATATTTTTATATTTAATATTGTTCTTGTTTAATATTTAATATCGGTTCCAAAAACCAGACCATGACATTTTCATTTTCAGATTCATAAAACCTCATTTGTTGCAACCAACACCGATACAGAATAATGTTCGATTGCTGCTTATAAAAACTTTTTGGTCTTGGATTCTTTTTGCAATATTTTTCTTATTTTCAAATGTGTTATATTCACTTTTATCTCCTCTAGACAGAATACAACTCTAGTTTGGATAATCACCCGCTGTGACTTTCCACCGAGATTTCAGTTAACTTCAGTTAGTGTTCCACTGTATTTTTTCATCATTACTCAGCTGGTTCACGTTAAATTTTTTTTACGTTAAAATTAGAACCCGTCACCAGAAGTTTCCTCGTGAAGTAACTTTGGAAAACGAATCGCTCTGATTGCCATCCCCCTGGTGATTTTCATTCAAGTCCAGGGGAAGGGGAGATTAGTCGCCCTGAAGAAGAGGAGATTTGTCGCCAGGGGACTAATCTCCCCCCGAATTTGACCGTGTATCTCTGGTCCTAGGCTTGCAACATCATCAATAAAACCTTGGGTTTTGCTCCTGCTAGTGAACAGCAAAAATTTGTGAAACACATTGAAGTCAATGGCCGTCAAAATTAATTTGACGCACGACAATTTTTGATGCGAGCGACAATTTTTATATGTATGACTATTTTGTCCAAATGCATTAAAGTCAATGGGCGTCTGAATAATTTTGACACGTTTCACGGAAACGTTCACTGTTGTCGCAAAATTTGCCGCAAATCCATGCCTGCCGAATCTATTCACCCATAACTAGCTCCCGCTAGACAAGAAAGGTAATTGGCCAGGCAGAGTAATGGACTACAAGAAATCAGAACTTTCTAACTGGTTCAACCCAGAATTTTATGATTCCTGCTTATATACACTATAGAACACACAAGGTTTTGGAATAAAAGGCACTACCTTTGCCCAGGAGCAGTAACCCATAGCAACCAATCAGCAGCATTTACTGGTCACCTGTTTAAAAGGAAAACATCTTATTGGTTGCTATAGGTTACTGCTCCTGGGCAACCTTAGTATCTTTTATTACATTTGGGGAGAGTTTCATGCTTTTTTTACAACTTGAGTACACAACAAAATAATAGATTTTTGCCTGTAACAGATTTTTGGCAAAATTTCCTTTTTTGAGAATGAAAAAAAAACTTTAAGAATCTGTGCTAGACTTTTGCCATGGATTTTGCTTAATGGGGAAAAAATTGTTTTTTTTCTGTACAGAAGACAAATGAGAGGAAAAAGCTCATTGAGAGCAAGACAAATACAGAAAAATGCATTTGGTGCAAGAAAAAACACATATTGACTCTATTGCATTCAGCAGAAAAATTTTTAAAAAAAAATATCCCATGACTCCCATGCATTTGGCACAAGAAGAAATGCAGGGAAATTTTTTCTCCATTGCTAAAAAACTTTTTTTAAATTATCATTAAACTCAACTGATTTTTTTTCAAGTTTGCGATCATATGTTAAAGTAAAATCCCCCCAAAAAATTATAGAGCACTTGTTTTTTGCCACAATTTTTGGGGTTCATGGAAATAAAGTGTTTAAAAATGTGATTGATTAGTTTTCTCTAATGGAAAAAAAGGATTAGAGAAAAAGGAGTACTAAATCTTAACTAAACATGTAGGCTAGAAATGTTGCACATGATGTTTTGTGCTTCTGTACCAGCCCAAGTCAACTACAGCCCTTTAGCAGTAAAGATCTGTGTCTCCAAAGATGCCCCAGTAGCTCCCCATCTTCTTTTCTGCTGATTCACTGCACATGCTCTGTGCTGCTGTCACTTACTGAGCTTAGGGAGCCACTCACAATATACAGTACACATAGAATAGAAATGTCACAATATAAGGCTGATTAGTAATTAATACACATAATTACTACATGGCAGCACAGAAACCAGTGCAATTAGCATCAGAATTGAATAATCAGCAAACCTGTAGCATCAGCTTATATTACAGCCAGGGAAGCTCATTTTCTGCTGGATAATTAGTGACGAGCCCTAAGCTTAGCTTCTCAACAGCCAATCAGAGCCCACTGAGCATGTGAGTGTCACAGACACTTTCCAAGATGGTGACCCCCTGTGACAAGTTTGAAGTCCTGGATCATTGCTGCTATTGACAAGCTCAAACTTTAGCCTCCTGCAATAAGTTCACTATATAAAATATGACATTTTAAGCCATATTCATTTTTACTGTTTAGTTCTACTTTAATAAACAGTCCCCACTGAGACTCACAATGAAGACACAGTAGCTCAATCATCAAGTCATTGAGGTTTCTTTGTCTTTCTGTCATTGAGCAGCTTAACGTACCCATTTTCTAAGCAACCTGGGATTTTTATTGGTTAAAGGATATCAAAAACAAACTAAGCTTTTTCATGCACGAGTAACACGTTTATTGTTGTAAAACCTGAGCAGATATTTTAGAATTTCTGTAAAATATTTGAACAGCTGTTTGACATTTCTTCATATGGTCAATCATTAATAGACTGCCTGACAGCAGATAGTCCTGACAATTCTCATAATTTTACTTACTGCTAAAAAATACTTTAGGAACCATTGAAAGAACTCTACTCCCACAATACAACTCCAACTCGTAAATCATCAAGTTCCCCTGCAAGAGAAAGGAATGTGGTGACAGTTCTAGTTTATTATAATACTGTCTGAAATTAGAGGCTTCAGCATGTTTTCACATCTTGGATTGCTGCCTTGTTAATACCCCTTTCCCTAGTAGGAGGAATTTTTCAAAAGGTTATGTTGATAGCTTCCAAAATTTCAGCAGAATGTGGCAATACCCTGTATTATACGATTATTATTTCAGTGGGAGATAAAGATGTTCTAGCTTTAATTTTAGCTCTTCAAAAGGTTTGGATTGATGGGACTAAACATGTTATTTTTTTTTTCTATAAGCGGGTAATCTGTTTTTTCTTCTTCTCTATAAATATTGCAGGATCGCGAAACTAGTTGGCAAGTCAGTCCAGAACAGACTACGGAAAAGAAAAGGGAGAAGATTTCTGTTTATTTCCTAAAAGATAAATATGAGCTCCTACTCAGATGTGCATGTAGATAATCTAAAACATGTGTAGGGACCCATAAGTATAATGGCCCTTATGGCTTCATGCCTCTAGCAGTGCCTCATTTCCCTGTTGCTGGTTTAAAACCCATGTAACACTTTATACCTACTTTACATACCCAGTTCGTTGGCCCTAGGTTGATGACCATATCCTCCATCAGTGTAAGAAAGTGCTTTGCAGGGGGAGGTCCTTCCTCTTTGGTCTGCAGCAGTTTATCTGGGTGAATGTCCATTGAGCCTAGAGTTAAAAAGGCCCCAAAATTGTAAGGCTCTAAAGGGACAACCCCTTTAGAGAAGTTGGGGAACAGGGACCACATGAATGAGTGAAGCTAGTGGGCAGGATAGCCATTGTTATAGCACTCTCTAGAGAGAGTGAGTCAGTGAGGCTTAGTTAGTAAGAGCATCTTAAGCTCCACCAAGGAGGCTAAAATGCTGTAGTGAAGGATGTAGAAGGATGTACTGACAAGTGAATCAGGTTATTGTTCTATCCCTGTTCCACGTCTACTGTAGAGTATCCGGTTCACATGAGGTACTGACAACCTGGAAGGTTTATACTTTCCCCGGGGCTATTCTGTGAGAACTTACATGTGCGTCCTGTTCGGCGCAGGCGCGGGCACGTTAATGCGCGCCGGCGCGTGACGTGGACGCCGGCGACGGTCGCGGACGTGAAGGCGATGGTCGCGGGCGCAGGGATGTAGGCGGAAACGCCTGTGACGGACGTGCTGGCGTCAGTTCCGCGACGTCAGCACGAAGACGCTAGTTTGGCGCCAAAAGATATGTATTTAAACCAGATCTAGACTGACATGCATTGCCTGGTTATTAGGTTATTTTACTGAAACCCTAGCATCTCTTACTATTGAATTTCCTGTTGTGACCCTGCCTGAACCTGGACTACGATTTCTGCTGCCTGCCTCGACTCTTCTGCCTGTCTTATCGTTACGAACCTCGCTGCCTGCCTTTGACCTCGGACTTCCTGACTACGACTTTGCCTAATCCTCTGTACCGCGTTTGATAGTCTCATTGGCTACTCTCCACAACCCTGCTCCCTGTTCCATTCCAGGTGGGTAGTGGTTGTGTGAGGCGCTTGTGAGTTCGAAATCTTCAGCTCCAGCTCCTTCTACGTCTGGATCACACCGGTAAGCCTGACATATTCCTTCAGTGGAGCCATTTATGCTACATCCTTGATTGTTCCTGCCATTATTTTGACTGCCTAACGTGTGAGTTATGATCAACCCTGTGGTGCTTTATAATTGAATAAAGCCTGTGTTATTGTTTTGAAAAAAAAACCCTGATGTCCTTTTTCTATTCTTTTACACTTTTGGCAGTATAGAGGTGTAGTTCAACAACAGCAACACTCTCCCCTAATCTTTCCACTTAACAAAAGCCCATCCTGGTGAAAGAGGGTCACCCATGCTCTACTCCTTTAGTTGGTATTTGTCTATTTAAGTCAGATTTGGGTACCATCTTGTAAATGACATGAATGCCCACCATTTATGACTTAATGTAATGACAGCAGTTACAATCTCTGTTTTGGCCACACTGTGACAGTAGTCCAACAGCAGTTCAGTTGGGGCACCCATGGCAGAAACTGTGAGAAACGTAGTGATGAGAATTTGAATTTTTAAAAATACAACTGCCACTGATTTCCACATGAACTCGCCAGCTTTTATTAAAGTTTCTGAAAAACGTATCAGTATCACGGGGTCATTGGGCATGAAAATACCTTTTTTGCATGGTGTCAAATAAATGTATTTACAAATCGAGGGAAGCTATTCCTTGTGAAGATTGCAGGTCTGAAACATGATTTAAAACCCGCTTCTGAGATGTTAAATGTATATGAATTTAGTGCAAAGATAGTGACTAATTGTCTTATTCAAAGCTTACGTTGGTCTCTGAATAATGGCAGAATAGGAAGATCACAAGAGCAAACAGTCATTTCGATGGCCGGGATTTCTGCATTTGCAGCAACACGTTAATTATTTCACTTAGACAAGTAGCTGAGGAGAAAATGGGTGAAGTGGCGACACGTCGGGATTACAAAGAACCTGAGAGCATCAATTGAAAATACAGAAACAAAAGAGTCCTACTCAATAAATAGCATTAACTCATGAGCTCCATGGATTATGAACTCACTAAGAGTCAGAACCCCAAACAAAGAGATCACAGGATTTTTATAGACTTGTAAAAACCGATGGGAGAGCACAGAGATATCGCTCCACAGCACAGAAAAACAAAGAACTGCTCTTACAGCCAAGCAGGTGGCTCTGTCCTCAATCCTCAAGGGTACTAGTGACCAAGGCTTGAGAACAGAATCCATCCGAGTCAGGGAGACTAAATATTATTGTGACAGGGTGCAAGATTAAACAATTCTTACTTGCAAACTACCTCTGTCTTGGTGGAAATTGCCCAATCTGAAAAGGGCAGGACTGCAAAGTGGGTTTGTATATATTAGGGATATGGCTTGACATAAATACATGTATAAAGGTGTTTTAAAAGCAGGGCCAGAACTAGGGGTAGGCAGAGTAGGCACGTGCCTAGGGCGAAAAGTTGGGGGGAGGGCGCCAGGCACGTACCTTCTATGTCACCTACCCCATGTCCGGTCCCCGCTCTATCAGACTGCCTGTTCTCTCTCCCAGACATTTTGAGATTTAGCTCATGCGTTGCAACGATTTGCGAATGCGCACACAGCAATCTGCACATGCGCAAGCCCAGCTGGCGCCGTGACCGGCCAGGTTGCCTAGAGCGCCTGTCCGACCTGGTCCAGCTCTGTTTAAAAGAGATTTTTGGCAGATAAAGTTGCCATAAAGGAAAATATATAGAAGTGCGCTCCAGATACCGGATCAGGGATGAATAGCAAATTGGGTCCAAAAAACAACTGTGAAGTAAGGGGTGATGTGTTACAACTTCAATTGTGCAATCCAAGTGGCTCAACATTGTCTATGGGTACAACAAGCAATAGCTGACTGATACACCCAAATTTTATTTCTGACAGTCTGTTCTACCTTAGAGTTGTGCATCGGGTCCCGAACTCGCAGAATACCTGCAAAGCGGCATGGATTTGGCCACCGTCTCCTGTCTACAAGGGTGGTTCACAGTTGAGGGGAGTTTTTTTTTCAAAATAGCTTGAAATTTTGTATAGTGCTCCCAGTTTGATGACACTTCTGGGTTTTGTGACATCATTTCTACGATCATGTGGCTCTCAGTGGGGGGGAAGGTCAGAAAGTTTAGCAATTGTTTTTGGGACACAATTGGTTAGAGGGAGGGTAGAGTTAAATTATGAGGGAGACTGTCAAGGTTGGGGTTGTTTTCTCTGGAAAAAAAGGAGCTTGCGAGGGGACATGATTAGACTTAGACTACAAGTACATTAGAGGACATTATAGACAAATAGCAGGGGACCTTTTTACCGATAAAGTGGATCACTGTACCAGAGGCCTCCCCTTTACACTAGAAGAAAAGAAGTTTCATTTGAAGCAACGTAGGGGGTTCTTCACAGTCAGGACAGTGAGGTTGGGGAATGCACTGCCGGGTGATGATTCAGTTAATGACTATAAGAGGGACTTGGATGATTTCTTGGACAGACATAATATCAAAGGCTATTGTGATACTAAACTCTATAGTTAGTATATATATGGGTATATAGAATTTATGTGAAACTAGCCATGGGTGTGTGTATGGATGCTGGGTTTTTTATTTGGAGGGGTTGAACTTGATGGACTTTGTCTTTGTTCAACCCAATTTAACTATGTAACTATGTAACTATATGTAACTTTGGGTTGCCCTGTAAACAAGCAGCTGTGTGTGTAAGCGGGTCTGGTCAGATCTGTGACTAGCGGCTATGGGTGGGGCATGGATACACTAAAGGTAGGCCAAATATTTCATGATAGGTATTGCGAGAGCAAGGGATTTTCATGCTGAATATAACCAGGTTGTAATGAAATATTGACTGCTTTATTCTATTCTGAATCCATATCCTACTTACATACTTGGTGGCACCACCTAATAGTCCAAGAAAACAAACCAGTAGATTATGCTGAGTGTAAACAGAAAATGGCGGTTAGGGCCTCCATTGATGTATACAGGGAGAATATGGCAGGCTATGCAATGTGCACAAAAAGAAGAGTACGGATGCCCATCCCATAATCGGCCCAAGACCATTAGAACAAAATAGTTTGTACTCTCTCCAGCGCCGCACAAAGCAACAGCCATTCACAGCCCGAGGTGAAATTGAACTGGCCATGGTGCATGTGCTGCCTCTTATCATGCTGCTAATTTCGTTAGACATAAATCAGTTTATTGAGATTGTGCAGAGGCCTGCCAATCGGTTCTGGCTACGGCCGGTTAGTGCTCATAATTCTCGTGTTTCAAACCGATTAAACGTGCGGCATCTGCACAAAAGCATTAGCGACAGCAAACGTGTGTTTATTTTCTCTCTCCATCAAAGCTCAAAACAATGTGAGATGCATTCATATCTATTCATTCCTAAAGGCTTTGGTTTCCTGGAAGGTTTGAGATAATCTTATATTATAATATTCTGTTTATTTACACAGTGTGAATGAGATTATACAGTGGTATTAGTTTGGGAATGTTACTGACCTACAGCTGTGGCCTCCAAGCTTGGATTCTCTTAATGGCATAGTAATCATATATACAAATAGCCCTAACATTTACCTGCCCTTTTGTATGAGGAATATATTATAAGGATATTAGAAGTCGCTCTTTTAACTAGGTCCCAGGCAGGGTACTCACTGACTGCCAGCCTGGTCAGGGAATCAGCGACTTTCCACCCAAAATCCAGACACTTTGCTGGTATTCTGAGGGTAGACCCAGGTACCCTAGCTGATACAGGCCTTGAGGGCTTCTGGCTAGAGGGTGGTGGATAAGGGAACCCCTAACCTGGCGGTGAAGTGGATCTTAAAACCTCCACCCTCTGCAGAACTTCTGGCCTGGTTGTTCAAAGATAAAGGGACCCACCATAGACTTTTGATGAAGTTGACCTTCTGGCCCGGTGGCGTTGGGTTTGGAATTCTGCCTTTTTTGGCACTTTGTGTGTTTGCACTTTTTGCACTTTCGGATGAACTCACTCACTGAGTATCACTTGTATTATAAAGGATAAGGGATAATGTACCCCCTACTGTTAATGATAAAAATATTAGAAGTCACTGAGGGGTTCTGTGACCATATAAAGGCACAAGGCTGCAGGCTGAGTTATACAGGGAACTCTGAGTATCACTCATTTATTATAAGGGATAATGTACCCCCTACTGTAAATGATAAGGATATTAGAAGTCACTCAGGGGTTGTTCTGTGACCATATAAAGGCACAAGGCTGCAGGCTGAGTTATACAGGGAACTCTGAGTATCACTCATGTATTATAAGGGATAATGTACCCCCTACTGTAAATGATAAGGATATTAGAAGTCACTCAGGGGTTGTTCTGTGACCATATAAAGGCACAAGGCTGCAGGCTGAGTTATACAGGGAACTCTGAGTATCACTCATGTATTATAAGGGATAATGTACCCCCTACTATAAATGATAAGGATATTAGAAGTCACTGAGGGGTTGTTCTGTAACCATATGAAGGCACAAGGCTGCACTCTGAGTATCATGAGTTTATTTTTCTCTTGTAGCAGAACTGAGCCAATTGAAGATTCAGAGCGGAAAAAGCACAGAGTGACCCTAGCAGTAAAATGGCAAATCTAAAGTGAACAGGTGTGCAGTAGTGATGGGCGAATTTGTGCTATTTCGCTTCGCAAAAAAATTGCGAATTTCACGCGAAATTCGTGAAACGGCGAAAAATTTGTGAAACGGTGCCATCGTCTTGTTTTTGATGCCGGCGTCCGTTTTTTTGAAAAAAAATATTTGACGCCGGCAAATTTTTTCCGCGCATTTTCGCGGGCGTTTCACAAATTTATTCGCTGGCGGCGAATCGTGCAAATTCGCTGCGTATTTGCACCTGGCAAATAAATTCACCCATGACTAGTGTGCAGCCATGGACTGAAAACCCAAATGGAAAGCACTCCAGAGGTATCATTAACTTGTAAAAAGAAGCTCAAATTCAAGCCCCAAAAAACAAAACAAAAAGATTTTAAAAAGCAAGCATAAAGCAACAGGGAGATACAGCAGGTGTTGTGCTATTTTTTCTCTCTGTTTTTCAGAAATTCCTTTGAAAGCCTCTAGAAGCCCTGGCAGCCATTTCCAACTGCCTCATCTGAATCGCCTGTTTGGAATGCGAATATGATTGTTCCCATCCCACGGGGCTCCGCATTGTTTATTATAATTTACTTCCCTGTATTTATTTCTTAACTGCGAGTCGGACGAGATTACACCTCGGTTTTGCCGGAGCTGCTGCAGTAAAACAGTGTTTTGTAATTACATCCAGTTACAAACGGTGATAATAAAATGAGGAGAGGCCCCGGTGGTTACAAGAACGGAGGGCAGATTTATGTTTGCTGCCTTCTCATACATATGTATATATAGATTTAATGTTTGATGGGGGCTACAGCTTTTTTATAACTGAAATAATATATGCAAGCTTATATTACTGTCTTATTATCTTTTTTTATTGTCTACATGACAGACACCTTTTGTGAAGAGCAAAGCAAAACACCCACTTTGAAGCCTATCTCCCAAAATATAAATTCTATAAATTAAGTTAACAGGTACTGAGATAGATTCCCATTCCCTATTCTGTTTTATAGTGTTTGGTGAGATGTCCTTTCAGCCCAATAGAAGAGGAAAGAGTTCAAAAAAGAGTTCACTTGGGCCTCACCGCCATTGGAAGTGAGCCTGAAAAATGCGATTGGCCTCAGATTTGACAAACGCATTCTTAATGAATTGGATTAAATTAGAGTTCAGATGAGAACACTCACTATTTATCACAAAAAAGAAATAGATGAGACCTATTGATAAGGAGGCTTCTCACTTTCCAAAGCTATGTTGTTGGTGGCGAAAACTGGAAGTTCTAAGTAATTGGTGTAACTTATTTTAGCCATTGTTCCAAATTGGGAAAAAATATAACTTGGTTCCACACTGACCAAAAGAGAAGCTCCAAAACTTAAATTTATAGAACTATGAAATTGCCAATTTTTTTCATTCATTCAGTCCTGTTTGACATGTCCAGGGCCGGGCCAAGGGGTAGGCAGAGTAATTCAAAAAGAAATGGTGCTGTTACCTCAAGCAAACTGCGAAAAAACTTGTTAGTCGAAAACCATGCGATGCTGAATATATCCACAAAGTATAAAGTTCACAGGGATCGACCCAAACTGCAAGATTAACTGCTCAAACTTCAGTGTTTATTGCTTAACACAACATGTTTCGAGTCTCGTGAGACTCCTTGTCAAGTGAGTCTCTTTGACAAAGAGTCTCACGAGACTCGAAACATGTTGTGTTAAGCAATAAACACTGAAGTTTGAGCAGTTAATCTTGCAGTTTGGGTCGATCCTTGTGAAATTTATACTTTGTGGGTAGGCAGAGTAGGCACGTGCCTAGGGCACAAAACTCGGGGGGCGCCAGGCACGTACCTCCTCTGTTGCCTACCCCCAGTCCAGTGCCCAACTCTCTGTGGTTTTTACGTCTTCTTGCGCTCCTGCGCATGTGCGCAAACGCACGTTCTCTGCAATTCGCACATGCGCATGTTCGCAGAAGCGCAAAAGAAGTAACCACCACTGCCTTTCTTGCGCATGTGCGTGTGAGCGATACCTTGCGCATGTGCACTTAGGCTAAGCCGGCTCTGCGTCTGCCTGCTTGCCTTGGGCGCCTGTGCGCCGCGGCCCTGGACATGTTCCCTTAATTTAATGGATTTCTATAACCTCTGAAACCACTAAAATTAGATTGTTGATAAATAGCCTCCACATGTATGGAGATACCAATTACGTAAAAATCCCTTATCCAGAAAACCCCACTTCCCAAGCATTCTGGATAACCGGTCCCATACCTGTACAGCACTTATATGTTTCAAACCTCATATCAGCGTTTTTGTTTACACCTTGTAAAGCACCATGAACATTTGTAATAATAAATATAAAGAAAGGAATAAAACAAGACATACATACAAAGTGTTCAGAAATGCTAATGAGGTATGACATAAAATTGACATCAGCACTACTTCATGAACATGGGCGATCCTGGCCCCTCCGCTGCCTGAGACAGCAGCAGTTGCTGCCGCCCCTCCTCCCCTGTGCACTTACCTTTTTGCGCCTGAGGGGGTCCAGGGGGGTCCACGAGGGTGGCAGATAGGGCCAATACGCTAGCGCTGAGAGCCTAACTGCTCTCTCTGCCCTAGAAGAGCCGAATTTCCGGTTTGAAAATGGTAAATTCGGCTCTTAAAGTACAAGGAGAAGCATTTTTGCCGTTCCTGGTACCTAGTAGGGTGCTGCCGCCTGAGGCGACAGCCTCAACTAGCCTCATTGGCGAAGCACCCCTGTTCATGAAAGACAAAACCTTATTTTGAAGGTGTTCAATTACCCATTGAGTCTTTTCATCCCGCTGACTTTGCTGTAATTCTTACAGGTGGCTCCATGAGAACAACACATCTCAGTACCATTTTGTACCTCCAGCCTATGACTAAGTGTCCTAGTGACATGAAACGCATTAGGCGTGAGATATTTATATAAATAAAAATTTCTACTTTTACATATCTACCAGTCTGATCTATGCGTGACCTACTAGAGTGCCTTGCTCCAACATTTGTTTATCTACATATGGATTGTCCGCTCCCTTGGGCTGAGGGCCTAGGGCAGGAGCACCTGGGCCAACCATTCAATTTGGTGAGTGACTTCTAATGGTGAAGTTTTATGCTTAAACATATTTGGTTTGTTGTACCTCCAGGATGTCTATTGTCATCCCACTCTGTTTATCAAACAAAACAAATCAAAATAAGCTATGACTGAAACCATTCCGGTAGATGGTACCATAAACAATTAGCTGAAATGTCTTGGTGTAATAACGCATGATAAATGGATGTAGCCTTAAGTTGAGTCCAGTACACAGACCAGAATTCAGAACTGGGAAATCACATCAGAAGCCCAGGACCAGGTAGGGACTCAGGAACCAGGGCAGGGGCTCAGGAACACAGGAATATCAGAACTTAAATAACATGCTAGTTCTTCTCAGCTGTTGAGTTATTGACCAAGCACGTGTGGTATCTAGAGTCTAAAGGTGACCAAAGATGCACAGATATTATCGTATGAAACTATGTTTTGATATGATATTCGGAGCATGTATGGTGGGAGATGAGACAACTGATATTTGCTGAAGACTTGGATATCGGTCAGCTCATCAATCGAGCTGGTCAGAAAATTTTAATAGAATTGTCAGATACAGGTAGAATTCTATTGTTTCTTTATGTATATCTAATGATTCAGCTCTACATGTGTGTATTGAAACAAGCAATTTTTCTTGGAAACATCTTTTCCAGAAAAGATTCTAATTGCAGCATCTATGGCCATCTTAATACAGGCCCATTATTACTGCATTACAACCACTGGCCTTAATGAGATTGGAGAAGGGGACTGCAAACATAGAGGAAAAAAAGAAAAAGTATTAGTAATATTTGTAAGGTTGGAGCTCAGATGCCTCCAGGGGCCCAACAGGGTAGTGCACCACCATAATGTAAATACAGTATATATCAACAAAGTGCTGCAATTGCAACTCTAAAAGATTAAAGGTTCTGGAGACTCTGCATTACTTGTATCCAATATTTGAAGCAGTTTCCAGCAGGTGTAATAAAGTAAGAACTAGAAGAACAGAGAAGAATTGTTTTGTTTTGTCTCCATTCTTTGTGGCAGGCAATATCAGCTCACAAGTTCACTTATACCGCTCGTTCTCTCATCATCAGTTGCACTTTATATATGAGTAGGAAGTCTACCCATTGATATAGAAAACAAACAAGTCGATATCCCTTTCTCTGTAACGTCAGGCTCTGAATAAAAGGCACTTTCATTTTGGATGACAATGCAAATGTGCCATCAGAGCAAGCAACAGTTCTTTCAAAGGCTTTTATCTTTCTTTCTGTGCTCCATTGTACAGGTCACCTCAGTTTCACTTGAAAGAAATTTTCATTTCTCCTATGGCACGAAACATTCACACATAGAATAAAGGACAAACATGTTTGGAAGAATGTGTTCTGTGCCTGATGAAGACCCTACTCGTGGGACTGACACTGGCCCCTTTACTATAACCCTTCAAGTTTTTATCTGCTATTTTATGAAACTGGCTCAGACATTTATTCATAGGAGCAAACATAGACATTATCAGTATTTGATCTTCCCAAACCAGCAAATAGCAAGTTGGAAAATACAGTTCCGCTGTTAGCATATATGTAGTCTACTGAATTTATTCTGCTGTGCAGTGCTGTACAAAATGACAGATTTTATATGGAAAGAAAAAGTGGTAAGAAATTTTAATAAAATTCCGACAACCTTCAGTGATGATAGATAATACACATATTACAACAAGTTGACATGTTATTCCATCATATTTGTTTCCAAGTGTGATCTCATAGATGTCCATGGTTGATATTGTCTCCAAGGCTAGTGAAAGATGGAAGATATATATATATATAGTTACATAGTTAGATCTGGTTGAAAAAAGACCAAAGTCCATCAAATTCAACTGCTCCAAATGAAACCCATCATCCACACACACACCTCTCCATACACTCACATAAATTCTATATACCCATATCTATACTAACTATAGAGTTTAGTATCACAATAGCCTTTGATATTATGTCTATCCAAGAAGTCATCCAAGTCCCTCTTATAGTCATTAACTGAATCAGCATCACAACATCACCCGGCAGTGCATTCCACAACCTCACTGTCCTGACTGTGATGAACCCCCTACGTTGCTTCAAATGAAAGTTCTTTTCCTCTAGTCTGAAGGGGAGGCCTTTGGTACGTGATTCTCTTTATGGGTAAAAAGGTCCCCTGCTATTTGTCTATAATGTCCTCTAATGTACTTGTAAAGTCTAATCATGTCCCCTCGCAAGCGCCTTTTTTTCCAGAGAAAACAACCCCAACCTTGACAGTCTACCCTATATGGATAGTTATGGAACCATAAAAAACAGTGAAACCCCCTTACACTTACTTGTGAGTCAAAAAGCCAACCGTGCAGTGACACTTATCAACACAGAAAGTTTATGCTGCTCAGCCTATGATAAAAATGAATAATAACTGAACCAAAAAAAAACGATAAGCCCAGGTTTATATACCCCCGGCTGAAGCTAAGACAAATCAGTAATAAATTATTTCATAGTAAGCCATATAATGAAGGTCACTGGGTGCCTTGTCCCGGACCTACAGCTTTGGGTGAGTGAAAATCTCTAAAGGAACACAGTGAGGCAAGCACTTCAAGGGAACACCTTTATTTCACTTTATTAAAAACAGCCAAGCCTGACACTTTTCGTATCCGGTGTACGTAAGTACATATCTCAGGATACAAAACGCGTCAGGTCTGGCTGTTTTTAAGGATATGAAATAAAGCTCAATCTTCAGCTGAGGTGTTCTCTTGGAGTGTTTGCCTCGATGTGCTCCTTTAGTGACACTGCCCCATTCTTTCTTTAACACTTCATTTGCAGTAGATATAGATAGGGGCAAAGTTTTTCACCATATACTGTTTATGTATATATATATATATATATATATATATATATATATATTGCAATTTATTGACCTTGTTTTTTCAGGACAATGGGTCAAATTGTTTTTTGTTGATCCCTCGCTTATGTCTCGGCACCTTGTAGGCAATAGTCATAGCAAGAAATGTGTTAGTCTGTAATAGATGTTTTTTTTTCCATGAATACATTTTTATTGAAGTTTTTTTTCAGTTTTACAAGAAATTATTGCATTACAAAGGAATAGGAAAAAAAGAAAGAATAAGAAAAAAATAAAGACTTACATAAAGACTATTGGTGCAAAGGGGTTCTTTTGCTCTATTTATATTGAGAGTAAATTGTATGTCTAAATGCCAACATGTCTGAAGTCTAACCAAGGCTGTCAAGTCTTTAGGAAATTAGCATGGGTATCTTTTAATATATTAGTTAAAAAAAACACTGCTCCAGCAAAATTCTGCACTGAAATATGTTTTGAAAAGAGCAAACATATTTTTTTTATTTTTAAAATTCGGCATGGGGCTAGACATGATGTCCATTTTCCAGGTGCCCCCAACCATGTGACTTGTGCTTTGAAAAACTTCAGTCACTCTTTACTGCTACCCTGCAAGTTGGAGTGATATCCCACCCTCCCTTCCCCCCCAGCAGCCCATCAGCAGCTTATCAACAGAACAATGGGCAGCTCACCAGATAGCAGCTACTTGACACCTCTGCTGAAGGATTAATTTGCATTGCTAAATTGTGCTCCTGATTGATGCTTTTTCCTGCTTGGATGCTATGGTGGGGCTACGACTTGGGTCGTATTTAAGTACAATGAGAACAAAGCAGTTCCATCCTGGCTCCCTCTCAAAGCTCAGAATTAGGCGAAATGCACTGAGATGGCTGCCTTCACATTACACCTAAGAAAAATTATATTTGTTGGTCCAAGAATAAAATTTCAAATGGTAGAGTGAATTATTTATTTTGTAAAAAAAGTAAACTATAAAAACCAAAGAATCCATTCTCGTTCATCATGGTCCAGTGATGATTTAGAGATGGTTTGCTTGGTTGCTAGGAAAATAATGTAAGTAGTTTATGCTGAAGTTTAGTAGAGCCCTCGCATTTAGTAAAGCTTGTACCGGGTCCTGATCTGAGATTTACATGAACTAGAAAAGATGGCATTGTATATTCTTATCCAGAATTTTGGCGGGCGGGCGCCTGCTCAGGCGACCACTGTGAAAGGGTCGTTTGACCCCCAAAGGGGTCGCGGCCCACAGGTTGAGAACTGCTGCATTATGCCAATTTGCCCTTAAGTAAATCTGCTCCTTAATCCTTACTGGAAGCAAAACCAGCCTATTGGGTTTATTTAATGTTACACAATTTTCTAGTAGACTTAAGGTATGAAGATCCAAATTACAGATCAGTTATCTGGAAAACCCCAGGTCCTGAGCATTCTGGATAACAGATCCCATACCTGTACTGCAGAGTGTGAAGGCAATCGTTATCATTTAATTGAGGTGGAATGCAGCAATAAGTATGAAACCCTGAAGTCATTTCATTGTGTATATTCATTTCAATTTGTGCATAAAGGACCTTGTAGAAGACGTTGTTGACTAATTGCTTACAAGACGGCATTAAGTAAGAAATCTGCACTATTGCTTAGCAGCTACATTGCACATTAAATTCAGCATCAATAATAATGGGGTTGGCAAAAAAAAAGCATTAATTTGTTCTAAATTCATGAGAACATTATTTTTATTGCACCATGGGAAAAAAGTGCCTGTAAAAGGGCAAGTTAGATCTATACTGTATGATATTGGTGTTTTGTCATGTGTGGAACGTGGAGATTTGGTGAGAGGAAAGGGGACTAGTTCACAATATGCACAGTACTAAATTAAGCAAGTGTCGTCCGCAACTGCCACTGTGGCTTTAGTAAAACATTTTAATCACTAAGTCACAAGACAAGTATTTAGACACAGCTTTTTATCATTTGCTTCAATTTCATCACTGTATAATAAAGGATAATAAAGTTAATTGTTCATATTTTGGATTGCACAAAAAGGAAATTTCAATAGCTTTAGTCCTATACAGTTCCTATCCTTCTGTAACCAGAAAAACCTAGTGCAAAGACAATTCTCCAAAAAGTTGCAGAAATTGAGAGAAATTCTGTTTTGAACACCCACATCCTTGGACCAATATGACCTGTATCAGAACTTCTTTAATGGAACAGTAACACAAAAACATGCAAAAATTAAAGTGTTTTAAAGTAATAAAAATATAATGCAGTGTTGCCCTGTACTGGAAGAACTGCTGTGTTTGCTTCAGAAACACTACTATAGTTTATATAAACAAGCTGCTGTGTAGCCATGGGGGCAGCCATTCAAAGGAGAAAAGGCTTGGGTTACACAGCAGACAGCAGAAAAGCTATGTAGAACATAATGGTGTCTCCACTATTTAACCTCTGCCATATAGCCTTTTTTCAATTTCTGCCATTGTTACACGGCAGCTTTTTTATATGAACTATAGTATTTTTTCTGACGCAAATAAATTTGTTTTACCAGTGCTGGGCAACAGTACATGATATTTTCATTACTTTAAAACACTTTCATTTTTTTGGTGTTACTGTTCCTTTAAGGAGCAGTATGCACCCCTTTTCAACATGAGCTTAATGAATGGGGCTTGCACAGTTTAGTGTTTGTTAATTCTGACAATAACCAAGAAACAAGAAACCATTTTAGCTTACCACTTCCTGCCACTTCCTGGTTCTACTGGGCAGAAAAGAAGCTGAGAAAAGGAAATACCCGTCCACTGGGAAGCCCTCTGATAACGCGCTGCTCTAAGGCTGCATAATAGCGATACGAAGGGTTCATTTGTTCAAAGGGAGATAAAATCTCTGAACAAATTAAGGGAGACGGGGGAAGACGTTCACTGAAAAATTACAAAATGACAAAAATTAGGAAAATATGAATTTACTGTAACTTAAAAGAATTAACAGAAACAGAAGAACTGCCCCTTGTGTTGGAATGGGAGCATATTTGGTGGTGTCTAAAAAAAAGTTTTTTGCACATCTGTTGGCTTGTAGATTCTTGAAGAACATTGAATAATATCCCTGGCATGAGATCTTATGGCATATGGGTTGTATGTCACCATGAAACGCTCCCGGGGAAATGTACCTCTTCTCCTCGTTACCTTGAAGACTTCTGCTTGCATTTGCATGGGGAATACTGTAGATGATCTACATTTTAACTAGTGTTTGAGCACCAACAGATGGCAAATCATTAATATAAAGAGAAAGAAGCATGTTGGGTAGGATAGAGGATTGACCCTTAGGGACACACACGCTACAGTTTGGAACCTGAATTATTGATTTTGACAGAAACATTTCACAAATGAATTATGCAGCAACTGTAATGTCCTGGCCGAGGCATAACTTTGATGAATTAGGAGATATACTGTATGTCAGCTTCTGGCTGGTTCGGTCTTTATATTCTAGGAGGCTAGTTCTCCATTTCTTGCAATTTATTGTTAACATGTGTTTAGAGGAACGGTTACATGAAAATAAAAAAGGTTGAGTTTTTGACAAAATATCTGCAATCGACACAGAAATACAGAACAAGCAGACGGGATAGAATAAATGTCGAAATACTATGTTTTATGGTGTAACATTTACAATACAACTTGTTTTAAGAGCTGAGGGAAGTGGTTTCAACAAAAAAGAATGGTTAGAAATGGACTCCATGATGCCCGGCTATTTATGTAGAGCAGACGCATCTACACAGCACTTTACAAAAACTGTTCATTATTCACATCAGTCCCAGGCCCAGTTGTCCCTATCGCATTCATACACTGTGATCAGGAGCAAATGAACCTGTCGATGGAAACCAAAATATCTGGAGGAAACTTGGAGGCAAGGCAGAAATGCAAACTACCGAGCCACAATGCTGTCCAGTTTAACAAGTTATCTGGAAACCTGTTATCCAGAAAGCTCCGACAGGAAGGCCATGTCCCATAGACTCCGTTTTAAACAAATAATTCTAATTTTTAAAAATTAATTTCCTTCTTTTCTGGAATAATAAAATAGCACACTGTACTTGATCCCAATGGTTGAATGGTCGAATGGTTTCTAATTTAAGAAAAAACTTTAATCAGTGTAGTTGGGGATCACAACTCGAATACCCGATGATCACATTTTCAGTGAAAAAAACCCTCAAATTGCTTAAATTGATCAAGTTTTTGAGCAAAACCCACAGAAAAAAAACTCAAACATCATGAAGGCTATTAACATCTTCATATGGTTCAAGGGACCTCTACCATTGACCACACCTCAACCAGCTTTCGATAGTGTATTTTCTGATTTAAGCTATTTCCAGGGTCTGGGAATAATAAATTCAAACATTGTAGTTTTTTTTTTTACTAAAAAAATCTATTTTTGACCAGAAAAATACCCTCTAAAACACAATTATTTCATGGAAAACACAACACTATCTTTCATAACCTTAATGGTGAATTGATTTTTTTTAGTAGAGTTAAGGTATGAAGATCCAAATTACACACAGATCCCTTATCTGGAAAACCCCAGGTCCTGAGCATTCCAGGTCCCACTAAATAACCTTAAAACATTTTTTTTTTCTGTGCTAGAGTATTAAGGTAAATGAAGAATGCCTCAAATATACCTGTATCTTTTTGTTCCCTGACTGCAAGGCTAATAAAAGTCTACAACATTTCCTCCAACAACTGATGAATACCTTCAGGCCAGGATTGGATCATCATGTGTGTTTCAGAAGAAGAACTTCAAAAGTCTCAAGGTTTGATATCATGGAGGCATTTTAATGTTTAAACTGGAATATGGGAGCTCTCGAGATTTTAATAGAGACAGAAATGCGTTTCTAAAATTGTCTGGAAGGTTCTGGAAACTATAGTTCCACAAAAGCTATAGACTGATGTTAAGGTACACAGTAGGGACCATTTTCTATTCCCCAAGGTACAAGAGGGCAGCCAGTGATTAAAGGGCCGCATTGTGGTCGTTGCCATTTTCACTGGATGACTCCACCCACCCCTCATGAATATATTGCTGAATGCAGGCAGCAAGGAAGGCAAAGTGCAAAAATCATTGATGGACAGTGCCCGTCATTTCTACACTTTACACAATGTCTTCCTTGCTGTAAATGACCCTCTTATGTCTCATTGCTCCATTTTTTTTAGTATATCATATTTTCTTCTATTTTCCAACCTTTTTTACCAGTGTGTTTTGATCGGCTGCTTCTCTACTCCATCATAAATAAATCTGACAGAAGGAAAGGAACTATTAGTACTATTGCCACTACTGGTGTTTGTTGTGCTTCACCACAATATATATGTAAAGGCTAGGGATGTAGCGAACCGCCGCCGATGTGTTCGCGAACGCCGTTCGCGAACACCGGCAAAATTTGCGAACTGTTCGCGAACTTCGATCATCCGAAAATCGTTCGATTCGAACGATCGAAGGATTGTAATCGTTCGATCGAACGATTTTCGTTCGAGTCGAACGATCGAAGCCATTGGATCGAATGATTTCATTCGATCCAATGCTTCGATCGTTCGATTCGAACGAAAATCCTTCGATTTTAGCGCTCGAATGGTCGAATGGTCGAACGATTTTGACGCGAACGCCTATTGGCGAACGTCGCGCGACATTCGCGAACTTGCGGCGGACGCGAACAGCCGATGTTCGCGCGAACAAGTTCGCCGGCGAACAGTCCGCGACATCCCTAGTAAAGGCATAACTGAGTTACAGAGTCAAAGAAATCAGTGCCACTACTTATAGAAGGGAAGTCTGTGATGTCATCAGTGTGATGTCAACTCAACATCATAGAAAGTTGTACAGCTCCAACATTGTTACACCACACCAGAATTTCCAACACAACAGCACATATTAATAAAACGGGCAAATCACCAGTTTTTCACTTGTTTCAAATATTTTATTTAAAGATTTATATAGGGTGACTGAGGGCTAGTATTACAAAGAGAGCTATGTAGGGAGTTATTTGCTAAACCACAATTTTTTCTGGTCGTGGTGTTTTAAAAAAAAAAAAAATAACATTTTTCTAGATTTATTATACACAGAACCTGCAAACATTCTGAATCCAAAAATCTGCCATCTCAAATCTGCAAAGATCATATAGATGTCAATGGGAGATGTCCCTTTTACATTTTGAAGATACAGTGGTCTGTTCTGGGTTTTGTCTGATAATTAAAAAAAAAATCTGGGTTTTTGGACGATAACTCAAAAAAAATCAGCTATTTGGACATCAAATCAAAAAATAAGTATGACTGGGGTTTTTTCTTGACTTTATCGAGTTTTTTTCTACCCCCCTTTTTTGAGTTTTTTTATTGATAAATAAGATAAAATTGTGGACGGGAGTTTGGCTGAACTCGGTTGAATAAAAATGATAACATAGATTTGAGTTTTCATAAATAACTCCCCTAATGTACTTTAAGGGAGTTATTTATCAAAGGTTGAGTTTGTGAGATTTTTTCTACCTCATCTAAACTCACAACCTGAATGTTTGTTTATTTATGAAAAAACTTGAATGCAATCGGGAGGAAAAACTCGAATACTCAAATTGATCGAGTATTCGAGCTCAAACCACTGAAAAAAAACCCTGAATATCATGAAGACTGAAACCATCTTCAAATGGTTCAAAGGACCTCTGCCATTGACTTCTACATGACATTGACAGGTTATAGCTGGAGTATTTTCAGATTCAAGCTTTTTGCAGCTTTGGGGTATAATAAATCTTGTCAAATTTGTGTTAATTAGTGATGGGCCAGTTTATTCGGCAGGTGCAAATTTGCTGCGAATTCCCGCGATTCGCCGCTGGCAAATAAATTCGTGAAACTGCTGCGCAAATTCGCCGGCATAAAAAAAAAAATGGATGTCGGCGCATATTTGCTGGCGAAGAACAGACACTGGCATCAAAAACAAGATGCCAGCATCGTTTCACAAATTTTTCACTAGTTTTTACTGAACTTACCGTCCAAAAACTTGACTTTTCCAGGAAAAACCCAACTTGATCTTCGGGAAAAACACAGCCCCCTAAACAATCTAAGCCACAATTCCTCTGAAACATAATTACACTGAACTGTTTTAGATTTGAAACAGGAATATTTCATACAATTTTAAATCTGTTTGAAAATATATGCATCTTAAAAAAGATCAACAACGTGTTGCAATAGAGAATAAGAACCTACCATCAAAGCAACACAGTAAATGCCAGCAAAGGTTAGACTCTTAAGGACCTTTAAGCACCTTCAATTCATAATATTCTCAGTTTATTTTAACATAAATGTTCCCTGCAATCAAAAACAGTTTTCAGCCGTACAAGTATTAATTCCCCAAGTTTCTTTTCCACTCCATTTAATGTTTCTCTAATGCACTGGGACTATTTAGTGATATATAAATATATTATTTTCCTTAAAAAATGGATTTGATGAAGCAGAGGATGATGGATTCACTGAGGCATTTGCAGATGAATATTTGCCTGAAGTATAAGGCTGTTTAATAGGATGTGACACCTTCCTACCAATGCAAGAGTCCAGGGCTGCTAGGTGTCACCGCCAGCGCCAAAAAAAAAAAAAATGTCCTTTATTGTGATTCTCCAGAACATGGATGTGTGCTTGAAACTAAAAACGTCAGCCAAATTTGGTGCACCAGTTCTCTGCTTTATATGACCCTTAAGGTGTGAGGCAGAACAAGCATTAGTCATTATTAGTGATCTTTCCCAAGTGCTGCTTCTATAATGAAATAAAATAACTGTTAAATTACGTTTTTTTTATCCATCTACTGCTCGGCTGGTCTTCTAAACCGATACAAACATGGGAAATATTGGTGTTTCAAGAATAAAGGAAGGTAAAATAATAACAGCTGAGGGTAATAAATGTTACTTTGCCTTCGTTCAACGTGGGTAAATTAATTCAGCGTTTGTTCGTCTCATCTAACAACACACTGAAACAATCCCGTTGAGGGCCTTGCAAGGGTTATTAAATGAATTGTTTTATCACCATAGTTTTCAAATATCTGTCATAGAAACCCTTGGAATTAATGTTTGAATTCTCAAATGTTGTAGTGATACTTTACCTTTTAACTATAGTCCAGTCTATAGTTCTATAGGCAGTTAACTGATAGACTATTCGGTGACCACAAGTCTACTAAGGATGGAAACATACAACCAGTGGCACACAGTTCCTTGATGTCTTCTTTTAAACTTATCAGTAGAATAGATTATCAATGGTTTATCATTAAAGGGCATGTAAAGGCAAAAAAAAAAAAAATCCCATTTTTACTTTCTGTAATGAAAAAGAAACCTATCTCCAATATACTTTAATTAAAAAATGTGTACAGTTTTTATAAGAAACCTGATTGTATGCAGTGAAATTCTCCCTTCATTTACTGCTGTGGATAGGAATTGTCAGACGGTCCCTAACTGCTGAGCAGGGAAACAATCATACTTATGAACAGCAGGGGGAGCCCCCGCCTTACTTCCCAGCCATGCAGAACTCAAGCAGCTTTGCCCAGACCACACTGAGTCTTAGTCTTGCAAAGATGTATAACAAAGTTACAAGATGGTGACCCCCTGTAGCCAACTTTGAAAGCATAAATCATTTGTTTGATTAGGCTTGTGGTGCAGTGAGTTCATGTTTATAGTTAGTATACAAAATACAGCATTTTTATCCTTATTCTATTTTAGACTTTACATGCCCTTTAATGATAATCAAGATTATTAACTGCAAGCCTATTAAGATCGAGTCGGCAGTTTATTGGCCCATGTGTGGGGCCCTCTGACGGGCTTCCCCGATCTATATCTGCCTGAAAGTTGGGCAAAAAAAAATCCTGTTGGATCGCAACTGCATGTGTCCATTAATGCAGTCCCGCAATCCGACCACCTGTATGGACTGCATTGTGATTTGTTCATTGGGCCCTAGGGCCCACAATCGGATCAGCCTGATATCACCCACCTCAATTTGGGCATATCGGGTAGAGATCTGCTCATTTAGTGACATCGCCAAACAGGAAGAAGATCGCGTGGAAGATGATGTCGTCTGTGAACTCCCTGGACTGGACATGCGCAGAAGGGTAAGTAACAAGTTAGGGGCATTTGCCCAGCGAGACAGGTAGGCCAGGGGGGAAGAGGGAGGGTGGTCAACACATGGGAGGGGGGAGGGCTTTTGCGCCAACTAGGTTTCCTTCCCCTTTAAACCCAGACACACGTTTTTAATGGCTCTAAGCTCAACACCCTACTTCTTCCTTTATGATTACCTGTTTGATACACTAGAAGCTTATGGAATATTCTAGAATTGTTTACAGCTGTCTGTAGGATATACTAAGTGCGCCGAAAGTATTAATATTACACATTTACTCATTATTTTATATATTGTAGGATACGACTCATGTTGATACTGCTTGGAAACTAGTTCCAGGCTGAAATTTTTAAAGGTAAACATTTCTAGTGAGTAGAAAATTGTCGCACAGTAGCATTTATCTGGTTGGAGGGAAAATCACCTTGAAAGCAGAACATGAATATAATTTCCCTGAAGGCTGTGCAATGTAATTGAAATGGCAGAAAACGAAGGAAAAAGAAAAAAACAGCAGGAATTAACTGAATTGACTCTACTTTCAGTTGAGCTAATTTTCTGCCATCAGGTTTAACTTGGCATTTCCCCCTGCGTAAATCGTACCCTCATTTAATAAACAATTTCCTCCAGCAGTGAAAATGTTAATTAGCCCAACGTTAATTATCATGGAGGAAGAAAGAGCCTCATTTATTCTTTTAAGTTTAATTAGTACCTATTCAATTATTAGGAGGCGAAACCCAATAAATTCCATTGCTAGTCTACGTCTTTCCATGGTAAGGTCGTACTTTGAAGACATGAAGTTTTAATAGACAAGGGGGCCCAAAAAGAAATGATAGAAAAGGAGTAAATTTCCTTATCTGCTCATGTAAAAGATACTGCTGAGAAAGATAGGGAAGCAAATAGTTGATGATGTGTAGAAAATCATACAAAGGCTTTATTGATTCTTGCCGTTGAGCAGCAGATAAGAATCACTGGAAAATCCTGAAGATTCGAGTCGCTTAATTCCAAAGCCTTTGTGACTCAACATAAAAATCTAGTGGAATATATAGTTACGCTTTGACAGCACAACATTTTAAGGTGATGCAATCTGGAGAAGAAATCTGAATAGTGTAGCATGCGGAGAGGGGAATCTATGAGATGCTATGTCTCTGGGACTCATTTATTTTTATGATTGCTTACAAAATAAGTGCACTGTTGAGTAAATTGCTGTCTGAACCACTTATTTAAGAAGAAGACGAGCGAATATAAAAAAATCAATTTTTTACTAGTGTGTATATGCATAACATTGATTTATTATTAGAGGCAATATGTGGAGAATAAACAGGAGAGAAGATGGAAAGGTGGGTGAGTCATATCCACAATCTCTACACTCTTTTAAAATAACACTGAATACACTATATGGTCAAAAGTGTGTTGACACCCCTTCTATTTACTAAAATTGACAATTTAAGCCACAGCCCTCATTTCTGGAAAAGGTTCCATTGAATCCTAGAATGACCTACAATGGTAAGGTTCATACAAAATGGGTTTGCTGAGATGGTAGTGGAAGAATTGAGTGGCCTGCATAAAACTCTCACCTCAACCCAACTGAACCCTTGTGAAATGAAGTGACACCCTGATTGTGAGCTAGGGCTGGTCCCCAAGATCACTGCTCATTCTATTATGCATGTATCAAAGTAATTCCCAGGAACAATGTTCCAACCTCTTGTGGAAACTTTCTCAAGAGAAATATAGAAGCAAAGAGAAGAACAAGGGGCCTGTTAACTGACATTCAAATTTCTTTTTTTAGGAATCTCTAAAAATTTGTGTTTTTTCTATATTCCCTTAAAACTCTAAACATTTGAGATGTATTAAGTATAAAAACCACAAAAAAACTCAAAAATACAAAATGTCACCAGGTGAAGTTGTTGAGGTCCTCTAAAATGAGACTGTTGATAAATAGGCCTCCAAAAGTGATATCATAGGCCCATTTATTAAATGTTGAATTTTAGTGGCATTAGAGCTTTTTGAAACCACGATTAAACTCATTTTCTCTAAAAGCTTGAATGCCATGAAAGTTATTCATATATTTGAATATAAAAAGTAAGAATGGAAAAAATATACGTAATGATCCGAATAAAAATCTGAAAATCTTTAAAAATTGACTGGTACGGGAACTTGACTACTTTTATTTGGAGCAGTTTGGTATTAGAGGTTTTTTTTTGTGGTTTATACACTTAGGGGCCCATCTACTTAGTTTGAGTGAAGGAATAGAGGAAAAATAGTTCGCATTTCGAATGGTCGAATATGGCTACTTCAACCTTCGACTATGACCTTCGACATCGAATCGAACGTTTCAAACTAAAAATCGTTCGACTATTCGACCATTCGATAGTCGAAGTACTGTCTCTTTAAAAAAAATTTCGACCCCCTAGTTCGCCACCTAAAATCTACTGAGGCCAATTTTAACCTATGGGGAAGGTCCCCATAGGCTTCCTAACAATTTCCTGATTGAAGGAATATCCTTCGATCGATGGATTAAAATCCTTAGAATCATTCGATTCGAAGGATTTAATCGTTCGATCAAACGATTATTCCTTCGATCGTTCGATTGTAGCAATAGCGCAAAATCCTTCGACTTCGAAGTCGAAGGATTTTACTTTGATGGTCGAATATCGATTGTTAATTAACCCTCGATATTCGACCCTAGGTAAATGTGCCCCTTAATAAATCTAAACATTTTTTAGAGTTTTAGATAAATTATAAAAAAAACACAAAGTTTTAGAGAAAAATATGATTTGTGAAAAAAAAGGAAATCCAAATTTTAATAAAATTGGCTTCTTAGTTTGCCCAGGTGCAATAACACCCAATAAGATGGGCGTTATTTTACTAATGTATTTACTAGTGTATTTTACTATTTAGCCCCCTAAGTATGTATTGTGCAATGTCTGGGGGGTGCTACTTTTACTTAATATCTTTCTGTGGGTTTGAAAAAGACAAATGTCTTTAGGGGTCATTTACTAAACCATGGTCTGACTTTTTCGGGCAAAACTTTTTAAGTTTTTTAACCTCAAAAAACCTAAATTTTTTTAGGTTTATTGAAACTATAAAAACCCTGAATCTGAAAATCCGCCGTCTCAGACCTGCCGAGGTTGTGTATAAGTCAATGGTAGAGGTCTCTATCCTATTTTGAAGTTTCTGTGGTCTGCACTGGGTTTAGCCCGAAAATCTGACCATTTTGGGCTTTTTCCATAAAAAAACCAAAACATTTGGGCTTCTCAGGGAAAAAGCCCAAGAAAATCATACAATTCAGGTTTTCACTTCAATTTTATCAAGTTTTTACCTGAGCCAATTAAATTCGAGCTTTTTTTTAATAATGAATAAGGTAAAATCAGTTATGGGATTTTGGTTTCTCTAATCTAATCTAAATAATGAGATAATTTTGGATTTTAGTAAATAACACCCTTAGTATGAACTAGAGAGTGATATTCTGAGACAATTTGAAATTGGTTTTCATTTTTTATTATTTGTGGTTTTCGAGTTATTTAGCTTTTTATTCAGCAGCTCTCCAGTTTGCAATTTCAGCAATCTGGTTGCTAGGGTCCAAATTACCCTAGCAACCATGCATCAATTTGAATAAGAGACTGGAATATGAATAGGAGAGGCCTGAATAGAAAGAGGAGTAATAAAAAATAGTAATAACAATAAATCTGGAGCCTTACAGAGCATTTGTTTTTAAGATGGGGTCAGTGAGTCAGATGAAGAGAGACATATTTTAGAAATGGTAAAAAAAAGGAAGACCAATTGAAAAGTTGCTTAGAAGTAGCCATTATATAAAATACTAAAAGTTACTGTAAAGGCGAACCACTCCTTTAAGTTCCAGCTTTAAGTAGAAAGAAAATGAGAGGAATTGCTTTTAGATACTTCTACTTTCCCAGCAGAAAATATATGGACTGAAAATGTCTATATGTGGTCTATAGATTCTAAGAGGATTCAAATTAAGTAATTGCCCCCAAAAGTCCTTCCACAAAACTCACAGGTTCAGGTCTGGGACATGTTATCCAGAATGCTCGGGACCTGGGGTTTTACAGATAAGGGATCTTTCTGTAATTTGGATCTTCATACTTTGTCTACTAGAAAATCATATAAACATGAAATAAACCCAATAGGCTGATTTTGCTTCCAATAAGGATTAATTATATCTTAGTTGGGATCAAGTACAAGCGAGTGTTTTATTATGACACAGAAAAAGGAAATCTTTTATAAAAATTTGGATTATTTCAATAAAATGGAGTCTATGGACGGCCTTTCATTAAATCAGAGCTTTCTGGATAACGGATCCCATACCTGTATTTGCAAATACTGATATCAAGCTTTCTAGAAATGGTCACAAGCTACTGTACTAAATGAACATAACAGCTGTCATTTATGATGACCCCAGAAGCAAGTGTTAGATCACCCAGGCTTATAAACATGCAATATGGTGCCGGGTGCAGAGGGGTCATTTATCTACAACCTGCCCAATGACAGTTGGTAAGGACAGAGCTTCCGTGCACCTGGCACCACTATGATATGAACCTGGCACCAGATTTGTAATCTGCCGTAAGGTTCAGAACAGGGCTTTATTTATATATAGGCACCATAGGGCTAGTGTTTTGGGCAGCAGCTTATGGGGAGATGCCCTTGGGTACCTATATAAATGAATACATTATTTAAAGAAAAATACCTAATCCCCCTCAGCTGCCATTGGCCAGCCTTTATTTGTGGAAAGGCCATCAAGGCTTGGGCCTAGGGCTGCAGTATTTTAGGAGGAGGTGCTGCCCAATCACGGCCGCATTGGTTCAAAAACACTGAGGATGAGCAGGAGATACAATAGTTTTATACATTTACTGTGCGCAATCCCCATTCTTTCGGTCCCGGTTTGTGTGACTAAAAGGGAGGGGGCGATGGACAGCAGCGGGCCTAGGGGTGCCCCTGTGTAGATCAAGTAGGGATGCACTGAATCCAAGATTCGCTTCGAGATTCGGCCAGCATTCGGCCTTTTTCAGCAGGATTTGGATTCGGCTGAAACCTTCTGCCCGGCCGAACCGAATTCTAATTTGCATATGCAAATTTGGGGCGGGGAGGGAAATTGTGTGAATTTTTGTCACAAAACAAGGAAGTAAAAAATGTTCCCCTTCCCACCCCTAATTTGCATATGCAAATTAGGATTCGGATTTAGTTTAGTATTCAGCCGAATCTTTCAAGAAGGATTCGGGGGTTCGGGCGAATCCAAAATAGTGGATTCGGTGCATCCCTAAAATCGGGCCCTGGACATTGGACACTTTCTGCATAAATTCAGTGGCAGAATTGCAGGGGTTGAGGGGCCTTGTACTTACCAACTACCAATGGGCAAAAGCTCCGGTTGAGCTTTTTGATCCAAATTTTTCTGATTTTTTACAAAAAAAAACTCAAATTTTTCGATATTTATTAAAGCCTGATGCAGCAAAAAGTCAGAATCCTAAAATCCTCCATTTCAGACCTGCTAAGGTTGTATATAAGTCAATGGCAGAGGCCTCTAGCCTATTTTGACGTTTCTGTGGTCTGCGCTTGAATTAGCCCAAAATTCCGACCTTTTTCAAGCAATTTGGGAAACATCATGCAATTCAGGTTTTATCTCAATTTTATAAAATTTTTACCAGAGCCAAGCTTTTTTTTATAATAAATAAGGTCAAATCATGGATTCTTGTTTGGTCTGACTTTTTTTTTATTTAAATAATCAGAAAAGGTCTGATTTTCATAAATAAGGCCCCCAAGGTAGGTCTTTTATTTCTGCTATTCTAAATTCCAGATCCACAAATAAAATACAATGCCCAGATTATTATACAGTTCACATGTGTAAAATGTTGAACAAAAGCAAGAAGAAAAGAAGTGCAGAAGATGGGCGAAAAGGCAGACGGACTGAGCTTATTTCAGGGATATTGTAGCAGGATGGATGCCGCCATTGGTACCTCCATTCACTCTGGACACCACATAATAAATAAGAAATTCTCATTCCCTTTCATTTCCCAACACAATCAGTAACTGCACGTATCAGATTTATTTTTCACACCTTGGTAGCCGATTGTGGTGTGAGCGTCTGTACCATAGTTTATAGATATGGCCCCCCAGACACACACCTTCGTAGCCCTGCCAAGTGCCAGCCTTTGTAAACAGGACTGCACAGATGGCAAATTGACTGCCATTCAATGTAACTTCCAGTTGCTGCTAATTGAATTGTTTAGAAGTGCCCGTTGATTCGTTAGATGATCTGGTAACCTGAGAGAAATAAAAGCGTAACGCCTCCCTGCAGAGCTTACAGTCTAATTGGGTAAAAACACAACATATAACAATATACAACAACAAAATATGCATTTACATTTAATGCCATCCTGACCAGTTAGAGATATTTAGAAGCCCACTAAGTGCACATTTGGCATATATGTGAACTCTTGGAACCTACAGGACTACAGAGCTAGCACTCATTGATGGCGTTCATCAACATAATGGGTTTATAAAACACTTAATGAGCGTGTACGTTATTGTATGTGCTTATATCTCAAGTTTTATGTACATGCCAAGCATAGAGCTGAGAACACTTTCTAGTTCTTGTTTTTAACTGTAGCCTGTGTGCATTTAGACTTACATTCAGCTATAGAGAGATAAAATATCACTTAGTGGTCCAGATACCCCCCAGTGGAAACCTCTCAGGGAGTAAAACTGGCCTGAGTTCCAGTTCCCACACTTTAGGAAAGGTATTGTCTGGGAGTGATATCACCAAACTACTTCTACTCAGTGGACCCAAGAGCTGTTCTTGCTAGCTGACAACTCCTAAGAGTATACTCAGGGTCTGACTGGGCTGGTGGGATACCAAGAAAAACCCTTGAGCCCTGCCAGCCAAGACCCAAAACCCATCTGCCCTCTGCCCTCACTTCACTCTGCCCTTCCTTGCAAGATTGTGGAAAAGGTAAGAATAAGGTGTGTGAGGGGAGGTGATGGCAGTGGGTGAATGGGTGGGCTGCAGGGACCCAAGAGGGGGGTATGAGGGCCCCTGGTGTAGCAGCCCTGGAGGGACTTGCACACCTCAGTTTGACCCTGAGACAAAATCTACTATATACTTTGACAAAAATTTACTATCTCTGTCTAGACTTTGTCAATGGAGGGTTTGGCTTGCGTTAGGTGGAACTGGACTCCTTTAATAAGGCTTTCCTCCACCTCAGGACCTTTGGAAGATCAACCTCTGTCCACCTAGTGTCCAGCAAGAAGGGAAATGCCTTCTGATATATAGACTAAAGACAATGTCACTTGTTCAGTTAAGGGAATACGCCCCCCCCCCCCCTTCCTACAGGGTATTGGTAACAGAAACCGGGACTTACTAAACAAGTAGTGGAAATAAACTGTTTGAGTCCCCTAAAGATACATAAAAGTTTTGCAGACCTCACATACTGTATGCATGCTGGCTTGATCTTAAATGAATGAATAATAGGTATCAAACTGGGTGCCCTCTAGCAGGTAGGTACAGACTAAAAGTCAGTATTAATCTTGATATACAGTAAGCTGAAGTAGTGCCTGGACAAATATTGGACAAACAATAATCACGTGTGCGCTAAAGCTTGGGACTCCAGGTAAGGGGTTTATGTTTCAGTCATTTGGATCACTGTACCATAAGGCTACTAGAAAAACATTCAGTCTTTCAATAAACCCAATAGGATTGTATTACCCCCCACCAAATATGGATTTATACTGAGAAATGGGAAATAATCGAATAACCCAAGCCATGATAGCAATTTTATATGTGCAACCATTTATTGCCTCTATGTCTAAACTACTCTTGCTTGAGAAGAACATAATTTAATAAAGGGCGAAGTGGCCTTCATTAGCGAAAATTCACCAGAAATCCCATCCACAGGCACATTGTCAATTTACTAACAGGACAATTCACTAGTGAAAAAGAACATCTCTAGTGTAGTTTCGTGCCCTATCGCCAGGTGAGTTTTTGCTCTGGAGAACGATCGTTACTCTGCAAATTCACTAAAGTGTGAATTTTACAGAACGTTACCTCTTTTGCCAGAGTTTCCTTCACCACCTTAGACCTGACGAACTGATAAGATGAAGCTCCTTCCTCCTCAATCTTATGTCAGTGACATCATATCCTGTATCCTGAAAAGTCATAAAGGTTCTAAAATACACTGGTGTTTTTTCATATTTTAATGTGGGATTATGTTTACAAGTTATAACTGTATTATATATATATATATATATATATATATATATATATATATATATATATATATATATAATATCAAAACAGGGGGGTTGTGGGAGCACTCTAAAGGCTTTAAAGTATATATATAAGTATAATAAATGCTATTGCATATGTACCCAAAACAGGGGTTATTTTGTTACAAAGTTATGATCATAAAATTGATAAGCCACCATACCACGTCAAGGTAAACCCCGAATGGCGGTCCCTAACTTATTTTATATTTTATGTGCATTCTAGCATTACCTGTAATCAATGTCCATTGAACGCTGTTTTTTCACTGAGGGCTAAATCCTCCCCAGCCAGCAATCAGGCTTTTAAAGGAGAGATATTCCCAAAACAAACGCCCAATTTTAAAAGCATAGGATCACCACTAGTTTAAAGGGGGGGTATGGGGTGCTACAACCACTGAAGCTATGCCACAGCTCCTGGCTAAATATACAATATCAAAACAGGGGGGTTGTGGGAGCACTCTAAAGGCTTTAAAGTATATATATATATATATATATATATAAGTATAATAAATGCTATTGCATATGTACCCAAAACATATATATATATATATTATTTATTTATATATTTTTTTTTATAATTTTTTTTTTTTTTTTTAACCATTTGAGGGATGTTCCACATTTTTTTTAGGGTGGGCTCATGTCTGGGACATTAGAGGATCTCTTTTGTCTTTATTTTGCTTCCTTGGTCATGTGTAATATATAATAAGTGGCCGCATTTGCACCAACATCTCTAATAAAGACATATATATGACCTATATGTATCTGCCCTATTCAAATTGACCTAAGCGTAAGAGTATGAGTAAAGTTTAGACAGGCAGAAATAAATGCTAGCGAAAGATTGCTATGAAATGCTCGCGCTGACGAATTATCACTAGTGAAACTTCGCCAGCGTTTGGCTGATGAGACGCAACTTTACAATTTAGTGAATTAGCAAAGTGGTAGCAAATTTACGCCTTACGAATTGGCACAAAGTGTGGCAGATCTTTGGCTGGCGGAAATTCGCCCTTTAGCGAATTTGCCCCTATATTTCCTTTTCCCATATGAAAGCAACAATCTACATAACTGGATGCACATAAACTGTTTTCATTTTCTGCATTCCCCCTACTAATTTCAAGGTGCAAACTTTTTGGATACTTCAAAGTGAAATGGGCCTGAAGTCCAGTGCTATAAGGTGATATAAGGCTGCATCTTCATGTACTTCAATGTTCTGAAGCGCGACCGTCTATCAGTTCAGATGACAAATTTAGATAGAGTGCCGGTTATTTGTCACCATCTTGTAGGAATTATGAATGCTTTAGCTGATCTGAAAGCAAACCACACAGCAGGACAGTACTTAATGGAAAATTCTAGCTTTGTATAAGTGTCTGAAAAACTTCAGCGATGACCTTGCAACTGGCTTACTTACTCATAATCCTCTGTTAGAAAATAATCATTCCAAGGAAGTTAATAAAATATCGTAGGCTATGATTAAAGGACTCTTAGCATGCTGTGCACTGTTTAATTAAATCCTTCTTATCCGAGGCAGATGATCAATGTTTTCATTACAGCTTAATGTAGTAAATTTGGAAGAAAAGAATTGGTTCCGTATTTTTCTCTGCTTGTCTGGTTTCACAGCAAATGTGTCAGTCGGCTGGAGTCGCAGTCAGCTCAGCGAACAATGTAAATTAAGATTGCGAGTTACATAATGACTCATTTTACAATGTAGAACATTGGTCTCTTTGGCCACTTCTGCAATCCAATTGAATGAAATTTGATGTTGTGGATGATACAGTTGAGTTTGTACACTAAGGGGCAGATTTCGAGGTCGAAGTTAAAATTCAAACTAAAAAAATTTGAATTTCGAGATAATTTTTGTGTACCTCGACTAGGGAATAGTCTAAATTCAATTTGAATTTGAAAAAAAATTAAAAAATTTGAATAACGAAATTTATCATGTGCTGTCTCTTTAAAAATTTGACTTCGACCATTCGCCATCTAAAACTTGCCGAATTGCTGTTTTGGCCTATGGGGGAACCTCCTATAACCTATTTGGTGTCATTTGGTGGACTTTGAAAAATTAAATTTTTTTGGAAAAACTTCAAATAAAATTCGATCACATGCGCTGTTACTTCGATTCGTACGATTCAAATTCGAAATTCGAAAACTGACCTATTTGGCCAAAAAAAACCTTCAATTTTATGATAAATTTTGATTGGTCTTTTTTAATTCGAATTTCGAAGTTATGGGAGTTGGGAATAATCCAAACTCGAATTGGAGATTTATCATACCTGGACCCTGGGAACAACTCAAAATCGATTATTTCCCCCCTAAAACCTTCTGATTTCATGTAGAAGTCAATGGCAGAGATCCAGTGGCCCATTTGAAGATGGTAATAGCCTTTCTGACATTCAAGTTTTTTTCGGAGAAAAAAACTTGATTCAAATATGAATTGAATACAAATTTTCGGATCATTCCTATTCGATCGGATATTAGAAATTTGAGTATATTCTTAAATAACCTTCCATTTGAGTTGTGAGTATATTTGCATTTAGCATTAAAAAAAATTCACATGAATTTGAAATTCAACCTTTGATAAATCTGCCCCTATATAATACTATTCAGAATGTAATATATATATAATATAACCACAGAACAAGTTAGGTTGAAATCTAAGACACCGGTTATTAAAGTTTAACCTTCCAATATACTCTGTACAAACCTACACCTTCAAAGGAGGAAAAAAATACCATCCTGATTCCAAAAAGGCAGTCCAATTTCCTTCCTTAAAAGAGTTACTATTGTATATTGAGCAATGCTTTACATTTGCTAGAAATTGTCCTTTAAATTTTAAAATTTTAAAAAAAAGTTTTTTTTCAATCTAGTTTTTGCTTTTCATGCTTTTCTTGCTCCTGCAGAAATAACACAGATTTGACAATTAACTGTATCCATTATTTGAGCATGGCCAGGCAAATATCTATCGTTTTGATTCGATTCGAAGGATTTTAATCCGTTGATCAAATATTTTTCTTCGATCCCAAAGGCTAACATTGGTGCTCGGGAGGTTTTAGGTGGCGAAGTAGGTGGTCGAAGTTTTTTTTAAAGAGACAGGACTTCGACTATCGAATGGTCGAATGGTTGAATGGTCGAATGGTCGAATAGTCGAACGATTTTTAGTTAGAATCTTTCGATTAGAAGTCGAAGTCGTAGTTGAAGTAGCCAATTCAATGGTCGAAGTAGCCAAAAAAATACTTTGAAATTCAAAGTATTTTTTATTCTAATCCTTCACTCGAGCTAAGTAAATGTGCCAACTTGAATGTTTGGATTTATTTAGCACAAAAGTTTTGAAAAATTTGAATGTAGGCGAGTTGTCGTAGGCAATATTCAAGCCAATTTTTTAATTCGTGTTTTTTTTATTTTTGCGAGATCTTTTGAGTTTGTAAACGCACACGTTCGAGTTTTTTGAATTTTTGGTAATTTTTTTTTACCCGATTGTGTTCAACAGAGTTTTTTTTTTATTTGGATGCTTTGATAGATAAGCAAAAGTTAATTTTTTTAATTGTGAGTTTATTTAAAGTAGAAAACCTCACAAATTCTTGATAAATAAGCCCGTCAATACAGTTCAACAACAAGTTACTTGACTGAATCCCATGTGTTATTATTTTCAATCCCCGTGTTCCTACCAGTGTTTCTCCTGATGAGTTGCCATTAGAGCACTAGAAAGGTAGACCCTACAGTCTGAAAAAATCGTGAGATTCAGGAAATTTTTTTTTAAAAAAACGTACAACTCAGATTTTCGCACAATTTATTGTTTGTCCACGATCCGACAAAATCAGTTGTTTTTAAAATAATAAATGAGGTCCAATCATGGATTCTAGTTTGGTCAGACTTTTTTTATTACAAAAGTCAGAAAAATTCGGACTTTGATAAATAAGGCCTTCGGTTTCTTACACAAGTTGAAACCTTCCCATTCCATATTTCATACACTGAAAGGGATTCTGTCATGGTCAAAAATGTTTTTTTTACAAAATGTAATAGCGTTTATAATGCTTCTCCAACAGAATCCTGCATTGAAATCCATTTTCCAAAATTTTAAATATGACATGGGGCTAAACATATTCTTAGTTTCACAGGTGCCCTCCGTCATGTGCTCTGATACTGCTTTACTGCTGCACTGCAAGTTGGAGTGATATCAACCTCTCTTTCCCCCAGCAGCCTATCAACAGAACAATGGGACAGTGACCAGATAACAGTTCCCTTACTCCTGCATTGCCAAAAATGCACCCCCACCTAGTGACAGATATAAGAACAGCACTCAATAATAAAAATCTAAGTCCAGCTAAACCAAGTTGTGACTCCTCAGTTACATTGAGTAGGAGAAACAAAAGCCTTTCTGAAAGCATTTCCATTGTGAAGTGTTGGCTCTTTCTGAAAGCACATGACCTAAGATGGCACTTACAAACCAATATTATAACTTGAAAAAGTACATTTATTAATAATATTTAGGGGCAGATTTACTAAATTCGAGTGAAGGGTTCGAATTAAAAAAACTTCGAATTTCTAAGCGTTTTTTGGGCTACTTCGACCATCGAATGGGCTACTTCGACCTTCGACTACGACTATCGAAGGATTCGAACTAAAAATCGTTCGACTATTCGACCATTCGATAGTCGAAGTACTGTCTCTTTAAAAAAAAATTCGACCCCCTAGTTCGGCAGCTAAAAGCTACCGAACTCAATGTTAGCCTATGGGGAAGGTCCCCATAGGCTTGCCTAAGTTTTTTTCATCGAAGGATATTCCTTCGATCGTTGGATTAAAATCCTTCGAATCGTTCGAAGGATTTAATCGTTCGATCGAATGAATAATCCTTCGATGGATCGATCGAATTTCCTGCGCTAAATCCTTCGACTTCGATATTCGAAGTCGAAGGATTTAATTTCCTAGTCGAATATCAAGGGTTAATTAACCCTCGATATTCGACCCATAGTAAATCTGCCCCTTAATCTTGCAGAAGCAAAAAAGAAAAAAATTACTCAGAATTTGTTTTAATTTACAATAAGCAATCCCGGGTGCATATAGTATATGATATGATATGGTTATAAGAAAGAATAACATTATGATAATATTGGTTCTTAATTGGCTATATAAGAATCCTAAATTTTATATTTGCAGAACCCAGCTAAATACACACAGATCAAACAGAGAAGGTACATAAATAGTTGTGTAACACACGTTATAATTATTTATGAGTTTTGTTGCTGCAATTAGTTGGAATGACAGTTTTGCAAAGGAATTTACAAATATCAGCAAAAATACATGAAATTGCAATTTGACATCATGTTAAACATAATCACACGTGTGATGCATGAACGGGAAAGAGCAGGTATCTCATTTCACGGTATTGACCAAATACCCACAAGCACTAGGGATGGTGGTAGAGATAAACTGCTTTGTAAGCAGAAATAAGATTGAACTTCTGGGTATTTATAAGAGTAACATTGATTTAAACTATTAACATTTTTAAAAAATTCTGCTTTAAGTAATAGAACAATATATGCTTTTCTTCAACCGTATTAACATGTTTTGTTTCATTCCAGTTTTGTTCTGCATAAGATGGCAGTGTAGTAGACTTTAACACTTTTCTAAAAAAAAACACAGAAACAGTAATTGGTTACAGAGATATTTTTTTTAAAAAAAATTGCCTAATTATTCATTGATTGTTCTTTAAAATATATATATTAATAATCACACAATTCTCTGAATTATTTTTTCTGTCAACATGGTGGAGGCTGATTTGTCAATTTTCAATTTTTTTTTTAAATTGCTACTAAACTCATTTGAGCAATGTTTTTTTTCTCAACTGCTTACACTTTTACGAAAAAATTCAGAAAAAACAAATCATATTCATTTTTGGCGAAAAAACACTATTATTGCATAATCCTATTTATTTTTTTACAAATCTGACTATTCAAAAAACAAAAAAGGGCAAAAATAAAATAGCATGGATGTTGAAAACACCCATTGACTTTATAAAAGTGCCCCAAGTTTTAGATACCAATATTAGCTAAAAATTACCAAAAATGATCCCATTGCAGAATCATAGAAAAAAAATTGACAAATGTATTGTATCCAATGGACTTTTTTTTTTTTTTTGCACCAACTGCATTTAAGTTCATGGGAGTTTTTCTTAGCAGTTTTTTTTTTTTTTGCACCAAATATGTTTTTCTTTGCTTTTTTTTCTCTTGTGCCAGATGCATTGCAGTAAACGGTAATTTTTTTCTTGCATTCTATTCCCTTTTGTTTGGCCAAAACAAAATGCATGATGAAATTCCAGTGCAGATCCACAAAAATGTCATCATTTACAAAAATTTCGTAAAATTCACTCTTCACAAATACAGGTATGACCTGTTATGCAGAATGCTCGGGTTGGGTTTTTTTGGATAATGGGTAATAATTTGGAGCTCCATAGCTAAAGTCCACTAGAAAATCCTGTAAACATTAAGGGGCAGATTTATCAAGGGTCGAAGTGAATTTGAGGGAATTTTCGAAGTAAAAAAATTTGAAGTAATTTTTTGGATACTTCGACCATCGAATAGGATACTATGACCTTGAATTTACTTCGACTTTGATTCTAAGTAAAAATCATTTGACTATTCTACTATTCGATAATCAAAGTACTGTCTCTTTAAAAAAAATTCAACTTCAATACTTAGCCTATGGGGACCTTCTACAGCATTTTTCTATGTTTTTGAAGTCAAGATAAAATCGTTCGATCATTCGATTTTACTTTGACCGCAGAATAGCCAAAGTCGATGAAAAAAAGTTTGAATTTGATATTCGAATTCGAAATATTTTAATTTGATGGTCGAATTTCAAAGTATTTTTAACTTCGAAATTCGAACCTTGATAAATCTGCCCCTAAATAAATCCAATAGGTTGGCTTTGCTTCCAATAAGGATTAATTATATTTTAGTTGGGATCAAGTACAAGCTACTGTTTTGTTATATTTATAATATTTTTTAAAAATGTGGATTATTTGTATAAGATGACATCTATTGGCTTTTCCATAATTCAGAACTTTCTGGATAATGGGTTTCCAGATAACGGATCCAATACCTGTACAAAATTTTTCCATTTAAATTTTTTTTTTAATCATTCAAATTTGGAAACGTTCAGGGATCATGTTTTTCCCCGCTATTTTTTTTAAATCGCTGAAACACCCCGGATCTTAAATTTGAACATTTTGGCAACGTTTCAGGAATCCATATTGTCTTTTTTTTGAATGCTCAAGTTAATAGTTTCATTTCTACTGTTTAAACAATTTCTGGGTACTGAGCAATGAGAGAAATGGAGAGTTCAATTTAATGATGTCTGCACAATTCCCTAACTTAACAAATTTAATGTTATTCTAATTTGATTTTAATAACAGCAATTTATTTCTTTTAACTTTTGCGTCCGATTTACTAGGTGTTGCATGTGTGGAGGTGGGGGGAGCGTGTAAATCAAACCCAGGGAAATTTGAAAACAAAATTGACTAATTGCAACATTCAGTCAATTATTTAGAAAACACAATCTATATTCATCTATGAGATGGGAATCGAGGCGTTGATAAATCTTATTACATTTATGCATAATCTTAAGGAAAATGGATGCAAATAAGAAATAGAGAAAAGGGAATTTTAGTAAAATTACTACGTTTTGGTAAATATTTTCCGGGTTCCATGTTGAGTTTCAAGTCATTTTATGTAAAATTGCCTTTTAAAAATGTAATTTATGCAGCGCTGGAACAGAGGTAGAGTTAATATGATCCATATTCTGCTATTAGTAACTGCTTTTGCCCATGTAAAGTTCAGGTCAATTAGCCACGTTGATATATTACATTTATTTATTGTTGTTAACCTCATTTCTGTTCCATAACATGAGGGACATGTTACGTTAAATGGAGGAGAAGGTTTTTCTTTTCAGCTTGATTATTATTAAGCACTTGTAAGCCATGTCCCTAAAGGTAAATAGACACCTCCCAAGAGACTTAATTAGACTTCCTTGCATGGAAATTAATTGTTTGTAATAGCAAACTGTTTTGTTCGGAGTAGCCATAGAAACTTCAGTTTAATCCAGTTTAGTCTCCTTAACATTTCATTCCACATAGGAATGGGGTTTTAGTAAGATTCCTCTGCAAAGGGTTTCATGGGTAGATCATAATGACAATAATTAACTAGTGATGGGCGAATTTGCGTGAAATTCGCGAAACAGCGAAAAATTAGCGAAATGGCGCCGGCATCTCGTTTTTGATGCCGGGTTCCTTTTTTTTATGCCGGTGAATTTTCGTGCCCATTTCACCAAATTCATTCACCGGCGGTGAATCGCGCAAATTCACGCCTGCCGAATAAATTCGCCCATCACTATAATTAACCACTGAAGCCTATGATTCAGTTTAAAGATGATTGTTTCCTGTAAATTTACGACGGTGACATGTGGAGCCATCAATTAACTGCTAGTGATGGGCAAATCTGTCCCATTTTGCATTTGCGAAACAAAATTGGCGAAACACATCGAAGTCAATTGGGCGTCAAAATAATTTTGACATGCAACAAATTTTACACGCAAAACTTTTTTGTCCAAATGCATTAAACTCAATGTGCCATCAAAATTATTTTGACATACAACAATTTTTACGCACACTACTTTTTTGTTGCAGCAAATTTTCGCAGCTGCAAATTTTTCCAGCTGTTTTGCGAAAACATTTGCGAAATGCGGAAATGCGCTGCAAATTGCTGTATGAACAGGTACAATTCTACACAGCATTAACTGAATAAATAGGGCTACTGTTGAAAATGTACTAATGTAATCTTGTTGTTATTTTAATTAAAAACATATATAGTGCATGGTATGTATGGTGCTGGAAAAAAAGAGGAAACTGGTTAATCACATTCCCTTTCCCATAGGAACAACTGAATTTAGGCCTCACTGGGAACAACAGGGAGAATACAAAGGTTTATACTTATATTTAATCGCTGCTTAATTTCATGAATTTGGGTAGGTAGTCAGATTTCTTTTTTTTTTTTCACAAAAAATTGTCCTTTTTACTTCTCTAAAATTCTCGAAATTCGATATTTATTTAGGGGCATATTTATCAAGGGTCAAATTTCGAAATGAAAAAACTTCGAAATTCAAATTCAAAAAGACCGAAATGAAGTCGAAGTTTTTTTTTTGTCGAATAGGTCCGAATTTAAAATATTAGGCAGAAACTATTTTCAATACTGATCACAAGTGTATTTTGCCCCATTGATTAGGAAGAAGGGAGTTTCCATTGAACCCATGTAGTTTAAGACAGAATTCACTAAATCCACTAATCCACTAAATCCAGTTCAGTTCTCATGTTGCAGGTACCAGTTTACCAAAGAAAAGCCCAGGCTGTAACTACTTTCATTGTGTTCAGGAGATTGGGGTAGAAACTTTGAACTTTAGAACCAACTTCCTATTGTGTGACAATATTAGCAAAGCTGTTCTTTAATGAACACGAGATAATACAATCCACACTATAATAATTTCAGCTGCGATTTGTCCAAAATACATAAACATCGCATGCTCAGTTGCATTTATTTTAATGCATGAGACACAATATTGTTCCAACACAGGGGCATATTTATCAAGGGTCGAATTTCAAATTGAAAAAACTTTGAAATTCAAATTCAAAAAGACCAACCGAAATTAAGTCAACGTTTTTTTTTTTTGGTGGAATAGGTCCATTTTTGATCGAATAGGTCTGTATTCGACCGAATTTGAATCGTACAAATCAAAGGAATAGTACATTCAATCAAATTCAATTAAAAGTTTTCCCAAAAACAACTTTGATTTTTCAAAGTCAGCCAATTGATTCTAAATAGGTTCTAGGAAGTCCCCCATAGGCTAAAACAGCAATTCAGCTGTTTTTAGATGGCGAATGATCAAAGTCAAATTTTTAAAGAGGCAGTACATGATACATTTCGATATTCAAATTTTTTAATTTTTTTCAAATTCGAATCGAATTTGGACTATTCCCTAGTCGAAGTACACAAAAAATAGCTCAAAATTAATTTTTTTTTCATTCAAAAATTCACCTCGACCATTGATAAATCTGCTCCTTAGAGCAGTGATCCCCAACCAGTAGCTCGTGAGCAACATGTTGCTCTCCATGACCTCCAACATGTTGCTCCCATTGGCCTCAAAGCAGGAGCTTATTTTTGAATTCCAGGCTTGGAGGCAAGTTTTAGTTGTATAAAAATCAGATGTACTGCCAAACAGAGTCTCAATGTAGGTTGACAATCCACATAAGGACTACAAAATGGCCAATCACAGCACTTATTTGGCACCCCAAGAACATTTTTCATGCTAGTGTTACTCCCCATCGCTTTAACTTCTCAATGTTGCTCACGGGTTAAAAAGGTTGGGGATCCCTGCCTAAGAGGCTCATTTAAGAACAATTGATAATTTTGAATACATTTACGTACGTTTAGAAACTGCAAGTGAGTGTTTTCCGAGATCGATTGTTTTTTTTCCTCATGTGGGATTTTTTCCCTGTGATTAGGTATAAAAAAGAAAATAAAAATATCATCACCTTAAACCTGTCCAGCCCTTTATGAAGGAAAAAAAACAATCAATGCCACAAAACATGAAAAAATGAGTATCCCGAGTTTGTTTGGGGAAAAAAGAAATTGCACAGTCCTCTCATTGGGGCATATTTACTATAAAGGGCGAAGTGTCACCAGCGAACACTTCGCGAGGCGCAAATTCGTTACTACTACGGTAATTCACTATAATGCAAAGTTGCGTCCTGGGCACCGAACGCTGGTGACTTTTCGCTAGTGATACTTCTTCAGTGCGAGCAATTCATATCAAAGATTCGCTAGCGTTCATTTATGCCTAGAGAAAAGTTGTTAGTGATCTTACACTTAGGTCAATTTGAATAGGGCGGGTACATTAAAGTTGTATGGACGTCTTTATTAGAGATGTTGGTGCAAATGCTTGAAGTGGCCACTTTTTATTACAAATGTCCAAGGAACTTTAATAAAGACAAGAGAGTCCCACTGTAAAATAAATGTTCCATATATTTTCACTAGTGACGGCCACTTTGTCCTTTAGTAAATCTGCCCCATTATGTTAAATACTAATGAGTAGTGATGGCTGAATTTATTTGGCAGGCATGGATTCATGACGAATTTCCATGTTTCGCCACCCGTAAATGTCTTTGCCAAATTGTGGTGAAAATTCACCGGTGGAAAATTTGTTGCAACAAAAAAAAAAATTGTCACGTGTCAGAATTGTAGCACACGTCAAAGTTACTCAGACGCCCATTGGCTTTAATGCATTTGGACAAACTAGTCGTGTTTATGAAAATTGTCGATCGCATCAAAATTGTCATGCGTCAGAATTATTTTGACTCCCATCGACCTCAACGCATTTCGCAAATTTTTCGCTGCAATTTTTCACAAACGGGACAGATTCGCCCATCACTTCTAATGAGATGACTGGCAGTGACACTAGGGATCAATCTGATTGGAGAATCTATTTGCATGTGTAATTAAGCTTGGAGTTTCTGCTTTGTAGAAACATGGTACAGACACTAAGGGGGTTATTTACTAAACTCTGAATGCAAAAATTACAAAAAAAAACTTGATTTTTTTAAAATAAAATTGGACTTTTTAAAAACCATGAATTTTTCAGAATTTATTAACCCTTTCCCTGCCAGCCGTTTTGTCCTAGATGCGAACATCTACTGCCAAGCAGTTTTTAGATATTTTGCACTCTTTCACTTTAAGGGTCTTTCCTGGGGTGGTCTTTTAGTTAACCCAGGAAAACAATATATTGTTTTTTTCAGGACAACCTGAACTTTCACAATATGCAAGAATTTTGGTGTAATTCTACTTCTCTAATAAAATATTGGATTCTAAGTGTCAAATAAAATGAAAAAAATCATGTTGCACGAAGAACAATCACATATATCAGAAACATCATTCATTTTATGTACGAGAACACAGCCGATTTAGAAAGGTCTATGTCTCCTGAACGCGACAATACCAAATATATATAGTTTTATGGAGATTTCTCACTTGTATAGCTCAAAATCTACAAGCAGTACACAACCAAATTTCCAAAGCAACACTTCCCAAACGGCATACTTTTGATTTCAAGGCCAAACATTCCGCTAACAGTAGGTTTACCCTAGAAAACTACCCATTACTAGAAAGAACAGATTCTGGTGAATCAAAAATGGGTAGAAATATCTTTGTACTCCAAACCACCAAGTTGCAATTGTTTCCTAAAGTTATAATGTTTTATAGAAATTGGTGAATTTTTTGAAAAATGACCTCAAAGCTTCCACTCTACAGCAACATATCTCCCACACATCATTAGGTATCAATGTAAAACACCCCAAATATAAAATCCTGGGTCCACTGAACAGTTTGATGCCCAATATGAATAGATGTACCCAAGCACGTGGCATAGGAGGCCCCAAAAGGAAGACCCCCCGTTTGTTCTGTCATTTCAGATACTGCAAAATCAACACATTTACATCGTTTTGGGGGGCGGCAAAGGTAGAAAAAAGTATGTTCACCCCAGAAAACCATATATTTTCGGAAAGTACACATTCCCCTGAATCCAAATTGGGTATGCATGTCTTTCTACACCAAAGTACCAAGCGGCAAACCATTTCTAAAGTTGGTGATTTTGGCGACATTTCCAAAAATCACTTAAAAATTTCTACCCTGCAGCATCGTATTACCCACATACTTTTAGGTATCAAGACAAATCACCCCAAATATGAAAGCCTAGGGTCCTCTGAACAGTTTGATGCCCAATATGTATAGGTGTACCCAAGCAAGTGGCATATAGAGGCCTGAAAAGGAAGACCCCCATATGGTCTGTCATTTCAGATACTTCAAAATCAACACATTTACATCGTTTTGAGGGGGGCAAATGTAGAAAAAAGTAAGTTCACCCCAGAAAACCATATATTTTCGGAAAGTACACATTGCCACGAATCTAAATTGGGTATGCATGTCTTTGTACTCCAAAGTACCAAGCCGCAAATCATTCCTAAACTTGGTGATTTTGGTGACATTTCCAAAAATCACTTAAAAATGTCTACCCTGCAGCATCGTATTTCCCACATACTTTTAGGTATCAAGAGAAATCACCCCAAATATGAAAGCCTAGGGTCCTCTGAACAGTTTGATGCCCAATATATATAGGTGTACCCAAGCACGTGGCATATAGGGGCCCCAAAAGGAAGACTCCCATATGGTCTGTCATTTGAGGTACTGCAAAATCAACACATTTACATCGTTTTGGGGGGGGGCAAAAGTAGAAAACAGTAAGTTCACCCCAGAAAACCATATATTTTCGGAAAGTACACATTCCAACGAATCCAAATTGGGTATGCATGTCTTTCTACGCCAAAGTACCAAGCCGCAAATCATTCCTAAATTTGGTGATTTAGGTGACAATTCCAAAAATCACCTCAAAATATCTACCCTGCAGCATCGTATTACCCACATACTTTTAGGTATCAAGACAAATCACCCCAAATATGAAAGCCTAGGGTCCTCTGAACAGTTTGATGCCCAATATGTATAGGTGTACCGAAGCATGTGGCATATAGGGGCCCTAAAAGGAAGAACCCCATATAGTCTGACATTTCAGGTACTGCAAAATCAACACATTTACATTGTTTTGGGGGGGCAAAAGTAGAAAACAGTAAGTTCACCCCAGAAAACCATATATTTTCGGAAAGTACACATTCCCACGAATTCAAATTGGGTATGCATGTCTTTCTACGCCAAAGTACCAAGCCGCAAATCATTCCTAAATTTGGTGATTTAGGTGAAATTTCCAAAAATCACCTCAAAATATCTACCCTGCAGCATCGTATTACCCACATACTTTTAGGTATCAAGACAAATCACCCCAAATATGAAAGCCTAGGGTCCTCTGAACAGTTTGATGCCCAATATGTATAGGTGTACCGAAGCATGTGGCATATAGGGGCCCTAAAAGGAAGACCCCCATATAGTCTGACATTTCAGGTACTGCAAAATCAACACATTTACATTGTTTTGGGGGGGCAAAAGTAGAAAACAGTAAGTTCACCCCAAAAAACCATATATTTTCGGAAAGTACACATTCCCACGAATTCAAATTGGGTATGCATGTCTTTCTACGCCAAAGTACCAAGCCGCAAATCATTCCTAAATTTGGTGATTTAGGTGAAATTTCCAAAAATCACCTCAAAATATCTACCCTGCAGCATCGTATTACCCACATACTTTTAGGTATCAAGACAAATCACCCCAAATATGAAAGCCTAGGGTCCTCTGAACAGTTTGATGCCCAATATGTATAGGTGTACCGAAGCATGTGGCATATAGGGGCCCTAAAAGGAAGACCCCCATATAGTCTGACATTTCAGGTACTGCAAAATCAACACATTTACATTGTTTTGGGGGGGCAAAAGTAGAAAACAGTAAGTTCACCCCAAAAAAACATATATTTTCGGAAAGTACACATTCCCACGAATTCAAATTGGGTATGCATGTCTTTCTACGCCAAAGTACCAAGCCGCAAATCATTCCTAAATTTGGTGATTTAGGTGAAATTTCCAAAAATCACCTCAAAATATCTACCCTGCAGCATCGTATTACCCACATACTTTTAGGTATCAAGACAAATCACCCCAAATATGAAAGCCTAGGGTCCTCTGAACAGTTTGATGCCCAATATGTATAGGTGTACCGAAGCATGTGGCATATAGGGGCCCTAAAAGGAAGACCCCCATATAGTCTGACATTTCAGGTACTGCAAAATCAACACATTTACATTGTTTTGGGGGGGCAAAAGTAGAAAACAGTAAGTTCACCCCAGAAAACCATATATTTTCGGAAAGTACACATTCCCACGAATTCAAATTGGGTATGCATGTCTTTCTACGCCAAAGTACCAAGCCGCAAATCATTCCTAAATTTGGTGATTTAGGTGAAATTTCCAAAAATCACCTCAAAATATCTACCCTGCAGCATCGTATTACCCACATACTTTTAGGTATCAAGACAAATCACCCCAAATATGAAAGCCTAGGGTCCTCTGAACAGTTTGATGCCCAATATGTATAGGTGTACCGAAGCATGTGGCATATAGGGGCCCTAAAAGGAAGACCCCCATATAGTCTGACATTTCAGGTACTGCAAAATCAACACATTTACATTGTTTTGGGGGGGCAAAAGTAGAAAACAGTAAGTTCACCCCAGAAAACCATATATTTTCGGAAAGTACACATTCCCACGAATTCAAATTGGGTATGCATGTCTTTCTACGCCAAAGTACCAAGCCGCAAATCATTCCTAAATTTGGGGATTTAGGTGAAATTTCCAAAAATCACCTCAAAATATCTACCCTGCAGCATCGTATTACCCACATACTTTTAGGTATCAAGACAAATCACCCCAAATATGAAAGCCTAGGGTCCTCTGAACAGTTTGATGCCCAATATGTATAGGTGTACCGAAGCATGTGGCATATAGGGGCCCTAAAAGGAAGACCCCCATATAGTCTGACATTTCAGGTACTGCAAAATCAACACATTTACATTGTTTTGGGGGGGCAAAAGTAGAAAACAGTAAGTTCACCCCAGAAAACCATATATTTTCGGAAAGTACACATTGCCACGAATCTAAATTGGGTATGCATGTCTTTCTACGCCAAAGTACCAAGCCGCAAATCATTCCTAAATCTGGTGATTTAGGTGAAATTTCCAAAAATGACCTCAAAATATCTACTCTGCAGCATCGTATTACCCACATACTTTTAGGTATCAAGAGAAATCACCCCAAATATGAAAGCCTAGGGTCCTCTGAACAGTTTGATGCCTGATATGTATAGGTGTACCCAAGCACGTGGCATATAGGGGCCCTAAAATGAAGACCCCTCCTTGTATGTTCTGTCATTTCAGGTACTGCAAAATCAACACATTTACATCGTTTTGGGGGGGGCAAAGGTAGAAAAAAGTAAGTTCACCCCAGAAAACCATATATTTTCGGAAAGTACACATTCCCACGACTCTAAATTGGGTATGCATGTCTTTCTACTACAAAGTACCAAGCCGCAAACCATTCCTAAATTTGGTGATTTTGGGGACATTTCCAAAAATGACTTCAAAATTTCGACCCTGCAGCATCGTATTACCCACATACTTTTAGGTATCAAGACAAATCACCCCAAATATGAAAGCCTGGGGTCCTCTGAACAGTTTGATGCCCAATATGTATAGGTGTACCGAAGCACGTGGCGTATAGGGGCCGCAAAACGAAGACCCCCATATGGTCTGTCATTTCAGGTACTGCAAAATCAACACATTTACATTGTTTTGAGGGGGGCAAATGTAGAAAAAAGTAAGTTCACCCCAGAAAACCATATATTTTTGGAAAGTACACATTCCCACGAATTCAAATTGGGTATGCATGTCTTTCTACGCCAAAGTACCAAGCCGCAAATCATTCCTAAATTTGGTGATTTAGGTGACATTTCCAAAAATCACCTCAAAATATCTACCCTGAAGCATCGTATTACCCACATACTTTTAGGTATCAAGAGAAATCACCCCAAATATGAAAGCCTAGGGTGCTCTGAACAGTTTGATGCCCGATATGTATAGGTGTACCCAAGCACGTGGCATACAGGGGCCCCAAAAGGAAGACCCCCATATAGTTGTCATTTCAGGTACTGCAAAATCAACACATTTACATCGTTTTGGGGGGGGCAAAAGTAGAAAACAGTAAGTTCACCCCAGAAAACCATATATTTTCGGAAAGTACACATTCCAACGAATTCAAATTGGGTATGCATGTCTTTCTACGCCAAAGTACCAAGCCGCAAATCATTCCTAAATTTGGTGATTTAGGTGACATTTACACAAATCACCTCAAAATATCTACCCTGCAGCATCGTATTACCCACATACTTTTAGGTATCAAGACAAATCACCCCAAATATGAAAGCCTAGGGTCCTCTGAACAGTTTGATGCCCAATATGTATAGGTGTACCGAAGCATGTGGCATATAGGGGCCCTAAAAGGAAGACCCCCATTTAGTCTGACATTTCAGGTACTGCAAAATCAACACATTTACATTGTTTTGGGGGGGCAAAAGTAGAAAACAGTAAGTTCACCCCAGAAAACCATATATTTTCGGAAAGTACACATTCCAACGAATCCAAATTGGGTATGCATGTCTTTCTACGCCAAAGTACCAAGCCGCAAATCATTCCTAAATTTGGGGATTTAGGTGACATTTCCAAAAATCACCTCAAAATATCTACCCTGCAGCATCGTATTACCCACATACTTTTAGGTATCAAGACAAATCACCCCAAATATGAAAGCCTAGGGTCCTCTGAACAGTTTGATGCCCAATATGTATAGGTGTACCGAAGCATGTGGCATATAGGGGCCCTAAAAGGAAGACCCCCATATAGTCTGACATTTCAGGTACTGCAAAATCAACACATTTACATTGTTTTGGGGGGGCAAAAGTAGAAAACAGTAAGTTCACCCCAGAAAACCATATATTTTCGGAAAGTACACATTGCCACGAATCTAAATTGGGTATGCATGTCTTTCTACGCCAAAGTACCAAGCCGCAAATCATTCCTAAATCTGGTGATTTAGGTGAAATTTCCAAAAATGACCTCAAAATATCTACTCTGCAGCATCGTATTACCCACATACTTTTAGGTATCAAGAGAAATCACCCCAAATATGAAAGCCTAGGGTCCTCTGAACAGTTTGATGCCTGATATGTATAGGTGTACCCAAGCACGTGGCATATAGGGGCCCTAAAATGAAGACCCCTCCTTGTATGTTCTGTCATTTCAGGTACTGCAAAATCAACACATTTACATCGTTTTGGGGGGGGCAAAGGTAGAAAAAAGTAAGTTCACCCCAGAAAACCATATATTTTCGGAAAGTACACATTCCCACGACTCTAAATTGGGTATGCATGTCTTTCTACTACAAAGTACCAAGCCGCAAACCATTCCTAAATTTGGTGATTTTGGGGACATTTCCAAAAATGACTTCAAAATTTCGACCCTGCAGCATCGTATTACCCACATACTTTTAGGTATCAAGACAAATCACCCCAAATATGAAAGCCTGGGGTCCTCTGAACAGTTTGATGCCCAATATGTATAGGTGTACCGAAGCACGTGGCGTATAGGGGCCGCAAAACGAAGACCCCCATATGGTCTGTCATTTCAGGTACTGCAAAATCAACACATTTACATTGTTTTGAGGGGGGCAAATGTAGAAAAAAGTAAGTTCACCCCAGAAAACCATATATTTTTGGAAAGTACACATTCCCACGAATTCAAATTGGGTATGCATGTCTTTCTACGCCAAAGTACCAAGCCGCAAATCATTCCTAAATTTGGTGATTTAGGTGACATTTCCAAAAATCACCTCAAAATATCTACCCTGAAGCATCGTATTACCCACATACTTTTAGGTATCAAGAGAAATCACCCCAAATATGAAAGCCTAGGGTGCTCTGAACAGTTTGATGCCCGATATGTATAGGTGTACCCAAGCACGTGGCATACAGGGGCCCCAAAAGGAAGACCCCCATATAGTTGTCATTTCAGGTACTGCAAAATCAACACATTTACATCGTTTTGGGGGGGGCAAAAGTAGAAAACAGTAAGTTCACCCCAGAAAACCATATATTTTCGGAAAGTACACATTCCAACGAATTCAAATTGGGTATGCATGTCTTTCTACGCCAAAGTACCAAGCCGCAAATCATTCCTAAATTTGGTGATTTAGGTGACATTTACACAAATCACCTCAAAATATCTACCCTGCAGCATCGTATTACCCACATACTTTTAGGTATCAAGACAAATCACCCCAAATATGAAAGCCTAGGGTCCTCTGAACAGTTTGATGCCCAATATGTATAGGTGTACCGAAGCATGTGGCATATAGGGGCCCTAAAAGGAAGACCCCCATTTAGTCTGACATTTCAGGTACTGCAAAATCAACACATTTACATTGTTTTGGGGGGGCAAAAGTAGAAAACAGTAAGTTCACCCCAGAAAACCATATATTTTCGGAAAGTACACATTCCAACGAATCCAAATTGGGTATGCATGTCTTTCTACGCCAAAGTACCAAGCCGCAAATCATTCCTAAATTTGGGGATTTAGGTGACATTTCCAAAAATCACCTCAAAATATCTACCCTGCAGCATCGTATTACCCACATACTTTTAGGTATCAAGACAAATCACCCCAAATATGAAAGCCTAGGGTCCTCTGAACAGTTTGATGCCTGATATGTATAGGTGTACCCAAGCACGTGGCATACAGGGGCCCCAAAAGGAAGACCCCCATATAGTCTGTCATTTCAGATACTGCAAAATCAACACATTTACATCTTTTTGGGGGGGGCAAAAGTAGAAAACAGTAAGTTCACCCCAGAAAACCATATATTTTCGGAAAGTACACATTCCAACGAATCCAAATTGGGTATGCATGTCTTTCTACGCCAAAGTACCAAGCCACAAATCATTCCTAAATTTGGTGATTTAGGGGACATTTCCAAAAATCACCTCAAAATATCTACCCTGCAGCATCGTATTACCCACATACTTTTTGGTATCAAGACAAATCACCCCAAATATGAAAGCCTAGGGTCCTCTGAACAGTTTGATGCCCAATATGTATAGATGTACCCAAGCACGTGGCATATAGGGGCCCCAAAAGGAAGACCCCCATATGGTCTGTCATTTCAGGTACTGCAAAATCAACACATTTACATCGTTTTTGCGGGGGCAAAAGTAGAAAACAGTAAGTTCACCCCAGAAAACCATATATTTTCGGAAAGTACACATTCCAACGAATCCAAATTGGGTATGCATGTCTTTCTACGCCAAAGTACCAAGCCACAAATCATTCCTAAATTTGGTGATTTAGGTGACATTTCCAAAAATCACCTCAAAATATCTACCCTGCAGCATCGTATTACCCACATACTTTTAGGTATCAAGACAAATCACCCCAAATATGAAAGCCTAGGGTCCTCTGAACAGTTTGATGCCCAATATGTATAGATGTACCCAAGCACGTGGCATATAGGGGCCCCAAAAGGAAGACCCCCATATGGTCTGTCATTTCAGGTACTGCAAAATCAACACATATACATAGTTTTGGGGGGAGCAAAGGTTAAAAAAAAGTGCATTCACCCCAGAAAACCATATATTTTCGGAAAGTACACATTCCCACGAATCCAAATTGGGTATGCGTGTCCTTGTACTCCAAAGTACCAAGCCGCAAGCCTTTCCTAAATTTGGCGATAAAAGCAACAGTTTTTACATTTTTGAAAATTGCCTAAAAATATTGCAATTGGCCGCATTTATCTCACCCAATTTCTTACATACAATTCTAAAACACCATAAATACTGATGCCAAGGGTCAATTGAACCGTTTGATGCCCAATATGCATTGATATACCAAGGCAGCTGGCATGTGCGGACCCAAAATGAAAATAGTGCATATGATTTTTCTCCGCTGCCGATTCGCCTTCTGTGAACATAGACCCTTGACTTCATATTATATGCCTCAAGACCCTCCTAACAGCAAAGACCCCCCCAAAACCATATATTTTTGGAAAGTACACATTCTGACGAATCCAAAAAAGATAAAGACGTCTTTCTACACCAAACTGCAAAGCTTTTCTAAACGCAGAGGTTTTTACATTTCTGAAAATCGCCTAAAATTGTTGCAGTTTGCCGCATTTATCACACACAATGTTTTACGTATAAAGAAAAATCACCCTAAATATGGACGTCAGAGGTCTACTAAATAGTTTGATGCCCAATATGCATAGATTTACCAAAGTATGTGGCGTGTACGGACCCAAAATGAAAAACATGCCTATGAATTTTCACGCTAGCCAACTAAGCTGCAGAAAAGAGAGCCCCAACTGTGCGTTATGTGCCATAAGACCCCAAAACTGTAAAAAGACCCCCAGAAACCCATATATTTTTGGAAAGCATATATTCTGGCGAATCAAACTAAGTAAAATAAATCTTTCTATACCAAAGCACCAAACAGCAAAACTATACTAAAGATACATAAGGAACAATAATGCATGGATAAAATTGCAATAAAACCACAAAAATAGCGTAAATCAATGAAATAACAAAATAATTGATCCGGCAGCGTAATTAGTGGCCGAAATCGATTATCCAATAGTCACGCTGTCAAAATAACATGCTTTTAGGCAAAACAAACAGTACAATGAATAAGTAAAAAAAAAAAAAAAAACCCCTGCTTGTGAGTTTTTGTGTATACATATTTGTGCACTAATAAAAGTTGTCTGAGTGTGCAAATACATGTAATTAAGTGTAAATAAGTGTACAAAATCGACTAAGTGTGCTAAAATAAAAAAATAAAAAATAAAAAAACACAAATTTTTACTAAAATGTTCATCTAAGTGTATAAATGTACTGTAGGTATGTGTAAGTGCAGGTAAGTGTGTAAAAAAAAGTGCACTTACCGTTTTTGTAGCAGGAGGATCGCTGGAACCGAAGGACGACTCCTGGCAGCGTGTCTGCAGAGTTACTGCGCAGCAGGAAGTGACTGGGCGCGTGGTGCGACGAGGAGGAGGTAAGCCAGCAGCAGCAGCGCTTACATTGCGCTTCTGCTACTTTGAAGTCGGATCTGCGACAATCGCGTCGCAGATCCGACTTGACAGCCCCCCAGCCACGTTGCCCAGGGGGCTGTCTACCCTCCTGACTCTCTGCAGAGGCGGCAAAAGCCGCCGATGCAGAGAGAAGGGCTCAGCTGCAAAAGAACGTACGAGGTACGTTCTTGGCAGCCTGAGCCCTGAACCGCCAGCACGTACGCCGTACGTGCTTGGCGGTTAAAGGGTTAAACCCCAAGGATGGAAAAGGCCTAATCATAAAATCTGGCATCTCAAAGTTGCATATAAGTCAATGAGAGAAGACCCAATCATTTTTTGATGTGCGATGGGTTTTGTGCAATACCCTGCAGTTTTCTGAATTTTTGGGAAAAAATTTAAGTCTTCGTGTGAAAAATGGAAAAACATATTGAAAATCAGATTAAAAATCAGAAAAATTGTGAAAATCTAATTTATTACCGCAAAGTAAATTTTCAGGGAAATGTAATTATAACTAAGCGCAAAAGAGGGAGATTTGATTGGAGTTTGTAGTAGAAAATATTGAGATAAATTCAGACTTTGATAAATAACCCCCTGAATTCTTCCCCATTAATCAGCTTCTAGAACTCACAGTCATTCTAAAGCCACAGGGGCCACACATTTACTAGGGAAGAAAAACAAAATGGGTAGAAAAGAAAATAAAAATAAAATAAAATTAAATAACCTTATAACACATAAAAAAAAACATTCTCTGCCCCATTCAATTAGTGAATTTTTCTTGCTACTTATTATTTAGCATAAATCTAAGATATAATAGCTTTAGCATCGCTATGGGCTGTTATTAAAGAGAAAGCAAACTGTGTATTGATGAGGATCGCTGAGCTGTGGAACTCACGGATGGTCAGAGAATTGTTATTTTTAAATGGAAGAAAAAGTCAAGCATACAGTATATATCTGACCAAATCCCGTTAGACAAGCTTTGCCTATTTAGTTTATACTTTGCATTAGGCTCTGCTGATCTGGTATTAAAGAAACCTGACATAACTGAGCTGTAACAAGCACCCTCTTCTCCTCTACTCACTGAATCCTCTATATTCCCCTATTCCCTCTTCTCCTCAGTATGTGCTCATTAGTCCTGTGTCTTATGGCTATAGATATGTCGTCTTGCAAAGCTGAAATTCCTATATGAAAGGCAGTAAATGTATAATGTCTCATTGCTGCACTCCTTTACGCTCAAGTGCCTTTAAATTCCTTTAAGAACCCCATTAGTTCCTGTAGTATGATGCTGAGGTTGAAAGGTGCAGCTGGAACATATTTTATATCGATGCAGCCCAATAGTAACATATAGGTTTGCACTGCATGAAAAGCGCCGGGGAAAGGTTCCTGAGGGACAAAGACTTAAATTGTGTCTCTCTAATGAGTACCAGAAGGGATAAAATCATTCCGGAGTATCCGTGCCGTGAATGAGTATCTTGCCTGTCCGTGCATCTTCCCAGGTCGCACATCTAAGGGCATAATTAATATCCGTATTGACGACTCTTATCCCTCTGTAAGAAGAAACAGGATTTATTTGTGTAAACTGAAAACATACATATAGAAATATATACACAATGGTAGATAGTGAAAGGGTTATTTATTGAAGTCTGCCAAAAGCATGAACAATACGAGCTTTTTTTTACTATAAAATATAAGTTTTTAGTGGGGAAATAAACGTGAATTTTTTGAGATTTATTATACCCCAAGGTAGGGTCAGACTGGGGGGCCCGGGGGCCCACCAGGGCTGCAGTTTCAGGGACCCCCTCCTGGACCTCCCCACCCATGATCTTATGCGCATTGGAGTGTGTGCTCCAGTGCAAGCATGCGCGCAATGCAGGGCTGGATTTACATAGAGGTTGCACCTAGGCCCACCGTTGTTCACCGCACTCCCTTTTTTTCGCTCAAATTTTCATCATCAGGATCACAGCAATGGGGTTTGGCACACAGGAAATTTAAAAAACTATCCTATCACCTGTGCATCCCCAGTGTTTCTGAACCAATGTGAGTGTAGTTGGGCAGCATGCCGCCCCCTAAAATCCTGTCACCCTAGGCCCAGGCCTTGGTGGCCTCAAATCCTTGGTGCACAAATCCGGGCCTGGAGCAATGTGGTTTTGCCGCGAGCAGCCCGTATAAGGGAGGTCACAGCAGGAGTAGGTGAACCAGCGCAGGGTGTGGATCTTGGCCGGCGGGTCCCACAAGATGTCCCCCCAGCACAGTCTGACCCTACCCCAAGGATGCAAAAAGTCTGAATCTGAAAATTTGCTATCTCAGACCTGCCGACATTGAATATAAGTCAATGGGAGAAGTCCCTATCCTATTGGGAAGTTTCTGTGGTCTGCGCCGGAAGTAGCTTGAAAATCTAGTGAAAAACTAAAATCCAGCGATTCAGATAAAACCTTAGAAAAAAAAAATGATTTATTTATTGAAGTCTGAATGCCAAAAACACAAAAAATGCAAGCTTTTTTTTACTATAAGATCCAAATTTTTCAAGATTTATTATACCCCAAGAATGCAAAAAGTCAGAATCTGAAATTTTGCTTTCTCAGACCTGCTGGAGTTGTATATAAGTCAATGGATGAGTTCACTATCCTATTGGGAAGGTTCTGTGGTCTGCGCCCAAATTCACTTGAAAATACAACTATTTCGGCCTTTTCGGGCAAAAATCTGATAAATCTAGCGATTCAGAAAAAGCCTGAGAAAATAAAAGGATTCAGGGTTTTTCTTGATTTTATCGAGTTTTCATACGATTAAATTGTGCTTTTTTAATGATAAATAAGGTCAAATCGTGGTTCTAGTTTGGTCAGACTTTTTTATTTTAAGAAATCAGTAAAATTCAGATTTTGATAAATAACCCCCTGAATGTCATGTCTAAATCATGCCATTTTGTATTAGGAAACTACAGAAATGCTATTAAAACGCTTTCTTTCCATCTCCGTATCGCATTGTGCTATAAAATATCTTAATAAATTATTTTGTCAGGCGACCTTTCAGATATTTTGCTTCATAGGGAGAACTTAAACATAAGAAACACTTAATAACGTCTGCCTGCTAACCGCGCTCTCTCTGAACGAATAAGCCTGCCGTGTGCTGACAAATAAATAGAATTGGAACATTAATGGTGCAGAGGTATTTAATAATGTGTGCAAACAAAATCCACTGTTGCAGAGTTTGGCTTCTCGTAACTACTCAAACTGTAGGCAAATGGTATGTGAAATAAATACAACCATTATTTCATTTTGTTTCTAGGTTAACAATGAAAAAAAATCCACAGAATACATTAAATAACAGTACAGGTATGGAATCTGTTATCTGGAAACCCCTTATCCAGAAAGCTCCGAATTATGGAAAAGCCGCCTCCCATAGACTCCATTATAATGAAATAATCTAAATTTGTTTAAATGATTTCCTTTTCTGTGTAATAATAAAACAGTAGCTTGTACTTGATCCCAACTAAGATATAATTAATCCTTATTGGAAGCAAAACCAGCCTATTGGGTTTATTTCATGTTTACATGATGTTTTAGTAGACTTAAGGTAGGAAGATCCAAATTACAGAAAAATCCATTATCTGAAAAGTTGCAGGTCCCGAGCATTCTGGATAACAGGTCCCATACCTGTACTTCAAATGTCCCACTAGTGCTGTAAAGTCTATCTGCCAAGTTGTCCATTTCTAACAGTCTGTGATAATCATGGGTGGGCCACTAAGCGAAATGGTTTAAATGATATCTAATAGCGACAAAGAAGACATGAGAGCATTTCCACTGTGCTTCTTGTTCTAATCCAAATATAATAATACAAAATATACTGGTTCTAAAGAAGCAGATTGCAGAAAAATTTAGGTATCCCTGTATTTAGCCCTGCCTGGTCTCGAACCAGGGGCTCAGCATGTGCTGTCTAGTCCTTCACCTGGTTAAGGAGGCAGTACAGGTTCAGACAAGCATTTCTTTTTGCCTTTGCTTCTGTTTGATGATACTGTACATACAGACAATGTAGGTCCAGCTGCAGTCTATTCTCCTATTAACAAGTTATTTAAGGCTGATGCTTCCTGCTCAAAGCTCATCCATGGAGCTTCCTTCCAAGGTATAGTCTTGAGTCCTGCTACTGGGTGTGTTCCTGCAATGCTCTAATTCTCCAGATTCTTATCTCCGGGTAAGATCTCTTGAGTTTTATGTGGACATTTTTGCCTCCTGTACAGACCTTTTGCTAGCCTTACAAATGTGTTGCCTTCTGCCTCTCTGCTTGCTCATTTAAATAGTATTTCCATTGTGGCCACATTTAGAATTTTTAATAAATTGTTCTTTGTTTACACCAGATATTGTTTCTAATTTTCAGATGGTTTCACAGAACTAGACTATTAATAGCCAGACTTACACCAACAGGTTGTCCTGTCATTGGTTACTTTTTGAAGCCAAGTTGCTTTGACTCTTCTTAAGATGTTTCCTCAAGTAGAGATTACTCTTCCTTGTGCTGGACAAAGAAGCTGGTGGCACCATCACAAAATATTCAGGAGAACAGCTTTATCAGAAAAGGTCTATATAAATACATCAGTAAACCCTCAAAGCAATGCTGCTCTGAGTCCTCTGTCAAAAGAAACACCACATTTCTTTCCTTCTATTGTGTACTCATGGGCTTCTGTATCAGACTTCCTGCCTTCAGCTTAAACCTCCAGGGCTAGGGCTTGAGCATGCTCAGTTTTCTCCTCTGTCCCCCTCCCTCCTCCTCTCCCTGCTGTAATCTGAGCCCAGAGCTATGACTGAGCAGCAGGGCCGGAACTAGGGGTAGGCAGAGTAGGCACGTGCCTAGGGCGCAAAGCTGGGGGGCGCCAGGCACGTACCTGCTCTGTCGCCTACCCCATGTCCAGTCGCATGTCTCCCCTTGTATTTGCGCTTGTGCGCATGCGCGCACGGCAATTTGCGCTTCCGTGCATGCACGCACGGTGGTGCACGCAAGTGTCAATTTGCGCATGCACACAAAAGTACCGGTTCGCGCATGCTCGCGCTCAGTCAACGCTAGTCCAGAAAAGCTGCCTAGGGTGCCTGTTGGGGCTGGCCCAGCCCTGATGAGCAGGGAAAGACTCAGGCAGGAAGTGATGTCACAGCAAGCTAATATGGCAGCTGCTATCCTCAACAAACAGAGAGAGCTTGTAGAGTTGTTTACTCAGGTATTGTAATTCATTCTGCAGAATAAATATAGTGTTATGGCTTGCACTATTGGCAATAAACTGCTTTGGTAGCTTTCCTTCTCCTTTAAGACTGAACACCTTCTATTCATTACACTCCCCTCCCCAGAACCTGGGCAATTTCTTTTTCCCAGAACTCAAGAGTTTCTCTTCTTATCTGTATGACCAAAACATGGTCTCTTTCCATGAATCCTTTGGCTCTATAACTACGGCATGTTTTGCATTGGGATTAGAACAATGATTCATCATAAACATTCTAGCTGGACTTTTTCACCCTTCTCTCCACTCTCACATCTGCTGCACTCTTGTTATTCGGCTGGAACGAATTTCCAACGTCAATTAAAAGATTATGTGCAGCCATGGCTAACTCTCCACTGTACATAAATAAACACTGTGCAACACCAGCAGGTGTGGAAATTCTGAGGACTGAGTAATTAAAACAAGTACAGACATTTTTGAGCTCATGGGGTGAAATCAATCATAAGGTTTTTCTGTTATGGTAAAAACACATCTAAAAGGGTCCATACCCATGGGTGTTTGAGTATGTTTCTGTTGAAATATATATTGTATTTATATGTGGTTTTCTAAAGCATTTTTTTGACACCCATTTCTTTATTCTAATACAGTCTTAATGTATGTCTAAAGCATATCATTTACAGTATCCCATGCATTTAGGAGCTCTTAGCTTTGTATGTGTTAGGGCCCCTGGACTGTATGAAATTGAATTGGAGGCTTTTGGAGTCCAGCCTTACAAGTAGCAATAGTAAGCATTCATTTCCTAATCTGGTTTTACAGTTTCCTGTAATGCCAGGTGTAGTAATCAAGGGCCTATATAAGTCTCTAGCTAGCTCTAGCTACCATTGCTGCTAGGTTAGTTGAAGCTACTGTGTTCCAGAGTCCGTGCCCATTTCATGTCTACTATGGATCTCTTGCTCCTTGTTTGGACCTTGCTTGTCTACTGCCTGCTAAGATCATGGCCTGTTATGTGACTCTGCTTTGCCTGACGCCTGCCCTGACCAATGGCTGTTATCTTACTCTGCTTTGTCTTCCACCTGCCCTGACCATGGACTGTTATTTGACTCTGCTTTGTCTACAGCCTACCCTGACCAAGGCCTGTTATTTGACTCTGCTTTGTCTTCCACCTGCCCTGACCATGGTCTGTTATTTGACTCTGCTTTGTCTTCCACCTGCCCTGACCATGGTCTGTTATTTGACTCTGCTTTGTCTGCCACCTGCCCTGACCATGGCCCACTATTGGACTTGTGTATTCAGTTTATTATGGGTGGAGTTCTTCACTAATTGTAAAGAGTCCAGCAAATTAATTGTAGAAGTATGCTATAGACCCCCTAATGTAAGTGACGAGGAGGAGGCGAAGCTCCTGATGCAAATAGAAAAGGCTGCTAGTTTTGGTAAAGTAATAATAATGGAGGATTTTAATTATCCAGATATTGACTGGAGCAACAGTACTGCCAGATCAGTTAATGGAAACAAATTTATAAACTTGTTGCATGACAATTTTATGGCACAGGTTGTTGAGGAGCCTACCAGAAAAATGCTATTCTGGATCTAGTGATCCAGAACTTCTAGCAAATGTGCAAGTCATTGAACCCCTGGGCAATAGTGACCATAATGTTATATCATTTAATGTCTGGTGCAAAAAATAAATATATACTGGGGCAACAAAAACCATGAATTTTGGAAAAGTGCCTTGAGGGCTGCCCTACGGAGTATTGATTAGGGCATTAAGTTTTCATCTAAAAACACAGAACAGAAATGGTTGTCATTTAAAATGATATTAAATCATTACAGTTCTCAGTTTATTCCCTTAAGGAGTACATGTAGCAGCTCTAAGAATCATCCTATATGGCTTAATACAGAAGTAAAGAAGTTAATAGGAAAGAAGAGAAAGGCATTTAAAAATTACAAATCTGTTGGGACAGAAGCTGCATTTAATGAATATAAACACTGTAATAAATGTTGTAAATCAGCAATCCGGAAGGCAAAGAAAGGAAATGAAGAGTTATTTGTGGTGGAGGTGAAAACTAACCTTAAAAAGTTTTTTAAATATATTAATACTAAAAAGATGCAGGTTGAGAGTGTTGCTCCATTAAATAATGGTACCAGTATGGTTGTAACAGATACAGATAAGGCAAATGTGCTAAATCAGTTCTTTTCATTAGTGTATACAATAGAGGAGTCTGAGTTCCCAGGCTCACTTTATAGCTGCACAAATGGCTCAGCTCAATCTAGTCAGTGGCTGACTCAGGATATGATTCATAAAAATTAATGTAAACAAGGCTCCAGGGACTGATGGCATACACCCCCGGGTTCTAAGAGAGCTTAGTTCAGTTTTAGACCAGCCCCTTTTTCTGATTTTCTCAGATTCACTTTCATCTGGTATGGTGCCTATGGATTGGAGAAAAGCTGATGTTATTACAATATTTAAATTACGATCTCAGCCTGGCAATTATAGGCCAGTAAGTTTGACATCTGTTGTGGGCAAATTATTTGAAGGCTTGTTAAGGGATCACATTCAAAATTTTGTCCTAGTGAATGGCATCATGAGCAGCAATCAGCATGGCTTCATGAAGGATAGGTCATGTCAGACAAATTTGATTGCTTTTTATGATGTGGTAAGTAAGATTCTGGACAGTGGGGGGGGGCAGTAGATGTGATCTATTTGGATTTTGCCAAAGCGTTTGATACTGTGCCCCACAAATGACTGCTTTCTAAACTAAGGTCTGTTGGGCTTAATGAAGTCATTTGCACATTGATAGGAAACTGGCTACAGGATCGGGTACAGAGGGTGGTTGTGGTTTATAGTGGGGTCCCTCACGGCTCAGTATTGGGGCCACTTTTATTTAACTTGTTCATTAATGACTTAGGGGAGGGTATTGTAAGTAATATATCAGTGTTTGCAGACAACACAAAACTATCAGCCCAATTAATTCCATCCGGGATGTGGCATCCCTGCAACACAATCTTGACAAACTAGCAATCTGGGCAGCTAAGTGGCAAATGAGATTCAATGTTTTTTTTTTTCAAAATATTTTTTTTTTATTGGTTTCACACAATCCACAGTACAGAACGAAAGGCATAATAAAAGCAGCAGATCACAGCATTACATAAGATGACATAGTAGCGTGTCTACATTCTGACCATTCTCCGAGCTCCTACTAAGACATGACACCAGCTGGAGCGGAAGGGAGATGTACTCGAAGTTACCGACACAGTTATGTCTAAGAAAGTTCTAAGTTCCACTATCGGCCCTTCAAACAAAAAACTTCTGGTCAATTCCAAATAGGCACAAAGATGACTGTGTTGACATAAGTTAGTGGTGTAGAAACCAATGAATATTGTTGCATATCAATAGCTATTGTCATTAGAAAAACAAATATAACGGAAAGGATAGTGGAAGTTGGGAAAAGAGAAAAAGATCAGAAGGGAGAGAGTGGGGAGTGGGAAAGAAGGAGAGGAACTATCCAGGATTATTCACAGAATAATCAATAAACATTCCATAACAAAAAAGTGACCTTTACATGAGTCAGCGTAGCCGAAGTCCGGGGAAGAAAGCTAGTGAGAGATATCACGTAGAAACAAAAAGAAAATTTTTGACGGCACGGGAAAGTCACCTTTGCCTATCCTGACTTCAGGGTTGGATAAGCTGCAGGTACTGGTCAGAATGTACGTACTGGGTCCAATAGAACCATTTTTTAGTGAAATGAGATTCAATGTTGATAAATGTAAAGTCATGCACCTGGGATGCAAAAATATCCACTTATATCCTTAATGGGACTGCACTAGGCAAATCCATTATAGAAAAGGACATTGGAGTCCTTGTAGATGATAAACTTATGAGCAGCATCAAGGGCAAATAAGGTCTTGAGCTGTATTAAAAGGGGCAGAGAGTCACGGGAGGAGGGGGTCATTCTTCCACTGTATAGAGCACTTGTAAGGCCCCATCTAGAATATGCCGTACAGTTTTGGTCTCCATCACTCAAACAGGACATTATTGTATTCGAGAGGGTACAGAGAAGGGCAACTAAGCTGGTAAAGGAAAAATCTTAGCTATGAGGAAAGACTGACCAAATTGGGGATGTTCACTCTGGAGAAGAGGCGCTTAAGGGGTGATATGATAACTATGTATAAATATATAAGGGGATCATATAATAATCTCTCTAATGCTTTATTTACCAGTAGGTCTTTCCAGCTGACACAAGGTCACCCATTCCGATTAGAAGAAAAGAGGTTCCGCCTAAATATTCAGAAGGGGTTTTTTACAGTGAGAGCTGTGAAGATGTGGAATTCTCTCCCTGAATCAGTGGTACAGGCTGATACATTAGATAGGTATAAGAAGGGGTTGAATGGTGTTTAGCAAGTGAGGGAATACAGGGATATGGGAGATAGCTCATAGTACAAGTTGATCCAGGGACTGGTCCCTCTGAGGCAAATTGGAAAGGCTTCAGATGGGGTTTTTTGCCTTCCTCTGGATCAACTGGCAGTTAAAAAAAAAAAAAGATTGAACTTGATGGATGTGTGTCTTTTTTCAACCTTACTTACTATGTTACTCTCCAAAATGTGACCAGATCTATTAACATTAATCCTTTAATATAGATAAAGTTGATAAATTAGAGTTTTAGAAATATTTTGGATGCCCACCTTGTTGATTATATTTGTATTGGCTATTGGATGTCTGGGTAGAATTCTTAGGGTGTTTTATCCTGAATCTTGGTGCATCCGTGCACACAATCAAAATCATGTTGGTAGAGCAAGCACAAGTTGCAGTGGCCTATTCTCATAATGATTGTGCTTGAATGGCACCTTCCCTCATACCACTGCATGTAGAGAAAGAAATGGCAAAAGCATGTGATTCACTAGGCTTTAGTCAATTGTATATGTAGGGACAATATACACAAGGAACCCTGGAAGATAGGTGTAAATGCTTCCTTGCATTCATAAATGAGTCCTTTTGGCTGTTCATAAGGCTTATTCAGGGGCCCCAGCAAAGTTTCTTTGACCTGAAACTGAAAATAGGACAATTTCATACTTGCTTCTTTCTTTGACAACATGATAACCTTTATCTAAGATCCATAATGAGATCTGTTTGTTTATCTGAGTCAGAGACATTTTGTCTGTTAATAGATTGTGCTTGTTTTTGTCAGGGTAATTGCGTCCAGTTGTCCCCGATACTCCAGTTCTTCATCTGAAGTATAAATAAAGAATCCAGAGTGGTTATGAGAGAGGATCAGATATGAATACAAAGAGCATCTAATCTGATAGCATTGTGTGCAGATTGCATTGTTATTGATTAGACTTGTCATAACTAAGCTGAAAGAGATGAATATTGCAGTGAATGAGAAATGGAAGCACGCTAGATCCTCAACAAAGGTAATATCAAATGTCAAAACATTTCACTTCCAAAAATAACATAATATGAATATAAAAGTTAATTGCACAAAAAAAATGTGTGGAAAAAATGAAAGTTGAAAACTGTAGATCTGAACTGTGTGACAAGAAGAAGCCATAGCAAAACAATAACTATAATCATGAAGAAGAAAAAGGTTAGGGAAAAAGCCCTACAGGACAAGCTGCCACATATCTAGGGAGAAGCGAACCACATCCCAGAAAACCAGGGGATTTTATATTTGCCTAGAATCCTATACAAATTTTGACACTTTTGTAAATTATGTTTAGAATGAAGTTCAGCACTAATTTAGGACAACAGTCAATGTACATTTACAGCAAATGTGAAATGCGCTACAACTTAAATTTGTGGAAGAAAGTAGCATAGTAGCAACAGTAAGTCATGATGGTAGGAATACTGTAATGTGGTGCCAGGAGGGCATAATAAAGGCAATAGGGCAAAATGGAGACAGTAGGACAAAATGAAAAAAGGAGGGAAAGATGGAGCCAGGAGGGCACAATAGAAACAGTAGGGCAAAATGGATCCAGTAGAGTAGACTATGATAGAGATAGTAGAATAAGATACAGAAAGTAGGGCAAAACAGTGACAGCAGGGCATTAAATAAACAGTAGGACAAGATGGATACAGTAGAGAACTGAAAAGAAAGTAGGGCAAGTTAGAAACAGTAGGGCATAATAGAAACAGTAGGGCAAGATGGAGACAGTAGGACAGACAGGAACAGTAAGGCATGATGAAGGGTAGGGCATGATAGAAACAATAAGGCAAAATGGAGACAGTAGGGCAAGATGCAGCCAGAAAGGTATGATAAGGACAGTAGAGCAAGATGGATACTGTAGTACATGATAGAGACAATAGGACAAAATTAAGACAGTAGGGTATGATAAAGACAGTAGCACAAGATGTAGACAGTACGGTAGGATATGCTAAAGACAGAAGGAGACCGTAGTGTAAGATGGAAAAAGTAGGGCAATATGGAGACAGAAGGGCATTAAAGCAACAGTAGTAAAAAAAAGATGGATACCGCAGGGCATGAAAAAACAGTAATGCAAGTTGGAGACTGTAGAACATAGTAGAAAGAGAAGAGCAAGATGGAAACACCATGACAAGGTGGAGACAGTAGGACATGATGGAGAAAGTAGGGCAAGATGGAGATGGAACATCTTTATAGAGACAATAGAGCAAGATGGAGACAGAAGGACATTATAGAAAAAGCAGGTCATGGTGAAAATGGGAGGGCAAGGTGGAGACAGTAGTGCATAAAAGAAACAATGGGTTAGGATGGAGACAGAAGGACTTTAAAGGGACAGATAGGAAAGCCAGAAACAGTAGGACATAAAAAAAAACAGTAGGGCAAAATGGAGAAACTGGACAAGATGGAGATGGAAAGACATGACAAGACAGTAAGGTAAGGGCATGATGGAGATAGTAGTGCAACATGAAAACGAAAATGGTAAGGAAAAAGCTCTGCAGTATAAGATCCCATATATGTAGAGAATAGAGAAACAGATCACTAGAGAGAACCAATCCCTATTTCTGTAGGGGAAATGAAAACAGAGCAGGAAATAACCCTTCCATTGTTTTCCTTTTATCTCTGTCCCTGACTCCAACCTCACTTTTGTCTTGTTTCAACCTGTGCCTATAAACCATAAAAACCCTGTTCTATGTTAGTTGCTAACTTGTGAGAACAAGGCGTGCTGACTATTATCACTGCATAAATTGACACCAGCATTACACACACTCTATGAAGCAAAAATATGCATGTTGCAAACACCTTACAAAATATTAAAAACTGCCTTTTCCTGCTTCACAAATTTTTTTTTATTTTTTTTGAAGAGCAGGAATTCATTTGGGCAAACCTGACGTGAATCGTGCCGCTCTCACAGATTACTGTCTTAGGACAATAAACATTGCTGATTTGTACAAGTGCTTAAGGCATGCAAAAGGCATAAACTGCTTTCATCTCTCTCCAGATTTGCATTATTGCAGACGAGAACAGCATTAAATGAAGTATTGTTAAATAAAATGGAAATTATGTCGACAAAGTCCAAGTAATTCATCTTCGAAATAAACAAAATATATTGCCAGTGTTACTCGGTGAGTCTTTCTCATCGCCTGTGATTTACAGATTTAAATATGAAGACAATATTAAGTAGTAATAAATGACTTTACAGCTGAGAAAGACTCCACTACAGATATTAGTTATATCACTAAGCATTTACACACACACACATATATATATATATATATATATATATATATATATATATATATATATATAGATCAGAAAAAGGGAATGCTGTGCTCAATAAATTTTAAACCATTAAGGGGTGCAATGAGGCTGTGATCACAAAATTCATACTGATGAATAAAAGAAGTCCTCTGCACTCACCCATGTCAATATGTACAGGATATTAAGATATATTATGCATCAAGCTACTACAAAAATGCCTTCCCCTTTAAAGGAGAAGAAAATGCTAAAATTAAGCAAAGTTTATCAGAAACACTGCATTTCTTTCCTTATATTGTGTTCTTATGGGCTTCTTTATCAGACTTCCTGTTTTCAGCTTAAACCTCCAGGGCTTGGGCTTGAGCATGCTCATTGCCCTCATCTTGGCTGTCCTTAAAGGAGAATGAAAGGCTAGAAGTAAGCTTTATTAGAAAGGTCTATATAAATACATCAGTAAACCCTCAAAGTAATGCTGCTCTGTCAAAAGAAACAGCACATTTCTTTCCTTCTATTGTGTACTCATGGGCTTCTGTATCAGACTTCCTGTTTTCAGCTTAAATCTCCAGGGCTAGGGCTTGAGCATGCTCAGTTTGTTTCTCTCCCCCTCCCTCTCCCCCTCCCTGCTGTATCTGAGCCCAGAGCTATAAGTGAGCAGGGAGAAACTCAGGCAGGAAGTGATGTCACACCAAGCTAAAATGGCAGCTGCTATCTTAGATAAGCAGAGAGAGTACCAGAGCTGTTTACTCAGGTATGGTAAAGCATTCTGAAGAATAAATATAGTGTTATACTTGCACTATTGCGATAAACTGACTAAGTAGCTTTCCTTCTCCTTTAAACAAAACAGGGATTGGTTGTCAATATATTACAAAATATACAAGCTGACCAATTATGCCATCCCTGGTCTGGCCAGTCCTACACTCACTTTCATCAGATTAAATAAGAATTGTACTGCTTCATTATATTATAACTAATAACAGGTGTTTGTGAGTCTATGAGTGAAGTCTCTGTTCAGGAAGGAAGAACCAGGACATGAGGTGGTGCAGCTGAGAGAGCTGAGGAGAAAAGTTTAAAAAATATGATTAATTTATCTATAATTTTCTTGTTTTTATTTGCTGTAATAGTGACTGATACATTATCCAATATATATATATATATATATATATATATATATATATATATATATATATATATATATATATATATATATACTTCCAATGGACAATTCTGTTTGGGTTTTAGAAGAATAAACATTTTGTGGAAAACCCTAATGTGAATATAACTCAGGCAACTACAGTTATGGGACCTGTTATCCAGAATGCTCAGGAACTGGGGTTTTCCAGAAAATGGAACATTCCATAATTTGGATCTTTATACCGTAAGTCTACTAGAAAATCATGTAAACATTAAATGAACCCAATAGGCTGGTTTTGCTTCCAATAAGAATTAATTATATCTTAGTTGGGTTCAAGTACAAGCTACTGTTTTATTATTACACAGAAAAGGGAAGTCATTTTTAATTTAATTCATTTAATTCATTATTTGGATAAAATTGAGTCAATGGGAGTTGGCCATTCCGTAATTCAGAGCTTTCTGGATAACGGGTTTCTGGATAACGGATCCCATACCTGTACTTGTCACATATATAAGAGTGTCAAAATTGAGTGGAGCTTTATGAAGTGTCTCTTGCACCTCGCCATTGCCAGACATAGTTGTTGGGGGTGAAATAGGGCTGCAGTGGGAAGTAGCTGTAGTTCTCAAACATAGTGAGACATTGGGATGAAGTCACGCTGTGGTCCAGTTGATCCAGGAAAAGCCAGAAGTCGGGAGGAAGGCAAGAGACGAAAACATGAATAATATAGACCCTCTCTTTCTCTTTACCTAGAGCTACCCATAGGGGACTACCTAGCAGAAAGCAAGGACTGACCATTAAATGGAGGGGTAAAGCACAGTAGACTGTCAGCCAACAGAGAACTTCTGTAAACTCTACAACAGAAAATGCAGTAAGGACAACTTAGAAGCCAGAAAAGCTGGAGGCTACAGGTAGGACCCAAACATTTACAGCTTGCCTTAATATTTTATAAAGTGCTTCTAAGGATGGACTAAATGTCAACCTCATCTGACCTCATCTGGGCTTTGGCTTTACAGATCTGCAACTGCCTTTCCCAGCTTCTCCAACTTAAACCTCATGACTTTGTTGACAGCAGATGACTGCTCCAGTAGGCTTCATCTTTCCTAATGAGTCGTGCTTACAACTATGCTTATGCTTAAGTATTTCACTTTCAGCTTCATTATTTGTCCTCTCAGTGAGCAGTCTTTATTTATTCAATCAATTATTGAATTATTTACTGTATGTTCCTTGCAGTCCGAGGAACTCTCAGCAAATTCCTTCACTGCCACAATTGAAAAGCATTGATTTTTTTTCATGCGCAGCCTTTGTAAAGGTCCAGTTTTCATTTGCATGCATCTCAGCAGGGAAATCATTCACCTGAACAGTGTTCAACTTGTGTCAATGGTGTAATTCCTCTGTACCCACCAACAAGATGTTTCTTGATATCATAGTTGCTGTTCCTATCCATTGGGGGACAAGATTAAACTTCAACAAATTGAAGCCATTCTTCTTCTGCCATAGGCAAATACTCTGGGTTGTGTTTCTTTGGTTCCACAATACTCCAGAAAATTCTTTACATAAATTAACAGTAAGGGCGACAATACTCAGTGCACTTATGTATTTAGCAATGTGACTCCCATTTTCACTCTTTTTCATGACTATATATACGCATTGGTAGGCAAGTGAGATGACATTATTCCTACATCTCTCTGGGAGAGACCAAAGCCTTAGGGGTGGATTTAAAAAAGATGGAACTGGGAACCCAGTAGGATTTCCAGCAGTTTGATCTTTTTTGATGTTAATTAAGAACATTTGGACAGGAAAGTGATATTCCTTGCTACTAGCTTCTGGCTGAAACCCTACTTACCCTTTATATTCCCCATGTCAATCCTTTGCTGCTATTAATGAATGTTTATGGTTTCAAACTTTACAATTTTAAAGGTGTCTGTTTGTCAGAAAGTGTTCAGCACTAACACCTCCCCAAACACTTTGCTCCAATGAACTAGGTGACAAAGGATTGCATTACCATTGCTGCATACATGAAGGTCAGCTGCTCCGTCCTTACTTTCCATACCTCGATGAACAAGTGAAAGGAGAGAGCTTTGTATTTAATGCCCACTTGGGGCTTAAAGCACCTAAATGCTGTGCACCTTGCACTGGATTTTCCGTTTAGTCTAATACAAGGCATGGGGTACAGTTTGCACCCTCCTATGGGTATAGTGTCTTAGGCAGATATGTCAACTCGCCCATTTTTTTAGGAGACACTCTGATCTAAGATCCACAAACTGTCCCTCCAGCTCCCTCTGCACCTACTGGGCTACACAACATTGTGCCACGCCACTAAATTAAAGGTCTGGGAAGCAGCTGGGAAGAGGAAACTACAATACAACAGACCCTGTGGTCCAGGGCTTCCTTCTTGCTCAGGCCCCATAGAGTCCAAGGGGTCTGCTCTATAGCTAGTTATATAGCTAGTTACACCACTCTATAGCTAGTTACACCACTGCTTTCAACTAGTGATGGGCGAATTTCTCCCGTGAAACTCTAAATTTGTTTTGACACTGGCGCTAAAGTCAATGTGCATCCGAATAATGGTTTTGACACAATCACCTTTTCTGACGCGCATCTATAAATTTGTTTTGATGCTGGCAAATTTTGCATGAGTTTAGCAAATTTACTCGCCACCAGCGAAATGCAGAAATTCACTGCATATTCGATGGGCAAATTTATTCACCCATCACTACTCTCAACTTATCACCTATAGTAACTGGTCTATTGTCAGTAATTTGCACCCAAAACCTAATTTACCCATTTTATTGAAATGCATAAAATTGTCATCCGCAGCAGTAGAGACACAAGCACGACTGGGAGGCAAGTTGGCATCTCAGCTTAGAAAGTTTTTTGTCATTATCTCTACAGTACTTTACTTTAGCACCCATAAGATTATCAACCCTTGAAGGGCACCTGTTACCCTAAGGTGACCCAGAGGTGTGGGTAATAGAGCCTGCATTCCAGTTGGGGGTAATAAAAATTGCCCTTGCCAGCACTAGGCCTCTCCCACCGGGAGCTCTCTGGCGGTATGGGTGGAATTGTTCTCATTATGCGAATGCACAATACACAATATGGCTGCACGAATCACGAGCTCTGTCGCAGTGTGAGTGGCCATGTTGTGTTGTGTGCATGTGCGTAATGAAGGCACCTCACAATCTGATGTTACACGCATTTGCATAATGAGCAAGTTGCAGCATTTACTCATTATGCACAAGTGTTTGCCCCGACATGGCGCCCTATCGCCCTAATGGAGTCGGCTCTATTATCCTGAACCTCTAGTGGAGGAAATTATTTCAGGTGATGGGTGCCCTTTCAAAGCCTACTGCAAAAAAAAGACTTCAATCAAAACAAAAAACAAAAAGAGAATACAATATAAATTGTAACTGACACATTTAATAAACCAGTTTTGTGTCAATTCTTCTGCACGTGTTTCAACCCATGGGTGTTAATAGTCAGTGTTCTGTTGGAATCCTTGTTGCACAAAAGGGCAGAAAGTATTTGGAACATTTAATACATTATTAAATTGAAACCAGAAAAACATGGGTAACACTACCCAATGTTGTTAAAGAGTTTTTTTTTTGCCTGGAAAGCTTGCGTTTGGCACATTCCAGTGACTGTTTGTGGCTGACAACTCTGCAGCTGGCTTCATCTATTGTTATGTCTTTATGACACAAGGGAAAAATGTAGAGAAGTATAATTGGACTAATTTGATATTAGGTTTTTAATTGGTATATTTACATGCAACAAACAGCTGTTCTCTTCAATTTTCTCTTCTAAATAGCATTTTTAAAAAACGTTTTTGATGCCGAACAACGTTTCTGTAGAATGAAGGTGAATCAGAAGGTGCCGCACTGCTTGTTGGAATTCCTCATCTGTACCTACTTGGCATCCAACCCAGAACTGCTGAGCTGCTAATTTCCATCATACTAAATGCTGAAATGAAAATATAATTCAACAGATGCACATAAACAAAAGTATATATCAGAGAGACGCAGTCGTGTTTTCTGTTGTAATGAAGGAAGGAACAGTCAGAGCTGTGAATTAACAATTATGTGTCAATTAGAAACAAGGGAAAACAAATGAGCCTCAACAAGCAGCATTTTATATTTCTGGGGATGTTTTTAAAAGCTGCTGTAATGTAAAACTGTCCTTAGTACAGGGGAATACCTATGCTGCCATAGTTTTATGGGTTCTCTCTGTACAGACTATGAGCAAACTTAGGGGCTGTTCCTGCTGAATTGTGCTTAGTACAGGGGAATGCCTATGCTGCCATAGTTTTATGGCATTTCTCTTGTACTGGGATCTAGGGGAGTTGTGGTTGTGTGAAACTAACACATTCTGTTAAATTATGTTTTAAAATAAAATGTTTATACAAATTTTCCTAGAAACAGATATAAGCCTCATTCTTTGTGGCAAATATATATATCCGTTATCTGGAAACCCCATATCCAGAAAGCTCTGAAATTTAATAGTAGCATTGGGCCTAGTAAAAGAACTCGATAGCAACAAAAATCACATGATACCATTAATTTTTACTATATAGGTATGATATCCATTGTCTGGAAATCTGTTATCCAAAAAACCCTGAATTACAGAAAGATTGTCTCTCCATTTTATTCAAAATAATCCAAATTTTTAAAAATGATTTCCTTTTTCTGTGTAATAATAAAACAGTCGCTTGTACTTGATCCCAACTAAGATATAATTAATCCTTATTGGAAGCAAAACCAGCCTATTGGGTTTATTTAATGTTTAAGTGATTTTCTTGTATGAAGATCCAAATTACAGAAAGATCCATTATCTGGAAAACCCCAGGTCCTGAGCATTCTGGATAACAGGTCCCATACCTTTGTATATTCTGGAAAAATTGAGATTGAGCCGTATGCATTGTAAGTTAACTTCTAAAGATTCAAGAAACAAAGTTGTCAGAACTTGAGTTATTCTGAATCTAAAGATGTTTGAAAGGAAAGTGCTTCTGTGATACATGAACTGTGACACCTTGATCTGCACATAAATAAGGGAAAGGCTCAGCTTAACTCCCTGAGATCTTTCATTCCCTGTGAAACAATGGGACATAAAAGGAGGATAAAAGTTGTTCGAAGATTGAAAAGGAAGAAAGAAGCAGGCGGATCCCTGGCAGGTTTGTAGGCACCAGAGATGATGAAAAAGATTTAGATTCCAGGGAATTTATGTATTTTGCTGATCTTTTTTCTTCACGTTGCTAGTAAAGGTTTACATTTTTTTCTGTTAGAGAGTAATCAGATTCCAAGCAACGATCATCACTGTCAGGAACCATTTGTGTCATCTGTGAATTTAAAGGACCAGTAGCATCAAAAAATTTAATGTTTTAAAGTAATAAAAATATAATGCGGTGTTGCCCTGCACTAGTAAAACTGCTGTGTTTGATTCAGAAACACTACTATTGTTTATATAAATAAGCTGCTGTGTAGCCATCGGGGCAGCTATTTAAAGGAGAAAAGGCTTAAGTTACACAGCAGACAGCAGATAAGCTCTGTAGAACATAATGTTATCTGTTATCCATTATTCATCCTGTGCCATAGAGCCGTTATTCAATTTCCGCCATTGCTACTCAGCAGCTTGTTTATATGATGTATAGTAGAGTTTCTGAAGCAAACAGATCAGTTTTACCAGTGCAGGGCAACACTACAGGACATTTTCTTACTTTAAAACACTTTCAGTTTTTGGTGTTACTGTTCCTTTAATGTGAGTGTTCAAAAGAAGCTACTATATACTAAATATATTACATAGTTACATAGTTAAATTGGGTTGAAAAAAGACAAAGTCCATCAAGTTCAACCCCTCCAAATGAAAACCCAGCATCCATACACACACCCCTCCCTACTTTTAATTAAATTCTATATACCCATATCTATACTAACTATAGAGCTTAGTATCACAATAGCCTTTGATATTATGTCTGTCCAAAAAATCATCCAAGTCCCTCTTATAGTCATTAACTGAATCAGCATCACAACATCACCCGGCAGTGCATTCCACAACCTCACTGTCCTGACTGTGAATAACCCCCTACGTTGCTTCAAATGAAAGTTCTTTTCCTCTAGTCTGAAGGGGAGGCCTCTGGTACGGTGATCCACTTTATGGGTAAAAAGGTCCCCTGCTATTTGTCTATAATGTCCTCTAATGTACTTGTAAAGTCTAATCATGTCCCCTCACAAGCGCCTTTTTTTTCCAGAGAAAACAACCCCAACCTTGTCAGTCTCCCCTCATAATTTAACTCTTCCCTCCCTCTAACCAGTTTAGTTGCACTTAGTCTCTGCACTCTCTCCAGCTCATTTATATCCCTCTTAAGGACTGGAGTCCAAAACTGCCCCCATACTCCAGATGAGGCCTCACCAGGGACCTATAAAGAGACATAATTATGTTTTCATCCCTTGAGTTAATGCCCTTTTTTATACAAGAACTTTATTTGCTTTAGTAGCCACAGAATGACACTGCCCAGAATTAGACAACTTGTTATCTACAAAGACCCCAAGGTCCTTCTCATTTAAGGAAACTCCCAACACACTGCCATTTAGTGTATAACTATTAAATCATTGGAAGCTACTATTAGATAAAGCCCAATCTACTGTATTTCTATTGTGTTTGGAACAAATCCTTATATTAACTTTTGCCCACAGTCACACTCCCTTCCCAGAGACTATTATCCACTGTTACTATAGACACCATCTCTCCCTACTATACCTGCTATCCCACAGTCACACTCCCTTCCCAGAGACTATTATCCACTGTTACTATAGGCACCATCTCTCCCTACTATACCTGCTATCCCACAGTCACACTCCCTTCCCAGAGACTATTATCCACTGTTACTATAGACACCATCTCTCCCTACTATACCTGCTATCCCACAGTCACACTCCCTTCCCAGAGACTATTATCCACTGTTACTATAGGCACCATCTCTCCCTACTATACCTGCTATCCCACAGTCACACTCCCTTCCCAGAGACTATTATCCACTGTTACTATAGGCACCATCTCTCCCTACTATACCTGCTATCCCACAGTCACACTCCCTTCCCAGAGACTATTATCCCACTGTTACTATAGGCACCATCTCTCCCTACTATACCTGCTATCCCACAGTCACATTCCCTTCCCAGAGACTATTATCCACTGTTACTATAGGCACCATCTCTCCCTACTATACCTGCTATCCCACAGTCACACTCCCTTCCCAGAGACTATTATCCACTGTTACTATAGGCACCATCTCTCTCTACTATACCTGCTATCCCACAGTCACACTCCCTTCCCAGAGACTATTATCCACTGTTACTATAGGCACCATCTCTCCCTACTATACCTGCTATCCCACAGTCACATTCCCTTCCCAGAGACTATTATCCACTGTTACTATAGACACCATCTCTCCCTACTATACCTGCTATCCCACAGTCACACTCCCTTCCCAGAGACTATTATCCACTGTTACTATAGGCACCATCTCTCCCTACTATACCTGCTATCCCACAGTCACACTCCCTTCCCAGAGACTATTATCCACTGTTACTATAGGCACCATCTCTCCCTACTATACCTGCTATCCCACAGTCACATTCCCTTCCCAGAGACTATTATCCACTGTTACTATAGACACCATCTCTCCCTACTATACCTGCTATCCCACAGTCACACTCCCTTCCCAGCGACTATTATCCCACTGTTACTATAGACACCATCTCTCCCTACTATACCTGCTATCCCACAGTCACACTCCCTTCCCAGAAACAGTTTCCTTCTAACAAAATTGTTTTGTAATCAAGACATATTTTTGCAATTACACAAAAATAACTTAAAAACAGAAGTATAGAATATACATGTAAAATCTACACGACCATTCAGGGTGCAAGGTGCTCAAGCTAAGGCAGCAGAAAATGTATACACAATGTGCAAAACTTACGTATGTCGAACACACAAGGAGGCATTTTTTGTCTTTTCTGTTATGCAATGTGATACTATGCATGACTATATTACTTACATATTAATTGAAGACCTAGAAGCACAATGTTGTAGGGCATCATAAATGCAGAGATGCAATTAGGAAAGAACATGCTATTTTCCTTATTTTTCTAATTTTTATATAGTTGAATAGAAAATGTACAAATAAATACATCATATAGTAATATATTATACCACTGGCTGAAGTTACCCATATTAACCTTCTTTGCTATACATGTTGTATAATTAGCAAATTAGTGATGCAGGCAGTGGAGAGAATATCAGCAATAGACAATAAATGGCATTGTGACCCCAAGTGTGGGAGTAATAATGTATAAAACACTCCTTATACAACATACAAGCATGTGACGTGGAAAGCTGTTATATGACCTCTAAGATAAGGGCAGCACAAAGTCACAAAACTTTAATTCACAATCTCATAAAACCCCTTGCATTGGTATTGAGCAGCCAATTATTGGGTTGGTCCTTCCAGTTGTGTAGGAGAAATCAACAAGGCATAGGTTGCTGTATATGATCCTGTTGCAATGATCCTGCTGATCCTGTTGCAACATCTTCATTCAGACCCTATCCAGAGGATCCAAGACACTGTTCCAGTAATGAAAGCACAGAACTAATGCTCATGTCTTATCATGAAACCAGGAGATAAATGAGAGAAGCGCAAATGTTAAACTCAAAAAACAGGGATACAAATGCATCAAACAGAGAAACAAATGAATTGTCCAGAACTTCAATGTATTCCTTTATTTCCCTATGGGACCAAACTGTAAATTAAATCCTTATAAATGGAGCATGGCTACATCAGTAAATGCCATTTATAAGCTCTTGCGTTGCTGCTCTCTCCCTTCAGTTCTTCCTCCACTCTTGTCCCCCTCCCTTCAAACTGCCAGGCTCCTATCTTACTTAGCATGGGGTGCTCCTCCTGTCTTACTCCCTCTCAGCAATAGTCACTCTTTACTTCTCTTTCAGATCTTGCTCCCAATGCCATCTGTGTCTGCTCCGTTTCACTCCCTCCTCCCATGATACCTTACTTTCTTCCGTCTCCCTCTGATCTTGCTTATCCCCACCCGCCATCTCAAATTTGGCTCCCTGCCTCTCCATGTAGAGTTCTGCAGCGGGTCGGGTACCTACAGGTTACCCACCAAAAAGACTGGTACCCAAGGGGATGAAGGTAAGATTTTCTGGTGCGGGTTTAGATGGTGGTCAAGGGTCTGCGGGTTGTGGGTCTCATTTATATTTCTTATTGTTATGTTATAATGTCTATATTTTACGCCTTTTAACATTTAACAAAATGTTTTCCTGTCCCCTCCCACTTTTGATGATTTCACTTCTGGTTTGCAGCAGCAGCACTTCCTGTTTAATGGTGGTCATCGAGTTGTGGAGTAGGCAGTTGCAGGCCAGGGTCGGGTAGTGGATAAATATGTGGGTTGTGGTTTGGGTCACCGGCTGTGGGTTGTGAGTTTAGGTTGGGTCTGGGTCTCATAAATTGGTTCTGTCCAGGACTCCATGTCCACTCTGGCTGGGTCCCCCACCATGATGCCTCTCTGGTCTCCCTCCCTTGCATGGTCTTTCTCCATTCACGCTCACCCAACGTTCCAGCCATCACCTCAAATTCCACACAACCTCCCTCTCAAATCTCACTCCCTCTCCCACCTTAACTCTCTGGTCCCAGTTTAGGTATTCCTCCTTCCCTGGCCTTTCCCTCTTCTCTGCTCTCTGCTTAAGCGGCAGATGATGACATCACCAATGACAGGCAAGAAGGAAAGGGTTACAAAAAAACAATTAAATTAAAAAAAGGGGTACAAAACCTGTATAAAAAGCACTCGACCTTCGGCTTGATATGGTCACATAAATCCTTGGGTGACTTTATAAATTTCCATAAGGGGTACATTATCCACAATAATCCATTCTTAGTATTTTTTCCTATATGAAAATACGTGAAAAAAAATGTGAGATGCAAATTTTCCAGAAGGGGAAAAAAAAATTTCTGGTAAAATTGAGGTTTCTTTATTTTAAATGTTTTAAATTTATAAATGTCTGAGTCTGAGAGGGGCAGAGTTTTCAAACTTCAAATTGTTCTTCCTTGTAAAACTTACATTTTTTATTGAAAATATGTTTCAAGTTTATGAAAGTTTTCCTAATGTTTTGAAAACATTTAATTAGTTTTTTCTAGAATCTAAAATATTTTACCAGTCTGGGTCGTTTATCATTTCCCAATTTTTAAGTGCTCTCCAGCTTAGTGCAATCGAAAAACATTTTATGCTACGCATTTCATGCTACAAAAGTTGTTCACATTGTGGGAAATTCCTGACCCAATGTAAAATTCGGTTAATTTTTTTTCAATATTTTTTGAAAATAAAATATTAAAGAAATATCGTTTCCCCTATAAATATGTATTTTTGGAATAATAGTAGGGAATAATCATAAGTTAGAGGATGTTTCCTGATAACCTGATTTTTTTCCACTGGTGTTGGAATGTAAAAACAGTAACTTTTCCCCTTGCTCTTCTACCTAGGTTTTTCTTTTATTTTGTTTTACAAAATTTGGATTTGGACTTAAAAACTGAACTTAATAAAAATCTGGAGTTTTTTTAAAAGATACATTCAGCATAATAAAATAATGAATGAAAAGTTATAGATTTTAAGACAGCCAATTTAAAGAACAACACTCAGCTAGAGCTCTGTCTACAGTGAATATTGACCATCCAATGAAACCAGTTATTCAAAGTACAATCACATACTGCATGTTCATCTATGTGCAGTTTAATTAAATATGGCATTTTATTCAATGAGAAAAATAGATTTATACCCAGATTTAGGGGGTTATTTATCAAAACCGAAACTCTCATTATTTTCTGAATGCTACTCCAACCAAATCCGCACGGGTTTTTCCCCTTATTTATCAATACATTTTTTCCAAAGATTTCCTGTGCTGAAAAAATGTGAAAAAATTGTGAAAAAAATAAAATCACATTAATTTTTTGGATCTGATGCCGAAAACTCCAATTTTAAAGGATTTGTGCCCAAAAACCACAAAATGTTCAGATTGCTGGACAAAAGCCAGCGCAGATCAGGATATCTTTGGGACTTCTCCCATTGACTTCTACATGAACTCTGCAAATCTGAATACTTTTTTATTCAGACTTTTAACACCATCAGGGTTTAACAAATTCCTAAAAATTTGAGTTTTTTTTCCCCCCACTAAAAATTCGCATTTTATAGTAAAATAATTTTTTTTGCACATTTTTTTCAAGTTTTTGGCATTCAGACTTTAATAAATAACCCCCTGAATCTTCAATGAAGATTTAATGGCGGTAACATGAAATAAATGTTAAAGTTAATATCAAAGTTAATCTTCTTATTTCTAGATTGGGATACTACTGTGCAAATAACATTATACAGGTATGGGCTCTGGACCTGGGGATTTCTGGGTAAGAGATCTTTACATAATTTAGATCTCCATACCCTAAGTCTACAAGAAAATCATGTAAACATTAAATAACCCCAATAGGCTGGTTTTGCTTCCAATAAGGATTAATTATATCTTAGTTGGAATCAAGTACAAGCTACTGTTTTATTATTACACAGAAAAAGGAAATCATTTTTAAAAATATGAATTATTTGATTAATATGGAGTCTATGGCAGACGGCCTTCCCATAATTCGGAGATTTCAGGATAACGGGTTTTCCAGATAACTAATTTCATACCTGTAGTCTCTTTGACTGTAATATTGAACCAGTAGCTTGGGGCGATTAGTCACTAAAATGAATAAATTAAAGTATATATTTTCAACTAAATTCATAGTTTTATGTTTCCAAGGAAACTAAACTGTAGAACTGAAATATTTTATGGTCTACTGTGATCCCCTCAAGCTAAAGGTTATTTTAATTGGGGTTCAGGATGGCAACAAACCAATGGGACTATTCAGGTTGAGGTTGCCATGGAAGTAATGACTGCTGAAGCTACTGTCTACCTGTCTACCTACTGGCTTCTAATGTGATGTGTGAAATAAAGATATAATAACATAACACATTCATATATAGAAATAGACTAGGGAAAGATGTATAAAAAGGTTCAAAACTGACAATCTTTGTTATTTGGGGGTGCTTAGCAGTGTGTGTATAGTATGCCACCAACTGGCCCATCACAAGTAGAGGAGCGGGAGTCCACTTTACACTGGAGTCAAGTTTTCCCACCTGAGTGCAACAATATATACTGTGATTGTGCAGAGAAATCTCCCTCTCTGAGTTTTCATTACACCATGGAGGCATGCATGTGCACCCACCAATAGAGTATAAAGTAGAGTAGAGTAGTAGAGTAATAAACCATATAAAATTTAAGTTTATGCCGCCCATAAGTAGTTGCTGATGATATTTGGGATGTGAACACCGCTTTTAACCCGAGCAACCCATGAGCAAATGTGGAGGTTTGTCCTTCCATTACTGTCCATACTCCTGTTGACATCAGACCATACCCCCATCTGGCATTTTTTAAAGGCATATAACTCACAAGAAGGGCTCTAGAAGTAATGAAAGAAGACTGTCGTCTGTTGGCCTGAGACGAGTGCTGCTTAGACAACACTAACCCTGCAGATGGATCCAACGAAGAGGAATCAAATATGACGTTAACTTTAAATAAACAGGGTGGAGAAAATTCATGTTTGGCTTTACCTGTCTTCAAAGTAATTCTTTGGGACATTACATAGTAACATAGTAACATATTAAGTTAGGTTGATAAAAAAAACAAGTAACAATAAAGATGAGGATGCGATGCTGTGTTGAAATGGTGTGCCAAAAGGCACCTCCAAAAATTTTTATTTGTGCGGAATATGGCCCAGACGTTTCAGGAGCTGCCTGCTCCTTTCTTCAGTGGGTAAGTGCACTTACCCACTGAAGAAAGGAGCAGGCAGCTCCTGAAACGTCTGGGCCATATTCCGCACAAATAAAAATTTTTGGAGGTGCCTTTTGGCACACCATTTCAACACAGCATCGCATCCTCATCTTTATTGTTACTTGGATATATCACGTTGGGTCACGTGACTGGAGGAGACGCTGAGCTGTAAAGTCACCATACATTGTAACCAAGTTTCGTGAGTGTATACAGTTTCTTTGTTTACTTAGATAAAAAAAACAAGTCCGTCAAGTTCAACCTTTTAAGTCTACAGATGAAGCCACTTGGATTTGTGAGTTAAATGCGTCATGACTCAGGGGTAATTGAAGAAACTGTGTTATCTTAAGTCATCTTAACTCATTTAATGCATTTAACCTTTTCATTAGCATACCAAAGCTCCATTGTTCACAATGGTGAATGCTTTAATTAAATGGGATGTTGTGATGCAGTTTTCTGTGTTAAATGAGATAAATGGGATATCTGTGTTTAGTTATTCTGTGTCAAACAGACAAACCAAAGTGGCTGCATCTGTATATCTAACTTGTCTAACTGGTAGTTGATCCAGAGGAAGGCAAAAAAAAAAAACCATCTTAAGTCTCTCTGATTTGCCTCAGAGGGGGAAAAAATTCCTTCCTGACTCCAAAATTGGACCAGTCCCTGGATCAACATGTACTATGAGCTATCTCCCATATCCCTGTATTGGCTCACTTGCTAAACACCATCCAACCCCTTCTTATACCTATCTAATGTATCAGCCTGTACCACTGATTCAGGGAGACAATTCCACATCTTCACAGCTCTCACTGTAACAAACCCCTTCCCAATATTTAGCTGGAACCTCTTTTCTTCTAATCGGAATGGGTGACCTTGTGTCAGATGGAAAGTCCTACTGGTAAATAAATCATTAGAGAGATTATTATATGATCCCCTTATATATTTATACATAGTTATCATATCACCTCTTAAGCGCCTCTTCTCCAGCATGAAATCCCCAATTTGGCCAGTCTTTCCTCATAGCTAAGATTTTCCCTTTACCAGCTTAGTTGCCCTTCTCTGTACCCTCTCTAATACAATAATGTCCTGTTTGAGTGATGGAGACCAAAACTGTACGGCATATTCTAGATGGGGCCTTACCAGTGCTCTATAAAGTGGCAGAATAACCCTCTCCTCCCGTGAATCACTGCCCCTTTAATACAGCTCAAGACATTAAAATACTGTAGAAAATAAGATAAATTGTTGGGAACAACAGACACTAATGCGGTTATTTACTAAACTCCGAATGCAAAATCCCGAAAAAAATTTTTTAAATAAAATTGGACTTTTAAAAAAAACACAAATCTTTTGGAATCTTAATAAACCCCCAGGATGGAAAAGTTTGAATTAAAAAAGCCGGCATCTCAGACCTGTCTAGGTTGCATAAAAGTCAACGGGAGAAGTCCCAAAGATTTTTTTGATGTGCACTGGGTTTCGTGCAATATCCAAAAGTTGAGTTTTTCTAGCAAAAAAGCATAAGAAATCTGAGTTTTCGGGTGAAAACTCCAAAAAGAAACGTGAAAATCAAAAATGTTCATGCAAAGTAAATTTCTGGGAAAATGTAATAATAAGTAAAACGTAAAAAACCGAATGGATTTGATCAGTGTTTGCAGCAGAAAATGTTGAGATAAAATCAGACTTTGATAAATAACCCCCTAAGCCTTTTCCTTCCACAGCAATATTATTCATTATAGTTACAAAAATATTGTATTCTTTTCCCCAATTTTAAAAACAAATACAGATTGTATTTCTTTTAATTGTTTGTGGTTAATCAGATTCCATTACACATTGCATATTACACAGGGAAACATGCCAGAACATATCAACTGTTCTATTCCTAGGTGTAAATTCACGTGAAATATCCCAGACATGAGCATCTCCATGAAGACAGCTTAGCTCAGGCGTGAATTTTGAATGACTTATTTTGAAATGCTTTTCTGGTGTGCTTAGGTACATTTGACATAGTCATCAAATGAGATGTCTCTGTCTTGTATGGAATGCTCTGAATTGCTTTAAATCTTTACAGTAAAACAGTTCTTTGTGTAAAGCTGTAGGACTAATGATACTTGACTGGACTGGATTTATTAACAAAACATAGGAAAAATATTAGGCTCAAGGGGAAGCAAATTTGTGATTTCTAGGTGCTATAATGGATGCAAGATTGTATCAGATGCCCAATAAAGTATCTGCTTGCATACATATCTACTAAAATCCAAATTTATCTCATATTTTATTAAAAAAAAAACAACCTCCCCATGCTCAATTTGACCTTATTTATTGATAAATAAACCCAAATTAATCTGACCACAGAACAATTCAAGGAAATCAAGCAAAAACCTAAATCGCTAAAATTTTTATGGCTTTTTCCCAAATTGATCGGTTTTTTTTTGAGTTTTTGCTCGAAAACCCAGAAAAAGTAGGATTTTCAGGCTAAACCCATCGCAGATCACAATAACTTCAAATTGAGATAGGTGCCTCTCCCATTGACTTATACAGGACCTTGACAGGTCTGAGATGGTGGATTTTCGGATTCTGGCTTTTTGAAGCATCGAAAAAATTTGAGTTTTTGCCCCAAAAAGGCCCACTAGATAAATTCAACTTTTAGTAAATAAGCCCCTATTTGGGGTACACCAGACACAAGGCACAGGTGTCAAGTACAGAACACCCATCGTGTCTCATACCTAAAGGTACTTAAAGGAGAAGGAAAGGCAAAAGAAACTTTAGCTCTAAGCATTGCCAATATATGGTACATATAGTTTCCAGCAAGCATTCCCCTATTACTTTTTCCACCAATATTTTTGCTCCAATCGATTTTTTAAAATGTAAAGACAAGTATGAAAAAGATTACCTTTCTTTCTGTAACAAATCAGTACAAGTAGGGCACACGCATGCGCAATAGCTTTAATCCATGCCCTGCGCATGCTACGCTACGATAACGATGTGGTCACGTGACCTCTCTGCCCCCGCCTCATAAATCTAAGCTCCAATAGCTGAGGCAGCTTCCCCATTGCCTGGAAACCAGGGGAAGCTTTGAAGCTCCTGCGCTCACTCTGATATTAATTTACAATCTGTCAGTGAGCGAGCGCAGCAGCTGAGGAGGGGAGCGATAAAAAAAAGTCAGCCAAGGATCGGGTCTGTCTGACTGAGGTCTGTACTAAGGCATAAAGTAAAATATAGATTTAGACAGCCAAGGACGTCAGTGGGGTCACGAAGGCAGCGCATGCGCATTGACGACGGAGCGCAGGGCGGAAGAGAAGCTCAAATTTGAAAATGGCGGCACTAAACTTATATAAGGGGCGAAATTTCCAAGCACTTGTGGACAGATTGAGCACGGATTTAAGCGTTTTTACTGCAGCGTTTCAGGAGGGGGCCGGATGGAGAACAAAGTGAAGGTAGTTTTGTTTTTTTGGCTTTCCTTCTCCTTTAATGGTGCACCACAAACCAACCATATCATTAGTACAGCAGCTCCTGAGCAGCAATTAGGACATAGGAAGAAGACTGATACAGAAGAAAAGGCAAAAGTTCAATAGCACATTATACAAAGTGTTACCTAAAAATGTAGTCTATATTCAGCCTATAGTCAGGGCTGCAAGCAATAGGAATGGTCAGATACAGACATGAGGTACAAACAAGAGGATCAGAAACCACGGCAAACAGAACTAGCAGTTGTAGCACAACCAGGAACTAACTAAGCAAGACCCATTAAACTCAAGTCTGAAAGTGTCTTTTATTTTAAATTTTGCATCAAACCGGGGCCATGATGGCATCATATGTGGTATGGATCCAGCCACGTCATCACACCATCACCTGGGCAGCAAAGTTGCAAGAAGGTGACATTGCAGCCATATTGGAGGAGGCTACCCTCATGACTGGAGCCTTTGTATGTGCTTACTACATGGGTATGCTTTCAAATATATGTACGCAATCACATTCTGATTTAAAATATATGAATACAATCATTGAATCTTTCTTCTGCCTCTATATTCTATAAAAATAGTTTATATTTACCGATGTGGGGTGCTCAATGTTGGCTCAGCTGCAATCACAAGTTCCATATGATACACACAAAAATAGAAAGACAATTTCAAGAAACAAAAACTATGAGAGTAAAGAGTTTTTTACACTTATTTATTATTACATTTTCACAAAAATCAGATTTTCACAATTTTTTCATCCAGTTTTCACGATTGTCACGATTTTTTCGGAATTTTCACACAAAAACTCAGCGAAAACTTCTGGGTATTGCACGAAACCCAGCAAACATCAAAAAATCATTGGGACCTCTCCCATTGACTTATATGCAACCTCGACAGGTATAAGACGCTGATTTTCAGATTCTGACTTTCCCATCCTCGCCCGGGGTTTAATAAATTCCAAAAAATTTGTGATTTTTTAAAAGTCTGATTTTATTTAAAAAAATCACAAATTTTTCATGATTTTTGCATTCGGAGTTTAGTAAATAACCCTCTTAGGGGCAGATTTACTAAGGTTGGAATGGTAAATTAGAATTTGAATTTTCTAGTTATTTTTTTGTGTCAAAACTCACAATTTTGAGTTCAAAATCACAAACTCGAATCCGAGACTTATCATCTCCCTACCCTGTAAGTAACTAAAATTCAATAGGTCGCCAGCTAAAACCTGCCCATTTCATGGAGAAGTCAATGGCAGAGATCTGCTGACCTATGTGAAGAAGTTAATAGCCTTCCTGACATTCGAGTTTTTTGAGAGAAAAGCTCTATTCGAATTGCATTCAAATTGAATTTGAGTTTTTGGGTCAGTAAAATTTATTCAAAACTCTAATATTTGACCTTTAATAAATCAGCCCCTTATTTGATAATATACTATGACACACTAGTGGGGCCCATTTACTTAGTTCGAGTGAAGGAATAGAGGAAAAAAAGTTAAAATTTTGAATGTTCGAATATGGCTACTTCGACCATCGAATGGGCTACTTCGACCTTCGACTATGACCTTCGACTTCGAATCAAACGATTCGAACTAAAAATCGTTCAACTATTTGATAGTCGAATAGTCGAAGTACGGTCTCTTTAAAAATGTATTCGGCCCCTAGTTCGCCACCTTAACCCTACCGAGGCCAATGTTAGCCTATGGGGAAGGTCCCAATAGGCTTCCTAACAATTTCCTGATCGAAGGAATATCCTTCGATCGATGGATTAAAAATACTTTGAATCGTTCAATTCGAAGAATTTAATCGTTCGATCGAACGATTATTCCTTTGATCGTTCGATCGTAGGAATATCGTTAAATCCTTCGACTTCGATATTCGAAGTTGAAGGATTTTACTTCTACGGTCGAATATCGAGGTTTAATTAACCCTCGATATTCGGCCCTAGGTAAATGTGCCCCACCAAGTCAGACATGTATAATGTATACTAAAATACATACTGAAACTAGTCGTATGTATAATAGGTGCCTGTAAAGCCACTTTTTCCAGTACATGCTTGGGTGAATTTGACCCATATCGTTTCGCCAAAAATTTGCTGCTGGCGATATGTCACTGATGCCCATGAAAGTCTATGGGCGTCAAACGCGTGGCAATTTTTTTTTTGATGAGCGTCATTTTTTTTGACACGTGACGCCATAAATGTCTATGGGCATCATTTCCATGGCATACAAGGCAAAAAAAATCGCCCATCCCTAATTATGAACCTAAGGAAGAACAATGTATCACAAGTTACATGTCATAGACAAAAAACATTGCAGGAAATATAACGTGCCGCCATCACTTCTAGGCACAGCAATTCACATCTGTATCATTACATCTTTCACCTTCCCTGAAACCTGATAGTTTAAACTGCTAGAAGTTGTCTTGGGTGTTGGGGGTAAAGGTCGGTCCAGGGCCCCCAAATTTTTTGAAATTTGATGGGGACTCCCCTTTTTAGGTACATTAAGCATTCAGTGTTATAGGTATCCTGCATTATTGCTTTCAAGGAAGAGAAGGTAGGAGGAGCCACCGCTCTCCAATTCTGAGTAATTAACCTTTTAGCGAGTAGTAAGGCCTCAAGAAGGAAAAACGACTGATGATGAGTCAGCTTCAAGTCTTGAATAATGGCCAGGATGCACACCTTTGGCGACCTGGTAATAGTCACCTGGAGCACCGCATCTAATGTGTCGAGAATTTTCCTCCAGTATGTAGAGAGCTTAGTACAGCTCCACAGCATGTGCAACAAAGTCCCCTTTTCCAAAGCACATCTAGTGCAAACATCCGGGGTGCTAGCATTAATATAATGAAGTCTGACAGGGGTGTAGTAAGCCCTATGGAGAATATACAGTTGAATTAGCCGTAATCTATGGTTGGGGGATATTAACTGAGGGGATTCCTGCGCTTCCTGCCACGCCTCATCCATGATGGTGCCCACATCTACCTCCCATTTTGACCGTAGCCCATCCAGGTTATTTTTGTGCACTTCTTGTAGCAACTTAGCATATAGCACTGTGACCAGACCTTTCGTATACCCTCTCTTAATGTACAGCAAAAGGGGGTGCGTGGACAGCGATAAGTCGTGGTTTTTGTGTGTGGCATTGAGAGCACGGCTGAGCTTGTGAAAGGTCAGCCATTGGGTATGTGGGACCTGAAATTGGTCCTTTAATTGCGCAAAAGAGATTAGTTTGCCATCAAGCCAAACATCACCTAACGTATTCATGCCACGGTACGACCAGAGACTCATCGGGCCTAGTTTTAACAGGAGGGGGTAATCTCGGTTGTTCCATAACGGTGTAAGTGGGTCAGTGGCAGGAGAATTAAGAAGAGTGTTTGTCATTTTCCACACCCTAAGTAGGGATCCGATGGGAGGGGAGAGTAATGCCTGAGATTTAGTAACAGAATTTCCTAGGATCCAACTTATTGGGTTATCAGGAAAGCCAGTCAACTGAGCTCAAAGCGAGTGCAGCACTCTATGGTGCGAACCTTCCACCCAGGTAGCAAGGTGGGACAATTGTGCAGCCAAATAATATAAAAACATATCTGGGAGGGCCAAGCCAGCTTTGTTTTTAGCACACATTAATATTTCAAGTTTTAGTCGTGGCCTGGAATGAGCCCACACCAGTTGCCTAAAGACAGCATGCATTTTAAGAAAATAAGATTTCGGAATCCATATGGGGGCCTGTTGTAGCACATAGAGTAGCTTGGGTAAGATAATCATTTTTATAAGATGCACCCGCCCCATGGGTCCAACCGGTAAGTTGGCCCATGACTTAATTTTTGGGACATCCAATCATTCAATGGGTCCAAGTTCAGATTTAAATATTGCTGGGGGAGGGCTGTAACCTTGACTCCCAGGTAAGTAAATTCTAAGACTATCTTAAGAGGAAAGGTAGACATGTCTTCTTCCTCCGCTAGCGGGTCTAGCATAAGGACAGTGGATTTTGATATTACCAGTCCAGAGACATAACCAAAGTCTGCTAAGACCCTAAGGACATTAGTCAAAGAATCACGTCTATCCCCCAGATATAAGAGGGTATCGTCTGCATACAACTGAATACGTTCCTCTCTATTACCCAGCACAAACCCCGTGATATTGTCATGAGATCTGATGAGGTAGGCCAGTGGCTCGATGGCTAATGCAAACAGCAGAGGGGAGAGTGGACAGCCCTGTCTGGTACCTCGGTGGAGACGGAAGGAAGGGGTAGTCATATTACTGGTTTTTATAGAGGCAGTAGGAGCATTATACAGTAATTTGACCATATTGATGTAGTTTGGGCCAAAACCATACTTTTTTAGCAATTGCTAGAGATAAGGCCACTCAACAGTGTCAAATGCCTTGGCTATATCCAGGGCAATCACAGTCCTCTCACCCTGATTATCATGGGAGAGGGAAAGGTTAGTGTAGAGTCTACGTATATTTAGGCCCGTGGATTTGCCAGGCATGAACCCGGTCTGATCTTCGTGAACCAGGTGATGAATTACTTCACCCAGTCTCATGGCCAAGACCTTTGCTAAAATTTTAACATCCGTAGTAAGTAGTGAGATTGGGCGATATGCGTCACAATATTTGGAATCTTTACCAGGCTTGGGGAGTAGCACAATTGTAGCATTGTACATGGATGGAGGTAGGGACTGGCGTTGCACCGCATCCTTAAGGGTCTCACACAAGTTTGGGGTAATCTCTTTTTTGAATCTTTTATAAATTTCAATCTGTAGACTGTCTGGACCTGATGCCTTACCACTAGGGAAAGCATCAGTAGCTTCAGAGTGTTCTTGGATGGAGATATCCGCATCCAGGGTCCTGACCTGTTCTACAGTTAGGCTAGGTAGGCGAATGTCAGCAAAATATGCTGACATTTCCTCAGGGGAAGCTGTAGTTTTAGAGGTATAGAGGTGGGTATAAAAATCTTGCAAATCCCTAGCACCTCCCTAGGTTGGCTATGTAGCACTCCCTGTGAATTATAAAGCTCAGTAATAACCGGGGGGGAGACTTGCACCTTGGCCATATATGATAGTAATTTCCCGGCCCGCTCACCTTGCTCATAAAAGTTGGCCTTAGAGAAGAGCAGTTTCCTCTTGGATTTTTCATGCATATGCACAGCATATGCCTGTTCCACTTGGCGTAACGCTAATAATGTGGGTGGGGAGGGGTTTACTTGCACACTAGCGGTAAGGGTATCAACTTCTGGGCTCAACTGCATCTCACGATGGCGCGAGGCTTTTTTAAAAGCTGTAATCTCAGTGTGAAGAGTAGATCTGAGAGTGGCCTTAAAGGCCTCCCAAACTGTTAGGGTGTTAACAGGGGTGTGATCTAAGGAAAAGTATTCAGTAATGGAGCTGGCGATTGATGCATCGTTGTTTATAATATTGAGCCAGACGGGGTTGAAAGACCATAGTCGAGTACCGTGGGAAGCGGGGCCAGAATGCCATGTTATCTTAAGCGGAGCGTGGTCAGAGATACCTCGTGTTTGATAATGAGCGCCTCGTATATTGGAAAGGAGACCTTTGGAGAGAAACACCTTATCTAATCTCGATAGGGACATGTGAATTGTGGAGAAGCAGGAGAAACCATGCTGCAAGGGGTGGCAATGACGCCATGCCTCCACCAAGGAGACATCCTCCATCAAAGCTGCTAAGTTAGACGATCTGGAGCTGGAAGTAGCTCCAGAGCTCCTTACTCTGTCCAAACGGTCATTTAAAACTGTGTTAAAATCACCACCACATATAATTTGGGCATAGGGGAAATCCGCTACATAATTTACAAATTGAATAACACACTCATCCGTGTACGGAGGCGGAATGTACATATTAACCAAAACAGTATTTACAGAGTTAATCTTACAGTTTAGAAAGATGAACCTGCCCTTGGGGTCAGACCTCAGAGATATTAGCTGAAAATTTACAGATTTTTTAACCAAGATCGATACCCCCCCAGTGTAAGGAGAATAGGTGGCGTGGAAGGCCCAACCCACCCAGGGACGTCTAAGGGATAAAATCTTACTTCCTGTAAGGTGGGTTTCTTGTAAGAGTATTATTTCCGCACCAAGCGATTTGACATGGTCTAGCACCAACTTTCTCTTAATCCGATCATTCAAGCCCCGGACATTCCAGGAGAGTAGGGAAAATTCTAAGTTGGAAGCCATGAGGAGATACTGTAAACATTGTGGTCTTGGGGAGAAGGCATAAAGAGCCACTGACATTAAGAAAGTTATTTACTAAACTCCGAATGCAAAAATCATGATTTTTTTTTTTGTATAAAATTGGACTTTTAAAAAATCATGAATTTTTCAGAATTTATTATACCCCGAGGATGGAAAAAGTCTGAATCAGAAAATCCGGCATCACGACCTGTTGAAGTTGCATATAAGTCAATGGGAGAAGTCCCAATGATTTTTTGATGTGCGCCTGGTTTCGTGAAATACCCCAAAGATTTCTGAGTTTTCAGGAAAAAAGTGGAATTTTCGGTTGGAAAATCGAAAAAATTGTGAAATTCAGATTTTTTTCCCCGCTAACCACATTTTTCGGCAAAATCGAATAAAAAAGCGGTAAATTTTTTAACAAATCTAATCAGTAGCGGTAAATCCCCGTGCAGATGCTATCAGAGTTTTTGGCAGAACATGTTCGGACTTTGATAAATACTTTGATAAATAACCCCCTTATTGCTATTGTTACTTTTTATTACTCATCTTTCTATTCAGGCCTTTCATATTCCAGTCTCTTATCCAAACCAGTGCATGGTTGCTAGGGAAATTTGGATCCTAGCAACCAGATTGCTAAAATTGTAAACTGGAGAGCTGCTGAATTAAAAGAAAAATAAGTCAAAAACCCCAAATAGTTAAAAATAAAAAACAACTGCAAATTGTCTCAGAATATCCCTCTCTACATCATACTGAAAAATAACTCAAAGGTGAATAACCTCTTTAAGTAAATCTGAAAAAGTGAGAAGTCGACAAATAAACGAATTGGGGTGATCATCTAACACAAACAGCAGAACGAGGGGCTTAAAAACAGTATTTTGTCTCACGTATAAAACAGGACGACGTGTAGATCCAGAGAGATGATTATGTTAAATGACTCACCCTGACTTTCTATTTCTGCCTCAGCATCAAATTCAATGTGTTCAGCCAAAAATACCGCCAGTGCTGCCTCCCTCAATTTATGTAAAAGGCTTAAATGTAGAAAGGTGTAGTCCCAAGATAATTTCCCCATTTTAACAAACGCAGGTTTTATCATCATCAGACATCTTGAAATAGCCTCATCTCGGCATCGGCCCATTTTCTGCTAATCTAATATTCTAAAATTCTATTGCGATGATCGTCACCTATTTAATGGCTCATTGAGTTTAGCAGCCATATTATATCTTTTTTTCCCCCCATTTACATTAGAACTGTTATAGTAATGACTTGTAATAAAAATTAAAGAACAAACTGAAAGGATTAAAGAGCATCTGTGTTCGTGCAATTCCATCTCCTCCTAGTACAGTGTGATCTTATTGACTTACATTTTCTTCCCCTGTATAAATTGCCATATGTCTTATGATCATTTCACATTTTCCTTGAGGAAGGCAAGAGGACAGGCTCGCCCAATGTTTCCTACTCACATTGTTCCCTGGGTAATATCTGTCTATCAATTCAATAACAGGGGCGTAACTGCTGGGGGTGCAGGGTGTGCCCACACTGCCTTAGGGGATGGGGAGGCCCCGCTGCACCTGGGCCCGACCCACATTACTTACGTTTAGTGACGGGTGAATTTGTACCATTTTGCTTTGCCAGAAAATTTGCCGCGAGATGGCGAAATATTTGCGAAGCGTGAATTTTGAGACCTGTGTCAATTTTGGCACCAGCATTAAAGTCAATGGGTGTCAGAATAATGTTGACATGCAGCGATTTTGACTCGTGCGACTTTTCCGACACAAGTCCAAATTTTTTTGCACCCGCAAATTTTTCATGGCTGCTTCGTGAATTCATTCATCGGTGGTGAAAAATGCCGCAAATTGCGCACCTGGCGAATTTATTCACCCATCACTAGTTACGTTACTGTTCAATAAAAATATTGTTGTCATTGTCGTCCTTCTGACAACGGCGTTAAAGTCAATGGGCGTCCGAATAATGTTGACGCACGACGAATTTGTAGCAAGTGACTTTTCCAACACACGTCCAAAATTTTTTAACGCCAGCAAATTTTTGCACCAGTTTTGCAAATGTATTCCCCCGGCCGTGCCTGGTGAATTGATTCGCCAACACTAGTTACGTTACTGTTCAATAATAATAATGTCGTCATTGTAACATGCCCTGCCTGGATAGGTTAGCATTCGGACATTTGGTTGTGGAGCCAAGGCAAACTCCAACAAAAAGTTGAACAGACCTTTGATCATATCAGTTTAAAGGAGAATTAAGCAAGTCCAGAAGCCTTGTCATCATTTTCTGCAGTTCTGTTTCCAATGAACTAATGAAGACGTTCTACTAGCAAAATGTATTAGGGAAAGGAAAGCTTAGATGTGCAATGATCAGAAAGTTGAAATCTGTTTCATGGATTAAAGAGTGTGTTTTGGACAAATATATCCTAATGATACGGCAACTGCATAATAATATAGGGATGTGGGGCACTTTATATGCCAGGCTATATTTATTGAAATTGGAAAAAAAATCCTCCAACATGTACATAAAAATATATATATAATTTGTATTAAGTCCCAGTGAATGCGATACTCTCTTTTTTTAATTCCTCTTATTTGACCAGTACCCAGTAGTGATGGGCGAATTTGCGCCGTTTCTCTTCGCCGAAAAATTAGCGAATTTCGCGTGAATTTCGCGCGAAATTCGCGAAACGGCGAAAAATTCGCGAAACGGCACCGGCGTCTCGTTTTTGACGCCGGTGCCCGTTTTTGACGCCGGCGCCCGTTTTTGACGCCGGCGCCCGTTTTTGACGCGGATTTTCGCGGGAGTTTTGCGAATTTATTTGCTGGTGGCGAATTCGCGCCTGGCGAATAAATTCGCCCATCACTAGTACCCAGGCAGTTAACTATATTTTTGCAGGGTTGTGCTCTTCTCTGCACCTATATATATATATCTATCTATATCTATCTATATATATATATATATGTGTGTGTGTGTGTGTGCAGATTTCAACTTTCAACTATTGATAGATAGATAGATAGATAGATAGATAGATAGATAGATAGATAGATAGATAGATAGATAGATAGATAAATACGTAAAATCTCAGAAATTACACATGCCATGTAACTTATTACAAGATAAAAAGCACGAAGGAAAAGAAACGCTGAACGATCAGAATAAAAATCTCCAAAACTTCAAAATTCTCAGACAATTACTAGTGAAAAAAAAAAATCCCAAAATATCTAAAGGTCTAAATGGGTAAAAAAGGGTTCCAGTAGGATCCAAATAGAAAAAGCACGAATGAAAGAAACACTGGACAATCAGAATAAAAAACCTGAAATCTCTAAAAATGTGAATTTTTCGGGCAATTTGTAGTGAAAAAAAAAACCATCTAAAGGTCTAAAAGGCTAAATGGTTCCAGTAGGATCCAAATAAGAAAAACCCAAATGAAAAAAATGCTGGACAATCAGAATAAAAATCCTAAAACTTTAGATTTTTCAGACAATTGCTAGTAAAACAAAATCCAAAAACATCTAAAGGTGTAAATGTCTAAAGGTTCAAAAATGATCCAAATATAAAAGCATGAATGGAAAAAACCCTGGACGATTAGAAAAAAAAGCCTCTAGCAAAAACATCTAAAAGTCTAAATGGCTAAAAAAAGGTTCCAGTAGGATCTAAATATAAAAAGCAGGTAAGGAAAGAAACGCTGAACGATCCGAATAACAATCCTAAAACCTCTAACAATTCTAATTATTCGGACAATGACTAATGCAAAAAGATCCAAAAACATCTAAAGGTTTAAATGGCTGAAAAAAGTTCCAGCAGGATCAATGCAGCTCCCATTGACTTTAATAGGACCTTGACTACTTTTACTTGGCACAGTTTTGTATTAGAGTTTTTCATGGTTTTTACACTTATACATTTCAAATTGTTAGTGTTTTTGAGAAATTGTTAAGAGACAAAAATAAATTTGTGAAAAAATTAAAAATCAGAATGTTAGTATATCCGCACTTGGGTTTTTGACATGGGTTGGTGCCTTCAGAAAAGGCAAGTCAGGATTCTAGGCTTCACAAATACAGGTTATATGGTAAGACATTAGTGTCTTTGGTTAAAAAAAAACCTGAATAATAAAAATCAAATGAAAAATATGAAATAATACATTAAACTTTTTGGAATGATTGGCAAAAACCATAATGGGCTACTCACCATGCTGTCAGCTTTGTGAATAGTATTTGGATAAACTCCTTTTTATTTAGACTTTTATCTTTGCCTTTGCATTAGAAAAATTAGCCCTGCTGCTATACAAAGCTATGTGGCAGATCATTTTTTGTAATAAAAATTCAAAATAACCGTTGTTGCTATATTTATACCAAAAAAAAACACCAATTTGTAAAGAGGTGAAATAAAATTTAAAAAAAAAAAAAATTAATAAAATTAATTTTATTTTTCATATGTTAATAGTTGGGCAAAAATGTAGTTCTAATGTTGGCCTGTAGGGGAATCACACCTGCAGGAGCCTATATAAGGAAGTGCAGGAGCTGTGCACTTCCTCTTTGGCCTAACATCAAACTCAGGAGAGACAGACACTACTGAGTCAGATCAGGTGGGTACCTGATCCTTGCTAGGGTAGACAGAGAGGTTGTGGAGTGTGAGTAGCTCCGTTTATGAGTGAGAGTTAGATATGGTAGCTAGCAAGGACAGCTTGAGTCCCGACAAGGAGTGAGAATTGTGGGAAGAGTCCCAGGGTGATTGTGCACTAGATAGGGAAGTGAGAGTGTAGGGACTAGGTAAGTGGCAGCCTTGGGTGCTGTATGCTTGTCATTTGTGACTACAGTCTGCCCCTGTGAACTTGTAAGAAACTGCTCAATAAAACTTGATTTGACTCACCGCCATAGGTGTCGGAACCGGGGGACCAGGGGAGCATTGCCCCCCAGAATTTTGACCCTAGGTTTTGTAAGCAGCAGGCAAATTTTTTCCCCGTCATTTTCTAAAAAAATTAAATTTTTGCATACTGCATACTGCATGCGCAAAGGCTTTTTTTCCCATTTGACCTCGTCGCGTCAAGCTCCTACGTTGAGCAACAAAGAATTAATATTAATATTATTAACATGTATTTATATAGCGCAAACATATTGCGTAGCTATTGCTTCCGTGGCATTCTGCTAATAGTCTGGGGGTATTTATACATGAAATGTCCTCTGTGACATTCAGCAATTAGTCTCGGGTATGTATACATGTAATTGATATTGTGCCATATGAATTCTGGGAGTAGTTATACATGGAATTGCCATTGGGCCATTATGCTATGATTTCTGGGGGTATTTATAAATAAAGTTGCCATTATACTGTGAATTCTGGAGGATTTATAAATTAAATTACCATTCTGCTAGGAGTTCTAGGGGTATTTATACATGGCATTTCTACTGTACCATCCTGCTTTCTGAGGGAGGGGTGCATACAGAAAATACAGGGTTAAAGATCTTAGTAAAAAGTTAATCCAGAAAATGGTACGATCTTGGAGTCAGGAAGAAATTCTTTGAAGTAAATTGGAAAAGCTTTAGAAGGGGATGTTCTCCTTTCTTTGTATCAGCTAGAAGTTAGACAGGTTTTACTTAGTCTAAAAGGATAGACGTGTGTCTTTTTTCAACCTAATTTCTATGTTTATATATAATTATTTTGCTGATGCAGTGGGATTGGTGAATTTGTACAACTACATGGCTACATCTCCTCATAACCTTGCTTTTTGGCAGAGAAATAGAGTCAGGCAGTTCTTGTACTTATACCCACTTGTTATATTGTATATTGTGCCTGGCCAGTATTCTCTGTATCTTACTGCTCATGGTGCCATTGTCCATCACTCTCTATGTATTTATTAGTTGTGTCAGTGCCCTCTGCTTCTTACAATATAATGTTCTTTATATTGCTTGTGGTGCCTTCTCTTTATGTTCTTGGGAGATCAGTATCTACTGCTCCTTTGTATGTCTTTTAAGTACCTCACAGTCTCTGCATGTAATGTACTTTAGGTTCCAGAATCTTTTCCCCATAATGTGCTTGTAGTGCAGCATCCACAGCTCTCAGTTAAAATTGTACATGTGATGTTAATACCCCCTTCCTGCAGTGCAAGACTTTAAGCAAATGTTGCCCCCACTGCTATGGTTTAATTTTTCTGAAAATTCAGTGAAAGCACATGGGAAAGTGGGTGGAGTCTAAAGGGACCATCATCTGGCCCCCCCTCAGCCAAAACCATCTTCTGATGCCTAAGCTCACCATAATTAAGTTTGTGCCTTCTCCGTGCCTGCGCAGGGGGGGGGGTTCTAGCCGAAGGTCTACCAGTTATGGGTATTCCCGTATTTTTACTTGAAATTTTGCTTTAAAAATTTGATCAAGAGATATTCACTTTGCTGCCTTCAAATGTCTCCAAATTTTCAGTCCCACGCCCAATGTCGCTTACTCATTTTAGATTGTAGGCTTTTTTGGGCAGGGCCTTTTTTACTTCATGTATCGGTTATTGGTTGTTTTGTATGTTTTTCTGTATGTTCAATGTATACACTTTTTTCTTGACTGGCGGCACTTTATATTATCGAAAAATTGTACTCCCCACTACCAGCCACCAGTTATGACTGTTCTCCAGTTCTTCACTTATGACTGTTCTTCAGATATTTCTGCATATACAGTTTATTCAGGCTTTACTATAAAGCTGTGAGTGCTGTAGGTGGCATTGAGTGTGCATACTGGAACCGATACGTGAATGCTTTTGCTGCTTATTTTCTATAGAGAGTTTTATAATGGGGTTCCTTTGGGCATATTGTCAACATGTGGAAAACATTCACTCATCTCATCTGTTCATTTCAATAAGCAATTAGCGGACAGTATCGTTCCTCCTTCAGGGTTTAATCACAAGGCTTTGTCTCCACCGATTGGGCAGAATGAAATTAAAGTCATATTGAGCCTGAGAAATTATACCGAAAAGAAATGTTTTGCTGACAAACCTGCCGATGGTATATCCATAAATATTCAGTAGATCTTCCCAACCGGACACTTTGCATAGACATCAGCGAACCATGACTTTTCAGGAATAGGAACACGACTTCTAATTAGCCAGAACATAACAAGAGAGTGTAATTACTCCATTCATCTCAAATGTGTAATAAATAATGAACAGCTTTCATCTTGCGCAGCTGTAATAAATGGAATGAGCTGCCCTTTACCGAGTGTAAGACGATTGCGGTATGCAGATGCCAGAACGCACGTATCCTCTTCAGGCTCATCATTTAAACAGGATATCAATAAATCCAGCTGACAAATTTGTCATTGAAAAATCTGTTGTGCTCAGCTGTAATCTGTGTGTCCCTGCCAAATTAAAAGTAATGGAAGGCTCAAAGACGTTGCTTTTCACTTTGCACTTGGGTAAACATTTAAAGAGATGGACAACACTCCCATATTAAGCTGCATACTCCATAGACATGGCAAATGAGAGAAAGTTTAGTGCTAAGTAAAACCTGCTGCGTGTAGAATTAAGAAACATTATAAGACAGTAGTCAGACCTTGAGTTTCAGTAGGCTACCAACATGGTGTCCAAAGTGAGGCTTGCCATACTACTGTTAATAGGAAAGATAGTCTATAGTGTTTAAACATTATAATCCATTGCTATTTGACACCAACGATCATATACACTGAAACACAATCAGATTTAAATGGCACTAAGGGTAGGACTACATGGACTTTTTCTGGGTGATCCAATGCGCTGTGACAAAACGCCTACGACAAGTCGCATGCCACAAAAATAAGATAAGAGATAGAAATGTCAGATGAAGTCGCAGCGTTGATCCAACGCAATACGACTGTCGGATGCAGATGCTGCGTCTGCATCCGACAGTCGCATTGCGTCGGATAAATGCTGCATCCGGCATTTCTATCTCGTACCTTATTTCATTTTGCCGCAGCGTGTCGGGTCGCGCTGAAAACATCCATGTAGACCTACTCTAATACAATACAAAACCAAGATGACTGCTAGTGGGGCTTTTAGATTTTCCAGCAAGAATTATCTATAAAGCTTAATAAACTTAGTAAAAACCTGACATACTGTATAACATCCCAAACTCAATTTTCATTTAATTTTTTAGGATGTAGAGTAATCTCCACACCAATATGTTTCCCTGCTAAGCAAAGCCTATTTTATGTCTGTATCTGCTGCCACTTTCACTTTCACTCAAGTATTTGCCATCATATGTGTCATGCTCATGAAATTGTGTAGCCACAAGTGTTTTTGTTTTGACATTTTCTTTCTCTTTTTCCTTATTGGTTTATGGTGTAAAGTTACCAACGACACTTTTATCTAGAGCAGTGATCCCCAACCAGTGGCTCATGAGTAGCATTTTGCTCTCTAACCCCTTGGATGTTGCTCTCAGTGGCCTCAAAGCTGGGGCTTACTTTTAAATTCCAGACTTGAAGGAAAGTTTTGGTTGTATAAAAAACACATGTACTGCCAAATAGAACATACAGTAAGTTGCCACTTAACATAGAGGCTACCAAATAGCCCATCACAGTCCTATTAGTACTGCCCCCAGGAACATGCTCCCAACACTGTTTACATTTGAATGTGGCTCTTGGGGACCCCTGCTCTACAGTCTTATTCTAGTGGTTTGACTCACTTAAAGGGGATGTAAAGTAAAAAAAAATAATATTCCATTTTTACTTTCTTTATAGAAAAAGAAACCTATCTCAAATATACTTTAATTAAAAAATGTCTACCATTACGATGCAGTGAAATTCATCCTTCATTTACTTGCTCTGACTGATGCAGACAGAAAACTTCAGACGTTTCCTAACTGCTCCGCAGGGAAACAATCATACTTTCAAACGACAAGGAGGAGCGACTTCCCAGAACTCGAGCAGCTTTGTTTGTTTCCCTGTAGAACAGCCGGGGACCATGTAGAGATTCAAATCTGCAGCAGTCAGAGCAATTAAATGATGGGGGAATTTCACTGCATACAGTCAGATTTCTTATAAAAAGGTAGACATGTTTTAATTGAAGTATATTAGGGATAGGTTTCTTTTTCAGTTTATAAAGTAAAAATTGGATTTTATTTTTGCATTTACACCCTCTTTAATGTTTCCAGCTCCAGCTGCAGGGACAAATATCATGGCCACAATTTAAACAGATGAACTGGGATTCTATTTGGAGGATTATTTTGCTGCAGCCACTGGTTCTGCAGAGTTGGAGAAAGTTTGTATTAATTAATACAAAAACGATAAAATCCACATTAGATTACATGACATATGCATTGTGCATATTCTGATTATTGATCAGTCTTGCTGTATTGGCTTCTGGCAAATATTAGTTGACTTGTGCTGTTTTAATAATTTATGATGATCCTTAAGCTTAGCCTCCCAACAGCAGCCCAGACCACACTGAGCATGTGCACAGTCTTTGTCTTGCAAAGATGCTTTAACAGTTACAAGATGATGACCCCCTACGGCCAACTTTGAAAGCAAAAATCATTTTCTTAATTAGGCTTCTGGTACAGTAAGTTCATGTTTATGTTAAGTATACAAAATATAGCATTTCTAGCATTATTCTATTTTAGACTTTAGTTTCCCATTAATGCAAATGCAAGGGCAATTCAGTAGGTAGATAATCCCTTCAGCGTTGCAAGAAGTAACATAATGTAACTTAATAGAAAAAAAACTTTCCTGGGGTAAATAGGCACCTCTTCTTTAATTATGCCAGACCAATGGCCACCATTGTGGCAAGTAAATGTTCCTATTTTTGGAAGATGATAGTTTTGAGTTAGTACTTTACCTTCAAATCCAAGGTAACAGTGTGGCACCAGCATAAATATCTTAAAACACCTGGTTAACAGGCAGCATATAGAATTATGGGAACACTATGTCGATTATATGTTTCCTATTTAGGCAGGTTCCCTTGAATTATATTTCTAGTATACCTTAATAATGAGCACATTCATTTTAAATGTTAGCGTCAATTATCTTGCTGTGCAAGTTACCTACCATAATGGTCAATACATCACTGATCTGTGCAAAAAATCCCAACTGATAGAAATAATATGCTAAGGAAAGACCACTTTCATCCAGTGGGGATGATGAGGGGACTCCCCAAGAGTCAGTTCATGAGGACCTGGAGAATAATATCATCCCATGAACCATAAACAGGAGGATGAATTGATAGATACATTTGCAAAGATGGGGACATGTGAAGCAGAATTGGAGGAAATAAAAAGCAAAGTGTCTCATTTAATTCCATGTGCACTTGACGGTCATTAATTAGGTGTAAAATACAGGGCTCCCAGTGTTGTGTTGTGCAGTTGTTAATATTCTAGCAGGGGAATGTAATAAAAGTCGCAAAGAGCAAAACAATTTGCACCAATAAGACTAAAAATCAACATCTCGCAATGTAATATTGTTCCTTAAACTGTTATTGCATTGCGAATTTTAATTGCGCACTCATAAGAAGTGCTTGAAGGTGTAGTAATCTTTTGGAGCAAACATAACGACTTTTTCAGTAAGAAGTTTTATTACATTGACTGCGCATTGGCGCAAACTATAAAATTTGCAAACGGTCTTTCACTGTCGGAAGTGGTCGCTAAACAGTTTCCGGGCTCGCAAAAGCTATATTAAATTCGCACAAAGCAAAATGGCATAACTTTTCGCATTGCGAATATTTTTTCCGTTAGCGATTTTTATTACATTCCCCCGTAGGTGTTTAATTGCATAAGGGCAGTTACCAATAGCAACTAATCATCATTTCATCTTGAAGAGTCTGGTAAACGTTAGACAAACAAGATTTCCAAGTCATTAATGTGTCAAATAAATATCCCAAAAAATCAGCCCTGGTAAATACTAAAATAAATTCATTAACAGTCCAGCAAATCATATTATTATAATAGGGGTAATTATGTTAATTAGGGCCTTTTTAATTTCGCCTTGGCAAATGAAGCTCAAAGATGCACATTCATAAATACTAATTTGCCGATAAGCACGGCCCTCGTCCTTGATTCTGTGCAATTTAAATAAATGCCAAAAAAAAAAATATTTTGAGCTGACACTCCTACCCACTGAACAATAAGGTGCATGGCAGCGCCGGGGGTCTTGTTAATTATATTATCAGCACATTTCAGATTTGTTGTTTATTGAATATGCACATTCCTGAAATTATTAAAATGCCCATACTGTGTTCATCCTCGAGTAAATAACTCACAGGTGCCTCAAGTAAGGCCAGCAGGAGAGCACTTTGTCTGGCACCAAAACGCAATCTGCATTTTCATGTTATTATAATTATATATCCCCTTTGAGCTGAGCTAATCTTCCCTAAGTGTATATTTATAGATGCGTGTGTGCTACTGCAGGGCATTCTGTGTTATACTGCTTAGTATAATGCTAGTTACAATTTCATGTATCATTTATAGGGGATCATTTACTGAGACCCCAGATGCAAGTGCAAGAGGCCTAAGGGTAGCAAAAGCACTCCCTGAAGACTCAGGCCTCCATAGTGGCCCATACACACTGGTGCAACCAACTTGCACATCTGAATGACACATAAGTTAGGGGACAGGTAGAGGGTGGGAGAGGGGAAACCTGATATGGTGATACTCTCATTCTTCCTGGATTCTGCCTGGGGAAGCAGAAGAGACAAGATTGGAGCCTAGGCAGAGGTAGGCTTAGTTAGTGTTAGGATATTTTCTATTATAGATCACTCTAGACATGTTAGATAGGAGTAAGGTAGCTAGTGATCAGCCTGAGCTCCACCATGGTCCTTGGTGTACTAACTAAGAGCAGACCTAGCGGTAGATGCTAGGTTCCAGAAGAAGCAAGACTTTTAAATTGACTATCCATAGGCTTGGCGTTGACCCCTTCTGAAGGGTAAGTATATTTTGCACTATATTTATCTCAATTTATCAGTGCTCTGGATGTTTTCCTGCCAGTGGTTTTAAGAACCACTGGCACCTTTATATTAAACTTTTCTTCAGAGGTGTAGTTTAGGAACACCCTGCCCCAATATACGCGAGGGTCTGCACCCGTGAGTTGAGTCACATGAAAATGACTGTAAATTCTATAGTAAAGTAACACTCCTTTTATCTATATCCTTACAGTGGTTTGCAACCATCTGTTTGCAGATTTGAAAAGAAAATACTAAGCGTTATCATCATTTGAAGTGGGAATAAGTCACAGATGTTTGTGGTCTGGGGGTTCCAAGGCACAACAATGCATATATTACAAGGTTTCATCCTTAAAACTGATAGGCTACGGCTAAAGGAATAGACCAAAGCAGACTTATAAATCCAGCATTGGTCTCCACTACTGAACAACAGAAAAGAAAGAGATCAAATGGCCCCTGTTATTGCACCTGATGTGGCATAAAGAACACAATTGCACATACTAATCATATCCATGTCCAATTTCAATGCATTAATGCATTAACATTTCTATAGTATGTAATTTCTTTGGCACAAGTCTTCTGCCCCTATTGATATTAACTGGGTGGGAACCTTGGAATTGCTTCCATGGTCACAGCCGCTCCAAAGTTCCTTAGTATCTATAGATACACTTGCCTGTGATTCAGCAGAAGAGGCTGGATTGACACAATGGTGCTTGGTGGTCTTTCTCCATTACAAGGATATATATGAAGTAGCTCAAGGAATCTGGAGGACCATCCACAAGGATTTTTTTAAGACCATTCCGTAAGCAACACAGTTCTAATTAAATTTGCCTCAGTATCAGACTTCCAAGTGTTCTGAGAATGAACATAAAGGAAGGAAATTTCATGCATGGGAAATGAACAGTTTACTATAAGGTCAGGTAGCCAAGAATTAGTTCTCTAATTACACACCTACACATAACCATATACCATTATAAGAAAGAATAAATGAATCACAATTCTATGCATGCATTATTTGCCACATGTTTTAATTATAATTACTCATGACACTGATAAATCTTATCGCTGAGACTATCTCTGACTAGCATTATGGCTTGAAGGGACACAGTCACCTCTTATTATTGCATCTTTTTCAACATCCCCTTTATTAATCAAAGAGCTCCTATATATTGACTTGTTTGTCTTTTTCTATTTTTTTTTTTAATAATGGTAAGATTGCAAATGAAAGTAATGGGGGTGTTGATAACTACATTTTTTTCTTGTTTACACAATATGCACTAGAAAGGTACAAAATGTAAATCTATGTGGATCTCATCTGGGAGCCAAAAAAAAAACCCTTCATTGAAATTTGGGACAAGCTCTTATTTGTACCCTGGGAACCCCTGGAAATATAGCAGGGTGACCATTACCCCAATGTTTCTATATATCTGTAACCTTGTTATGAGCTAAGGGGGCCCAGTCTGAAGGTCAGTTAGGGGGAGATTTGGGGTGAGTGCTTATTTGTACCCTGGGTACCCCTGGAACTATAGCAGGGTGACTGTTACCCCAATGTTTCTATATATCTGTAACCTTGTTATGAGCTAAGGGGGCCCAGCCTGAAGGTCAGTTAGGGGGAGATTTGGGGTGAGCATGTATTTGTGCCCTGGGTACCCCTGGAACTATAGCAGGGTGGCTGTTACCCCAATGTTTCTATATATCTGTAACCTTGTTATGAGCTAAGGGGGCCCAGCCTGAAGGCCAGTTAGGGGGAGATTTGGGGTGAGTGCTTATTTGTGCCCTGGGTACCCCTGGAACTATAGCAGGGTGACTGTTACCCCAATGTTTCGATATATCTGTAACCTTGTTATGAGCTAAGGGGGCCCAGCCTGAAGGTCAGTTAGGGGGAGATTTGGGGTGAGTGCTTATTTGTGCCCTGGGTACCCCTGGAACTATAGCAGGGTGACTGTTACCCCAATGTTTCAATATATCTGTAACCTTGTTATGAGCTAAGGGGGGACAGCCTGAGACAAGGATTACAGAATACAATAGGGTTTACAAACTAAAAGGTTAGGGTACAATTGAGACATTAGGATTGTATAAACACTTTGTCATTTTTGATACAGCAATGATTAATTAAGGTACATCGAATAGGCCTCTTTAAACAGATGGGTCTTTAAGGAGCGCTTGAAAGTTTGGAAGGAAGGAGAAAGTCTGACAGCTTGTGGCAGAGAGTTCCAGAGAAAAGCAGAAGCCCGAGAGAAGTCTTGTAGACGAGAATGGGCAGAAGTGACCAGAGGAGAAGTGAGGCGAAGATCAGAAGCAGAGCGTAGGTTTCGCGAGGGAGTGTATTTGGAGATTAGAGATTAAATATAGGGAGGGGTTTCATTATTAAGGGCCTTGAATGTGAGTGTAAGTAATTTGAATTTGATTCTAGAAGAGATTGGGAGCCAGTGAAGGGACATACATATGGGAGCAGCTGATGTTGAGTGGCGAGCTAGATGAATGAGTCTAGCGGCCGCGTTTAGAATAGATTGGAGTTGTGAAAGGTGACTTGTTGGAATACCTGTGAGGAGTAAGTTGCAGTAATCAAGGCGGGAGATGATGAGAGACTGAATCAGTGTTTTAGTTGATTCTGAACTGAGATAGGGTCGTATTCGAGCAATGTTGCGCAGTTGAATGCGGCAAGATTTTGCAAGTGTTTGAATGTGTGGTGAAAAAGACAGATGAGAGTCTAAGATGACTCCTAGGCAGCGTGCCTGTGTGGTGGAATGAAAGGTGGTGTTGTTTACGGTGAGTGATATCTGAGGGACAGGGGAAGATCTTGGAGGAAATATAATGAGTTCTGTTTTAGAAAGGTTCAGTTTCAGTTGGCGCTGTGACATCCAGGAGGAGACAGCAGAGAGACAGTCTGTGACTTGGGAAAGGACAGAATTAGAAAGATCAGGAGTAGACAAGTAGAGTTGGGTGTCGTCAGCATAAAGGTGATACTGAAGTCCAAATGACTGAATGAGTTTTCCTAGTGAAGTTGTATAGAGCGAGAACAGCAGGGGGCCAAGAACAGAGCCTTGAGGAACTCCAACAGAGAGTGGGAAAGTAGTAGAAGTAGAGTTAGAGAAGGAAACTTTAAAGGAACGGTCAGACAGATAAGATGTAAACCATGAAAGAGCAGTGTCCCGAATGCCAGATGAGTGTAGAATGTCAAGGAGGAGTGTGTGGTCAACTGTATCAATGGCTGCAGAGAGATCTAGAAGGATTAGAATGGAATAATGACCTTTAGACTTTGCCAATAGAAGATCATTGGTTACTTTGGTCAGTGCAGTTTCAGTCGAGTGTGATGGGCGGAAGCCAGATTGCAAGGGTTGTGAGTGAGATGCTGTATTCTGTAATCCTTGTCTGTTATCCACCATTTATTCCCTGTTTGCTGTAGTGAGATGCTGGATCAGGCGTTTGTAAACAAGCCTTTCTAGTAATTTTGATGCTTTTAACAGGTATTATGGGTACTAGTAATATATTCTGAAACTATAACAGTTATGTGTAACTTTTTTGTTGACTATGACTATTGTATTTTACTGCTTTGTAAAAAGAAGCAAATGCATCATTCCACAATTTTTATGATACGTTTCACTGCATTGTATGAGTAAGATTGATCTTATCTCAGAATAAAAGAATATCTCAGTATGATAACTCCACACATGAAACATTCTATAATCATAACAAATAAATAAATGAATATACTTATGGTAGGGCAGAGAAGACATTTATCAGTTGTGCCCAACAGAAACATGGGGGGCTGGGCGCTACTTAAAAGTGAGAACTCTTGACTTCCATGAAAAAATAATAGACGCACTCAAAGCGTAGCTGGATCCAGAATAGGATGGGGTACTCTAGTACAACTTGTACTGGTAAAAAATGCAATTTTAATAAATATACGTTAAAAAATGATTGTTATTTGGAGTGGATGTTTAGAGCAGGGGAGTGCATGGCGCTACGCGTTTCGTGACTGCATGGTCACTTCATCAGAAGCCAAAAGCGCCCCCTGCTGGCAAAATACTTATACAAAAGTTAAAAAGCACAAATGTGATTAAATCAATCTAACAGTCACTATAGCGTAAATAAATTGATAATCAAATATGTAATATATAGTATAATGAATCAATTAATAAATAGTATACTTTAAGTCCAATAAATAATTAAGTTACACAATATAGATCATTCACCAATTAATATAATATTACAGATAGATATATCTAAATATGATGCCAGCAAAGAATTAAACAAGTAGTTCCTAAAAAAATATGTGAAAAATGTAATATGAAAAATGAAAAATCTTGGCTTCCTGCATTGTCCAATGTCATCTCTTCATTCACTTTCATTCAACATCTGACTAGTGATGGGCGAATTTATTCGCCAGGCGCGAATTCGCAGCGAATTTGCGAGATTCGCCGTCAGCGAATAAATTCGCGAAACGCCCGCGAAAACTCGCAGAAAAAATTCGTCAAAATTTTTTTCCGAAAAAACGGACGCCGGCGCCAAAAACGGGCGCCGGCATCAAAAACGAGACGCCGGCGCCATTTCACGAATTTTTCGCCGTTTCGCGAAATTCGCAAATTTTTTGGCGAAGCGAAACTGCATAAATTCGCCCATCACTACATCTGACATATTAAGCCTGGACAGTTGTTAAAGGAAGACTAAACATCACGCGATGTTAAGTCCCCACTGACCCCCCCTCTCTTGGCCCCCCTACCTGCCTCCCCCATGCACAATCTTACCCCAGAATTCTGTCCCCTCTTGAAATAGTGAACGCACATGCAGAGTGAGCACAGCGACATTTTCTTTTCTTCTGTAATTTTAATAAAGTAAAGCAGCAACTGCGCATGTCCCGAAAGAGACGGAAATTGCCGAAGGGGAGAAAGAAGACAGGGAGGCAGGGACCAATGGAGGGGGCGCAGTAGGGACTTTACATCATGGGGGGTTTAGTTCTCCTTTAAGGCAGTCTTAGTGCTAAGAAAGAGATAATCAAGGACAGAGATCCAACCGTGCATAGGGCTGTACTGAGCCACCACAAAGTAGATGACTAAAAAATATGAAAGCCTCAATTACACCTCTAAAGACTTAAAAAAACACATAGACCATTTTGTAAACTTGCTTAACAGTATATTTGACAAGTGCAATGAGAGCATAGGATGATGTATTTTAGCCAACCAATTTTATGTCCGTTGAAAGTAAAGACCTTTCAAACCTCCTGGGGTTTTATTCAGCTGTCACAGGCTTTGAACGTGTTAGAAGAAGATTCCCTCGGGGTTTCTAAATCTTTGCACTTCAAAAAAGGGATGCGTTTCTATTTAAAGGTTCTACCAGGCAGAGCCAAAGTCCCTATTATAAGATAGATAGTGGGCTTCACAAAGTAAAAATGTGACAGGCACAAGCGTATTAGGTCAATAGCACATTGAGCAACAGGTGTGATTAAGCTAATCTGAATGAATCTAGGAAGGTCACGTAAGGAGCCCAAATACAGTACTGAGGATCCTGAGGTGACAGCAGGTATGGATCTCTATGATTAAAGAAGAAAACACAAATGTGAATAACCACAAATCAATAATTTTACTGTCATTTACTACATATGAAGCATAGTCAAGATTCCTTCAAGCATGTAGCTGCAAAACATCTCCTCGTATTAGCACATGCTACAATGTATTTTGGCTCTGAGACTGTCTAGTTTACACAGTTCTTCTTGATGCTACAGTATGTCCTGAAAGACTCACTTGAGAGAGTTTTTTGGTACAGTGGCAAAGTATTGTAATTCAAATAGTGTCCCCATTCATGTTCTCAGGCTCACCAGCTTTTTTTAACACATAAACCGGAAAGTTGAGCCTCCAACAAACACCCCAATTTCTTGGTAGCCCCCTGTAATGAATATTAAGAGTGTGACTGAGTATTTGAGAGTACAGTAATAAATTACTCTTGCTCAACCCCAACTCCAGCTTCCATCTAGTTCCATCAATAGTGTTATGTAAAGTCAAACGACGGTATACACTGATGGCAGCCCATAAACATATCTAGTGGGTCAGTAGTTGTTAAGAATGAACCAAGACTTTTCTGGAGCGCATATATTGTTGATGAGGACGTAACTCTATAGTTATCATGTATTACAGCACTTACCAAAGCAGTTGCATGGCCAGTTTTTCCCAAACACAATAGAATAAATAACCACTTTAGGTGTCTAAAAGCAAAAAGGTGCATACATTAAGAGGACTGCATGTTGCTAATGTTAAAATACAAGAGGATAAGATAATACTTAAAGTGGACCTGTCACCCAGACACAAAAATCTGTATAATAAAAGTCCTTTTCAAATTAAACATGAAATCCAATTTCTATTTTTATTAAAGCATTCATAGCTGTTGTAAGCTCATTTTAAAATCTCAGCTGTCAATCAAATATTATCTGCCCCTCCTCTATGCCATGGGCATAGAGGCGGGGCAGACAATTACTTTCACTTTCCATTCAGTATTTCCTAGATGTCACTGCTCCCCACATTCCCCTGATCTCTTCACCATTTAATTGTGTAACCAGGGCATGGAAATGGACATCGGGTCCCCCATTCTGGTGCACAAACAAGATTCTGAGATGTTTCAAGGCTTTCCTTAAAAACAGTGTCCACAAAATGGCTGCTGCCTGCTTGCTATAATTATGAATTCCCAGACTGAAGGAAACAAGATTCAAATAATTTATACAGTGTAATTAAAGTTCATTTTGCTTGACTAATGGGATAAAATAGGATTTTGAATAATTTTTTTGGGTGACGGGTCCCCTTTAATATAATATGGATGGATGGATTTGATCCTCATTTTTACAATTGAAATCAAGTGGAAGAAACTGAAAAACAAAACTGAAATTGCACATTGGGGTTGGCTTGCTTTAACCTTAATCAAGATAGCAGACCTACTGAATGGTATAATCCCATCAATTTGACTTCAGAGATTTCTGTGTTCAACCCTCTGATCCCAGACGCCCTCACTGGTAATGGGATACAGCATATGGTTTTTCAGAGATAAATCCTTTACAAAAAAATGACTAATGACTGTTCTATTTGCCTTGCCCAGCTGCCACTGTCACAAAGCCAATCATAGATCTGCTACTTACTAATCTGTGAAATAAAAACATATAAGCTTTCGATGATCTGCCGGTCTATGCATTACTATTTCACTTTGCTTCCCCAGTGTGACGTCATTTCGGAACTTCGCTGATTCCCTAACTTCCCGAATTTTCGCTCTGGCGAACAGACGTAACTCAGCGAATTCACTAAGATGTGGATTTTACTGAACGTTACCTCATTCACTGCGAAGTTAGGGAATTTGCCCCATAATATGAGTATCATCAAATTTAAGCAGAATTTAGAACCAATGCCAAGCACCCTGGTCTCGGTTCATGCTTCTGCATGTAGCAGCCGCCTTTGGACTCAGAAGGAGCCCTCAGCTACTCAGATGCTGCCAGGTCTTAAAATGAGAGGTGCAAGGCGAAAGGTTCTAAACAGGAGGAGAGGCACAACTGTAAGCAAAGTCTTTGGACAGAAGGTCGTGGTGCAAGGTGTTTAGACAGCATAGAAGTCGGAACAGGTCGAGTCGAGGCAGGCAGAAAGTGAGCGTAAACAAATCAGGCCGGGTCTGGGCAGGCAGAGTTCAAAGCCTGGTCAGGCAGGTATGGGTCAAAACCGGGACATCAAATAGATGGATGAGGCAGAAGAGATAGTCGGATTTCAGACAAGGATCAGGATACAGAGGTCAGAATCATCAGGAACAGGCAGGGGTCACAACAGGTAGTCAGAATCAGGATCACGAACAGAATAGCAAAAGCTAACAGCGTCAGGAACAAATCCTATAATGGGCAGTGGAAAACTGCACAATACCCCTTTAAGTATATTTGAAATCCATGCCCTTGCGCGCTGGCATCAACATGCCAGCGTGCATGCGCCTATAAATACAGCAGAGGTGCGCCGCGCGCGCCCTTAGATGGCCGGCGCAGGACCAAGACGGCCGAGTGGTGGGTGTCCCCGTCAAGGGGGCGGCAGGCGTCCCTGCTGTCCCCCCACTAGACCACCACGCAAGCTGTTACATATATTTCAACATACTCTACCCTATACATAAATACTGGGTATAGGAATGAAAGTCACCTTCCAGGCAGCTTTACCTTCCAGCCACACCCTCCTCGTAAGCTAAACACATATTCCCAGCTGGTTATGAGAGTTCCTTTAGCTCACTTTGCATTTATCCAATGATTTGCCATTACCATTTTAGTGCATCACTTATATGCTCACCAAAAAGGATTAAATGAAGGTTGAAAATTGCATAGAATATCTTAGAAGCCTTGTAGGATCACACAGTCAGAACAAAGAGGTAGAAGCAGATAAGATGAGATGTAGCACTTCCAATTCCATGGCTAAGATTTTGCGGCTACTTGCTTTGAGTGCCAATCCACCAGTCCAGCCTGCTTTGATGGATATACATGCATGGACTCCAGGAAACTCTGGAACTACCAATATCCTGAAAATGGCCGCAATCACAGGGTTCCTTTTGTAGGTTGGGCCCATGTAAACAACCCACTAACAACAAGTCGATGGGGTTCTAACACTGTTATTGGTGTTGTTATCCGTGAACTGGGAGTGATGAATTCCTGCAACAATTTGCACCCAACTGTGCAATATAAAGCCAGTCAGGGGTCCCTTCCTCCAAACGTAAGCATGCAGTCTCTTTGGCTTTAGTGAGATATATTTATAAATGTAAGTTTTCTAAATATATTCAAATATATATCATTTTTTCAGGCTCCAGACATATATTAGGTGCCATGTGGTCAAGCCTAATAGGTTTAAAGAAAATGTGAAGAAAGAATTATAAGCACTTTTGTCGACGCTGTTGTATCACAGGCCAGACTTGTTATAACCACGGCAATAAGAAAACCATTTGATTCCACGTGAGGCTTTAATATCTCTCTCTTCTCGTCTTTAAGTCCTTATCTCCTGCTAAGACACACATCGGAGAGAGCCTCTGCTTCACAGAGAAGCCAAGGGGAAAAAAAAAAAAGAAAAGCCGGCATTTCCATCAAACAAAAACCTACAGTGAGTGTCTGAGACTCTGATGCCAGAAAGCAAGAGGCGCATTGGAAGAGATACAGATTCTCCCATGGAAACAGATGCTTTAATGACATTTGTTGTTAAAGGAAAGCAAGAGATTAGCGGGAAGAAAAGTTTTACTTCTCCTTTTCCTCCAAATAGTTTGGATTAGAGAAATGAAATCTAATGAGGGCACAAATACAGCACTGCTCTTGATGTTTGTCATATACAGGCAGGACTATTTCAGAGTTAAACATATTTAATGCAAGCAAAAAAAAAAAAACATATATAGAATAACATACAGTATCTCACAGTGTTTTGGATTAAAAGTGACAGGACACTGTAGTAGCCATATTCTGAGTCCGTATACGGCACATATTGCAGACAGAGGGGCATCTATTCTAATTAAAAGAAGGAGGTTTCATCTTAATATTCGGAAAGGTTTTTTTTTTCTCTGAATTAGTTTCTATTGACTGATGCATAGCTTCGAGAAGGGATTGGATTTTTTTTTAAGAAATTTTGGGGGAAATTTTACTAAAGGGCGTGATGTCATTTTGGCACTTCATTGATTTACTAACGGTAGCTGGCGTAATTTTGCTGGCATAATTTCACCAGGGAAATAGACTCTGGCGCAACTTCGCACTCTAGCACCAGGCGAATTTTCGGTCTGGCGAAAGAGCGTTACTACGCAAATTCACTAAGATGCGGATTTTACTGAACGTTACCTCTTCACCACCTCAGACCAGGCGAAGTGCAATGGAGTAGATAGGAGTTCCTAAAAAGATAGTTGAACATTTTTCTAAGTCCCAAAAAACGCTGGCGTTTTTTCCTATTTAAAGGGTGATAGACTGAAAAAGATCAAAAAATTATTTTTTTGGGGTACCCTCCTTCCCCCCTATATTTGCTAACATATGGCACATAAACTATACTGTGGGCTCATGTGTAGGGCAATATAACAACTTTATATAATTTTATTAAGGTTCCCTGGACTTGTGTAGTGTAATGTATTTGCTGCAACATATACGTTCATTGTACTTTAACTGCATACGGTATGCTAATTAGCCAAAGCTAGCGTAACTTCAAACTGCTGAGCATAATTTCGCTGGTGTAATTTCGCAAGCATTTGGTATCCTAGGCGCAACTTCGGATCTTCGTGAATTAGCGATGTCCAGGCGAACTTACGCCTGGCAAAGTGTTGTGATGAGCGCGAAGACATCACTGGCAAATTTTTGGCGATTAGTGAATTTGCCCCATAGGGTTACTTATGGATGCATTGGCATTAAGTATGACTATAGGGATGAGCAAAAGTCGCCTTTGAATGCAAGCACCTTTAATTCATCCATAGATGGTGTCCACATTTGTTCAGTAGGGTTGTAAATGAGCACTATTAGTTGTTCAGAGTTTGGCCAAAGTAGAATGAGATACAAAATTTGCCCTTATTTCTACTCTCTATCCTTCCAGGTGTAGAGCCAAAGACTATCATGACATCCCACCATACAGTACTCCTAGCCTTAGGTTCTCTGAGGCAGCCAACAAAACAAGATTTTTTTTAGCTTCTATTATCTACCCATTATCTGAATACAGCTTATTAATTACAAATAAATGCAACATTAGGGTACTGTCAGGAGCGTCAGTTGGCGCCAATGACCCATGTTAGCCAGTGCCGGCTCCTTGCCTTGACTTTCCTTATGCCTGACCCCTTTGGATAACGCAAACTTAGACTTTAACCCCTAAGCTTCCACCTTGGTCCGGACTTTTCAGCAAGGAGCCGATGACAGGTACAAAACTGAGCTAGAAATAAAAATTATGAAGACAGATGTCTTTTAATGCTACCTGGTTCCTGGAACAGAAAATTATTATCACATTATTTAGGGGGTTTTATAGCGATATGAGATACAGCAGGGCTTGACAATCTGCCCAACCACAAAGACTTTAGCTGTTGGTGGGATTCTAGGCATTGTAAGGCAACGACCTCTGAAAGGATCATAGCCTGGAAACTATCATAAAGGTCAGTTTGGGATTCCAACCTCTTAAGAATCTGCAATCATGCTTTGTATAGTCATTGCTGTAAATCACCGGATACCTAAATGCAAAAAGACTGGACAATTAATTATATTATTGCTATGTTCAATCTTCTTATCTTAACAAGCATGTCTTGTCATTGCTAGTTCCACCTCCCCTCTGCTCCTATCTCACTAATAACACCTTCCCAGATGAAAACCACTCAGTCTCTGAACTAATTTGTAGCCGCATTCATGACAGGAAGGCGTAAGGTTTTCCTGATCTTGCTGAAGGGCTGTGATTAGAAAGAAAACCTACTTCTAAACATGGCGAGTGTTGTGTGCAGCCTGTGCAGGTGCCGCGTTGGACTAGTGTTGCATGCAGATCAGGAGAGTTGGAATTTGCTTCATAAAAACAAACTTCATAGAATTTCTCCAAAATGTTAAATATATCCTCTAATAGATCTCCTGTCCCTCATCTACTCTTTGCACCTAATCGATACACATCCCTGGCACCTAGTGGCACGTGCACAATAATTATAGGCATCTACAGTATATGTGGGCTAACCCTGGATACATCTGTTGTAGGCATATTGAAAAAGAATTTTCTGAAGCCTAAAAGGAATTCCTGTTGGAGAAGGTTCTGTAAGGAGGCGTCTCTTATAAGGTTATTTACTAAGTCTTGAATTTATCTGGTCAAGCGTTTTGGGGCAAAACCATGAATTTATTGTGGAAAAAAAAAAAACTAGAATTCTTTGAGATTTATTATTCCCGGAGGCTGCAAAAAGCCTGAATCAGAAAATCTGCCATCTCAGACCTGTCAAGGTCCTGTATAAGTCATGGTCTGCTTTAGGTTTAGCCTGAAAATATGACTCTTTTGGGGTTTTCAGGCAAAAAGCTCAAAAAAAGCGAGTGATTTGGGGAAAAAAAGGCAGAAACATTTTGAGCAATTCGGGGGTTTTGATCGATTTTATTTCATTTTTACGTAATCTGATTAATTCAAGTTATTTTATTAATAATTAAGGTAAAATCGAACATTGGAGTTTGGTCATGGTTTTTTTAAATATAATATGAGATAAGTTCGGATTTTAGTAAATAAACCCCTTAATGTCAATCAGAATGGAGGGGCTTGCTGTAGGATGTCCATATAAGGAAGTGAGTAGTTGGCTCAAAATATCAAAAACAAAAACCACATTCCTACAACTCTCCTAGATGTCCTTCCACTTTTGGTCTGTTCAGGGTAATTGATGTAATAAAAACTCTAAAACATTCCCATAATTTTTCTGCCTGGTCCCATTCCATGGTGTATGGAGTAGGAACAAGCCTACAATGATTGCCTTTGGGTGTGTCCAGTGATGAGACCCATAGAGGCAAAGTGAGAGAGGAGGTAACAAACAGCAAGTATCCTACAGGACCACATAACAGGAGGCAGAGCTGGACTGAACTTGGGAGTGTAGACAGAGGAGACAGGAACAACTGTTTAGGCACAGATTTGTGATGCACTTGTAAGTATAATCTGAAAGCAGAGTTTGGCTAATGTTGTTAGTAACACACTATTGGTGCTATCTTTTGCTTTAAGGACCAGTGGTGGGTGTGTGCTGCAAACCAAGAGTAACTGCTACAGAGGAGAAGTTGCGAGAAAGAACAACTCAACTTAATAACACTAACCACGTGATTACATCTAGGAGGGTTGTAGGTGCATGTTTTTTTTTGTTTTTTATATTTTGATTGATGGATGTTGTCACGATCGGAATCCTTTACCCAAATCTTATGTCAAGCTCCCAGTCATGGGTCACTCTTCTGCCTACAGTAGCTGACTTTGGCTTTGGGAGGAGCCCTAAGCTACTTAGAAGACACCAGGAGCAGAACGAGGGTACTGGGTGAACAAAGGGGCAGACAAGAGGAACACCAGCAGACTGTAGTATGGAGTATTGGTTATTCAGAAGCGTAGCAGCATTTCGCCGGTACGAATCTACTGCGCATGCGCCAAAAGTCATGAAGTGAAATCGGAAAACTTGTGACTTTTGGCGCATGTGCAGTAGATCCGTACCGGTGAAATGCTCCTACTGCGCATGCGTCAAAAACGCTGGTCAAAGCAGGAAGAAGATCGCTTGGGAGATGATGGCGCTTGTGAACTCCGTGGACTGGACCTGCGCAGAGGGGTGAGTAACAAGTTAGGGGCATTTGCCCGGCAGGAGAGCTAGGCCAGGGGGGAGGAGGGAGGGGGCAACACAGGGGATTTTTGCGCCCAGGGGGTATAGCTCTTTTTTTCCTACTAGCATGGAAGCCTATTGATGTTTTTATAGGATAGCCAAGTCTATCTCTTTGGGATATCTCTGGTTACAGCTGTATTATTCATTTTAAGCTCGGACTGAAGCAACATTTTCTGACTCAAGTGTTTATTGTGTATAAACGCATTAGGAACATTTACTTGGCACATAGTGTAGGTGTTATTATGTCTTTATTGCTACTTACAGGAAACCGGCCATGTTCCTGTTCTCGAATGCTAAGCACCCGGCGTCTCTTCTCTACCCCATAAAGTACTCATGTTCTCTTATCTAATTACCATATTTATCTGTGACCTCAAAGTGTTTCACACTTGAAATAGTCCTTTTTATCAACCCGAAAAAGGACACCGACACACTTTCATTCTTGAATAATGAAAGAAAATGTGTTTCTAATGAAACTTCCAATAAACTGTCATGAATGTTTTTAAAGTTATTTCTTCATATAATAAGTACATTGCATTGTTGGTAGCAAAAGCCACCTCTCCTTCAGTCAAAGCTGATTATTATTATACAAGAACATCATGAAAATACCTATAAAGAGATGTTATTTTTTTCGCTAAAGCTTGCATTCTAACACAGAATTTCACTTTAATAAGCATCAGAAGTAGACCATCTGAAGAGTCTAAATGTTCTCGGCTTCTTTCTTTTGTTTACTAATGAATAACATTTAAGTATTATAATAATCCACTGTTAAGTGAAAGGCTTAACTTGATGGACTCTTATCTCATATGGAATTAATGAGTATATTACAGCGAAACAGGATTATCATGAAGGATTAATGTAGGAGACCAAAGTGCCATTTGTGACTAACATGAGGCCATGGTAGATCCTGAAAAAGAATGTAGTGCTCATTAACAATTTAAAAGGAGAACTGTCAGAAGAACAGAGGAAAGTCTTGGGGTTGGAGACTTTTTGGATAGGTCTGAGATATGTGGACAATTTCATGCTGAGATCCAGATATTTTTTAGAGCATTTAGTCATGGCCACAGAGAAGCAAATACGAGAAAAGAATATCAAAGGACCCTTATGATGAAATCATTCAAAACAAAATGATCTAAATATTCTAGTGTGAGAGTAGGAAGTGGTGGATCATAACATGTTGCCAGGGGAGTGCCAGGTGCTTTAGCATCTTTAGGACTCCGTTGGCCAGCCTTGATTTAAGCCTTTGTTGTTTCAGGTCTTTGTTTACTGTATTTAATAAGAATATTCTTATTCCAACATTTTCAAATGTTTGTCTATAGAGAAATAGGGTCTTACATAGGGAAGTAGGAAATTCCTAGAGGAAAGTTTGTCCTGCCTCTTCGGTCCCACTTGGATCTCAGTAAGGGAAGGAGTTCTGGAAGGCACAAAACTGAACCAATGTTAGCGACTAGGTGCAAAGAACAGACCTACCATTCTGCATGAAGACCATGTGCGTTATTTATTTGTATTTGGGAAATCATATGCAATTGAGGGCCATGTCAATATATATCCAATACCCACCCAATATATATCCAATACCCACCCAATGCAAAGTTACAAATATTCAAGAAAAAAAAATTCTAAGGAAAAACATTTGCAATCTGAAAGCTGTTGAGATGCTATAAAAGTCAATGTGGGGATGGGCTATCTGGTGCATTCATACTAACGATCAAGGTGAAATTATTGTGTTTTTTATACACAAACTCAAAAAATTATGAAATGGCCTCAAACTGCAACTTCCATGGGATTATCAAGTACAATAGGTTCAAGTGTGGCACGCTAGTTCCACCAAGATTATACAGGTATGGGAACCCTGTTATCAAGAAATCTCAGAATTACAGGAAAGTTGTCTCCCTGAAATTTACTAAAGGGCGAAGTGGCTAACGCTGGCGAAAATTCACCAGCATGTCGTCATTTTGGCACTTAGCCGATTTACTAACAGTAGCTTGATTAAATTCGCTGGTGTAATTTCGCCAAGGAGATAGACTCTGGCGCAACTTCGCACTCTAACGGCAGGTGAATTTTCAGTATGGTGAAAGAGCGTAACTATGCAAATTCACTACGTTTTTGATTTTACTGGACGTTATCTCTGTCGCCAGACTTGCCTTCACCACTTCAGACCAGGGAAGTGCAATAGAGTAGGAATTCCTCAAAAATAAGTTTAAAATTTTTCGAAGTCCCAAAAAACGCTGGCGTTTTTTCCTATTTAAAGGGTGATGGACTGAAAAATATTGTAACATTTTTTTGGGGTACCCTCTTTCCCCCCTACATTTGCTAACATATGGTACCTAAACTATACTGTGGGCACATGTTCCCTGGCCTTGTGTAGTGTAATGTATTTGCTGCAGCATATACTTCCATTGTACTTCAACTGCACGCCGTATGCTAATTAGCCAACCCTAGCGTAACTTCGAACTGCTGATCATAATGTCGATGGTGTAATTTCACCAGCGTTCGCTATCCTGTGCGCAACTTCGGATCTTTGTGAATTAGCGTTGTTTAGGTGAATTTACGGCTGGCAAAGTATTGCGATGTGCGCGAAGCCAGCGCTGGTGAATTTTCACCGGTTAGTGAATTTGCCCCAATATATTTTATCCAAATAATCCAGATTTTTAAAAACTATTTCCTTTTTCTCTGTAATAATAAAACAGTACCTTGTACTTGATCCCAACTAAAATATAATTAATCCTTATTGGAAGCAAAACCAGCCTATTGGGTTTATTTAATGTTTACATGATTTTCTAGTAGATTTACGATATGAAGATCCAAATTACGGAAAGATCCATTATCCGGAAAAAAACTGAATCCCGAGCATTCTGGATCGCAGATCTCATACCTGTATTGTAATTAAGTTGAAACCATTGCATATTATGACAATTAAACTAAAGAAGGATATTGCCTGTGCTTTGCTGTAGTTATGGAAGGGATTATTACAAGTGATATATGTGAACCCATGTATTTATTTCTGAAATACATTTCAGAAATAAATTAAAAAGCACATGTTGGGGCTCATTTATCAAGTTTCAGGTTTATGTAGAGAGTGCAAAAAAACAAGCACCAAGATTTTCACACTGCCCTCCCCCCTAATCTATTTTAGCACATCCTTTAACTGCATCGGTTTTTGCAGGTTTCATGGCCGGTACAAAGAAAGATCCAAGCAGGAAATTGAAAAAAATATAAAATCTTTCTGCTTCAGATTTTCTCTTTTTAACACACCCAAAATAACTATAAAAAAAGAAAAGATAAAAATCCTCTTCCCTGGATCCAATAAATCTCCTTGATTGTCACAAGTGTATTCCGGAGAGATAACAAGGTCATGTTTGAACCTTAATTCCCTTAACCATCATTCTGGTTGTCAGACTTGTTGTTACAAGTTGGCTAACTCATGGGAAGTGTGTGTGTGCCAGACAGATAAAAAGAATGAAGGAACAGAATATAATGTATAATCATATATTTCAGTTATCCTCCTTTTGTTATCTTACCAAGCTAAGTATTAGTGACACATATTTTCAATTAAAGCCCTCGAATGGTTTCAACCCAAATGACTGTAGAATTGTGCCGGACTTAAAATTGGCAAAATGTAAGACTCGGAAAAAGATGTTCAATACAAGAGAATGTTTAGACATTGTAATAAATGGGTTTTACAGATTGCTAGTGGCTTTTAATTAGTACCTTCTGGAATCTCTGCTGAGGAATTACTTTTCAGTTGGGAAAAAGTCTAAAAAGAGAATGATAAGCCCATATAACACACAATTTTTACCATCCTAATCCAATCTCTGAGCAAATGCCCTTTTAGGAATGTCTTAACTGTAGAGGGTAAGTCTTTTCTATCCCATGATGGGAAGTCATGTCTAGTGGGTGCTGGTGGGAGGACGTACTTTCTCGTCAAGCTCAGGTTTGCTTTTGGGAGGAGACCCAGGTAGGAAAAGGACTTCCCTATGTTATAAAGAGGGAGCTGCATAAAGGAGAACCAAACCCTTAATAATTAAATAAAACCCTACCCCCTATCCTACATAGAATCCTTTCCTGCTCCCCCCCCAGCCTAGCTGTTACCTTTGGCCCTAACTCTTTACTTACCTTTCTTTGCAGATTCAGCGCAGCAGAGTTCACGGCACCATCTTCCAGCTTCGGGTCTTCTCCTGGCATTTCGGCAATTTCCGGCAATTGGCACGTGTGTCAAAAACCTGAAGACTGCTCCAACTGCATATGCACCGAAACGGCACTCACTTCCCGAAGAAGACCGAAGATGGTGCCCGTCATCAATTTAGATTTTTTTTTTCCCAGTGAATTTTCGCCACAATTTATTTGCCCATCACTAATAGTCCTTATTAAATCCTTGTGCCAGCTCCTTGTGACGTTTGGCATGTTACCCAGGGCTACAAGGGTCCCAATTTTTGTTTAAGAGGTTTAATTTTCATTAATAGTGATGAGCAAATTTATTCGCCAGCCATGGATTTGTGGCAAAATGTTGAATTTCACAATTTTGGAATTTTTTCACATTACTGTGGCTAAAATTCACAGCGGGAAAATTCACAGGAAAAAAAAAACACCCCTTGACTTTGATGCATTAGGACAGAGAGTAAAATTATCACGTGTAAAAACGCCCATTGGCTTCAATGTGTTTCATGAAATTTTGCCGTTTTGCAATTTTTTTCGCAGTTTCGCAAATTTTTCGCTGAAGAGAAATGGGACAGATTCACTCATCACTATTCGTTATCAATAGAACTAATGCCATGTATCCGTTCAAATGGTCTCCACCTGTGTAGCTGCTCACTTTCCTTATCAGGCCACACCAGCCAGACCAAATGTAATACTTAGACAATGTAGGATAAGATGGAGCTGACAATCCGCAGGCTCTGCTGCAAAATTCCTTTATTGATCACAACATGTTTCGGATCAGCATGGATCCTTTTTCAAGAGAAAGGATCCATTCTGATACGAAACATGTTGGGCAGATTTATCAAGGGTTGAAGTTCGAAGTAGAAAATACTTCGAAATTCGACCATCAAATTGACTTCGAAGTCAAAGTATTTTTCAGCACAATTTGCCATCCTGCGATCGAAGTAAAATCGTTCGATAGAACGATTCAATCATTCGAATCGAACGATTCGAACGATTTTAGCATACGATTGAACGATTTTACTTTGATGTATAAAGAGTTAGAAAATGGTTGTAGAAGGTCCCCATAGGCTAACATAGCACTTCGGCAAGTTTAATTTGGCGAAGTATTGAAGTCAAAGTTTTTTTAAAGAGACAGTACTTCGATTATGGAATGGTCGAATATTCAAACGATTTTTACTTCGAATCGAAGTCAAAGTAAATTCAAAGTTGTAGTATCCTATTCGATGGTCAAAGTATCCAAAAAATTACTTTGAATTTCGAATTGTTTTTCTTCAAATATTCCCTCGAATTCACTTCGACCCTTGATAAATCTGCCCTGTTGTGATCAATAAAGGAATTTTGCGGCAGAGCCTGCGGATTGTCAGCTCCATCTTATCTTATATTGTCTAACTATTGTAATGTATCATTGTAACACATGTAGCCTTGTTTAACAGATATTCCTAACAAGCAGACTGAAGGTTATCTACTTCAATCAGCTTCTCAGCATTAATCGCTTCACAACAGAATTTCACATGTAGGTGCTTAGATAATGCTGTGGGTTAAACGTCCAGTAACATCAAAAGAGAAAAAAAACAGTTTAATTGATAGCTAATTCCTTCAAGTGTTTCTGAAATTTTTTTTTTTTGAATATAAGTGCACCCCCACAAGAAATGCTGATAAGACAATAAGCTATTTAGGAGCAGATTTTGGGTTTTGATTATATTTGCTGTGTTTTTATGATCACTTTTGTTTCTTGTGATCAATTTTTTTCCAAAAAAGTTTAAATTTTGAAAAAAAAAAATTGAGAACGTTAAACAATGCAAAACATTTTTTCAAAAAAGTTACCAATACCTGGGTGTAGTATCAAACAGATGATTTAGTCTCACGAGAATTTTTAGATTCATGTTTAGGTTCAAATTTACTAATATTAGACAACATTGTTTTCCTTGTGACATTTTTTCTCAAATGTTCTCCAACTACAGTCAAACTTCTACTGCAATTCCACCGGTTCTAATTGAATTCAGTATAAATACATTGTGCTGGATATATGTATAAAATACAATTTATTATTCACTGCCAGTCCTAGTCCAGGAAAAAAAATCCTGGAAATCATAAGACATTGCAATTAGCAAAGCTTTGCCTAAAGCCAATGAATGATAAAGCCACAAAGAAAACGGTGCCCAACCAGGAGAAACCAAAATAATATGTCTGGGCTCTGAGCATGAAATGATAAAATCAGAGTCTCTGAGTTGCTTGATGGCACCCAAGTGACAATTTCCAGGATGTCCACATCTTAGCAGCACCGGGGATCTGAGCCTAAACTGAGCAGCCAAGCCGTACTTAGGTCCAACATTTAATTAATTCTGAGAGATGGCCAAATGAAAACCAGAACTGTAGATGATCATGTCATGCCAACTTCTGAACATACTTCCATGAATTACAGCGTTTTCTCTTGCAGAACAAAAGCAGCAAATCCAAGAAAACGTGCTCTTCAGAACACTTCCACAATTTAATTCAGTTTTGTTTTCTTTTATGTTTTTAGAGATATCGCCTGATGTAAATTGGATCTGTTTGAGGAGTTCTCTGTTGGTGGACCATGACTTAATTTTATGTCACTCTGCGTATTGCTCAATGAGAACTAGAGGGAATGAGCTGCTCCCCTCAGGCCCAGAATAGTCCATAATAACTGTCTTCTAGTCTTTCTTGTCAGCGATACAACAACTCTAAAAAAAGGGAAAAAGCTATTCTGGACTAGAGGGAAGCAGCTCCCTCCTTTCAACTGTCAGTATAGACCTTACATCTCTAAAAGGTGGTCAGTGATATGAAGAATGGTGTTTCTATGGAGATGCCTCCTGAATATTCAATTATCCCTGGGCCACTTAAAAAGAACCGCAGTTCCAAAAACCCATTTAAAGGACAAGGAAAGTCTAAAATAGAATAAGGCTAGAAATGCTGTATTTTGTATACTAAACATAAGCAGCAACTTACTGCACCACAAGCCTAATCAAACAAATGATTTATGCTTTCAAAGTTGGCCACAGGGGGCTGTCATCTTGTAACTTTGTTAAACATCTTGGCCTGACCCTGACCCTGCACATGCTCAGTGTGGTCTGGGCTGCTTAGGGAACAAAGCTGCTTGAGTTCTGCATGGCTGGGAAGTAAGGCGGGGGCTCCCCCTGCTGTTCATAAGTATGATTGTTTCCCTGGGACCATCTGACAATTCCTATCCACAGCAGTAAATGAAGGGAGAATTTCACTGCATACAGTCAGGTTTCTTATAAAAACTGTACACATTTTTTAATTAAAGTATATTGGAGAAAGGTTTCTTTTTCATTAAAGAATGTAAAAATGGGATTTTATTGTTTTGCCTTTCCTTGTCCTTTAATAGAAAAAACCTGCTAATATTTTCCATTATGAAAATGGCAAGTTGAAATTTTAACATACACAGTAGACCATTTGTGTAAATAATCTGAAAGCTCCAACACAAGATCATACTTGACAGCACTTTATACTACTGCTTAAACAGTGCCATTGGCTCAAATGAAGCAACATGCAAAGTGGGGACATAAAAGAGTGCAAAGTGGTTAAACATAGCCAGTTGTGGCAGTTGTATGGAGGAGGAACATGGAGAAGACACCCTGGAAGCAACATCTCTTTAAAGCAGGCTTTAACACCAGCAATAGAGAGGGAAGATGGACAGCTCGCATACAGATTCAACACTATATCTAACAGGAACAACAAACATGGATAATGTCTCGGCAAAGATAATAAAAACAGCATCGTAAATAATGAGGATCTTATTCACAAGAACCTCTGTAATTTATTGGAAGCTTTGGGCAATGAGCGACAGATCTAATCTTCTCTACTATACCAGAGACAGCAGATAAATATACAGCCCTGAAGGGTTAATCTCCTGCTTGCTACACCTGGAATTATTCTCTCGAGTACCACTAAAGAGAAGTTTTGTAGATTATATGTGAAACCCCAAGGATAAATAATAGAGCTATGAACCTTTACTAACTAGTATGACAAGTTAATTCAGTCTCTTGGCAGCCCAATAACCATGAAAAAACCTCTGGAGAACAAGTATGTCCAAACCTTCTACTTTATTTCAAATTTAAATATTTTGAATCCAATGTATTTTGACTCTGAATATCATCAACAAGAGATATATTCAGCTTGCACACCCATATAAAGGGGAATATTAGGAGGAATATATTTAATGTGTGTTGCAAAGATTGAAGCACAGCCCTGAACACTGTATTTCCTGTAAGGCCCTATCTAAAGGGGGGAGGGATACACCAGGGAGGTTATTTAATAAACCCGGAATGCCAAAAATCCAAAAATAAAAAGATGTTTTTTCAGCATAAAATCCAAATTTTTTGTGGCAAAAAAAAAACAACAATAAATTTTTCAGAATTGATTATGGCCCGAGGATGGAAAAAGTCTGAATCTGAAAATCAGGCATCTCAGACCTGCCGAGGTTGCATATAAGTCAATGGGAGAAGTCCCAAAGGTTTTTTGATCTGCGATGGGTTTCGTGCAATAATCTAAAGTTTTTGGGTTTTCGGGCACAACCGAAAAAAAGTTTTCTTTTTAAAAAAATGTTTTTCCAGATTTTGTTTGATTTGTTCCAGCAAACAAAATTTTCGGGAAAGTGCATTAATAAATAACCAGAGTTCAGAGTTTTTTTTTCAGAAAATATTGAGATAAATTCTGACTTTGATAAATAACCCCCCAAATGTAAGGTAGAGAGATTCCAGCACAGCCCTGCACAGTACAGCAGTACATGCCCTTTTGTAAAGAGGAATGTTGGGAGCAATTTAGTGCAGAGTAGGGATGAGTAAAATGTTTTGCAAACTAAAATTCACGATTTGCCCTTATTTTTCAATTAAAAAAACGGGATCAGGAAAACCGCTAACTTTTTCGCATTGTCTCCTCATTCTTCACATTTGACACCCAGAAACCACAAAAAAAACTCGAGTTTTCACGGAAAAACCAGCGTCATACTCCGAAAACTCAGAACCTTTTGTGAGGGTTAAAACATCTTCAAATGGTTAAGGGGAAATTTTCCATTGACTTCTACTTGAATTCAGCAGATTTTAGATGGCGTATTTTTGGATTCAGACTTGGAACAGCTTTGGGGCATAATATATCGCAAAAAAAAATCTCAACTTTTTTGGGTATTTGGCGTCAAAATGGACAAAAAATTACCTGTTAATAAATACCTCCTAATGTGGGAAGTAGAGATTACAGCACAGCCCTGCACAGTACATTTCCCATAAGTCCCTATATATTGGGGAATGTCAATGGGGTATACACCTAGAGACAGATTTATCGAAGGTCGAATTGAAAATTCAAATATTTTAATTTGAATTACGAGTTTATTTTAGTGTAATTTGACTAGGGAATATTCCAAATTTGATTCTAATTTATAAAAAATTTGAAATTTGAATTTTTAAAATTTATCATGTACTGTTTCTTTAAGAATTCAAATTCGTCTATTTGCCATCTAAAACCTGCCAAAATGCAGTTTTAGCCTATGGGGGGTCTCCTACAATGAATTTAGAGTAATTTGGTCAACTTTTGTAAATCAAATTTTTTATTTTTTTTAAAAAAAAACTTTTTCAATTCGAGTTTGCAAGTCGAAATTAGATTTTAAAAAAAAAACAATTTTTTTTAATAAAGCAGAGATTCCAGCACAGCCCTGCACAGTACATTTCCCAAAAGTCCCTATATATTGGGGAATGTTGATGGGGGATACATCTAATGTGGGAAGCAGAGATTCCATCACAGCCCTGCACAGTATATTTCCCATAAGTTTCCCAGGCAAATGTTGGGGTGGGGGATACACCTGGGGGCTTATTTACTAAAACTAGAGTTAATCAAATTTTTTTTACCAAAACAAAGCCAACCAAACTCCCTTCCATGAATTGAACTAATTTATCTAAAAAAAAATTGGAGCAACAAAATGATGCGTCAAAATTGAGCTTTAATTCATATTGTGCGATTGACGCTCCAAAAAAACATGTTTTTAATTCTATTTTCTTTGAGAAAACTCTACTTTTTCTGCTTATCGGACGCAACACCCAACTTTTACGGATCACTATGTCAAGAAAATAACTCCAGGGACATCTGCCATTGACTTCTACATGACCATCGACAGGTTTTAGATGGAGTATTTTCGGATTTGGATTTTTAGCAGCTTTGGGGTGTGATAAATCTCTAAAAAGGTTTTTTTTCCCCATGAAAGATTTGTTTTCCCGATAAAAATCGCCACTAGAAAAAAAATCAAGGTTTAATAAATGGGTCCCCTTATGTTGGGCACAGAATTTCAGCACAGCCCTGCATCTTGCATTTCCCATAAGTCCTTAAGTATAATAGTAGAATACAGTACATGCAATTACACAGATTTATCCAAATGAATGAGGCAGACGTGCCTAGTTACAGACGTGAGAGCAATATTACTCTGTGTCCTGCCCTAACATTCCCATAGCGAGCGCTTCACATGTCTACAGTGATATATGGACCTTTACATCCGTTTATGGCCAAGGAGGTGGCAGAGGGCTGAACGCTTACTAATATTTGATGCTCTGCTATTCAGAGTGTGCATTAGATGTGTAAACATAAAAACGAGAGCCACTCACAATATCCTAAATAATGTAGCACCCATAAAGTGCACATAAGGGCTTCGAGTGTTCGTGCTTAAGCTTTATAGGGCTATCAACGCAGGTTACTAAAGAGTAAACAAGATCTTTATCTTCTTGGATTCAGAAACATCCAAATGAAGGCTTTTCCGAGGCTTAGAACTGGTTTCTCTGATGTTGGTTGCAGATGAGGGAATGGCTGCGGCGCCTGTGCTCGGAGACAGGGTAATCACGCACTGTGAGAGGGACTGAGGCTAAAGCGAATTGAATTTTTCCAGTGATTAAAGCCTCTAAGATTTTGAATGATTATGATAGAAAATATTGATGCAGTTAATTGTTAATTAACTATCATTACAGTGCTGATTATAACAAAGTTCAGATACGGTCACCAGGGACACCTATTTTGCAAATCCGCTAGTCATTACATATAATTTACTAGAAGCTTTACTCGCCAGTAACCACAGATTTCTATTTCATCGACCATTTTGAAAAGTTGGACCAGATTTCAATTCAGTGGAAAAAAAAAGGTTTTATCGTGTGGAAACTCGAGACGAGATTCAATTTGAGATGCAATTCAATTTAAAAAAAAAATGATCTCAAGGTTTATCATGTGAATACTCTATTGAAGTCTATGGGGAAATAACTAGAAGTGAATTAAGAAAATTTTCTTTTCTCCTCAAATTGAATGAGTTTTCACATGATAAACCAGGAGAACCTTTTTTCTCACTGAATAGAATCTAGTCTTTTGCTGGTTGTCTTATTTTTTTCTAACTCTCTGAAATACTCCAGACATTTACCTTCTTAATTACTCATAATAGATGCTAGCCATTCTGAAAATTCACCTGCTTTTCTCGCCTCTTCATCTATCTGGTAAGTATTTTGTCAGGATTTGAACCACTGTTAAGCCACTGAAGGCCTCTGGAGCTTGCTGCTTCTAATATTCCATATAAGTATTTGATACTGTCGTGTTCTCCAACTCAAGGCCTTCACTGAATAGCTGATCACTGAACCTTCCTCTAAGGTCTTTCCTCCTGAGATCTTGCTTCCTGAGTTCCCTTCCCTTACACCCTGTACTTCCATGAGCAAGTTTAGCTCCTGTCTTTCTGGTTACTGCTTCTACTCATTGTCTTGTTTTGACCCTGACCTATTTTATGGACTTGTTCTTTGCTGCCTGCCCTGACCTTTGGCCTGATAATGGATCTGTGTCTCACCTCTAGCCAATTACATGGACTTTCCTTCCAGTTATTGGGGCAAATTCACTAAAGGGTGAATTTTCGCCAGTGATTGCTCTACCACGCTTCACGTCACTTTGTCACATATAAATTCATTGAAATGCGAAGTTGTGTCTCAGCATCCGAACGCTGTTTCACTAGTGTTAATTCGTCAGTGCGAGTATTTCTTAGCGATCTTTCGCTAGCATTCAATTCGGCCTAGTGAAACTTCATTAGTACTCTTATGCTGAAGTCAATTTGAATAGGGCGGATACATATAGGTCGTATAAACGGCTTTATTGGAGATGTTGGTGCAATTGCTTCAAGTGGCCACTTATTGTTAAAAAATGTCCAAGGAAGCTAAATTAAGACAAAAGTGATCCTCCAATGCCCTACACAAGAGCCCACCGTAAAACAAATGTGGCATTGCCTCAAATGGTTCGGAAAAAAATTTAACACAAAAATCTTTAAGAGTTAGGACTTTTGAAGGCAATCCCGCTTTAAAAATTGAACTTTACAACTTTTATGGGTATCCAGCATACAGGATATAGTAACGTAGTAAGTTAGGTTGAAAAAAGACACACATCCATCAAGTTCAACCTTTTAACTTTTTTTTACCTGCCTAACTGCCAGTTGATCCAGTGGAAGGCAAAAAAAACAGAAAAAAAACATCTGAAGCCTCTCCAATTTGCCTCAGAGGGGGGAAAAATCAATTCCTGGCTCCAGGATGGCAATGGGACCAGTCCGTGGATCAACTTGTACTGTGAGCTATCGTCCATAACCCTCTATTCCTTCACTTGCTAGACACCATCCAACACCTTCTTAAAGCTATTTAATGTATCAGCCTGTACCACTGATTCAGGGAGAGTGTTACAATCAGCACTCACCCTGGTGGTCTAGTGGTGCGGCGGGGACACCAGCCACACCGCTCCTCTTCTGCCTCTCTGCTGGCAACTTAGGGCGTGCATGGCGCGCATTCTCCTTATTTATAGGCGCATGCGTGCTGGCGTGATGACGCCAGTGTGCAACGGCGCCAAGATCAAATGGTATCTAAAGTGGCAGATTGTATTTCTTAGTGCCTGTTATTGGATTTGTTCCTCATGAGTTTCCTGGTGCCTCTGTGCTTTATAGCTTCTGTGATCTGATTCTTGTTATGACCCCTGCCTGTTTTTGGACGACTCTGACTTCTGTATCCTGACCCTTGCCTGGTAACCGACTCTGATTATTCCGTATCCCTTCTGATTGATCTCCTGGTTTGACCCTTGCCTGACTGACTCTGTTTGTATTCTGCCTGCCCTGATCCGGCCTGATCTGTCTACGCCTTGTACCGTGACCGTCTGCCAAAAAAGGTTTGTTTAACCGTCGTGCCCCTTTGCTCATTCAGAACCCCTCGCTTGCAACCTCTCTTAATAAGACCTGGCGGCATCCGATTAGCCGAGGGCTCCTCCTGAGTTAATGGGCACCTTTAATTGTCTCCGGTGTCGGAAATTAAACATTTTCATGAATTTATTCACCGGCAGCAAAATGCCGCAAATTTGCATCTGGCGAATAAATTCGCCATCACTAAATTTGAAAACAAAAATATTAAAGAATGAGAATCAAGACCATTTGCAGATTGACTTAAATACTTTATACTACCATCATATTACCATTAACTAAAACTGTCATGCCTATTTCATTTCCACTCTTCTATTTGCCTATTACAGGCCTCCTTTTAATGTCATGCCCATCATGCTTTGTGAAACACTAACACATGTAAGAGGGAGGCCCAACAACTTACCAGGACAGTGGGGTTGCATATCTCTAGATGGAAAAGTATTCTCATGGCCCAGAATTCCACGGGCAGTTATGGAGTCGATCAGAGGTTAAGTTTGGCTAGGGTTGGGTAGGTCAGGGTTGAGACCAAGTGAAGCCATTGAAGGATCAATGGGACAGGGACTGATATGCAGAAATAATGTGGCCCAAAAGAGAAAATATGCAGAAATAGTGTGGCCCAAAAGAGAAAAGAGAAAGAGAAATGAGCTGCAACCTAAAAAGCCCAATGAAATATACAAGGGCAATAAAGTGGGAAAAAAATGTAATTTTGACAAGGAAATATGGCCAAAGGGGAAGTGTCTTGATTGCAGCACTTACTTCTGCATCCCAATTTGCAGCCTCAAGTTTGCTTTAGGTTGGAACCATGACCCTACTAAATTTTCTGAAGTTGCAAACTTGATAAAATGTCATTGCTTATTTGTAGAAGGCAGCAGTTCTACCTGTTCATTTCTCACTTGTATTGTTTCTGGACTCACTAAGTCTGACCAACAGCAATGACTTGTAAAGGGTTATATTTTTATGGCAGAAAAACAAACCTAATTAAATTCAAAGATGCTTAATATCCCCGGGGCTCTAAAGCCTTCAGATTATGTTGGGCACCTGGAGTGGATTTGCAAAAGAGACACAGCACTGAGCAGACCTCGGAATCAATTAATTAGGAAAGGTTTCAGAGTTGACTTCCATTTATCAGTGGGATAGTTCATTAGTTAGAGAAATAAATTAGAAAACAGGCCAATAAATTACTTTTGGATGACAGATTTCTCCTCATTTCTCAGTGGTGATCACGCACAGCTCAAAGGAAGATCTTTCTAAAGTAGCCCTGGATGATGAAAGCGGAAAAAATTATACAAGAAGTAGTTGTATAATTAAACAAAAATAGTTATGCGGGACTAACAGCACCTACCATCGCTGCCTTCAAGGGGGGTGGTACATGAAACTGGGTCAGCAGTTAGATCATGAGACAACTGCTGTCATTTACTGCAACCAGCACCAGGGGCCACAAGGTCTTGGTCAACAGGATTATATTCCTGGCTTGATCAATATCTGAACCAACAAAGATCAGATATTGATTGAGCCATGGATTTTTGACCCATAAGCAAAAACACTATTAACTTCATCTACAGATATGGGACCTGTTATGAAGAATGCTCTGGACCTGGGGTTTTTAGATGAGGGATCTTTCTATAATTTGAATCTCCATACCTTAAATCATCTAAAAAATCAATTAAGCGTTAAATGAACCCAATAGGCTGGTTTTGCTTCCAATAAGGATTAATTATATCTTAGTTGGGATCAAGTACAAGTTACTGTTTTATTATTACTGAGAAAAAGGAAATAATTTAAAAATAAATTAATGATGATTTTAAAATGGATTCTATGAGAGATAGTCTTCCTGTAATTCGGATCATTCTGGATAATGGGTGACAATGTGAGATCCTCTGGTTTTAGTGCTTACCATTATGAAGTGCTGCTTATACAAGTCATCCAGTTCAAAGTAATTGCATTAAAATTCAAGAAATGTACAGGTATGGGATCGGTCCAGAAACCTGTTATCCAGAAAGCTCTGGATTATTTGAAGGCCATCACCCATAGAGTTCATTTTAATATAATAATTGTTATTTTTAAAAATGATTTCCTTTTTCTGTGTAATAATAAAACTGTCGCGTGTACTTGATCCCAACTAAGATATAAGTAATCCTTATTGGAAGCAAGATCAGCCTATTGGGTTTATTTAAAGGGATCCTGTCATCGGAAAACAGGTTTTTTTTCAAAACGCATCAGTTAATAGTGCTGCTCCAGCAGAATTCTGCACTGAAATCCATTTCTCAAAAGAGCAAACAGATTTTTTCATATTCAATTTTGAAATCTGACATGGGGCTAGACATTTTGTCAATTTCCCAGCTGCCCCTGGTCATGTGACTTGTGCCTGCACTTTAGGAGAGAAATGCTTTCTGGCAGGCTGCTGTTTTTCCTTCTCAATGTAACTGAATGTGTCTCAGTGGGACATGGGTTTTTGCTATTGAGTGTTGTCCTTAGATCTACCAGGCAGCTCTCATCTTGTGTTAGGGAGCTGCTATCTGGTTACCTTCCCATTGTTCTTTTGTTTGGCTGCTGGGGGAGAAAAGGGAGGGGGTGATATCACTCCAATTTGCAGTACAGCAGTAAAGAGTGATTGAAGTTTATCAGAGCACAAGTCACATGACTTGGGGCAGCTGGGAAATTGACAAAATGTCTAGCCTCATGTCAGATTTCAAAATTGAATATAAAAAAATCTGTTTGCTCTTTTGAGAAATGGATTTCAGTGCAGAATTCTGCTGGAGCAACACTATTAACTGATTCATTTTGAAATGACAGTATCCCTTTAATGTTTAAATAATTTTTTAGTAGACAGGGCAGATTTATTAAGGGTCCAATAGTAAATTCAAATTAAAATTTTCTAATTGTTTTTTGTATCAAAAGTCACACATTTGAATCTTAATCCCCCAATTCGAATGTAAAAATTTATCACCCCTCGACCCTGGAAACAGTTCTAGTTCGAACACTCGCCACCTAAAACCCACCGAGTTTGTTTACAAGTCAGTGACAGAGGTCCGTTTGAATATGTTAATTGCCTTCCTGACATACAAGGTTTTTTGTTTTTTATTCTAAATCAATTCGAATTTTTGGGTCGGGTATTCCCATTCGAGTCGTGAGTATATTTTGAGTAAAAAACAAATTCACATAAATTCAAAATTCAACCTTTGATAAATTATCCAGTATGAAGATCCAAATTATGAAAAGACCCCAGGTCCTGAGCATTCTGGATACCAGGTCCCATACCTGTACTACATTCTGCAGAGAATATTTTCAGTATTTATAACAACATTGGCTTAATGTATATGTTAGAGGGGGGTGTTGACATCTAAGAAAAAAATAGAGTTGTCAATGAATTCCACAAATCCATATAAAATCCCTGTGCTGCACGGCTAATTACTAAGACGGATACGGTTAGAGATGAAAGAATCTCAGGAGAAATAAAAAAATGAATCTCAACAGTCACAATCCACGCACTTACAGTATGAGAACTGTTAATGTTTTGATACTAGTCCTTGTATTTATGAGCCAATGCTAATCTTGCCTCATGCAGCAGGACAATGGGCTGGAAGTAAATAGAATTATAAACTGTATACACTGTAGATGTAGTAATCCACATGACTTAATGCACACAATATCATAAAGCTGCTGTTTGCTTTACAGACTTGAATGTTTGAAGCTGTAATTTTTATAGGTCGAAGAATTTATCTACTTCTATAACAAAAAAACCCAACTGCCCTATATATCGGTGAGGGCACAACCATAGCGCGGAGCTTATTAGACTTCTGCAGAGCCACCAGATTTACACAGAAGGCTGAATAATTAAAAAGGGGTGATATACCATAATAGGAAATGCAGAAAAGAAAGATAATTAAGCCTTGAATATTGGATGTGTTGAACATTGAACAGGGTTTCATTATTTATAAAGCACGAGGATATTTAAGAGAGCGGTTCCTTCAAGTGAAAGAATTACCAAACGAGAAATGGAGACAATTATTCAGTAAATCGCTGGATTTCAAGTTCAGCCTCGGGAAAGAAAAAAAAAAAATCACTACTTTATGCAGTCCTGAAACATAATCCATCTTTCTTGCACTCCATACGGATGTGGAATTCCCAAAAGGAATGGCTGTGATCGTGAACCATTTTACCTTAATTACACCTAGAAGAGAGCCTCATACATTGTTATCTGGGAGAGCCTGAAATAGTGCTCTGATGTGCCTCATACTATATCTCCAGCCGCTTGCTCGGATCAATAAATGGACCATGTTCTTCATACAGTCGCTTATCTCAGTATCATGGTATCATGGTCGGCAGGTAAGAAGGTTAATAACTTGGACAGGAGTTTCCTGCAGGAGCCTTTCATTTTAATACCTACACGTTTAATCTTTAAACCTCGAAGCATTGTTAACTTTAATTGTGATTTATTTGGGGGCTGAAGTGGATTTAGTGTCATGGAATTCCCTTAGGAGTGATGTTGCTTTTGCTCAGAACATTATAGAATCCACAACAAAGTCCAATCTACACAAGGAATAATACCTTTAATTAAGTCAAAACAGTCCAGAAGAGTAATTGATCCAGTACAAAGTCATTTTGTTTCCTCTAGGCGTCCCACTCTTCACTGTTGTATGTACCTATAAAAGTAAAAAGGGGAAGGTTTTGCTTGGAAAGATCAGTATTTTTCTTCAACATTATTATTAATTGATTCAGCTCCAAAAAGGTACAGCAGCCCTAGATGAATGATGAATGTTGAATGCATGAATTACAGAATTATGATATGAGTACAGGTATGGGACCAGTTATCCAGTTTTCTGATCTGATCTGTGCATAATTTGATAATTCTAAATCTACTAGAAAATCATGTAACTATTAATTAAACCCAATAGGTTGGCTTTGCTTCCAATAAGGATAAATTGGATCTTAGTTGGGATCAAGTACAAGCGACTGTTTTATTATTACAAAGAAAAAATAAATCATTTTTTTTTAAATTTGGATTACTTAGGTAAAATGGAGTCTATGGGAGATGGCCATCCTGTAATTTGGAGCTATCTGGATAATGAGTTTCTGGATAATGGATCCAATCCCATTTATTTAACTTGTTCATTAATGATTTAGGGGAGGGTATTGTAAGTAATGTATCAGTGTTTGCAGATGACACAAAATTATCCAGTCCAATAAATTCCATCCAGGATGTGGCACTTGCAACCGGATCTTGACAAACTGGCAATTTGGGCAGCTAAGTGGCAAATGAGATTCAGCGTTGATAAATGTAAAGTCATGCACCTGGGATGTAACAATATCCACTTATACACTTAATGGGACTGCACTAGGCAAATCCATTATGGAAAAGGACCTTGGAGTCCTTGTAGATAATAAACCTGGCTGTAGCAAGCAATGCCAGTCTTGAGTTGTATTAAAAGGGGCAGAGAGTCACGGGAGGAGGGGGTCATTCTTCCACTATATAGAGCACTTGTAAGGCCCCATCTAGAATATGCCGTACAGTTTTGGTCTCCATCTCTCAAACAGGACATTATTGTATTAGAGAGGGTACAGAGAAGGGCAACTAAGCTGGTAAAAGGTATTGAAAATCTTAGCTATGAGGAAAGACTGGCCAAATTGGGGATGTTCACGCTGGAGAAGAGGCGCTTAAGGGGTGATATGATGACTATGTATAAATATATAAGGGGATCATATAATAATCTCTCTAATACTTTATTTACCAGTAGGTCTTTCCAGCTGACACAAGGTCACCCATTCCGATTAGAATAAAGGAGGTTCAGGCTTAATATTGGGAAGGGGTTTGTTACAGTGAGAGCTGTGAAGATGTGGAATTGTCTCCCTGAATCAGTGGTACAGGCTGATACATTAGATAGGTATAAGAAGGGGTTGGATGGTGTTTAGCAAGTGAGGGAATACAGGGATATGGGAGATAGCTCATAGTACAAGTTGATCCAGGGATTGGAACAATTGACATTTTGGATTCAGGAAGGAATTTTTTGGAGAGGCTTCAGATGGGGTTTTTTGCCTTCCTCTGGATCAACTAGTAGCTAGGCAAGTTAAAAAAGTTTTCAATTTAACTTACTATTTTACTATGTATTTGTTCTAATCCTTTATGCATTTGAGTAAGTGGGTGGGACTATAGGGGGCAACTGCCTATTTCATTCAAGTAGTAGGGTGTAGGTACCCTACATCTTTGAGCAATGTTACCAACCGCTGGCTCGGGATCAACATGTTGCTCACCAACCCCTGGGATGTTGCTCCAGTGGCCTCAAAGCAGGTGCTTATTTTTGAATACCTAGCTTGGAGAAAAGTTTTAGAACCTTCTGTAGGCTGCCACATAGGGGCTACCAAATAGCCAATCACAGCTCTTATTTGACACCCTCTGTCACTATTTACATCTTTGTGTTGTTCCCCAACTCTTTTTACAATTGAATGTGGCTCATGGTAGGCAACTTAACACATCTCTGACTCTACTGGAGTGGACACTCTTTTTTGACAATTATTTTTATTGATTTTAATCCTTTCCATAATTTGTTGGAAGGACCAGAGCAAAACCTTTTCAGAGATATCACTGACATTTTCAGTCCATGTTGTGAATCCAACATGTCTCCTGTGTTAGAGCCTGCTGCCGACAGGTTTTTTTACATTGCAATAAAAAGGCAGTTTAGGAGGTCAGATAAAATATTTTACTAGAACTTTACTAGAAATAAGTGAGTGTTGGTGCCACCATACATATCACAATAACTGAACTTTCATATCCTCTAACGTAACATCTGCTTGATATTGTCCAGTGCCAAATTACAGTAAACTCACTTTCCTCTTGCACGGAATTAAAGATTGTACAATACAATAGGCTGATAGAGAAACAGCAGCATGTAATTAATGTTGCCAAAGAGTATAATGAGCAGGGAGAAAATGCTTTATTGACTGGTAGGATAGCGAGATTGCTACATGAAAAGGCACTTACTCAGTCATCTCTCTGGAGACTATTGACAAGGTAATTGGGAACGAATTTCGCTCTTGTACCTGCACACTGCATGTGTCCCTGTTTCAAACATCGCAGGATAAAGGACTATAGACACACTCTAGGTATGTTTTCAAAAAGACAAGTGTTTTTGTAATCATAATAGATTAAGTAGCAAAGCAACACAAAAAAAATATTGAACAAAACGAGCACTTAGAGGGAAAAAACTGAATTGTACGTCTCTTTTCATCAGATGCCGAATGAGAATGAGTAAGACTGACGTGCGCTTTGTTTCCTGTTGTTCAATCTTTTTTTCTGTAGTAAAATACCTTCTTTAAAACAAGCTGGTATACTGTACGTACATTCAAAGCTTGATAAGAACCTAACGTTTGACTCAAACCAAGAGGATAGCAGCCCTTAGAATTGTGGGTACTTCTATGAAAATTGAACAAAAGAAAGCATTGTTTGTGTTTTCCTAGAATGCGAAAGGTTCTTGGAGAATGTCCTTCATAAAATGGTGTTTGGTTGGTCACTTTTCTAAACTCTAAATGGGATAATAAGAGAAATCACTATCTTAGAGGAAAAGCCAATTCTGCGGAATTGCTGAATGGGTTCCAACCCATTGGCTACGTCTAGTGATGAACAATTTGATTGCTCTCCAGGCTACGCGTTCCTTCAACACATTACCAACTTACTGCTTGGTAGACTCAAAAGTATAGGAAGGTATTTTATAAAGCATCAAAGGAAAAATGTTTATCTGTTTGATATTTACTTAGAAATATTCAAAAAGTTGAAATGATGTTGAAGTTGTTGTCATAGTATAAGGCAACATTTTATTATTAATGCATTTATCTTGTATTATAAAGGGTCAACTTGTTTGCAGTTTAAAGGGATACTGTCATGGGAAAAACATTTTTTTTCCAAAATGAATCAGTTAATAGTGTTGCTCCAGCAGAATTCTGCACTGAATCCATTTCTCAAAAGAGCAAGTAGAATTTTTTATATTCAATTTTGAAATCTGACATGGGGCTAGACATATTGTCAGTTTCCCAGCTGCCCCAAGTCATGTGACTTGTGCTCTGATAAACTTCAATCACTCTTTACTGCTGTACTGCAAGTTGGAGTGATATCACCCCCTCCCTTTTCTCCCCCCAGCAGCCAAACAAAAGAACAATGGGAAGGTAACTAGATAACAGCTCTCTAACAACTGCCTGGTAGATCTAAGAACAACACTTAATAGTAAAAACCCATGTCCAACTGAGACACATTCAGGTACATTGAGAAGGAAAAACAGTAGCCTGCCAGAAAGCATTTCTCTCCTAAAGTGCAGGCACAAGTCACATGACCAGGGGCAGCTGGGAAATTGACAATATGTCTAGCCCCATGTCAGATTTCAAAATTAAATATAAAAAAATCTGTTTGCTCTTTTGATAAATGGATTTCAGTGCAGAATTCTGCTGGAGTAGCACTATTAACTGATGCGTTTTGAAAAAAACATGTTTTCTGAAGACAGGATCCCTTTACCTAGTTATATTGCTCTTTAGAGCACTGGAACCTTTCAATATGGAAGCTCCATCCCCTGCCATGAGTATTCCTGTCCATACCCCCTACAACTAAAAGTAAGGATCAGAACATAGGGATAAAATAACATGCATTTTTTGAGGGGTGGAGGATGGTAGGCATTGGATAAAGTAGGGAGTAGATGTGTTTGGATGTGTTTGGGCAGAGGTTTGGTAAGTAACTAGTACAATGGGACCTAAAACCCATCAAGGCAATTTCAAATGCACTTAAGGTAAGGGAGCCGTCTTTCACTACTGTGATTCCCAAACTGTGAGACCAATATTGCTTCCATGAATGCCCTGTAGACCCCTTTGGAACACTCAGTCCCATTTGTGTAACCCTGTAGTCAAGGAGTATTATATTGCAATCTATCTGTGTCTTGGTATATCCTGCTGGTTGTTGATGCTAACTGGGCTGAACCTATGTTTTTAAAATGGCACCAGTATTTTGTGTGGTATAAAACGACTTGAAAATTATTAAGTTTCCTTGACTGTTTAACATACTATATATGGCCTATGAGTTGAGTTAGCCTGTTACACTGAGCCCTTCTAACATTTGCCATCCTCCAATTTGTAAAAGTTCTTAATGAATAAAAAGTAAAAAAAATAATTTCTGTTGAAAGTAATGAGACAATCATTTTAATCCTGCAAACCTTGTTTGTCATACCCAGGACTAGCTTCCACTGAAATAGTGTAGGGCACCCTCAGACCCTCAGTCTTAGCTGAGCCCTTGTATTAATGTTGCAGAACTATGCTGTACCTCTCAACTGCTCAAACCTGGATCGCTGGACACAAGGGGGGTCATTTATCAACACTGTTAGTCAACCCAGGGACATTCTCTAACTTGATTCCTTATGTATAGTGATGGGCGAATTTATTCGCCAGGCGCAAATGCGCGAAACGCCCGCGAAAATTCGCCCGTCAAAAATGGGCGCCGGCATCAAAAACGAGAAGTTTTGCAAATTTTTCGCCCATCACTACTTATGTACTATGGTCCCTACACTAACAGGAATTATCACCTAGGAGAGGTACCTCTAATCTACCCTCCTATGTTAAAGCCCAGCTGCTGTTTCTAGCTCAACCTATCTAACTTACTCTCAAATATACCATGATAGGAGTTTACATACCTTATTCACAAGGCCCTGTTCCCCATCATCTCCAAGGAACTAACTCCTTTACGGCATTTTGTTTAACTGGGGCCTAACTCTCAGTTTCTCCAGCAGACCTACACCTTCCTCAGCTGGTGGAAATCAAAGAGGAAGAACATGTAGTGTCCCTTAATGAAGAGTAAGAAAATGATAACACCTCTTGGTCAAATCTAGAACTGCCAGTGCAATGGGAAATCTGGAATGGAAAACAGCTCCCCCATCCAACTCTAAATTAGGCCCAGCTCTTAGCTGGCCATAGCAGGTTGATTTCAACACTATTAGTTAACTAGTAGGGGATTTCCAAGTCAAAGGGTAAATTAACCCTGTGGGTGTCTACAGTGCTCTGCCATTTTTATTCTTAAAGCTTTATACATAGGCCTTACAATTCTAGATTAAACTAAATATAGCGAGTCATATATTTTATCATGTTAATGATGTTCAGCAGCATAAAGTCAAATGAATAAAAAAAGATAACAGAGAAAGAGAGAAAGCACATAGGAACAGAAAGAACATGAGAGAAACGAAGGAAAAAATACAAAGCAATGGCTGCCCAACTTTTGTAGTCTGGATGTTACCCAATGACATCTCCCAGTAACTCACCAAAAGCCTTTCAGATGTCTACTCTATGTCCACAGCAGGATTCTGTGAACGATAACTAAAGAACAGCTAGAGGAGTAAAAGGTTGACATATGACAGGATTATCAAAAATATCTAGAAAAAAATATGCAATTTGTTCTTTTGCCAAAGACTTTTTCCATCAACCGGTGTCCCTCTGAGGTTTGAGAAACTCACAAGATAAAAGTAAAGTCATAAAGACTGTCAGAGGTGGGTGAAAAAAGTGAATAACATGTAGAGACTGGGACCAACGAGGAAGGTCGGGCAAAAAGACAAGGGTAAGAGGAGAGCACAGGAGAAGAAAGAAGAAAAACTATTGTAGTAAAGAAACAAGGTAGAAAATTGAGAAATATATTGAAATTAGCTATTAATGGAAATGTAGCCCTCTGCTGCTTCTGGGAGAGATCAAGATTTTCTTGAGTGTGTCGCTACAGGAGTCCTGTGTCTCTGGTACCAGGGAGAGCAGGTACACTATGATTTGACCTGCCTCTACTCAGGGTCAGGACAGACTGGGCTGTAATCTGGACCATGCACCACCTTGCTTTCACTCCGCTGCTTCTCTCTTCCAGCACTTCCTGTACAGCACTTCCTTTTCCAGCACTTCCTTCCTGTCAGCTCACAGGGACAGAGACTCTTACTCTCCCACTCCTTGCACAAAACACACAGAGGAGAGGCAAGTGTAGGCTTCCCTACAGAAAGTTGATTACTAATTCAGTCGAAGTTAAAATAGTTAGACTTACTGATTGGCCTAAGGTTTCAAAGTAGATATCCATTATTATCATTAAACATGGGGGCAGTGGCAATTTTTTCCCCTTAAAGTATATTAAAAGGTTTGGAAACACAGCACCTCTTTACCGTCTTAATCACCAATGATATTCATAAAGGTGAGCTTAACATTTGATATTGATGTACTGTATGTGTAAACCCAACAAAGTATCTGTCTGCAATGAAAATCTTTTTTGTAGATGATTGATGGAAGAATTGTGCTCCTTTGGAACAGACAATTAAACAGTGGGAATAATACCATGTGTCTCTAGGTAAAGTATCCCAGAGTTCACTGCGGGGCCCAAGTATAGGAGAAGGAAGAGGAACTCCAGCAGTATTACTGCAAACAACTTTTTATTCCAGGCAGTGGAGCCCACTTCAGATGAAGGTCTCTATTGCCCACCATAGAATACTGTGACTGTGCTCCCTATAGCTGGCCCCTTAGTTGGTGGGATAGAGTTCCTGGAACCATCTCTCACAAGTTCATTAACTGAGTGGGCAGGTTCAAGTCCCTTTTCAAACTCAGCCAAGTTCAGCCTGACTTGAAAAGGGGCGGAGAGAATCCAAAACGCACATCATCTATTGTATCGAAAAAGTATGGGCTGGAAGGAGTCAGCTAGAGCCTATTTAATGGTAGCAATCAATGGACCTAAGGAAGAAAACAGGCAGCAAATGGGTACAATTGTTAGTAATGCTGCCTTACAATGATGGGATTATGTGGTTGATTCCAACACAACAAGGCTACAGTATTAGTAATGAGTGAATCTGTCCATTTCGCTTTCCTGAAAAATATGCGAAATGGCAAAAAAAATTGTGAAACGGCTAAAAATACATGAAACACATTGAAGTCAATGGGCTTTAACATTTTTTTACTCGCATGACAATTTTTCTCTCTCCAAATGCATTAAAGTCAATGGGCGTTTTCTTTATGTCTCTGCAACATTTTTGACACAGTAACTTTTTTTATCGCAGCAAAATTTTCAGCAGCAAATTTTTTCTGCAGTTTCGTGGAAAAAATTGCAGATGGCGAATTTCGCTGTATATCCATGGCTGTCGAAAAAATGTGCTCATTGCTAAAGGCTATTCCTTTTAATGAGTTTTTGGCAGGTGTTCTAAATATCACTTACAATGCAAAACGGAAAGTTAATTGACATATACAATGGATATATAATCTATAAACACAAAAGCTGGTCTCAGTTCCCCCCATTGTGAGTAATAGTTAGTTATGTTTTATCTGCAGGACCTGGCTTCATATCAAAATATATTTAGATAAATCTGTTGTTTGAGATACAGTATCTACAGTAACTAGTAGGCATTAGGTGACTGATTATTGTATAAAGCATTTTACAATTGGCAAAAAGGCTTAAAGAGACAAAAACATTTCACCGGGCTGATGCTCTCAAGGAACTTGAGGGGTGAAGGGTCAATAATGACTTGTGGATTACTTTGCTTTTTTAAGATGAACAGTCATTAGGAACTGTTACATCAATGTTACATTGATTTATTTTTGCTTTTTGCCTTGTTATTCTGTAATACTCAAGGACACAGGGATTTAATTGAGCAATGGACAAAAAAATCAACAATTCAAATTCAGATTTATTCAAAGACCCTTTTGACTTTCAAATGTTACTGTGTAACACATTCAAGGTTAAGAATTAGGTCCTGAAATATTCATCAGTACAGAGCAACTGTTAGATCAATGTTGAGAAGGACTTCCAGTATTGATTTTGTTAATGTTTGGTAAACCATAAACTGGTAAACTGAATGCGCAAACAATAATCTTCTGTACCAGGTTATTTGTTGATATCCTTTTTTATAACCCCCTGAAAATCAGTAGGCTTAGTTATCGTGGACTGATGGGGCTCATGGGAATGTTTAGTGCTGGAACATAGTGGCAACATAACCCAGTGTGTGAGGCTGTGTGTATTGGTTCTCCAACAATGTCTAGCAGAAACAAGCTTGTGCCAGGATTCATCAATGGCTTTTTTGGGGCCCTTAATATTGGGAAGCTATACCAGCATGGATCCTAATTACCTTAGGCAAACATGAGTGACAAATACAAAACTTAGGCAGAAGGTCAAAGATGGCTCCACACTTTGGAATCTGTAAACAGGCCGAGATCAGGGAGGCTGCAAGAATTAAAATCCAAGGATCTATGAAGGTCTTTACTAGAGGCAAAGCTAGATATGGTCTTAAGAAGAACTTTAGCAGGTCGGTCAGACAGAAACCCAGCTCATTATATATTACCATACTCATTTAACCGTGCCATGAAGGCTTGGTCAATAATTAAACATTCAAGGGGCAAGTAGATTAAAGGAAGACACAAGTCACATTGTGAGCTTGAAATTTACACACCCCAATCTCCCAACAGATTAGTTAAATGCCAATCACCTTGAAGGACGAAGATAAAAGTTTAGTTCACCCAAAAACTGTGCTGTACTTTAATCTGTATTGTAACTTAATCTGAATTGTAACTGTATAGTGCATCTCTTACACATCGCACAGTGCCAAGAACATACAAGAACAAGGCAGTCTTTTGGTCCATTATTATTTTCCAGTTATTAATAAAGGAAAGATTATGTTAATATGTAGGGCAGGCTGGTTTTTGCTTTTTTTTTATTTTGGAGGGTTGTTTTTTTAAAAAAATTTTTTTTTGTTTTAGAGAAATAGTTGGTTAAAGGATAAGTAATGCCCCCCCTCATTTGGACAATTTGTTGCAATCCCCTCTTGTGAATAGCTAGGGTTTTTTTTTGCTGCAAATGCCTTATTTTGCCAGTAAAAACCTTTTGGAAAGTAATGACCATTTAAGCCTTAGCGACTGCCACCTTGTATCTGCTGGAAAGTAATGACCATTTAAGCCCTAATGACTGCCACCTTGCATCACGATTTTTCTGAAAAAAATGTGTTTCTTTAATTTCTCTAAAACTCTATAAAATTTAAGATGTATTAACCTCTCCAAGTAAAAACAGTTGAAGTCCCATAGAAGTCAACGAGAACTACATTGATCCTATTGGACCTTTTTTTCTAACCATTCAGGTTTTTAGAGTTTTTCAGATTTTTCTTTTGCTTGTAATTGTCCAAAAAACTTGAATTTTTAGAGGTTTTACCGTATGAATTTTTAGGGTGGGATTCTTCAGCACTTTTTTTTCATTTGTACTTTTTATATTCAGACCTTTTAATAACTTTCATGGCATTCATGATTTTAGAGGAATAGAGTTTAATCATGGTTTAAAAAAGCTCAAATACAACTAAAACTCAACCTTTAATAAATGGGCCTCTTATTCAACTCTAAAGCGGGTTTCTCAAAATCCAAATTTTTCTGGTTATTTTTTTTAAAAAAAAAGTCTGACCAAACTAGAATCCACAATTTGACCTTATTCATGATAAAAACAGCTTGATTTTATTGGATTTGGGAAAACCTCGATAAAACCAAACGAAAATCTAATTTGTTCAGGCTTTTTTCAAGTTGTTCATGCTTTTTCACAAAAAGCACAAATTTTTAAAAAATTTTTTGTCCGAAAATCCCAAAATAATTGGATTTTCAGGCTACTTCCAGCGCAGACCACAAAAACTTCCAAATAGGATAGGGACCTCTCCCACTGCCTTATATACAACCTCGGCAGGTCTGAGATGGCCGATTTGCAGCCTCTGGGTATAGTAAATCTCAAAAAATTCAAGGTTTTTTTCCCACTAAAAAATCTGATTTTATAGTTAAAAAATTTAAAAGTTTTTGGCATTAGGACTTAAAAAAATAACCCCTAAGTCATTGGGTTCCAGTGGTTAGTGAAAGTAATGCTACCCAAGTATTTGAAAAATATGAGCATTAGTATGAGCTGCAGGTGAAAACATGCACTATAGGATACAATGGTAACATCCTATGCATTACTAATTAGGAGCCATATCGGCTCTATCTGCTGGCAATGAATCCATTACCAGACTTTCCTTGTCCTTTAATCGTTGCTGCAGAATTGATACTGTATACCAGCAGTAGGGTTAGCATGCTGCAATCAGCACATTGCTGTAGCTAATCAAGGAATAAAATGAGATTTCTCCTTTAATGGAAACACTACCTATAGGGGCAAATTCACTAAGCGCCAAAGCGCCGAACGCTAGCGTTAATTCGCTAGCGTTAATTCGCTAGCGTTTGGCATTTTCGTTACTGCGCAAATTCACTAACGAATGCTGGCGTAGTTTCGCTAGTGTTACTTCGCACCCTTACGCCTGGCGAAGTTTCGCTAGCGACGTAACTACGCAAATTCACTAACGCGTGCTGTGTACTAAACGCTACCTTTTACGCTAGACTTCCTTCGCCACCTCAGACCAGACGAAGCGCAATAGAGTAGATAGGGATTGCTTCAAAAAAAGTCAAAAATTTTTCTACATTATGGGTGATAGGCTGAAAAAGATTGACATTTTTTTGGGGGCTCCCCTCCTTCCCCCCTACATTTCCTGACTCATGGCAACTTACCTAGATAGTGGGCACATGTGTAGGGCAAAATAACATTTTTATTTGATGTTTTGAAGGTTTTCTAGCCATTTGTAGTGCTGATACGTATTCCTCCATTGAAATTTGAATTAGGCGCCGTATGCAAATTAGCCTTCGCTAGCGAAACAACGCTAGCGCAATTTCGCAATCTTACGCTACCCCTGTGCGCAATTTCAGATTTTAGTGAATTTGAGGAGCGCTGGCGAAACTACGCCTGGCGAAGTGCGGCGAAGCGCGGCGAAGTTGCGCCTGGTGAAACTACGAATGTTAGTGAATTTGCCCCATAGACTCTGGAACATTCTTACCTTGGGTCACATATTTAAAGTGTTGATAAACTTCTGAAGTCCTATCCCTGTGTTAAATACCAATTTTTAGGCTCGTTTTAGTTTATAATTGTTCTGCTAATTCGACTAATTTAGTTTCCGCTTCAGTTCCCAAATTTCTTTGCCCCAAGCAATTTGGTTGGGGATTTTATTAAGTTAAAATGAAATTATAGGTAACTATTTCCAGTTCCTTACCCATTTATATTACCGATGCCCATTAGCTGCTTCTCTTGATTCCTAAACTTTTATTTTCTATTCAGTGGCCAGACACACAGATCATATAGATCTCTAAGATTCTAAAACTTCCACAATGACGGAATAAACACAAAAACAGTAGCAGTAAATATGGCGGGTGCCCTGTTGACTAGAAGCTGTCTTATCACATTAAGTAAAATGTTGTTCATCAGTACAAAAGAATCAGGGGTTGTATCGCTCATTTTGTGCTCAATAAAATCATTGTTTCTTGACCTTTTTAACATGTATGGGGACATTTCTTCATTTTATCCTGTCAATTTAGTAAGTTTAGATGTGCGTATGCCGGCATCAGCAGTCCTCTACGATTATGATCAGCTGGGTGACATAGAATGGCATTCAAATGTGAATTATCCTCAGTAATAGGTTATTTTAATTTCAGCTGAGATTCATAATGGATTTCTAATGCCTTGCTTGGCTTCTGATGGACACTTTGCTCTGTGAGCTTTCACGTCATTTTATAACATTGCTCTAACCTGTTGGACTTCTCTTGGCCCATCGTCTTTCTTTTGCTCACAGCTAAAGTGCACTGTCCTGACCTTGCTTTCATTCATTCTTTGCCCAGAACATCATTGTTCTATAACTAGTTATATTTTTTAATTGAGAATGTTTCCCATTAGCTCTGGTGAGATCAGTCTATAGTTTTAGGTTTAACTATAGAAAGGGTATTGCACAGAGCCCTGACCTCTGTTTACAAAAATAGTCCTATTATTGATTCCATCTGGTAATTTTCCACTGTGAAATGCACTTAAAATGCATAGGAGTCATTATAAGGACAAATAAAGGCTTCAAGCCCAAAATGCTTGCTTCTCATTAGAGTGCACAACGGTGAACAATCGTTGCACCCAGGGAATTGGTCAGTGTAGAGGTTAAAACACCTGGGCTCGGTAAGGTCAGATGGACAACTCTTGGATCATTAAAAATAATCTTACTTTCACATAAACACACATTGGTCCTAGTAGGATCATGTGTCTGACGTGTTTTGGGTGGTCCCACCCTTAATCATAAGGGACTGTTCAATGTTGAGGTTTGATATGGTCAAATAAAGTTCTCCTCATCTACACTAAAATCATGCAGTCCCTGGTTACCAAGCTCCTTCTCAGGCCAAGTATATCTGAATTGACATTATTATTATTATGTTATTGTAACACTATTTTGGGCTATACAGGCCAACGGGGTTAATCTCCAGCTAGTGCACTCGATCATGGGTTACATGTGACTCTAACACTTCAGGCTAGGGCCTTTGGAAAAAAATGGGCGCCAGGAGGTTCTTGCAATCACACAGAATACAACTTTTATTTGTCAGAGACAAATGATCCACAGGGTTGTACTTACAAAGCCACAGAGGCTTCACTAGACAACCATGACATGGCTACAACATGTCCCTTCAGAGACAGCACATTGGAACTCCCTGAGGCGATAGAATAACACCTGGACAGATTCACCCTCAGGATCTCAGCACCGTGACCTGGATCCCACCTGGTGGATCTGGGAAATCACTAGACCTAATCTCTATTAGGCTGTGTCCCTATACTACAGGCCAGTCTTGCCTGAGGGGAGAGCTACCTCCCTGCTATTCCTCCTAGTTGGAGCCAAGCTTCTACTTAAGGCTACTTAACCTGCCTATCTTCCTCTCCTAGAGAGTACTATTACAGATAGTGATCTATCTCTAGCTGGTCTCATTCTCAGGGTCCCTGCTCCCCTACTTATATCTCTAGAGGTACTTGTCCCTCTAGGGCACATGGCTTTACTGGGCCTTGTTGTACTCAGGCTCCCCGGAACATTATGGATGGGTCAGACACCAGGAGCCAAAGAGGAAGATCCACCCCTTCTTGCTCACTATACCAGCGTGTGACAGGGTGTGGTTACAGAGCCTCTTGACTAATAACTTGGAATACGCGCATCAGAATAGTCGTTTGCATCAAAACTGTAATGCATCAACATTATTTGGATGCCCTCTGACTTTAATGCGGGCATTAAAACTGACACAAGCATAAAAATTGCAGCGAATTGGCGTGGCCATGAAAATTAGCATTTCTGCTGTTTTGCGAAAATTCGCATGGTGTCTGCAGGGAAAGTGATTAATATGTAAACCATAAGTAAACATGTAAATATGCAACAAGCTTGATACTGGTGATTGGAAGTTCTTGAAAGAAAGAGTTGAGGGCAGGGATGGGCGAATTTGACCCCTTTAGTTTCGCCAAAAATTCGCCGCCGGCGAAATGTCGCAGACGCCCAAGTCTATGGGTGTTAAAAAAAATTTGTCGCGCGGCAAAATTATTTTGTTGCGCGTCTTTTTTTTTTTGACGCACGTCTCCATACAAGTCTTTGGGCGTCATTTTTTCGGCGAAATGAGGCGAAAAAATTCGCCCATCCCTAGTGGAGGGACATTGACTTTTGGGAAGAACAAGTAAATATGGCAAGCATTGACCAAGATATTACTGGCGTCATCAACTGTTCATGTTGTCTCTCTTGAAGGCCATCAATGCTTGCAGCCTATACACCATATTTTACTAGTCCTTCCCTAGAGTCAGTTTCTCCCAGTTCTTTCCTTCAAGAGTTGCTTGATTATTTTATGAACTAGAAATCACCATTATCAAGCTTGTTACATAAAATGAAACCTCCAAAAGGGCCTTCAACCTACATTCCTTAACAGAGAGCCTACCCTTCAATACCTGTTCAGCAACAAACACAGTATAGTTCACTGTTATCTGTACAACTTTTGATGAAACAGTGGCTCCAGTAATGAAATATGAGTCTGAACGTGACGATAAACCTCTATAATGTACACCAAGCAATATTTGTCATTCAGAATGTGTGATGGTGTCTGCAAGGAAAGAGATTGATATGTAAACCTTCCCAGCCAGGGCTTATTGTTGTTGTTTTGCAGCTGTTGCTTCTTCTGAAGCCATGCTTGGGTATAAAGAAAAGCTTTTCTATCCCATTTCAAAGTTATGTAATAATAGAAAATACAGTATCTGATATTGGGGAGCCTGGGGTGCTTCATCTGTTCCTTCTTTCCTCCATTGCTTTCAGAATTACCAATTTAGTTGAATAAATAAATAGGAGCCAGGCACTACTCCAGAGGGCAACGATCACCATGATATTCTTGCATATGAATATCTAGGCAAGAACTTGAATAAAGAACTTCTTGTGTACAGAAAAGTGGTACATAATAAACCATAATAAAAATATTAAATACATTGCTATCAATTCAATGGTGCCTGACCGACAATACATGGCACTGACTTCTTACATCCCATCCCATGTCTTGTCTACACTTACCTACAGCCTACTTGGTTAAGGGACTGATTCTATGGAGTTTCATGTGGGCTATATAGTTCATGTATTATCTTGTCAAGTTGAGATTAATTTAATGTGCAGCTCCAGTTCTCTATAGAGAGGCAAAGTCTTTCTTTTTCATCAGCCCAATAAATTGGAATTGGTTTTAGCCTACTGCTTGCTGTAATACAAAAATAACATGTGCACAGTATATATTTGTCAACCTTAGGTTATGGACAGTGTCTTTAATCAGCATCTAATCAGATTGTTCTTCCCAGTTAAACCTCTGTAAGCCCAAGACACAGAAATAAAGAGGGGAAAAGAGGAATTTATAATACAAATGTTATCTATATTTATACCGACTGCTTCTTCCAAGATGGTGGTAGGGTAGGTATAAAAAGGCAATGTTTTAAAGTGTTAAGTAAAACATATTGTCATAGGTTATTCTGGAGGGAAGGCCTAGTTTACAAAGTAGAAGTGCCAGGAGCGTAACAACAGAGGAAGCAGACCCTGCGGCTGCAAGAGGCCCAGGAGGTATAGGGGCCCCATGAGGTCCTACTTAATGAGCAATTTCAATATATATGGGTAAAACAGGACAAACTCTGGATATTTTGGGAGCCCTAAAATAAATTTGCTGTGGGGCCCAGCAACATCTGGTTATGGCACTGGGAAGTGCCAAGGATAACAAGGATGCATCCCCTTGATTCCATGGTTGGCCAAAAAGTACCAAAGTTGGGAGATGTACTTTCTGCCTGTCTGATGCTGCTAATAACTCTCTCAGTAACACAGGGACAAGATATTTTAAAAAGAGAGATAGAAAGAGATAGAGAGAGATATAGAGAGAGATATGGAGAGAGATAGATAGAGAGAGAGAGAGAGAGAGAGAGAGAGAGAGAGAGAGAGAGAGAGAGTCCAAAGTTGGGAGATGTACTTGCTGCCTGTCTGATGCTGCTACTAACTCTCTTTGTAACACAGGGACAAGATATTTTAAAAAGAGAGATACAGCGAGATACAGAGAGATACAGAGAGAGAGATATATATATAGAGAGAGAGAGAGAGAAAGAGAGAGAGAGATAGTGTGAAAGAGAGAGAGAGAGAGAGAGAGAGAGAGAGAGAGAGAGAGAGAGAGAGAGAGAGAGAGAGAGAGAGAGAGAGAGAGAGAGAGAGAGAGAGAGAGAGAGAGAGAGAGAGAGAGAGAGAGAGAGAGAGAGCATTTTCCCCCAGAGGATGGATAAAAAGGTATAAAATATCCTGGACATGCTCTTTCCTTAAAATGTATTTATACAATTGTTAATACTTTTGTAACACTTTGCCTCAAATACCCATTTGCTTGTTTATACTGTGCCCTATTCTTACAAGATGTAAAAAGATGTCTCAAAATTACCTCTTATAATTGTAACATAGTAATGCTGCATTATTTCCTTTTATATAAGAGCAGTGGTTCCCCAACGGTGGTGCTTCCTTCCTTGAAGCAATGGCTGTGGGATTCTCAGCTAAAATCTGCAGATAAATGCTGTAGTAGCAATTTAAGGTTCTTTAGATTCTGCGCCTATACATGGACATAAATGACTCTTAGAATTCTCCTTGATACTCCTGGAGACCCAGCTTGAAGGTCAGTTAGGGTAAGATTTAGGGAGCACACCAAACATCCAAACAAGTGGTCCATGGACTGAATGGATACATATCATACCACTGGTCATACACGTTGACGGCTCACAGCCTGAACACTCAGAACTGCAGGAACTGAGCACCAAGCTGATATACATATTGAACCTGTCCAGTATGGTCTAAATCAGCCAGCCTTCCTGATCAAATGATGTATGAAAGTAGTTTTCATCAATCGTCCAAGGGGCAATATTCCTCATTACAGGAAGGAGTTGCTGAAGAAAGTGCTATTTGTAGTTTTAATTCTACTCTGCAAATTGTATCTGCTACATCTCTTTAATGTATGATTTCTGCAGACAGAATTCTAGCTGCATTATTGGCTTGCTGTCTCCTTGCAGTTAAGATTAGGCCTTATACAGAACTGACAAGCGGTCCCTCTCTGAATTAGGGAAAGATAAATATTAATGGATTGTGAGATCTTTCATACACTAAGGGAATGAACACACTGGATATTCCAATAGGTTCTTTATCTGACATTCGGTGTTTGCTTGTGACTCAAAGCTCCACTAACAGGCAAAGTGACTGGGGAAGAGCTTTATTCACATGCTCAGTCTTGCATGGACTGTCAGAGTAACAGAAATTAAACAGAACATTAGAGGCGCGAGAAGGAACACGGTCAACGGCAGCCACAGTTCACTGAGTAAATTGGAGAACAAGCGCAGGACTGATCATAAAGTGAAGGAAAAGCAATTAAATTCTTGCATACAAATGAAAGAATTCTGACAAATGAACGGCAGAACCTGAAATCATAATGTGGCTGTAAAACGTAGTCTTGGCTCTAATCCCATAAACTCGGGGGAAGGGACTTCTGGCTTCTTCTGCAAAAACTTGAAATGATGTTTTTTCACTGTGGGAAATGCTCAATGTTCCACATGATGATAATGGGAAGTAGCAGAAATATAAGATGTTACGTTTCTCTTAGCAGCCGAGAGAAAACACTGGTGTTCACATAAATAAACACTATGCACATTACCCAGACATGTTTTTCCTTATTTATCCTCAATTTTATGGGATACAACAAAGCAGCCAAGTGATCCTCTGCATCCCCCCTTATCAATGAGTCATATCCAGATTTAGGTAACAAGCTTGATTCTGGTGATTGAAAGTTCTTGAATCAAAGAGTTGGGGGGGGCATTGACTATTGGGAAGAACAAGTAAATATGGCAAGCATTGACCAATATATTACTGGTGTCATCAACTATTCATGTTGTCTCTTCTGAAGGCCATCACTGCTTGACCTTCCCTAGAGTCATTTCTTTAGAGCCAGTTCTTTCCTTCAAGAGTTCCTTGATTATTCTTATGAACTAGTAATCACCATTATCAAGCTTGTTACTTATGGAAGTATCACATCTGAATTAGGACATGCCTTTTACTTATAATGAGCATCAGATCTGATCTGTGCAGCCACTGGGACAGAATGCTCTGTTATACAGATAGCTAGAATCTCAGCTGCCATAAAGCAGGACAGGACTGCTGCTTACAATGGGGATCAGATAGGATCTGTGCAGCCACTGGGACAGAATGTTCTGTTATACAGATAGCTAGAATCTCAGCTGCCATAAAGCAGGACAGGACTGCTGCTTACAATGGGGATCAGATAGGATCTGTGCAGCCACTGGGACAGAATGTTCTGTTATACAGATAGCTAGAATCTCAGCTGCCATAAAGCAGGACAGGACTGCTGCTTACAATGGGGATCAGATAGGATCTGTGCAGCCACTGGGACAGAATGTTCTGTTATACAGATAGCTAGAATCTCAGCTGCCATAAAGCAGGACAGGACTGCTGCTTACTATGGGTTCAATGTCCTGACTACATCAATAAATATTATACATTGTTTCAGCCACAAATGGTTTAATAACATGGCCCATTTAAGCACATGAAAGGGAACAGTGACTTTGTTTTCCATACTTGGAAGTCACTTTGTATTATTGGATTTTTAATAGTGAATGTAATAGTTGCAATTAATGGAAAGCACTGGCGGCAGAGAGGCAGACTGAAAGACTGGTTTTAAAATTACTATTCCCTTCAAATTAATGACAGAGTTTGGTTTTCCAATAATGATCACAATATAGCAGCTTTTGTTGTTATTCTACTGTCTGATACCTGCGCACAGAGCTGTATATTATACCTGCACATTTTTGTCTGCATGAACCATTGTATTTACAGAATGATAAAGAAATTCAGAAACAGCATGGGGGGGGGGGGGCTCGGCCTGCCGTCAGTTACCTGGTGTTTGTACATGTCTGTCCTCCTTATTGGACTTCTTTATGTTGGGTTTGTATTGGACATGGGCATTTAACTTTTATTGGTGAAACAATTTAAGTATCTACGCAACAGCATTTGAGGAGCCCTTCTTTAAAGTGGACCCATCACCCAGACACAAAAATCTGTATAATAAAAGTCCTTTTCAAATTAAACATGAAATCCAATTTCTATTTTTTATTAAAGCATTCATGGCTGTTGTAAGCTCATTTAAACATCTCAGCTGTCAATCAAGTATTGTCTGCCCTGCCTCTATGCCTAGGCATAGAGGCGGGGCAGACAATTGCTTTCACTTTCCATTCAGCACTTCCTACATGTCACTGCTCTCCCCACATTCCCCCGTTCTCTTCACCATTTAATTGTGTAACGAGGACATGGGGATGGACATCAGGTCCCACATTCTGGTGCACAAACAAGATTCTGAGAAGATACAAGACTTGTCTTAATAACAGTGTCCACAAAATGGCTGCTGCCTGCTTGTTATAATTATGAATTCCCAGACTGAAGGAAACAAGATTCAAATAATTTATATAGTGTATTTAAAGTTCATTTTGCTTGACTAATGTGATAAAATAGGATTTTGAATAATTTTTTTGGGTGACGGGTCCCCTTTAAAGACTAAAGTGAATACCATTTCCTACATATAACTCATGCAAGCATTAATGAACCAGTATGGGGTAACACCAAAACACACCCAGAGTTTTGATATTACAATTTATATGTTACACCTCTCTAGCTATTTGAGTGCACTGCTTACACAGAGCGTAAACCCTAATAATAAATTAGTTTTGCTCCTAGTGCTCTACTGAGTAGTTTTGCAATGTCCATTTGATACTGTGCCCCACAAACGACTTATTTCTAAACTAAGGTCTGTTGGGCTTAATGAAGTTGTTTACACATGGATAGGAAACTGGCTACAGGATCGAGTACAGAGGGTGGTTGTTAATGGGACATTCTCTACTTGGAGTGAGGTTCTTAGTGGGGTCCCTCAGGGCTCGGTATTGGGTCCACTTGTTCATTAATGACTTAGGGGAGGGTGTTGTATGTAATGTATCAGTGTTTGCAGATGACACAGAACTATCCAGCCTAATTAATTCCATCCAGGACGTGGCACTTGCAACAGGATCTTGACAAACTGGCAATCTGGGCAGCTAAGTGGCAAATGAGATTCAATGTTGATAAATGTAAAGTCAGGCACCTGGGATGTAAAAATATCCACTTATACCCTTAATGAGACTGCACTAGGCAAATCCATTATGGTACGGACCTTGGAGTCCTTGTAGATGATAAACTTGTCTGTAGCAAGTAATGCCAGTCAGCAGCATCAAGGGCAAATAAGGTCTTGAGCTGTATTAAAAGGGGCAGAGAGTCAAGGGAGGAGGGGGTCCCACTGTATAGAGCACTTGTAAGGCCCTATCTAGAATATGCCGTACAGTTTTGGTCTCCATCACTCAAACAGGACATTATTGTATTAGAGAGGGTACAGAGAAGGGCAACTAAGCTGGTAAAAGGTATTGAAAATCTTATGAGGAAAGACTGGCCAAATTGGGGATGTTCTCTTTGGAGAAGAGGCATTTAAGGGGTGATATGATAAGGAGTGATATGATAACTATGTATAAATATATAAGAGGATCTCTTTATTTACCAGAAGGTCTTTCCAGCTGACACAAGGTCATCCATTCCGATTAGAAGAAAAGAGGTTCCAGCTAAATATTGGGAAGGGGTTTGTTACAGTGAGAGCTGTGAAGATGTGGAATTGTCTCCCTGAATCAGTGGTACAGGCTGATACATTAGATAGGTATAAGAAGGGGTTGGATGGTGTTTAGCAAGTGAGGGAATACAGGGATATGGGAGATAGCTCATAGTACAAGTTGATCCAGGGACTGGTCCCATTGCCATTTTGGAGTCAGGAAGGAATTTTTTCCCCCTCTGAGGCAAATTGGAGAGGCTTCAGATGGGTTTTTTTTTTACCTTCCTCTGGATCAACTGGCAGGTTAGGCAGGTTAAAAAAAGTCAAAAGGTTGAACTTGATGGACGTGTGTCTTTTTTCAACCTAACTTAGTATGTTACTATGTATATTAATTTATTTTTAGAATTCAAGATATTATCAAAGTTTACACTGCTGATACAATGAAGTTAAAACCACGCCATCTGCTGGCCAGTTTTGCCAAACATCTTACAGTCAGGTGAAAAGTTCAGAAATAGACCACGTCACTCTTCTGATGTTGCTCTGGTTAGGAAAGACCAGAGAAAAGTCCTCTGATGTTTGTCACAGCCCCATCATAAGAATTCTCTTCTCCATTTCTTTAATTTTCTGCCGACTGTAGCATGTTCGTCAGATCTGAGCAACAATCACAATATAGAAAAAATCTTTAATGTAAATTTCAAAAGCAATTATTATGGATTATGAGGGTTTACTAGTGATGGATGAATAAATTCGGCAGGCATGAATTTGTGGCAAATTTCCGCCGCCGAAACTCGGAAAATTTGCCGGCGTCAAAAAAATTGGACGCGCTTCGGAAAAGTCACTCACGTCAAAACGGTCGCGTCAACACTGTTCGGACGCCCATTAATTTTATCGTCAGCGTCAAAATTGACGCAGGTGTCAAGTTTCCAGTTTCGCAAATATTTTGCTGTTTTGCAAATTTCACTGGAAATTCGCAAATTTTTCGGAGAAGCAAAATTGGAGAAATTCGCCGATCACTAGGGTTTACAATTCCTTTATACAGAAAAATAGCTTCATTCTCCATATATCCTTGTCGTGTTGTTTCCATCCTCAGCATTGGAACCCACGTCTTTCCACGAGGCTAATTAGTACACCGCTCTTAACAAGCCAGATTTAGTGAATGTGTTTTTATTTCCAGACCACAAATAACTCGTAGCTTTTATAATTGAAAATAACCATCAACATTATTCTTTTTCAAATCAGTGAATGTGAAGCTTAATAAGAACAATGTGAATGTATATGATCAAGTGTGAATGTAAGTAGCAGATGTTCCAAAAACGTTATCATCTGTAGTGTCTGTGGAACAGCTGACTGGAGTTTTGCTTTTTTATTATATCTAAATAAATGAGAGAGAGAGAAAATGGGAGGCTAAGTGGTGTAACTGGCTCCAGCTGCCGACTTACACAGTTGTCTCTTTGTGCTAGATACAAGAAGCTTGCAATCATTTCAGCATTTCATAGCAAATAGTTTACACAGTGGCTTCCTCTGTTATATATGTATATGTACCTATTGTTTTCCTTGAACAAAGCAGGATTGTACATTGCTGGTGGTGCCAGGGGTCAGACTCTCCTAAAAAAGGACAAGACGCCAGCATTTTTGGGACTTCACCTGGTCTGAGGTGGCAAAGGCAAGTCTGGCACAAGAGTTAACGTTCAGTAAAATCCACATCTTAGTGAATTTGCGCAGTTACGTCCATTGTGAGAACGCAAATTTGTCTGGCGTTAGGGAGTCTATCTCCTTCGCTAGTGAATATTCGCCAGCATTAGTCACTTCACCCTTTAGTAAATTTGCCCCCATGTTCCTTACAAACAAAGGCACAACTAATAATAAATCTGACCAACAACAGATCATATCTGGCTGCTTTGTATCACACATTAAAATGAATAAACCGTATATTTATGTTTATGTCTTTCTATAGACAGTGGGACCACACAGATCCCTTTGGTTGAATGCGGAAGGAGAGGGGAAGGATAAAATGACGTATGTGTTTGTCACACGTCTGTTTTGTCATGCTTTTTTTGTTGCACATCGTTTTTGTTTTGTCGAAACGAGAATGGGCCAAATTCTTTACACAGTTTTGTGAAAATTTTCGCTGCCGGTGAAATGCAGAATCTGTTCAGTCGCTAGTTTTCACCAATCCTATATGTCTCCTTGAATAAGCGGTTACTGTGCCACCGTATGTTCTGTTGAATTTCTGGAATTAGAGCTGAAATAGCAAAAATCCTTTAATATATAGTAGAATTAACTTTGATCCCCACACTCAATTGCAAGAACACTATAAGAGCATTACGTTTCAAAGGCATTTTTGTTGGAGCTCTGCCTATGATCTGCATCAGTTCCTGCACTAGGTGTATAGTACAGTCACATGGACAGGTAGGACTCCATCTTGGCTGTTCCTGCTGGAATTAGAGAATCCCTGGGACTAGAGAGATATAACAGTAAAAAATCTGTTATTGTCTAAACCCTGGACCTGCACAGAATAACCCTATGGGCAGTGGTTTTTATTGTCACCCTTTGCAACAATAACAGTTGTAAGTCTTGTGGGTTAAGTATGTTCCAGCTTTGCCCTGTGATCTGGAGGGATTTGTCCCATTCTTCCGGTTCTTCAAGTTTATCAGATGACACTTGTGCACCTCAATGTTCAAATAGGAGAATTCTGGTCAGATGGAGATGATGCACATGATGAGCAAATGGATAATGTAGATCCAGTCCAAGCACTTGTAGTTAGACCATGCTAGGAAAGAATATTCCGTGATACTAAGAGTAAGGACAAAAGAAAGACACGGTATGACTCCAGTGAGAAGCATTGTCAGGAGACATGACATGACCTTTCATAAAATCTTCCATGACTCCTTAATCACTGATCATCGGAGGATGTGAAATGCCTTTTGGGCAGCCCGAGGCTCCAAGGGACAGCAAAGGGACAGGAGATGTGACTGTCAGAAAAATACACCAAGAGGAATAGATTAATATTTAAACATTTACCCTGTGTGTGAGATCCCTGGATTAACTGTTTCCTTCTATAAAATGTATTAATGTCCAAATTTATTGGTGCAATTCTCCTCTGTCCATATCCTCCCCTGTACTCGGTTCCTTACTTTCCTTTTCCCTCTTGAAATATCGAACAAGTGGGTCTAAATAATGCATGAGGATAGGCCATTCATTTACATGATGAAAGAACTATTAATTCAAACTCTTTAGCTCTTGTTTTGTCACGAATTCACAGCTTGATGTTTACATTATAAAATACAAGGTTGGTATCAGTTCCCTTTGTTCTCAGACAGTTGAATAATTTAGGAAGCTGCCTGGATGCTTTGTATTTTATCTCCTCCTAATGGAAGTCTTCTTGCTAAATGTATTTGTAGATTTCACTTCCCTCTACTACTGCAGGTACTGATCCATGAGCCAGTATCTAATAGATGCACCGAACCCTCAATTTACTAACAAAAGGTCACAGAGAGCAAACTAAATTAAATGCGTTGTCTTTGAATTAATATATATATATATATATATATATTAGGGATGCACCGAATCCAGGATTCGGTTCGGGATTCGGCCAGGATTCGGCCTTTTTCAGCAGGATTCGGATTCGGCCGAATCCTTCTGCCCGGCCGAACCGAATCCTAATCCTAATTTGCATATGCAAATTAGGGACGGGGAGGGCAATCGCGTGACTTTTTGTCACAAAACAAGGAAGTAAAAAATGTTTTCCCCTTCCAACCCCTAATTTGCATATGCAAATTAGGGTTCGGATTCGGTTCGGTATTCGGCCGAATCTTTCACGAAGGATTCGGGGGTTCGGCCGAATCCAAAATAGTGGATTCGGTGCATCCCTAATATATATATATATATATACAGTATACACAACGTATGCTTGATACTGATATATACTGTATTGACTCACCATGAAGCGTTTACATTCAGGAAGATAAATGAGGGCAGGGGTCCTCACCACTAGAATCCAAAAGATGGTGGCTCTATGTGTTTAATCACCCGAGAAGATGAGATTTCATTACAAGAAACATCCCACTGCTCATCAGCACTTAACATAAATTGTACTCATTAATCAATGGATACGGGTGCCCCGCACTGCCTCGTGTAAGAGTTATATTGGATATTGATTTTAGGTGCCTATACTCAAGCATTCTTGGTACTTTCTGTCCAGCTGAATAGCTTTAGAAACATATTTGTCATGCTCAGTGTGCATGTTTTGTATAGAGATAAGGGGCCTTATTTGCTACTAGTAGTGCAGAGATGAGCTGGAAATAGTGTGCAAGCATGCATGTAGTAAAACTCCATACATGCACCATTGGAGAACCAAGCATCATACTTATGTGAGAAGGCCAATGAAATTTCAGGTAATTGAAGGATGCGTATGTCTGTGCTCTTCCCAAGTGACCTCCCTTAAGACATGTTCAACATGCTACAGGTCAAATTGAGGTTCTGTATTATGAGAACAAACACTCATGGTTATAATGACTGCACTCTTTCCTATGGGTGACCTTGTGTAAGTCCAGAAAGCGGAGCCATTGCTGATGAGGGAGATCTTGATGGAGAGAGGTCAAGCATTTGATATCAGGGCAGTTATTTCCCTCTGCTACCCTTACAAAATAGAAATGGCTGAGGATACTGTAGAACCAAGAGGTGGGATTACTGCAGTTATGGAAAGTAAGCAATTAGTGGAACTAGAGCAGAGGGCCTTGGCTATGAAAGTTTACTGTCAAGTTGCATCAGTCAGATGAGGTCTGCTGAGGTGAAATGTGACTCAGAACTTAATGTTGAATCCACATGGTGACTCAGCACTGGGGACCCTCTATAGTAATTTTATGTGAAATCTATATTGTGTAGGAGATTGATAAATAATTTTCCTGGTTATTGTGCAATCCCCTAAAGTTTTGCCATTGAAGGGCTCCTTAGTTTATGGAAGGAGTACTCCTCCTCCTTGGTCAAAGCACAATCCCTCATTTTCCCTAGTTTAGCCATAAGGTAGCAGTGTGCTGAAATATATAAATTGATAAGCAATGTGTTTGTAATGAGTTTTTACCAGACATTCTCCTAGGTGAAAGGTAGTAAAGAGTGTAGCCGCATATTAGTGCAGGATTTTGTGAATGGGCAGCTATCTTCTGTTAGGTCTCACTAGGAGAGATAGTTAGACTCAGGGCTGTTTAGTTGAGCAGTCGTGGGCTCCATCAAGGGATGTTAGAGGGGCTAGTCTCCAGTGGCATTGTTGCCGAGAGAGAGAACCAGTGTGCAGGTTTTAGGGCCTAGATACAGTAGTTTCCCCAATTGGGTTCCACTCAAAGAGGAATCCCCTGAATAAGTGAGAGAACTCTGTGCAGACTGGATGATATTCCTCTTCAGTGTTCAATAGAAGAGGATGCTCTGCTCTCAATGCTGTTCTTGAGTACGTACTGACTACTTAAACATTTTTGTCTGTATTATGTCATTGATCTCCTTTGTGGAATGTTCTTAATAAATAAGTTCTGGTCATGTTATAAGAACCACTGGTATCATTCTTGTGAAATACTACTGTAGGGACCCTGAGATTTGGGTTAAATTACTCAGGCAGTTCCCCTGTAGTATTTGGACACCTAAGGGTCATTTAGTTAACTCAGGCAGCTATGTCCCTTGCTGGGTCCACATTAGTTCATGGAGATTGTCCACTAGATGGCACTGTTTGTCAATATAAAGGGGTTTAGCACCATGCGGTCTGGGTCTGTCCTGGGACTTTGCCTCACTGAGAGGTACTACAGGTTCAGGTCTGCCGGTGAAGTTAGTTAAGTGTAAGTTAGTGATAGTGAATACAGTAATAGTCACTCTAGGAGTGAGAGTCAGCACAGGGTAGCTAGTGATCAGATGTGGCTCCAACAAGGAGAAATAGTGGGGTTAGGACCCCGTGGTATTTGAACCACTAGAGCAGGGACTACAGTAGGTGAGTTGAGGACCAGATAGGATACCAAGACCCAAGACCCCAGGCTGAATACAGTGGGTGAGGTGAGGATCAAGTCCGGTGCCAAGATATAAGACCTCAGGCTGAGAAACCCATGCCTTAGTGCTTCACCAGAGGGATAGTGCCCAGTGAGAGTGGTAACTATTCCCCAAGTCTATTGTTGCTGCGACTTTGAGATCTATTGAATATTAGCCAGTCTGATGTACCTTGTACCCCCTGGAGGGAATATTGCTGTTTGAAGCTACTCTATGATTGCTGTGAACATCAAAGTGCTTGTGAACTACGACTTTGCCACTGTTCTCTGTTAATAAACAAGTTATAGTTTACTGCAAAGAAACTGTCTGGCTGAATATCCTGCTGCATTGATCTACTCCAGGTACCGGGAGTTGCAGGGAGTTGCACGGGTACACTGGGGGTCTGGGGCACACTACAAGCAGTGTTAGCCTGGTCACACACAGCCTTAATACATAGCAAAAGTACACTCAAGGGTGTGCTACACTACATAGTACAGTTGCACTACACCCTGCCCCACACCACTGTGAGGGCCCACACCTGAGTGTCTGTAGTCTCATCCAGAATAAATTATATGGTAATACTGATTGTTTTGGCTGATGGTACCATTCCATTTACTATAGCATTACAATTGTTTTCTATATTGCTTCAGCTTCAGCTAAGGCCTATTTTGATCATTTTGAAGGTTTCAATTAAACATTTGAGGAACACACTGGATGAAATGCTTTACTTACCTTTAATTTCATCTTCATCTCTTCATAGTATCTAGAAATATGAGTGTGAGCTCATAATTATTCATGTTTCTTGTTAAAAAATGCAAACTGCACTGCTTTGTTTTCTGACATCATTGAAATACAAATCCCTGCTGATATCCCCAGTATGAACGACCCAATCAAATGCAATAACCTTGTTGTACTGTATATCTGCCCATTAGTGATGGGCGAATTTATTTGCCAGCCATGGATTCTCTGTGAATTTCTGCACTTCTTCACCCGCAAATGTTTTTGTGAAACTACTGTGAAAATTTGCAGTGGAAAAATTTGCTGCAACAACAAAATTTGTCACAAAAATTGTTGCACGTCAAAAATATTCGGATATCCATTGACTTAAATGCATTTGGACAACGGTCACACTGGTAAAAATTGTAGCATCAAAATTGTAATGCATCAAAATAATTTTAACTCCCATTGACTTTGGTGCGTTTTGCAATTTTTTTGCAGTTTCACAAATTTTTCCGGAATTTTGCAAATTTTTCGATGAAGTGAAATGGGACATATTCACCCATCACTAATGCCCATCTCCAAAAGACTGTCTGCCACGTGAAGGGCAAAGATTAGAATTCCCTTCCCTTTTAAGTTTTGAAGAATTCTCACCTAATGTTCAATATTTTACTCCAATTCCCCAACCTTTTTGATATAGGCAAACAATTACAGTACAAATCGATGATTCCGTTTTTCTCCTGTAAGTAGCGGAGGTATGATAATTACCTTAGATATGAAACAAAGTTTATTAATCACCAGAGGAAATATCAATCTTTCCCAACCAATTAGTCAAGTAATAACATTCTTCACTAGAATTCCATCCCAGCTCAACTACTAGGCTTATTATGATGTAGATGTGGTTTGCTTCTTACTAATCCTACAATTTAAAGATCTTATGATTCTTAGGATCTGATCAGAGAATTTTAATAAGTTGAATTTGTACCACTTTATAGTCTTTTTTGGAGTCATCACTTGTAGAAGACAGAAGGGCTCATTCACCTCTGCAGCTGTAGTTGCGGTTACGAAAACATGGAAGTTGTTGACCATTCATTGAAGGTACTTGCATCCCAATACCCTCTTTGGACTTTCTGTATCTGTGAGTCCACCCACCTCCTGTGTTCAATCATGTAACTACACCTATTGACATAGCCAAACCAGTGGCGTAACTAGCTTTCCCCGGAAAATCTTTGGAGGGGCACACAGAGATCTCTACCTGGCGCCTGCTCGCCTACTTCCTGCCTCCCGCTGGCAGCTTAATCTTGCTGCATCCTACCTCTCCACTCACATTAGGAGAGCAGCTGGGGAGGAGGGGGGATTCATATTTCTATAGAGTAAGCAGATCCTGCTGTCCAGGCAGGCCCCCATTCCGTGGGGGTGCTTCCTATATAGTTATGCTACTGCATGAAACCCCAGTACTACTGCCACCTTCAAGCTGGCTGTAATTTAAGGTTTCCCACTATGCCTTGTGCCAAAACATTAAGCAAACTTTCATCTAAGAATCAGAATCAGGTGCAGCCATCATTTTGAGACATACTGGAAAGGAGGCCACCTCATCCCCCAGTTTTTAGCTCCATTGAGTCTTATTTGCAGCAAAACCAAGCATAGATGTGGACGACAGTAGCACACTATAATAGTTTATCATTATATAATAAGAAAAAATGTATAATTGGTTCATTAGGATTTCATTTTCCTTATTTTGTGCTTTGGATTCAAGCATTTCCCTCTTTTTTATCAAAAATATATAAAATCAAGGTATTTATATATAATATATTTTGCCAGCAACAAAATGGTGTATTCAAAGACAGAATCAGCCTGTCAATGATATAGAGACATAGGATAATTAGCACTTAGTGCATGTGACTGACCCACAATTAGCGGCTGAGTGATGAGAATGAATAGAGATGATTAATAATCAGAAGGCCTTATTATGTTCTTGAATAGATTTCACTAACAAACAAACAATGTACCTGGAAAGCTGTCCAAGTAAAATAATCTCTGTTCAACAAGTAATTCTCCTCCATTGAAAAAGGAAAAATAGCGGCACAATAATTAACACTTGAGATCAGGGATTTGTGCAAAAGTGGGTCTGTTATTATTGAAAGCTTTGCTGGTCAATAATTTGAGGTTTTGCAACCCAAATTCCACTATTTTTGTTATACAGATGGCTTGAATCTCAGCCGTAAAGCAGGGCAGGACTGCTGTTTTGTGATGACAAAAAGAAGGCTTCATGTTTAATTACACTTATAGAATCACAAAGTGATTCTGTTACTAAATGCTAAACATTATTTAGTGCCAAAATAAAAACAGTCTAATTTTCATGCAGTGCAAGAACAATACCCTCTTTATTACTTTAGTTAAACTATTACATTTTATAGCCCTCAAAAGATAAATCTGTGTTCTTAAGGAAATTGATTTGGTTTAATGGGCTCCTGATGTTCTTGTGGCAGAAAGGATAAAAAACAATATCTAAGAGTTCTCCCCTTAAACATCCCGCTACGTGAATAAGAATCAAGCAGTAGAACGGGGTCTCTAGACTTGTGCCATTCAAGTGCTTGTAACACACCGTGGAAGTTCTTGCTGTGCTGATTGAAGCAATAGCAAGAGAGTGTTTTTGGCCCTGCTATTATCAAATGCGTCTGAGACGGTAACAAAAGCAAAATCCTCGCCTCCTTCTTGGGCGACTTGCTGGGTAAAAGCCTGCGCTCGATTCAACAGTTTATAAGCAGCACAAAATCTGTCTATTTATCTAAATTATAGTTTCTATTTTCCATGATATATAATGATCATCTATTTTGATATCTGAACATTTTTTTTCTATGATTTTTTTTTATTTTAATAGTTCTGTATATTTTAGATATATTTGTATGTTCTGTGTATTTTTACCTGTTCCATATTTATAATCGGGTGCTGAAATTGGATTGATTAATTAATACAGAGGCCCCCAAAACTACTAAGATGCCCCTTTGGGTAAACAAAGCTAGAGAATGGGCTGTTGGTCCTGATGCGATTTGGGGTGCATGCTGGTAAGTTGCTCTGAATAGGCAGTATGACAATTCCCACCCCAAAAAATCTGAAAACGTCAATGTGCATGGACAGCATGTGTATAGTGGTCCATCTGCTTTCATTCAAGAAAATGAAGGGACTCTCCCCATACGTAAATGCTGCTCTGAGGATAGATTATTAGAGAAGGGAGGTCATGAAACATTGACATAGAGGCCAACATTGAACAGCGATTGCTTTGCTTAGTCATGTTGCTTAGACCATATTGGACAACCATTAGTTTATGCTTTGTATGATCCAAATGAAGATAATTCTCTAAAAGAAATTCTGCTTAGCCAAGCTCGTCCCAGGGGTCACTGGCTAAGTAGGATGGGCCTGTGCTTGTGAGACATATATCTACACAAGAGTCTTTATGAAGGATAGGTCATGTCAGACAAATTTCATTGCTTTTTATGATGAGGTAAGTAAGATGCTGGACAGTGGGGGGGGGAGCAGTATATGTGATCTATTTTGCCAAAGCAATTGATACTGTGCCCCACAAACAACTTATTTCTAAACTAAGGTCTGTTGGGCTTAATGAAGTTGTTTACACATAGGATAGGAAACTGGCTACAGGATCAGGTACAGAGGGTGGTTGTTAATGGGACATTCTCTACTTGGAGTAAGATTCTTAGTGGGGTCCCTCAGGGCTCGGTATTGGGTCCACTTTTATTTAACTTGTTCATTAATGACTTAGTGGAGGGTATTGTAAGTAATGTATCAGTGTTTACAGATGACACAAAACTATCAGCCCAAAAAATTCCATCCAGGATCCGACACTTGCTACAGGATCTTGACAAACTGGCAATCTGGGCAGCTAAGTGGCAAAAGAGATTCAATGTTGATAAATGTAAAGTCATGCACCTGGGATGTAACAATATCCACTTATACCCTTAATGGGACTGCACTAGGCAAATCCATAATGGAAAAGGACCTTGGAGTCCTTGTAGATGATAAACTTGACTGTAGCAAGTAATGCCAGTCGGCAGCATCAAGGGCAAATAAGGTCTTGAGCTGTATTAAATGGGGCAGAGATTCACGGGAGGAGGGGTTATTCTTCCACTTTATAGAACATCGGTAAGGCCCCATCTAGAATATGCCGTACAGTTTTGGTCTCCATCACTCAAACAGGACATTATTGTATTAGAGAGAGTACAGAGAAGGGCAACTAAGCTGGTAAAAGGTATGGGAAATCTTAGCTATGAGAAAAGACGGGCCAAATTGGGGATGTTCACACTTGTAATGATTACATGGTAGGAGGAGCTCAAGATGTTAGGAGTGTCTCATGCGCCACACCACAAGCAGAACAGCACCTGGAAGTGGAACAGAGCTGAGTACTGTGAGGGGAAGCAGAAGATTGTAACCATAACAAGCCAGGTCTGGGGCAGGCAGCATTTAAGCAAACTGAGTAGACAGGCGGATGTCGGTGCAGGCAGAGTAATAACAAGCAGAGGTTGTAAATAGTGATGGGTGAATAAATTTGCCAGGCATGAATTCACGCCAAACTTCCATGTTTCACCGCTGGTGAATAAATTAGTGAGACTGCAACAAAAATTCACCAGTAAAAAATCTGCTGCATTGTCGTGCGTATAAACATTGTTGTGCATCAAAATTGTTCGGGCGCCCATTGACTTTAATGCATTAGGCGCGCATATAACAATTATCACTGGCATTGAAATTGACGTGTGTCAAAATAATTTTGATGCCTATTGGCTTCAATGCGTTTCTCAATTTTTTTAGCCGTTTCGCCAATTTCGCCAATTTTTCTGGGAAACTGGACAAATTCACCCATCACTAGTCAGAAGCAGTAGATCAAAAATCATAAGAAGATGTTTACACATCTCGGATTATAACCAAGCATTGAGGAAATCCTTCAGCGTCTGTTTAAAGGAAAATTTTGGCGCCAAACGAGTGCACGCGCATTGACGATGAGCGTGTTAATGCTGAGTGTATTGACTCTGGACATATTGACGCTGGATGTAATGATGCTGGGTGTATTGACGCTGTGCATTCTGATGTCAGCTCTGAAACACACATTGACTCGAAACCTGGTGCATTCATGCGCCTAGATGCCCATGTTACCGTTTGTGCCCCCCGTCAGCCAGGATCCTACGGGTAAGTCTTACAATGCTGGAGAAAAGGCTCTTAAGGGGTGATATGATAACTATGTATTAATATATAAGGGGATCATATAATAACCTCTAATGATTTATTTACTAGTAGGTCTTTCCAGCTGACACAAGGTCACCCATTCCAATTAGAAGAAAGGAGGTTCAAGCTAAATATTCGAAAGGGTTTTTTTTTACAGTGAGAGCTGTGAAGATGTGGAATTGTCTCCCTGAATCAGTTGTACAGGCTGATACATTAGATAGGTATAAGAAGGGGTTGGATGGTGTTTAGCAAGTGAGGGAATACAGGGATATGGGAGATAGCTCATAGTACAAGTTGATCCAGGGACTGGTCCCATTGCCATTTTGGAGTCAGGAATAGGGATGTAGCGAACTGTTCGCCGGCGAACTAGTTCGCGCGAACTTCGACTGTTCGCGTCCGCCGCAAGTTCGCGAACGTCGCGCGACGTTCGCCAATAGGCGTTCGCGTCAAAAATCGTTCGACCATTCCACCATTCGATTCCTTCGACCGCTAAAATCGAAGGATTTTCGTTCGAATCGAACGATCGAAGCCATTGGATTGAATGAAATCATTCGATCGAATGGCTTCGATCGTTCGATTCGAACGAAAATCCTTCGATCGAACGATTAAAATCCTTCGATCGTTCGAATCGAATGATTTTCGGATGTTCGAAGTTCGCGAACTGTTCGCGAACTGTTCGCATTTTTTGCCGGTGTTTGCGAACGGCGTTCGCGAACACATACTCGGCGGTTCGCTACATCCCTAGTCAGGAAGGAATTTTTCTCCCTCTGAGGCAAATTGGAGAGGCTTCAGCTTCCTTTCTCTGGATCAATTAGCAGTTAGGCAGGTTGTACACAGACATTAAAGTTTGAACTTAATGGATGTGTGTCTTTTGTCAACCTAACTTATTATGTTACTATGTTAGTCCCACACCATACAAGTATATTTCTCTCAATGGTACATGATTTGGGTACTTCAATTAAGCCTGCTTCTTGTGTATATATCTCAGAACTACCCTACTCAGACAGAAAACGTTATAATCAGTCTGTTCCTGTATACACAGCACTGCTAAACTGAAACTATACAGGGATAGAGTGAAAACATGAATTGTGCATCTTGCACATACAGCCATGTTTTTCATAACCCTTTATACCATATCACCCTTAATATACCCTTTAATTCTTCCCTTCTCTCTTTCTATTCAATGAAATGTTAACACAGAAGGAACACACGCATATTAAACCAATAACAAGAAACTCTTTAACAGCCGCCATGATGGACATACGCAATAAAGAGCCGAACGCCAGAGATGAATAATGTTTACAGACTGGAGAATGGAGGGGAGGAGCAGAAAAATAGAAGGGAAACATATTTTATTTCCCAGATGTAATAAGAGAGTTATATCTCTTCAACAACAGCAGGTAGAAAGTAGCTTAAAAATTGCAGCAATAAAAAATTATTAATGCCATAAACAAGGTGTTTCGTTGGCTCATCTGTCTGGTTCTGAGATCAAATAAACGGAATATTCTGGAGGAGAGATTGTATTCGAATTGTCTCATACATGCAAATGGGAGTGTAAATTATCATTGTTTGTTTCTAAACTCACCATGGTACATTTGCAAGAACATACACCTTAAAGGAGAACTAAACCCCCCATTGGCCCCCCTCTCTGCCTCCCCCCTGCACAGTCTTAACCCTGAATTCTTCCCCCTCTAGATTAGGATTTATTTATTTAAGAATTCACATTTCAAGTAAAGCTGCCCATAGACGCAATGATCTGATCGTACGAATCGAGGACTTTTTATTATACCCCAATGCTGGAAATAGCTCGAATCTGAAAATACGCCATCTAAAACCTGTTGATGTCATGAAGGAGTCAATGGCAGAGGTCCCTTGAACCGTTTGAAGATGTTAATAACCTTCATGATGTTTGAGTTGTTTTCAGAAGGTTTTGCCCAAAAACTAAATCAATTCAAGCAATTGTAGTTTTTTACTGCTGCCAAACTCAATCAATTCGAGTTTTCGGGTTGTTAACCCCAAAGTTTTTTCCATTCGAGTTTTTTTCTTAAGTTAGAAACCATTTGAGTTTTAACTCTAAAATTCCATCTTTGATAAATAACCCCTAATACGTATATTTATTCTTTAGGATCAGACATACATGCCATTTTTGTTCATTTTCTCTGTTTAGCTACTTGTTTTACTCGTCTTTCTATTCAGGCCTCTACTATTCATATTCCAGTTTATTATTCAAATCAGTGCATGGTTGCTAGGGGAATTTGGACCATAGTAACAAGATTGCTGGAATTGCAAACTGGAGAGCTGCTGAATAAAAAGCTAAATAACTCAAAAACAACAAAAAATTAAAAAAATTAAACCAATTATCAGATTATCTACATCATATTAAAAGATGATCTAAAGGTAAACAACCCCTTAACTGTTTAAAAAAACAATTTTTTTAAAAATGAATGTAACAGTGCAATTCTTGTATGGAATAATTTTTTTCCTGCAAAATAAATAGATAAAAAAAACATACTAGCAATTGAGGAATTAATAAATAAATAATCCAGATTTTATTCCTTTAAAAACTTAAAAATGTCCCACGGTGTAGTTTTTCTAGCTTAATTATTTTTAAAACTTTAGTTCTCCTTTATTGCTTGTAATCGGGAGAAAATACATTATGGGGTCATAAAAGGTCCACATTTTGGTGGAAAACTTGCCAAGTTTTATGTATAATTTTGATATTCTTACAGATTTACAGATGTTTCATTTATGTCAACATTTAAGAGACAATTTGGTTCACAGTTGACTGCCAAGGTGTTGAACAATAACACAGTGATCATAAAGCTACTGGATATGATGGGGGATGGAATAATAACTTTTAGTTTTTGAATTAAAGGAGAAGGAAAGCTACGGAGGCATTTTATTGCCAATAGATTAGCTGCATTAGTGCAAGCTAGAATGCTATATTTATTCTGTAGAATGTTTTACCATACCTGAGTAAAAAGCTCTAGAAACTCTCTGTTTGTTTAGGATAGGAGCTGCAGTATTAACATGGTGTGACATCACTTCCTGCCTGAGTCTCTCCCTGCTCTTGGCTCAGATTACAGTAGAGAAGGGAGGGGTGGGGGGAGAGGAGCAAACTGAGCATGCTCTTGCCCACGGCAATGAGGTTTAAGCTGAAGGCAGGAAGTCTGATACAGAAGCCCATGAGTACACAATAGAAGGAAAGAAATGTGGTGTTTCTTTTGACAGGGGACTCAGAGCAACATTACTTTGGGGGTTTACTGGTATATTTAGATGGACCTTTCTGATAAGGCTTACTTAGTTTTAACCTTTCCTTCTCCTTTAAATATCAGTAATTCTGTGTGTTTTCAACTGATATTACTAAATAGGTTCATTTTTCTGGTTTCTATTTCCCTAGAAGTAGAGCAGGGTTATTGGGAATATTAATTACTGTATCTTTTTTTAACCTTTTTCACAATGTTACTTTATGACATCACATATCTTCAGAAACATATTTCAAACATAATATTTGAATCAGTGTGTCATTCTGTGAGCTTATCTTCTTTGCCATTCCCCCAACACTCACAAACATACACCATAAAAACCAACAACCACCTTATAATATCACTGCCAGAACAATATTTTAATACCACACCAGAATAGAGAAGGAAAATCCTATAAAATGACTCATTCTCACAATTTATCACCACATTGGCATTTTTTATTTTTGATGGATTTTGTCAGTAAAACATAAAGTTGTTCTCATTTTAGTAATTTAACTCTGTTCAACTTATTTTAAAGGTGTGCAGCTGTTTTCCTTTGATAAAATGGAAACCTCAGACACAATTTGGGGCAGATTTATCAAGGGTCGAATTTCGAAGTAAAAAATACTTCGGAAATCGACCATCGAATTAAAATACTTTGACTTTGAATATCGAAGTTGAATGCTTTTTCACCGAATTTGGTCATCGAACGATCAAAGTAAAATTGTTTGATCGAACGATTAAATCATTCGAATCGAACGATTTTAGTGTACGATCGAACGATTTTACTTCGATGTGTAAAGACTGTGGTCTAGAAAGGTCCCCATAGGCTAACATAGCACTTCGGCAGGTTTCATTTGGCGAAGTATTGAAGTCAAAGTTTTTTTAAAGAGAGAGTACGTCGATTATCGAATATTCAAAATATTTTACTTCAAATTGAATTCTAAGTAAAGTTCTACGTTCTAAGTAGTATCCTATTCGATGGTCAAAGTGTCCAAAAAATAACTTTTTGATTTTCGGTTTTTTTTACTTCGAAAATTCCCTTGAATTCACTTCGACCCTTGATAAATGTGCCCTAAATGTCAAAACATAAAGTGCAAAAAAAACCCCAAAAACATATATTATTTTTGATTTTTATATTACTCGATAGGTACCTAATATATAGGGACAGAGACAAGAGGAACGTGTTTGTAGGGGTTCTACTGTGCTTCTTTTTAAGGGGATGGTTGTTCACCTTTATTTTAACTTAAGGTAATTGGATTTGAATTTAATTGCACTTTAATTGGTCTTCATTACGTATTTTGATTATTTCCAAACTGCAACTGAAAATGCTGAATTTACAGCCTTGAATCCCCTGATTCGTGTGTTCCAAGTCCAGCAATCTCTCAGGCTCTCCTCTGCCCATACGTAAAAACTAATTCCAAAGTTGGATTGCTGTGTCCCTCAAACCTGTAGGTTATATAAGGGGGAAACAAAACAGAAGATCGGAATAATATATAGAGCAGTATTTCAAAATTATTAATTGTTACACCTTAAGGGGTCGTATTTTCGTTTATTCGCCGATTCAGTAACGGACACTGGTGTAAATTCGCTAGTGTTACTTCGCACCCTTACGCCTGGCGAATTTGCGCAACAGACGTAACTACACAAATTCACTGACGTGTGCATTTTTCTGAACGCTACCTTTTACGCCAGACTTTCTTTGCCACCTCAGACCAGGCGAAGTGCAATAAAGTAGATAAGGATTGCTTCAAAAAAAGTTAAAAAAATTTCTAAGTCCCAAAAAACACTGGCATTTTTTAATTTTTTATGGGTGATAGGCTGAAAAAGATCGAAAAATGTTTGGGGCTCCCCTCCTTCCCCCCTACATTTCCTGACTCATGGCACCTTAACTATACAGTGGGCACATGTGTAGGGCAAAATAAAAATTTAATTAGCTGTTTTGAAGGTTTCCCAGGCTTGTGTAGTGATGCTACATATACCTCCATTGTAACTTCAATTTGGCGCCGTATGCAAATTAAGCATCGCTAGCGTAACTTCGCTTTGCTTGGCGAATTAACGCTAGTGCAACTTCGTAACCTTACTCTTCTCCTAAGCGCAACTTCGGATTTTAGTGAATTTGCCTAGCGCTGGCGAAAATACACCTGGCGAAGTGTAGCGAAGCAGACGCTGGCGCAACTACGAAGCTTAGTGAATTTGCCCCTAAGTGTTTTAATCAAAGGCTTCTTTGTGCAGTTCAACTACAAACTTTTACTATTGGTGAAAAGTGTTTCCAAATAGAATTCGTGATTAATTCTGTGAATAAAATTATTCCAAACAAAATTCAAGATTGTTTTTATAAATAAGTTATTTTTAACCAGTGAAAAATAAAATAAAAAAATAAACAATATAATGCACAGAAATAAAAAAAAGAATAAAGAAGGGAAAAGGTAAGAAAGTGGAGGGGGGGATGGGAATCTTGCTGTGATCTAGCCCACACTATAAACTTGAATTTTTAACTAACAGTTGATATAACTTTTCCTTAAAATGTTCATTAGGGGAGTAACAAGTGCTTCAGAGTATAGAAGATTTTCCAACATAGTAATTAGCAAAGACGATTGTTCTCAATGTGATACTGTAAATCTCCATTGTTTCCAGTGGTATATTATACTCACAAGACGTGAGCAATTTCAAGCACTGAATGTAGTCGACGATTGCTTCTCTCTTAAGCTTCTTTCGTCCTTTCTGGGCAATACAGTGACATGTGCAGAAAAGCCTTTACAAGTTTAATATATAAATAAAAGTTACACTCACAAACGTTCTCGTTAAAATTGCATGTAAAATCAGATATAAAAAGTCTCCGTCTGCTGCTCTGACTTTTCAGTGTCTTTCACTGTCCACTGTGCATATCCGCATTAGGCTTCCGCAATCTTTAAAGTCTTTGGTAGTCCTTGCTAACGCGTTTCGCTGGGTGGCTTCTTCCTTGAGCGATTGCATACAAACGCATACAAATGTTCTGAATGACTTAAACTCTGCCATAAGCATTAAAGGGATACTGTCATGGGAAAAAAAATGTTTTTCAAAATGAATCAGTTAATAGTGCTGCTCCAGCAGAATTCTGAACCGAAAACCATTTCTCAAAAGAGCAAACAGATTTTTTTATATTCAATTTTGAAATCTGACATGGGGCTAGACATATTGTCAATTTCCCAGCTGGCCCAAGTCATGTGACTTGTGCTCTGATAAACTTCAATCACTCTTTACTGCTGTACTGCAAGTTGGAGTGATATCACCCCCTCCCTTTTCCCCCCCAGCAGCCAAACAAAAGAACAATGGGAAGGTAACCGGATAGCAGCTCCCCAACACAAGATAACAGCTGCCTGGTAGATCTAAGAACAACACTCAATAGTAAAAACCCATGTCTCACTGAGACACATTCAGTTACATTGAGAAGGAAAAACAGCAGCCTGCCAGAAAGCATTTCTCTCCTAAAGTGCAGGCACAAGTCACATGACCAGGGGCAGCTGGGAAATTGACAAAATGTCTAGCCCCGTGTCAGATTTCAAAATTGAATATAAAAAAATCTGTTTGCTCTTTTGAGAAATGGATTTCAGTGCAGAATTCTGCTGGAGTAGCTCTATTAACTGATGTGTTTGGAAAAAAACATGTTTTCCCATGACAGGATCCCTTTAAGTATAAGCTCTCTTGAACTTGTATCCCCCTGGTGCTCCCCAAATTAAATGCTCTAAATGACGAGTAATCTATGGGTATTCCAGGGAATGTCCCTGTGCCATCCACCTCCTGCCACCCTTGTATTCAATGTTTCCAAGTACATGTATGGCTATATACAGAATAAGGCACAGTTACATTGCAAAACCATGAGTACCATTGCAAAGAGTTGAATCTCATGTCAAATAGGATAGGAAGCAAAGTACAAAAAAACATGGTGTTTTCTGCAAATATTTGGCACTTTTTTGTAAATGAACCACGTCACTTAAATCGAAGGGTCGAATACTGTACAAAAGCAGCTGCTTCTAACATCAAAAATTAAATGCAAATTTCCTTTATAATTCATAAAATCTCAGAACAGAAATGTTGCACATCAAACCTAAGTCTCTCTAGGGTTAATCTTCATGGAATATTCTCAAATGGTCTCCAAGCTGCTTCAAGGTTCCTTAATATAGAAACACAAGATCATTCGTTATTTCAACCCTGTGTCTATCCGTTTGCATCTGCCTTTGTCCATGAACATTTCGAATTCGTTTCACGTTTCTTTGCTCAAACCTTTTGTCGAGAACATTTTTTTCAGTTGATCAACCTCCTCCAGCTCCCATTATTCTTCATGATCACCAAGAATTTGAGGTTTTAAGAAATTTTGGATTCTAGGAAAGTGAGAGGCAAGGTCCAATATTTGGTCCGTTGGAGGGGTTTTGGACCTGAAGAGAGATCTTGGGTGAGAGCTGATGACACTCATGCTCCTCGTTTAATCAAAGCCATTCATAAGAAATTTCCAAATCTCTTTTAAAAGGCCAGTCTCCATTTTGGAAATTGCCCAAGCTGGTTCCAGTTTTACTGTTCCTGCTGAAGCATTTTGTTTGTGAATTGAATTCCTGGTTTTGACTTCTGCCCGACCCTTGACTCTGATTTCTGCTGCCTGCCTTGAACCCTTCGCCTGACTGTGATTACGTCTTCTCTAAGTTCCTTGCCGGTACTTTGCTTACGGATTTGTTACGCACTTCCTTGTTGGCTTCTTGTATACAATTCAGGAATATTCCATAAAGATTTAAGGTTCCTTCATATAGAAACACAAGATCATTTAATAAAGCCATACTCCATACTCCATTCTACCTCCGGACACCAATGAGAACATAATCATTCATTCTATAGCACCAGCTCTTATGTCGCTAATCCCCCATAATAGTGCACACGGCTGGAGATCCTGAGTGACAATAACATTTGTTAAAGAGTAAGAGCAATTTAATCTAGTGAATAAACATACATTTACAGGAAAAACACTTGGCAAGGAGAAGGCAGGACAGCAAAACAAAGAGACATCATGGGAAGAGACTCCATACAATGAAAAATCACTGTGGGAAGTCCACCATCCAGGTCTAGTTATTTTATGTTACATAGGATAATTATATTGCACTTAGCACCAGAAATGCAATTTCCTTAGCATAGAAAGCATTTAAGTACAATATACCTGAAAATATTCAAAATCATGCCCTACACATGTTCTCACTAACAGCACATTGTATGAGTTTTTCACTGTGACAGGCAGTCTGTGACTCAAGCAGTGGGTTTGACTATGATACTCTGATGGAAACTTGCAGGGGGGTTGGAAGGGAGACTGTAGTTCAAGCAGGGGACTGGACCAGAACACTTTGATGGAAGTTTATAAGGGGAGCAACTGGGAGTCTGTAATTCAAGCAGTTGGTGGGACTATATCAGAAACTCCCTGATTCAGAACCAGGGACCTGCTTTATTCTGGCCACTGCTTCTTCTGCTTGAACCACAGGAGGCAGTGTGATTGGGGTATGGTGAATAATGTCAATGACGTGTCTCCATGTCAATGTTCCCTGGTAACTATGCTATGGGCCTGGGTATGGGATAGGCAGCCTTAAAGTGGACCTGTCAACCAGACATAAAAAGCTGTATAATAAAAGTCCTTTTCAAATTAAAAATGAAGTCAAAATTCTTTTTTTAAGTGTTCATAGCTGTTGTAAAACTCATTTAAAAATCAGCTGTCAATCAAATATTGCCATAGGCACAGAGGTGAGGCAGGAAATTACTTTCACTTTCCATTCAGCACTTCCTAGATGTCACTGCTCTCCTCACATTCCTCGTCCCTCTTTACCATTTTATTGCATAGCCAGTGCATGGGGATGGACATCAGGTCTCCCATTCTGGTGAACAAACAAAATTCTGAGATGATGCAAGACTTGTCTTAATAACAGCGACCAAAAAATGGCTCCTACCTTCTTGCTATAATTATGAATTCCCAGATTGATGTAAACAAGATTCAAATAATATATACAGGGTAATTAAAGTTCATTTTGCTTGACTAACATGATAAAATAAGAATTTGAAATCCTTTTTTTGGGTGACGGGTCCCCTTTAAATTACTTAGGCTTTTGCCTGGAGCTCAATTATGGGTTCAGTTACCAGCTGAGCAAAATCAGATTGCTGAAAGTGCAAAGTGGAGAGCTACTGAATAAAAAGTAACTCAAAACCCATAATTAATAATAAATGAAAACCAATTGAAAATTGTCTCAGAATACCCTTCTCTACATCACACTAAGGGGTTATTTATCAAAGTCTGAATTTATCTCAATATTTTCTGCTACAAACTCTGATTAAATCTGCTCTGTTTTTTTATGTTTATTTATTATTAAATCTTCCCGAAATTTGCTTTGCAGGAAAAAAACAGGTTTTCACGATTTTTTCAGATTTTCCATCCAATTTTCAAGATTTTTTTTGATTTTCAATAGGTCTGAGATGGCAGATTTTCTGATTCAGACTTTTCCATCCTCCAGGGTTTAATAAATTCCAAAAAATTCATGATTTTTTAAAGTACGATTTTATTTTTTTTAAAAATCAAATTTTTTTGTGATTTTTGCATTCAGAGTTTAGTAAATAACTCCCTAAGGGTTATCTATTAAACTGTGAATGCAAAAATCATAATTAAGTGCAAAAAATCAGAGCGGATTTGATCAGAGTTTGTAGCAGAAAATATTGAGATAAATTCAGACCTTAATAAATAACCGCCCTAAAGTTAACTCAAAAGTGAACAACCCCTTTAAGAAATTTGGGGCCATTAAAAATAATTTATTGTTCAATACAATTATCAAAATATTTCAAATATATGTTTGTAAGAATTCTATTTCTTGCCTGCCAAGTAGCAATTTTTTCCCATAAATAAATTTTAGATATAGTAACTTTTATGCTTCGGGCGCCACTAACACAACTCAACAGGAAGATTTAGGAGAGGAAACATAACAGACTTTGAAGCTGTTAATTATAAGCTAATTATGCCTTAAACTTTAATAGAAGCACAGTCAGCAACAAGCGCAAAATGATCAAATACAAAAAATTTAAAAAAAACTATTAGCAGAATGCAGTTTGATGATCTAATAGTTTCTCTGTAACATTTGATCAAAAATACAAAATTAAGATTTAATTTTTCTTTTTTTAACTTATTGGATATATTTGTTCAGCAGACAACATTTTGAGCATTACATTTGTATCATCAATAAAGACTACTATGACTACTGAAATAGTGTTACATAGGAAATCCCAAACCCAGAACAAACCACAAAGTCCCAGTCATGGCTCAGTCTTCTGCCTATAACAATCACCTTTCATTTCAGGAGGAGCCTTCTGCTACACTGATGCTGCCAGTTCTTAATGTGAGAGGACCAAGGAGAGAGTTCTGGGAAGGCGAGGGAATCATACGTTTGCAACAGGAATGGAGAAAGAGGAGTGTGGTCAAGGGACCGGCCAAGTTTAAACCAAACAGGCAGTGCAGTACACAATCAGGAGACAGGAGTGTAGTCGAGGTCACAAGTCAGGTCAATACACCAATACCACTGTAAAAAAAAACAGTATCCAAGAGAGAAGCCAGTACACAGGCAAAGATCAGGACATGCAGCAAACGAGACTTGGTCAGGGACAGGCAGGGTCAAGAACAGATCAGGAACAAGAAATCACAGCCAGGAACTAATGAAATTAGATCTACGTTGGAGAATGGAAAAAATGGACAAACACCTTTAAATAATTAAATTTTGCAACGGGGCAATGCAGAAAATCCAGAAAGGCATGAGTGGAGCATACCTGGAAGCGCCAGAAAGGATGTCCCCTTTGCACCACCACTGAACTGCCAGGGAATATACTCACAAGTAGACTGTTGACTTTTACGTACTCTTCTCTTTAATCCTGGTGCCATTTGGCATCCATAAGTTTATATAAAATACTTGTCATGGAGTCTTAACTTTGGATGTTCATTTAGAACTGTGTTTGTATTTTCTGTTAAATCTATCAAGAATTGCAGACAGATATTCTCTCAGCAGAATGTTATTTTAAAGGTTTTACTTTAAAAACAACAGCAACACATCCATAGTTGATTACAACGTGGAATTAGATGTTTTTGTAGAAATGTTTGCAGATCTTAAAAATTTCAGTGTAACAACAAAACAATTCTACAAAAACCAGAGGTAAATTATAAAATAACAGATCTTGAAACCTTTTTTTGCAGAAACATGATGGTCAAACCAAATATGATGGTCTCCCAAATGGGACATCGACACTTTAGGCAAAACATTTTTCTTTTTTTTTTGTGTGCCCTTGAGTAAACTGTTTTAAATTATTGATGAAATGTATATTAGAATCTGGTGTATGGGGTGGAATGCAGAATATGATCATATGGATAAAAGCCAATTAGTCAAGATCCTTTACTTCATTAAACTCAATAACATTGCTCATCTATCTATGTGCTAAGATTATATGATAGAATTTCGAGAATAGGGGCAGCAGCAATATATTTCTAAATAACTTTCTGTCCGAACCTTGGCAGCAACCTTCTGGTATAAATATTAATGTTCAATATAATTTCCCACTGTGTTACATGCATAATCAGTTCTGCTAATGCGTTTTTAAAGCATCCGCATTAATTATAACAGGCTTTGCAGCACAGAGAGGTTGATGACATGGCTGCCCAGTTCTCTGGGTATATTCATGGGTCACAGCTGAACAGCTGCCTTCTTTTTTCAAGTGTCCCTCAATCTATGAAGGAAAGGATTATTAATAACTGAGCTGCTGGGATCTACTGTTGACGTGTTAGTAACACTCCACTGAAGGGTTTGAAAATACAGTGAGGCATCACGCTGTGTGTCATGGTAATGGAAGGATATACATTTCTAGGCATTAGTGCTGCTCTGTGTATTATGTGCTCTTGTGTGTTGCGGTACTGAAAATATTAAAAAAACATCAGAATAAAATATCATGATCATCATGGAGAAAATAGAAAATAGAGAGATTATATACTGTGTAGGGCAGTGGTCCCCAACCAGTAGCTTGTGAGTAACATGTTGCTCTCCAACCCCTTGGATGTTGCTCTCAGTTTCCTCAAAGCAGGTGATTATTTTTGAATTCCAGTGAGTTTTAATTGCATAAGTATAATAAGTATACTAAGTAAAGTGTCAAGCAGAGTCTCCTGTAGGCTGCCTGTCCACATAAAGGCTACCAAATAGCCAATCACAGCCCTTATTTGTCACCCCAAGGGACTTTTTCATGCTTTTGTTGCTCCCCAACTCTTTTTACAATGAATGTGGCTCACAGGTAAAAAAGGTTGGGGACACCTGGTGTAGGGTGTAGGAGCCCATAGGGTTAATGCTCCCTTATGGCATTAAATGCCTATACTTCCCTGTTCCCTGGTTGCTGGGCAGAAGCCCATGTTTCTACTACTGCTAATTAGCATATTGTGTACAGTGTATTATTGGCCCAGAGGGGTATGGCAAGTTCCTGCCACACTTCTGTGGGTAAAGGGTGGATCGTCCTCTTTCCTCTGCCACCCCAAGAGGGAGTGGATGCACTGGGAGCCTGAAGCATTAGGCTCAGTAAAGGGAAGACCCCAAGGGCGGTGAGGCCCTTGGTGATACAGGGACACCGTGAATAAGGTGCAGTCAGGACAGGGTAGTTCTCTGTAAAAGCACTTTCTAGGAAAATCAGGCAGATCGAACAAGTGAGCAAGAGCAGCCTGTGGTCCAGCTAGGAGGTATAGGAAGGGGGCAGCTCTCCCCTCAAGCAAGACTGGCCTGTAGTGTAGGGATCACAGCCTGATAAGAATTTAGGTTTAGTGATTTCACTGATCCAATGTCTGGGGAACCCGCTCACTGTACAGAGATCCTGACGGTGCCTCTAGCTACTCTACCTCTACAAGGATGACACAAGGTGCTGGCTCTGAAATGTTGCATTGTTGCCTGTCATGTTTGTGAATACGGAAACCCTGTTTTTTGTTTTAAGAGAATAAAGCCTGTTGCTGTTTGTTTTGTTCTTTTGACATCTAGTTCTTTTATTCGGTCATGCAGCGAGGTATAGTTGCACAAAACCATTCCTTCACCCATCCTGTGAGAGATGATCAAATGAAACTGGTGCTCTGCCTATTTCCTAGATGACAAGGTCTAGCCTGGCCTAGATGGGGGTTACAACTGAATACGGGTGCTTTTTGTCCTTTTAGACCTTTCCAAGAGCATCAAAGCTAGATAGGACCTTCAATGGACCTTCTCAATGGTTTCTGACCTCTAGGCCAGAGTGAATAAATACTGGCACCCTTAATATATTTTTTTAATGATTGTATGTCAACTGGTCTCTTTTTCCAGCCTGAATGAGAGGCTTGAATATGTAAGGAAAGGAGGCAGGAAAGAAGTTCAGGCTAAAATGTGAAAACCAAAGAAATATTTAAGTTTCTGTTGTTTTTCTGTGCACTAATTTTTTCTGCAACCCTTCCCCATGGAATGTACATAAAGTAAAAAAAAAAGACTTCTGGTTCTCATTGAACAGATCAGACAGGTGCAGCGGTCCAAATTTATGGACTCATAAAGATGTGGGGGTTTCAGGGAATGTTAGGAGCTGGGGGAGATTTGGGGATTGTTTAGGCATAGTTGTGGCTGATTTCTATTTTTTAAATTGGGGTTCAAATCTAGGAAAACACTTAATAAAAACTGTAATTCTGAGCTTCACAATACTAAACTCTTAGGGAAGAATGCCATGCAGAATACTGCATCTGACCTGTTTCACTTTGCTGAAAATTTGTGAAACGGCAAAAAGATTCTCAAATGCATTGACATCATTGGTACATTTTTTCAGGTGAGAATTTTCAAACCGCTCAACATTTTTTTCACTCTACATTAGAGTCTACGAGTGGTTTTTCATGGCACCCATGATCTCTGATGCCCTGAATCTGCACCAAGGGGTAAGTAAAGAGTTAGGGGCATTTACCAGGGGTAACAGGTAGGCTGGGGGGAGCAGGGGGGGGTCTATGTAGGTTAGGCGTTTTTTTAAATTAATGGTTTAGTTCTCCTTTAAGCATTTGCTTCCAGTGTATGGCCAGCAGTGTTAGCTCCCTGGATTTTGAAACTACCTTCTGCTACCGCATTCGATTCTTATTATTTTTCCTATTTCTTGTCAAACTGGAAGTGCTTGTGGTCTTTACTCTGCAGCCCACAAAAATCAAGTATGGTGCTACGCCTTCTGAGATTGGTTTAAAATGACTGGTTTACAATTCTAGTAGTAGTTCTGTTTTCCTTTAATGGCATCCCTTGCATTCATCATATAAAGCTAGCACTTGCCAAGCATAATAATGATCTTAGCAGTACAGTTATGAGGCTTGTTTACACCTCCATGCATCCTGTTGCTAGAGCAGTCCTTGAATGTTTGGAATTAATTAAGCTCCCAGTGGTCCCACAATACCCATCACAGTTACAGCAAAAATGGATTTGTAACATCTGGATGTCCAAAAAATTCTGCATGGCTGTTGAGGCTGTGACAAGCCTATCACTGAGCAGGTGCGCCCTATAAATTACAGGTGACCCTCGAGATGAAAATAAAAAATATTTAGAAGGCGTGTGAATTAAAAATAAGCACAGGGACAATGGCACTGGGATACGAATGGGTACAGGACTCTGGCTCATCTATTTCAGGATGATACAGCAGCAATATAGCTTTATTGTTACTTACATTGATGATGTTGATATAAAAAAGGCACATGCCCTTCAAAGTACAACTTTTGCCCAAGTAAATGATACCCCACTTTTAGATGATTGAAAAAAAGGCAAAAAAAAGTCTAATTTTACTTCCTTCTTGACTACACAGCTTTTACACTAAACAACCATTTCTGCACCTTAAAAATAAACCCCCTTATTTTTAGATTTTTAGTGGTCAGGGTTTTTTTGGGCAAAAACTCTTTTTCATGGGAAAAAAATTGAATTTTTAGAGATTTGTTATACACCGAAGCTGCAAAAAGTCAGAATCCAAAATACTTCCATCTCAAACTTGTTGAGGTCATGTACAGTATAAGTCAATGGCAGATGCCCCTTTTACAATTTGAAGACATCGTGATCTACTCTGGATTTCGTCCGATAAGCAGAAAAAATCAGGGGTTTCAGACAATAACCGTAAAAAAATTAGCAATTTGGACATCAAAACTGGAAAATTCATATGATTCGGGTTTCAGCTCGATTTTATCAATTTTCACCCCGACCATGACTTTTTCAAGTGATTTTATTAATAAACAAGGTGAAAATGTGGATGGAGTTTGGTGGAGCTTGGTTTGATAAAAATATCAGATGACTTCAAGTCATTATAATGAACCCCCTTAATTTCAGTGAATGTCCTCAAGCAAGATATACTGTATCCCAATTTGGTAAATACCCTTTACCAGCTTAGTCGCTCTTCTTCAAACTTTCCTTTAATAATGTTACTTGTGAGCTCTGGAGACCAAGACTGTTTTCCATATTATAAAACTATGGCACATAGGTATTCCCTGTACTAAGCACAATTCAGCAGGAACAGTCCCCTAAGTTTGCTCATAGTCTGTACAGAGAGATCCCATAAAACTACGGCAGCATAGGTATTCCCTGTACTAAGCACAATTCAGCAGGAACAGCCCCTAAGTTTACTCATAGTCTGTACAGAGAGATACCATAAAACTATGGCAGCATAGGTATTCCCTGTACTAAGCACAATTCAGCAGGAACAGTCCCTAAGTTTGCTCATAGTCTGTACATAGAGATCCCATAAAACTACGGCAGCATAGGTATTCCCCTGTACTAAAGACAAAATGTGGGGTATAATGGCCCTTTAAAAGAGTATATTTCCTTTATAATGGATTAAATAGACTACCGTTGTATTGCAGTCCCCAGCTGTGTTATTTAGCTGACCAGGAGAATTGTTTTGAATTGATTCTTTTATTCCAGAACAGAATCCTTAATTGCATTTTTTTTTCTGACTCATCTCTGCAATTTTTGGCCCACGTTCAGCTACTTTATATAGACGGGGCATTCCGAAGTCAGGAGATTAATTACCCAGAAAAGGTAAAACTGTCACCCTTTTAATTTTGCTTTCCAAGTACCTCTGACATTTTCCTCAGTGGTGATACATCATTTTGCCTGGGAGATAAAGAAAGGCTTTAAATATTAATGCATCACACCTAAGTACATTTACTTACAGTCAACATCTAGAATGTTGTTGTTGGAAAAATGTGTTTTATTTTGTGCGTGGCGGCCTCTGAATATGTATAGTGAGAGATACAGCTTGATCAAAGTGCTTACAGCATCTCTCTGGGTTTATCAAAGTAGATTTGACATTGTTCCAAGATTCTGTTGGGCAGAGTCAGCAGATCTCCGCCTCTTGTTATTATTATCCCGTAGTTTCTCCGTGATGAGCTCTAGCAAAGGTAAGCTCTGCCGTTTCCACTATTAGTTCTGACCTATTACAGGAATTTAAAGGTGTTTTCCTTATTTTAATGTGACTAATGAGCACTGAGAATATTATGTACAGAACCTCCCATAGAAAATGAAGGCTGGGAAAGTAGGGAGTAATGGAAGGAACTGGATTTGGATGAGTTAGGTTTAACACAGCTGGAAATGGGGCAGACCTTGGGGCAATAAGAAAGTAGAAGTGTCGGAATGTGTAGGGCAGAGTTTGTTATGGTGCCGTTGACTTCCCTTGGTAACCATGACTAAATAATGGCACAGGAATACAGGAGCTCTATGGAAGACTGCAGTAGGAGCAAGAAGTTACCTGGATGAGTTAGAAAGTTTTGTGCCCTTATGTGTGGGCAGTTAGGCACACATGAGGCAATTTAGGACAATGTCGGACTGGCAGTGGGCCCAGGTGTCAGTGGGCCTCTTTCTTCTAACCATTTGGCCTATTTCATGGTCATTCCCTATTTATTTAAGGGAACAAAGAGGCTTAATAATGGAATTATATTAATGGAAAAGAGACTAGGAGAATAAAGAGGTTGATTGAGGAGAGGAGGTATGAATAGTTTGGAAAGTGGGCCCTCAGTCTAAGGTTTTCTGGAGGGCCCCTGGCATCCCAGTCCGACATTTATTTAAGAGGTCCAAAGTCCCACCAAGTTCAGGCCTACTACAGTATATTTGGGCAGTGATAGGGACAACCAAGCCGAAGAAAGAATTCACCGGCACACAGGTATTGCTGGCAGGGTGAAACAACCCTTGCTTAAAGTTTAATAGTGCGACATGCAACGTTTCGGGGGCATCCCCTTTATCAAGCATGCCCCCGAAACGTTGCATGTCGCACTATTAAACTTTAAGCAAGGGTTGTTTCACCCTGCCAGCAATACCTGTGTGCCGGTGAATTCTTTCTTCGTACTGTTGTGGGGTTGCCAAAGCCCTTTTCCCAGAGCACCAGGGTTAGTACTTTCTGGGTGTGCGTGAGCAGTTTGCAGTTCGTCTGCAGGGACAACCAAGCCCACATCCGGTTAAAAAGGCTGCTGTATTCACCATGAGTCAGGTCCATATCCCGGTAGACCACAGGCTTACAGCTTTCCATAAGACATTAGTTGGCATCACAACTAGAGATTAAGGAGGGTCACAGGTATGAAGACCTGTGGACCCAGTGATTTGATCATTGCAAGATGGCAACTGCAAACCAGTCCTAGTCTGAATTGGCTTTCGGAAAGTGGATCAGAAACAGAAGGGGGGGCAATGAAACAACAGAAGCAGAATACTGGATGCCAGTTATGTCAGTTATCCAGCAATGTTTTCTAGACTCAGCAGAGCAGATCAGCAGTCTCAAGGAGACCATAGGGCACATTCACTTACTAAGAAACATCAGTTCCCCAATATGACTGTAACTGTGCCCATCATTCATTGCAGACCAGATGCAGTTGCACCAAATGTGCCATCATTTTTGGTGTTTGCAATCTTGAGTGACTTCTGCACCTGATTGTTTAGGCACAAATGTGCGGCGCCTATTAACCCAGGGCGTGAATGGGAACTACTTGGTCAGAAGGTGGTGGCAGCTCCAGGGTTCCCTTACATGAATAGTTGCATTCTGAATGGAAACCAGGAAGAACTGAGCCACATTGAGCACAATTATATGGAAGTACATGGGGCACATTTCAACGCAAATACCTTTTGAGTAAAGTGTTTTTAGGAGCAACTCACTATGGGTGAAAAGCCAGTTGCCTACTGCGGATGTGAACGTGAATAGTCTCATTTCATCCCACAATGGGGAGCAGAACCAATGGCACTTCATCATGTGCAAATTATATTTATAGAGAAGACTTCTTTATTGAATAGGGATGACTTAGCCCCTGTCATGTTTTATTACATTATGCAATATATTCTGATCTATGGCTCTGTCCCTTTTGAAAAAAGCTTTCATAGTACAATAATAATTTCAATACTGACAGGTTGATCTTGAGCCATTTATATATATAAAAATACTCCAGGGCACAGTCCTATAATCAGACATGTGCTGCCAGCGAAATATAATTGGAATGAATAACCCACACTCTTTCTGGTTAAACTATTGTGAAAGAATTGATGAAGAGCCAGAATATATATATATATATATATATATCTAACTGCAGGTTAAGGGCACGCATGAGAACTAAAAAATATGCCTCTACCTATCAAGAAATTTTAGACATTGTTACCCCCGTGTCCTTACTTACCAGAGAGCAAAAAAAATGTATTTAAATTTTATGTGTTGAAATGTATTAAAAGCTCAGTGGTAATCGCCAAGGAGGGACCCAGCCAAGGTGGAACTTGAAACCACTGTTTGGTGGCCACATGTATGCCTTTCAACATTGCTTAGTGGCTCATTGCCATTTCTATAATGTACAAAATGCAGTCCCTCCAAAATATTAAACTGCCACTAGTAATGGGCGAATAAATTCGCCAGACGCAAATTTGCGGGGAATTTCCACGTTTCACCGTCTGCAAATAAATTTTCAAAACTGCCAAGAAAATTTGACGGTGTCCAAAAATTTTGGATGTGTGCCGGAAAAGCTGCTTGCGTCAAAACCGTCACGCATCGACATTACTTGGACACCCATTAACTTTAACGCCAGCTTCAAAATTGACGCAGTTGTCAAAATTCAGGTTTTGTGAATTTTTCACCATTTTGCAAATTTCGCAGGAAATTTTTCTGTGAAACGGGACAAATTTGCCCATCACTATCTATCATCCATTTAAAATAGATTTTGTATTGTTCAGTAATCAAGTTTTATTTAGAAAAAAGGAGGCTTTGGCAGAAAAGTTAAATTCAAATCCATTAGGATCTGGTGTGCATTCAGGCCACCATAGCATTAACTGAGCCCTAACTGAATTTAAGGCATTTGATTTGGCCTTCTGTATTTTTGATTTGGCCTTCTTTACACCGCTGCTGTAAAGGATATAACTTTCTTTAGGGATATTTAACAGAGCTGTCTTGCATCTTACAAAAATTTGTTTTGGATTAGCTGTAGAGCCCGTAAAGGTAATTATAGGTTTACTGAGGCAGATGTCCTCCTATCATTCCTGGGGAATTATATATACTTTTTTGATACTGCTTGATGGACATAGTGCTGGGAGACATACTACTGAGCAAATATACTGTTATAGAGAGGTGCTCCTCAAATAAACCACTACTTCTTCTTTGCATTGACTTTCTTCTCATTGTGCCTCTGAGCGTGCTCCAAAGAAACCATTTCTTCCCATTCTTCTTCCTGGTGCTTCAGTTGTGCACATCATGTCATCCAGGGTCAGACTGGGGGGCCCCCTCCACCCCTGCTGCAACCCCCCTCCAGCAGCCATGCGTGTATGTACTTTTTCTTGCGGCAACCAGGGCAGGAGAGGGAGGTCAGGCACAGTGGTGAGAGATTAGGGCAGGGAGCGCGTCTGAGTTGGCAGGTTTTTTTCCTGGTGCTCTGATGCCCCAGTCCTACCCTGATGTCATCTACTTTCTTTATCGCCATCCCAACATTATTCTTTGGAAAATTAATTTATAAGCTAGTTGTGTATACTGTGCTTAAAGGGACCCATAGGTTTAGTTGCCTCTATGGCTTCATTCCTATATCTCTACCTTTCCTTGTTTCCGGGTTAAAACCCATGAACCAATTTCTACTTATTTACATACCCACTTCATTGACCCTTAGATTAATGACCATTTCCTGCATCACTGTAATAAAGTGCTTGCAAGGGTCTTTGAGGAATTCAGGTGGAGCAAAGGCTTGGTGTGGGAACCGCATTCTATTAAACGAAAGAGCTCTGAGAAGAGAGAAGAAGTTTGACACTTTCACTTGGAAAAGCTAATAGCTGGCTTCATTTTTCAGGAAGAGGTTTCACCTGATGAAGGATACTTGTATCCGAAACATGTTGTGTGAGAAATAAAAACACATTGAATTTGCGGCCGGTCTCCAGAGTTTATGTTTAAGCTGATTTACAAGTTGTGTGGCTGGACTGGGCTGCTACTCTGTTGAGGACACCCTAAGCATTGAATAAAGGACCACCAAAAATTTAAAAAGTCCTAGACATCGTGCCTATGCCAAAAAGTAAACACAAAGTAATATAAAGTAGTGGTTATAACCAAAGCTGCACTGAATCATTTAAGGACTTGTCATAACAATTTGGTAATTTATAAGGCTTTAAAAGAATAACAAATCTGAATGATGGAAACCTCGGGCCTCAGAATTCTTTGTATAAAAAGTTAACATTTACTTTTATTCCCTTTTTATATAACAACTTTAAAAGCATAAGAAAAAAAGAGGTTTATAACATAAAATCATCAGTATATTGCTTGACCTTCTAAACCATAGAAATTGATCACTGCATTAATCTGACAGTACATCAAACAGATCCTGACACCTATGGGATTCTGAACACCCATAATACAATGTTCTCAAATTTCACTGTCATTATTGTCCACAGGGGTCAGCTTGCAATGAAATAGATGGCAACCTTCACCATTAATACTGGCCAATGGTGCCATAAATGTCTGGACAAGAATAAGTTAAGAAAATCGGTTTGATCTGTGACAACTGCCTGTTGGATTTGATTTTTATTCTGTAATTAGAAATGTGTAGGAAAAGTAGTTGGGATTTTCATCTTCATTGGAGGAGCCATCAGACTGTAGGAGGACAACAGACCAGTCACATAACCTGATGCGCATTTACAGTAAATGCTGTACATCTCTATGCACCTTTAAACAAGGTCTGCATTGGACTCTACATATTGTCCTATCTCACAGGTTTACACAAGTTCTTGATGGCATCCAGTAGATATCCAATTTAGAATAGATCCTTTCTTTTGTGATACATCCAAGGAGATCTTTCAGTGTACACTATGCAAAACCTATTGTAACATTCTGTAATAAAGGATCCTAGAGTGGACAGCTGGAGTGGTGTTACTCTTTGGTAACCCTTGCCAGCTCCAAACTTCCCCATTCCCCTTTTGGGGTACCATAACTGTGGCTGGACTGCTGATAGAGAACCTACTCTCTTCATATCCAATATCACATCATATCCAATAAGAAAGTATGAGGCAAAAAAGTAGTTAAAGAACAGAGCAAAAGACCCTGGCAGGTGACAAAGAACACACCAAAAATATAAAAAAATATAAGGCAAAAACTGAGGAAACAAAAACTTAAACAAGTGCACTATGAGAAACTTGAAATTTAAACCAACAGGACAGTGGGAAATGATACAATGGCGTAAAAACCAATTGATCCAACAAATAATGATGCAGCTCATGGAGCAAACATGTGAGAATGGCAATCACGATGCACCAACTGTAATGTGGAATATCAGAATAGCAGATATAATTCCTACTGTACAGATCTGAGGAGCTGAATCTTACCCAATCAAAATCAGGCCAAGTAAAGCCGTTTAACTGCTGCAATTGTGCAAAAAGTGGCCTTACTGAAGTGGTAGAGACTATTTTCATTTGTCCTGACCCAAAGAGGGCTATGGGCCAGATGGCATATTGGGGCATAGTCAGTAAAGAGTGAAAGTGAAAATTTGGAGAAGCGTCACCAAAAATTAAGATTCATCTCAACATCGCCAATATGAGAATATGACAAGTTTAGGGGAATTAACGTTGCATTGGTGTAAATTCCAACCTCTTCTCCAGGAAATATTTCTCCAGTGAATATTCTTAAATTTACTAAGAAAAAGAGAACAAATCTTCACCTAGAGTAATTTTTCAAGTTCAGGCTGGTGAACTGCCATTTTAAACATAGAGCTGACACTTTTGAATCTTGTTATCTCCATCACCCCCTCCGTGCTAGAAATGTAATTTCTTCCCAGCAAAAACTCTTTAGAGACTTTTCCCCACTACAACTGTATGGTAAAAATATACTGGCAAATGTACACAGGAGACAATCCACCACATTTCCCTTGAAAGGGTGTACTGACATTTTTTTAATTAAATATGAGATATGTTGTGAAAATACACTTGGTGAATTGAGGTGAACTTTGGTGAAGTCAGATGAGGAGAAAACTCACACTTTAGTAAATGTGCTACAAAGTGTTCCCATCTGGCAAGTAAAAATGATACTTGATGTCAGTTTTATTAAATTATGTTAAGCCGACTACCCTAAGGGGCACATTTACTTAGCTCGAGTGAAGGATTAGAAGTAGTGATGGGCGAATTTATTCACCAGGCGCAAGTTCGCAGCGAATTTGCGCGATTTGCCGCCGGCGAAATATTTCGGGAAACGCTCACAAAATGGACGCTGCGGTCGAAAAAACGGATGCCGTTTTGCCCATCACTAATTAGAAGAAAAAATACTTTGAATTTCGAAGTATTATTTTGGCTACTTCGACCATCAAATTGGCTACTTCGAACTAAGTAAATGTGCCCCTTACTGTATAGCTTTGTTTGGTCTTTTCATTAACTCGCTTATAAAAAGCAGAGAAACTGTTCAAAGGGTCAACGATTTTTTTTCATTATGTTGGTTAAGGTTTTTTGTTCTGTCTCCAAGCCAACACTTTAAAGACATGAGGTTTTGTGCAAATCTCACTGCAGTAATAAAAACAATCGTGTTAGGGATTAATGGAATTAGGGAAAGTATAAATATGGCTGAATGTTCAGCATTGTACATAAACATGTTCTTTTCTGCGTGACTAAGAACTGTGAGCCCTGTAATTAATGAATTTCCAGAGCTAACAAAGAAATTAGTTCTTGGCTTTTTGGTGAGCATTTTGAGTAGCAATTCAGGCTCCTGGCCAGACATATTTATATATAAGGAGAGCAAAAATTAAAAAAAATATTATTAAAAGACATAATGAAAAACAAAAAAACACAAATATAGAAAAAGAATACACGTCTTAATAAAATAATTCACATATTAATGAAAAATAACTTAATTAGCTACAGGAGCAATATGTAACTATACTAGGAGTATGATGTTCCCTTAAATAAAATACTTTTTTGCTATATTTATCTGGCTTTAATGGATTCCTTAAGTTTCCATTTATTTGTTGCTTGTACTATTATCATTATTATTATTATTATTATTATTAGCATGTATTTATATAGCGCCAACATATTGCGCAGCACTGTAGAAAGTACTATGGACTTTTGCTTCCCTAGCTGAGGGTCTGGGGGTCAAGCACCTGGACCATCCTCTTTACTTGGTGAGTTTTGAACTTGAAAACTCTTTTGTGCCTTTCCTACATTTGTATCTAGGGTTGCCACCTTTCCCCACCATCTTTCCTGGGGGCCTAACGGGGTGGGGTGGTGATATTTTGGGGCAGTCCAGTGATATCAGGGGCAGGGCTATGACATGGTGATTGGCAATAGCCCGATCACTGCGTCAATCTCACGGAATCCTGCCTAGTTTTCCTAATTTGACCCGGACAGCCTATCCAAAAAATGGGATATCAAGGTAAAAACGGGACAGGTGGCAACCCTATTTGTTTTATTAGCCTCAAAACTTACCCCCAAACTGAAAAAAATAAAGAAATTATAGATTTTCTTAGGAAAACAACAAATCACATTCGTTTATGAATTAATTTAACAGTGGAAATTAATTTAGCACCACAAGTATATCCTGAAAAGTTGTTGCAACACCAAAAAAAAAAATGCAATAAAGTCATTAATTTGTGGTCTGTATGAATGCAGTGGAAACATAAATAATTTCAGAAATCTTACTTAGAATACATTCTTATTCAAATACCTTTTAACTTCTTTTACAAAATTTTAAATTCAGGATTAAAGGCTGTACTGTAAGTATCCCATGCCGAAATATTGATAACTGTTACAGAGTTTATGGAATGAAAAATCGAATTAAGCCTTTATTTCGAGGTCTGTATAAATGCAGTGTAAAAGTAAATCAAGATAAAGTAGAAAATATGACTCCTCATTCCGATCCTCAAATTCTTTGGTTCAATTCTACACATAAACTCACAGATAAGAAGAAAACTATTTCCTCAAATAATACAACTGGTTCATTCTGGAGCAAAATCAACAATGAATTCAACATGAGTTGCTTTCCTTGCACCATTATGCCAAAATAATAATTTAAATCGCAAAACATTATTTGCCTTTAAAATACTTTTCAAGCAAGTTTATGAGGAATATAATCTTCCTAATTATGAATACTGATGTTTCTCCATATTAGGGATTTTCTTCTTAATCTGTACTATTTCCCCCTCCACTTAAATCTTGGATCTTACTCAAAGGTATTGGTAAACTATACAATCTTTATTCATATAATATAATATTAATCACAAAACTTTAGTTAAGTTCCTCTATGGAAGCTTGGGGAAAAGTATTAAAAGTTCTCAACCACCATCCAACAATGGTTATCAGCTTTAACCATCACATAGTTCTAGATGTCTTCAATATATAGAGACCCATACAAAATGTAAATGGTATCGTATGTCCAGATCATATTGCTGAAGTGCAGTATCATGTCCTTCATCTAACTTTTGTTGGAGGCCCATTGGAGACATCTGGTGGAACTTTCCAAAAACGAAACCTTTTTAAGTACACTTATTCAAGATGATATCAGCCATTATTGATTATACTTGAAATCCAGAGCCTGTCCTGGCCTTATTTGGAACACTTCATTAACCAGACCAATACAATAACATTTTCCATCTTATTTTTCTTCTGCTCAAAAGCTGGACCCAGGAAAACAGCTAACGTTCTGGTAAATTATCTTGCAAATATCTTGCCATTTTTATGAGAAATATTTAGCAAAAATCCAAGGTCATTTACACAAATGAGAAAGAAGCTGGACTGTTTGGTGGCATTTTCTAAAACTAGATACTTTTTTTTTTTTAAAGGTAGACAACTAACTCTTGTTTTTGTTCCATTCGTACATCTGCCCACTTTGATTGTGGAAACCAATAAAAATATAGACAAAAAACAAAAATCAATAGATATTTTCTATATCACATTGTCAAAACAATGTTTTCTAACGAAAATCGTAAAAAAAAAACCCATATATATCTTGCAGGTTTTAGAACCGGGTGAAAATGCAATCCTGATCTTCTACACAAGATGCAACTTTTTGAACTCCTCCATAAGTCAGGATTTGCTGAATGTACAGATGCGACTTCCCATCACCAATTCTCCACTCTTTTTGACTCCTGTAAGGAGAGTTCTACCTCAATCTCATCCCAATCATGTTTGCACCCAAGCTGATCCTGTATCTGTGGATGAACATTGAGCAACTGGGTGAGGACCAGACCAGGAATCATGCACAAGGATAGGGGGTGCAGATAATTATTCTAATCTATTCAGATTACCCATACATAGTCTTATTTCTATTGCTGGAATTTCCCCTAAATATCAATAAACACTGCATAATTTTGAATTATGAGGCTGAGATGTTCTTGTTAAACAATATTTACTAAAAAGGTACAAGTTCACTGCATTTCAGCACTTTTTTTTTCAATTTAATAATTTTGGTAAAAGTAATGTTTTAATTATCCAGAGTGAATTGAAACAAATGGGATCTGTGCATGGAACAGACAAATGAAATGCCAAGCCTGAAAGAATATAATAATGTTAATAAATATATGATCATTAACGGTGTGGCACTCACTTGGACTCACTTAAAAATGTCTCCTACAGTTAAACAAATTAAATTGATTTAATAAAGTATGCAACACTGAAAAGGCAACATACAGTACTACAACTCACACACACACACACAGATAAATCCACAAATACGGAGAAACACATAAATAAAGGTCACTGATGACTGCTGGGCTTTTGCGCTGCTAAGTGGTATTTGTGGTAAGGTTTTAAAAAAGTCTGAACAAAACATTAACTCATCTGTGTTATGACATCACAAAATATAGGGCCAGGGAGTTACAAGAAGGTTAGAGTTAGAGAGAAAGGTAGTAGGGTGCTCTATACACTATTCTATTGCAATACTGAATCTTCAAATTTAGGATAATTAAATCAAAAGGCAACTGGATATTATGCACCAGATTTATTAAGGGTTGAATTAAAAATTCAAATTTGAATTTTAAAATGTTTTTATGGTCAAAACTGTCAAATTCGACTAGGGAATTATTCAAACTGGAGTCAAATTTCATTTTCGAGATTTATAATACTGTGACCATTTAAGAATTCGAATTTGACTATTCACCTAAAACCTGCTGAATTATGAGAGTCAATGAGAGCGGTCTATTGACCAATTCGGAGATGTTTGTAGCCTTCCTGACATTCAAGTTTTTTTCGAAGAAATACCTTGAAACAAGTTTGATCAAATTCAAATCGAATTTGATTCGAGTTTTCGGATTGTTTTAATTAGTCCGAGTTTTTAAAATTCAATTTTATTAATAAATTTCTCCAAGTCGAATTTCGAATTCAATCGAATTTAAGGGAGTTTTAAAAAAAACTCACATGAATTCAAACTTCGACCCTTGATAAATGTGCCTCTAAACGTTTTTCTTGAAACTGAGTGGTAGGCAATTCCCCTGCATTTAAACCCTTGAGGGTGATAAAGTCACAGACATCCAATCACAATGGTTCCATTTAACGTATTTAGTTGGTGTTGGTGAAACTCACAGATATGTGAATGTGTGATACAGTCACAATGGTACTAACAACAAAAAACAGTTGTCTTGTCTCCTCAATGTAAAGATTGGAGCACGTTTGACTATACTGGACAGCAGAAAAACTTAGGATAATTTTCAAGAAACATCACATCCCTGTGTATTTCAAACCCAGCAAAACTCTAAGACACAAGTTGGTGCACCTTAAAGACCAGTTACATACAGACCCCCCAGGCCCACCTTAGGTGGGCCTGGGGGGTCTGTATGTAACTGAACTTTTAATGATAATTTAAATAAAGAATTTTTTTATGGAAAAGAAAGCCTTGGGACAGCTATCTTTGGATATAAGGAATTTTGATATATATATCGCCTGTGAACTGGGGCGAGTCCCTTGGGCTTAACTAAGTTTAAATCAGAGGTGGACTCCCAATCTTTGTATACACCTTAAAGACCAAACACCAATGCACATCAAGAGGAATGTGGTCTACGCTGTCCTGTATAGTGAAGAGTGCTCCGATCTATACATTAGGGGAAAAAATGCTTTGTAAGAGAATATTCTCCTCAGCACAGGACTCAGCAGTCTATCTACATCTCAAGGAAAAGGACACCCCTTTGAGGACAGCAATGAGCACATTTTTGGACCGAGAAGACATATGGTTTGAAAGAGGTGTAAGAGGCCATTTATGCCAAGTGGAGAAACCATCCCTGAACAGTGGAGGGGGCCTGCGTCATCAACTGACAATGCCTCTTTGACATCCTTACCTCAATGGCTTCACAACAATTCACACTTTCAGTCATGTACATTAAAGATTAACACTTGCCTGAGTGAGAATCATTGTACCATTGTGACTGGACCACACTCTCACATATCTATGAGTTTCAGCCAACACCAATTGAATAAGTTCAATGGAATTGTGATTGGATGTCTGTAACCTCAAGGGTTTAAATGCTGTGAAATTTCCTACCACTTTTTTGAACTGAAGAAGCCAATCGGATGAGTGGTGAATTTATTTCAAGAAAAAATTTAAGGGGTTTATTATTATTTATTTATTTATTTATTTATTCCTCGAATAAACTCGCAACTTGAATGTTTTCTGATTTGTGAAAAAACTCAAACCAGTACATGTGGGGGGAAAACCTCTATACTCAAATGTATCGAGTTTTCTGCAAAAACTTGAATGCAGTGTCGGACTGGCCCACAGGGATACCAGGAAAACTCCCGGTGGGCCCAGGTGTCAGTGGCCCCTCTTGCTGCTAAACATTTGGCCTATTTCATGGTCATTTCCCTATTTCTATGAGAACAAAGAGGCTAAATAGATGGAATAATAGATCATAGTATGTAAAGAAGAGAATAGGAGAATAGGAGAATAGAGGTTGAGTGAGGAGAGGAAGAATAATAGTACTTAAAGTGGGCCCCTTGTCTAAAATTAATTGGTGGGCCCCTGGTCAAAGGTTTTTGGGTGGGCCCCTGGTGTTCCAGTCCGACACTCCTTGAATGGATTGAATTGATCGATGTTCGAGTGCAAACAACAACAAAAACCCCGAACATCATGAAGGCTGCAAACATCTTCAAATGGTTGAAGGTACATTTGCCATTGACTTCTACATGGCCTTGACAGGTTTTAGCTGGAGTTTTTTTTGGATTCATTGGGCTATTTCTAGCTTCAGGACATAATAAATCTCAAACTACCCTCGAAAACTCAATTTTTTATGAAAAAAACAACTTGACCTTTGATAAATAACCACCCAAATTGACTAGTGGGAATATAAAGTACTTGAACTTCCAGCACTATAATGAGCAATACCAACCCCTATAAATAAACCCCTGTAAAGTGTAAGATGGTACAAAGTATCTCGATTGTGACCCCATGGGCTCTGAACACTCACGTCCTTCACTTACTTTAATAAGCCAGCGCTGATAGATGTTTCTGTGCCCATAATGCAATTAAATGCAGTGTAACTGATCCTCAAACATCATGATAAAGAATAAGCACAAAGCCAAACAATAAAATTCACACTATCCTATACTAGACCAGAACAGCATCCAAAGTGTCATCTCACTGTATGACATCATTGTGAAACATAGAGATTAAGGTCCTCCTTACAATGGATTTTCTCGTTGTTCCAGTAGCCAGGAACCATATTGCTGAATTCCTCTGCTTAATCTGCCTGTTATTTACACATTGAGATAACCTGAATGAGTAATATTGTCACCAGATGGTAACACTTTCCCAGTGTTTGCTCTGTGGTTTTTAAAAAAAAAACCATCACTTGATACTGATCGCTGAACATACAGAAGCTTTGTGTATACATCTATTGTATTGTATTTCTACAACAAAAATGAGTAATAATTGATGGTTTATAATGCATCTCATATATGAGACAACTTTTTTACATGGTCAAAAACATAACAGATATGATATTACATAAGAGTAAGGAAGCAAAGCAGAAGTATTATGGTTTAAAAGATAAGGAAAGCCTCAAGAGACTCTAATATCTAATTCCTCTCACTCGTTATGTACGTGACATCACTTCAGCGTGCTTCCTTGGCCCCGCTACCCCTCATTTCCTACGGAAATCTGTGGCGGAGGGTGGGGGAGTTTTAAAAAAAACCCGAAAAACTTCGATATAAATATGGCCCTGCCTTAGGCCCCCCCACGGAGCGGTCATGCGGGGCATTATTTACACCACTGTGCAGTATTAATGTTACCTCCCAGGCAGATGGCAGGATAAATAAAGTGTCACTTTATGCCATGTATAAAGCCTCCCCTCCATCCGTGTGTTTTGGTTTTGAAAGCTTAGCCTCAGCCTTATGAGGTTTTGGTTTGGGAAAGCTTAGCATAGGAAGATACGTGTGCAGTACCCACAACACTTTGTGGCGGGGGGGTGGTTGAATTTTGTAACTGACCCTTTCATGCAAAATAAACATTTGCTTTAACGTTTATAGCCTGGCAGGCTCTACTGGGGTTGATCATGGGGCTTCTTGGTTACTAGCTGCTCACCCTGACCACCAGGCCAGGAGAGCATGAGGCAAGCACTCATTCCCTTGTCATCTGGGTCCTGGGCTCAGCTTTTTCCCTCCAGCAACCCTGTTGGTGGGTTGATGGTCAGCCAATCAGGGCTGACGCTGCCCTATATAAGCCCAGCCCTCCTCACAGGCCTTGCCTAAGCATTGGTCTTACTTTAGAGAAATGTCCCTGGCTCTCATGCCCTGCTCTGGCCACTCCTTGCCTAGTTCCTATGCTGTTCTCTGCTCATCTTGTTCTTGTGCCTAGTACTGTCCTGGTTCTGTTCTTGTCTGTCCTGCTCCTGCTCCAGTTCACCTGCTCCAGTCCTCCTGCTCCAGTCCTCCTGCTCCAGTCCTCCTCATCAGCCCCATCCTGACATGGTTCTATGCCTGCACCATCTTGACTCTTCACCCTGATTCACTCCTGTCTACATCCAATCACAGATTATTCTCCTTCTTTGGTCCACTCTGTCCTGTTCCTGACGATACAGTCTCAGCTCCTGCCTGAAGGATTCACCTTACCTACTGTTACTTCTTAGTGCTCCTTACCAGTCCCTGACAAAGCATTTCTATTTTCCCTGAAATCATCTTGTTTCAGGGACTGCTCATTGTTTAGCATTTTTGCTATGAAGCCCATGGCAAGTTGCTGGGGATTATTTTTGCAAGTATTGTCCTCAAAACTTTCAGGGCCAGAACATTGTGCAGAAAGGAACAATGTCTGAAAGCTCACAGCAATAATGTACTTAGCATTTATCTCCTGCTTTCTCAGTGACAGCGAATGATAAAATAAAAAGTCAGAAGCCGGCCTTCAACTACACGTGGCATTTATCTGAAATTTCTACCTCCATAAAAATCAGATACCTCGGAGAAATGTGAAATATCCAGATTAGTTCACTCAATAAAATCTGAAATGTATTTCATTTAATTCTTTGCATCTGCAGATACTGGAGAGTATTAATTATGATTAAGAGCTAGAACTAATACACATTATATGTTTTTGTGCATATTTTTCAGTAATGCCAGTAAGTCTTTTTTTAGCAGCTTTTCATCAAAACTTCAACAAATCCCATCGTTTTGGAGCTTAAAGGACAGGTAAAGTCTGATTATAAGTCAATGTAATAATAAAGGCACCTGTGCAATTGCCTATTCTAGTGCCGAGCCAGCTCTCCATAAATCATCCTATCGTCTCAGCAGTGCTTTATTCGGGAAGGCAGGGTCCATTTTTTGTACTTTGTAATTGACCTTTAAGGTGAGAACTTTACCCTAAACAGAATTTTACCAGGGGAAGCAAAAGGCATCTACTGTACGTACTGTAGAATTCTACTATCAATATTGCTAAGTTTTAGCAAGTATTGGCATTGTCTCCTATATATTGTTCGATATGGTTCATCGCCATCCTAGAGTTAAAGAATCTGAGTCTGAGTCTAAATTGCACCTTCCTTTTTCAGCCAATCAAATAAACTTCTCTCCCACTTGGAAGTCGAAGAGATGATGAACGACTGAAGCAAGATCTAAAGGTTATCGATCGGCACTAATTACTGACATCGCTCACCTTCTCTCATTTCGGATGTTCTTTTCATTCACAGTAACACATATTGATAGGCTCCCATTAGGAGATGTACAGAACTTGCTCCCTTCTACATTAGTAGAGCACAGAAATTATCATTTCCACCTTTTCCATTCAGAAGCATATAGATACCCAGAGATGGCATCAGAACTTTGTTATCCAAGATTTCTGAGATTTCTCTAACTCAGAAATCTAACTAAAAATCTCACCAATCTGTTTTCTCTACCACACGTTTTGGGATTTGTGGTTTTGCAGGAAAGCTAGCTCTTCATACAAGTTAGATAAGGTAGCTTTGAGACCACAGTCCCAGAAGCCCTGACTTCTCCATCTTTGTGGGGTCCAGAAGATAGCAAAACTATAAGACAGTCACAGCGGGACTTCTCCACACTCTATTATTTCCTTTTCCTACTACATCGGAGCAATCACATGAATTTTACTGGATGAATTAAATAAATTTTTGCACATATTCCCTTTATAATTTAGTAATTGGATACTTATTTAACCCCTCATAGACTGAATGGGTATGCAATTGTGGAAATGAATTATTAAGGATCAAAGTCTATAATAAGTTTTTAAGATCATTAACTTAGCACTAAGTCACTTTAAATTATCAAGGCAGCACTCTAAGTCATTAAGTATTAAGGGTCTATGAACTCAATTAATTTATTGCACTTTCATCAAATATCTGCTTGCTTTTAGCAAATTAAGCACTGGTTATGTGGGAATCCTGTCGAAACAATAAATATAATACTATCTTTTATATTAGTTTGTGGTGCAATCATCCAGTTTCTTGGAAAGAAGCCGTCTTTTTAGATCCTCCAGTTAATTGCGAATATGCTATAATTGATAAAGAAGGGATCTCTTTTTCTAATCAATAATTTTTAACATACTGACAGAAGTTAGATTCCTTTTTTAATCAATCTACTTAACACACCAGTAGATCTTTTTCTCACCAGACTTAAATCCACTACCTACTCACCTGCATTTTATTAGCCCAAAACTGCCTGACTGGGTTGTAGCTGGCATGCAACGTCACTGCTTCAAAGCTGCAGAAATAGGAAGATGTAGTACAAATGGAAAACACTTTTGCAGTTGTATCTGAACAACAGTACATCTCACAGCAAGTCCTCTTCCTTACGACTTTAGGGATAATTGTACTACTGTGTAATTCTGGCCATCTTGGACGAATCCCAACACAGCAGACTTTGGGTAATGTAGTTGCATACTGCTACAGAATCTGGACCCAAAGCCTTAGGTCTTCAATCTCTTTAAAAGAGTTTTTTAAAGTGCCTGATGTGGGGAAGAAAGTCACAAGCTACATATGTTCATTCCCCAGTTAGGATGAAAGTATAAAGCCAATATCAACTGGTTAAGCTGTGCCGTTACCATTTAAGGCTTGCCAAAGCAGGAAGTAGGGCAGTACAATGTAAGTGTTAATTGGTTGCTATGGGTTACTAGACCTAGTGAAAACATTGCAACTTTTATAACCTTGAAACTAGAGATGCACCGAATCCACTGTTTTGGATTCGGCTAAACCCCTGAATCCTTCGCAAAAGATATCACCAAATACCAATTGAATCCGAATCCTAATTTGCACATGCAAATTAGGGATGGGAAGAGGAAAACATTTTTTACTTCCTGGTTTTGTGATTTCCCTCTCCACCCATAATTTGCATATCCAAATTAGGATTTGGTTCGGCCAGGCAGAATGATTCAGCTGAATCCTGCTGAAAAAGGCAGAATCCTGGCCTAATCCCAAACCAAATCCTGGATTCGGTGCATCCCTACTTGAAACCTAATAGATCCTCCAACAGGAAAATTTCCATAAAAGACCTAAGACCACCAATAAAAGAATACAATTCGCTATGGATACCGTCGCACATGTCACAGATTTATTTGATTTCAAGCCTTGGAAAGCAGCCCAGTCACTGAGATTCCATGGTTTTTTTTTCCTTTCTTTAGGGCTAAAAAAGATACAGTAATGTTTTCTCAACAACAAACAATTAATTATAAAGCATTTCCCTAAAGATTTGTCTCATTGATTGTGGAAACATTTCAATGTTGTGAGAAAACAAAGCTTTGATAAATGATCTCTAAATATGTCTAATTGCTGGGTTCTAATGAATTTTCTCAGTGTTTATTTAGCATGCATAATGAGACGCCGGTGGAAGAGGAGAAACAAGAAATGTACAAATCAGATTGACTTTGGGCTGAACGCCTTTAATAAAAACTGCATTTTTCTTTGCTCTTCGCTTGAACTTTCCTTGAAGTTTCTTAGTTTAAAGTTTAAACCTTTTTTTCTTTTACGAGAGTGCACTTGGATTGTTAATGGTGAAACAGACATAAAACTGCAAAGGAAATACCCCAATGGGAGCCATTACACTATTCAGTTCCAGGGGAGGGAGGAACAGGTCCCCTTGCAACGTTAGGAGCGCCTGATTAGTGATTCAAACGGGTTTTAGTCTCAGAGAAGAACATTGTAATTGCTGGAAGTAGTAAAAGCTTTACAAAAGTACAAAAATTTCTTTCCTGCTACAGAAATAATTATATATTAATCTTGTAACCTCTGTTAGGTCAGTGGTTGTCAAACTTTTACAGTTCAAGCCGCACTTGAAGGTCCAATATTTGGTCAGGACCCCCTAGATAGAGACGAACCCTAGTCTTTATCTTAAAACTCGTAAATGATTATTGGCCTTCAAGCTGGGTTTTCAGAGGTATCTAGGAGGCCACCTGAACCGGCCTTCAAGCTGTTTTTCAGATGCATCTAAGGAAAAAATAGCCATTCCACTCATTTCTCATCCGAACTGAGCACCATCTTATTGGCCTTCAAGTTGGGTTTTCAGGGGTATCTAAGAGGCCACCTGAACTGGCATTCAAGCTGTTTTTCAGATGCATCTAGGGAAGAAATAGCTATTCCCCCCATTTCTCACCCGAACTGAGCCCCATCTTATTGGCCTTCAAGTTGGGTTTTCAGGGGTATCTAGGGGGCCACCTGAACTGGCCTTCAAGCTGTTTTTCAGATGCATCTAAGGAAAAAATAGCCATTCCACCAATTTCTCATCCAAACTGAGCCCCATCTTATTGGCCTTTAAGTTTGGTTTTCAGGGGTATCTAGGAGGCCACCTGAACTGACCTTCAAGCTGTTTTTCAGATGCATCTAGGGAAGAAATAGCTATTTCCCCCATTTCTCACCCGAACGGAGACCCATCTTATTGGCCTTCAAGTTGGGTTTTCAGGGGTATCTAGGAGGCCATCTGAATTGGCCTTCAAGCTGTCTTTAAGATGTATCTAGGGTACAAATGGCCATTAGCCCATTTCTTACCCAAACTGAGCCCTGTTACTATTGAGCCAAGCCTCCCCCGGGGTGGGTTGCTCCATAGTGTGAAAAACTATTATTTTTTAGAAGAGCTTATAGAAAATGGATATTATACACAAAAAGCCATATTAATGTTGGCAATGAAATACTTCCAGAATCCAATGAAACAGCCCCCTCCAGTTGTGAAACAATCCTAAAAAGCGGTAAAAGTTACATGTAGAAAAATGAGGTACATCTAACAATGCAGATATCTTGGCTCTCCTATTTACTGGGGGAAGGAATTATATAAATTAGGGATGTCCATCCTCCAACCATTTAGCTTTGGTTGACTCGAACTCCCAATATCCCAATGGGTGGGATTAGTATTGCAGTGTAACATTAGCTGTAAGTTTGGCATTCCGAATATATATACTGGAAATATCAACAGTCATTACACTGTATAATTAGAGTTTAAGCCAAGTTTTTCAGCATCCAAAATGTGCCGAAACAGCTTATACTCGGGTCAACGGCAGTAGCTGAGATTGCAGTCACTTTTAATCATTCCTATACCAACCGTTCACTTGGGGAGAGACTGCAATATCCCACAATGCCCTCTGTTGGTTATATGAAAGAATAACAGTGCACCCTCTGTTGGTTATATGAAAGAATAACAGTGACTGCAATATCACACAGTGCCATCTGTTGGTTATATGAAAGAATAACAGTGACTGCAATATCACACAGCGCCATCTGTTGGTTATATGAAAGAATAACAGTGACTGCATTATCACACAGCGCCATCTGTTGGTTATATGAAAGAATAACAGTGCGCCCTCTGTTGGTTATATGAAAGATTAACAGTGACTGCATATCACACAGCGCCCTCTGTTGGTTATATGAAAGAATAACAGTGCGCCCTCTGTTGGTTATATGAAAGAATAACAGTGACTGCAATATCACACATCGCCCTCTGTTGGTTATATGAAAGAATAACAATGTGCCCTCTGTTGGTTATATGAAAGAATAACAGTGACGGCAATATCACACAGCACCCTCTGTTGGTTATATGAAAGAATAACAGTGACTGCAATATCACACAGCACCCTCTGTTGGTTATATGAAAAAATAACAGTGTTCCCTCTGTTGGTTATATGAAAGAATAACAGTGACTGCAATATCACACAGCGCCATCTGTTGGTTATATGAAAGAATAACAGTGACTGCATTATCACACAGCACCATCTGTTGGTTATATGAAAGAATAACAGTGCGCCCTCTGTTGGTTATATGAAAGATTAACAGTGACTGCATATCACACAGCGCCCTCTGTTGGTTATATGAAAGAATAACAGTGCGCCCTCTGTTGGTTATATGAAAGAATAACAGTGACTGCAATATCACACATCGCCCTCTGTTGGTTATATGAAAGAATAACAATGTGCCCTCTGTTGGTTATATGAAAGAATAACAGTGACGGCAATATCACACAGCACCCTCTGTTGGTTATATGAAAGAATAACAGTGACTGCAATATCACACAGCACCCTCTGTTGGTTATATGAAAAAATAACAGTGTTCCCTCTGTTGGTTATATGAAAGAATAACAGTGACTGCAATATCACACAGCGCCATCTGTTGGTTATATGAAAGAATAACAGTGACTGCAATATCACACAGCGCCCTCTGTTGGTTATATGAAAGAATAACAATGCGCCCTCTGTTGGTTATATGAAAGAATAACAGTGACTGCAATATCACACAGCACCCTCTGTTGGTTATATGAAAGAATAACAGTGACTGCAATATCACACAGCACCCTCTGTTGGTTATATGAAATAATAACAGTGTGCCCTCTGTTGGTTATATGAAAGATTAACAGTGACTGCAATATCACACAGCGCCATCTGTTGGTTATATGAAAGAATAACAGTGACTGCAATATCACACAGTGCCCTCTGTTGGTTATATGAAAGATTAACAGTGACTGCAATATCACACAGCACCCTCTGTTGGTTATATGAAAGAATAACAGTGACTGCAATATCACACAGCGCCCTCTGTTTGTAATATGAAGGATTAACAGTGATGGCAATATCACACAGCACCCTCTGCACATGGTAGTGGGACAGTGGGACAATGCACACAGTAATCCGTTTGGCAATTCTCTGTCACCATCAACTTTGCAAAGAAGTCCGGTTGATCGCTGGGGGTTCGCTTTGGCGGAATGTGTGCTTCTGGGAGACAGGGCTGTAGTTGTGTCTAGGCTTATACTAGAGTCAATAAATTTTACCAGTTGTCGTAGGTAAAATTAGGTACCTCGGCTTATACTCAGGTCGGCTTATACTCGAGTATATACGGTACTTGTGTTGAAGTTACCCCACCATGGGCACAATCTGATGCTGTAATGTTAATGTTCCATAACAAATACCCACCAGCACCCATGCCTTGCCACTATATATGAGTTTAGTAGTCAGATTATTTGGTGCAGAATAAATTCAACTTGTACTTATGAAATTCCAGATGCCTTTGCTTTTTGTATAGAAGCTTCTCATTTGCTGTTTTTATTCCACTCTCTTCTGACTTCCTTGAGATTTTGTTGTGAAAATATTAAATCTACTTTCCTCCAGTCTTCAGGGCTGATCTTGTTGAACATAGTGTATCAGGGAGTGACTCTGTACCAAGCATTGACCTTGGATATAAGTGCATTAGTTCTCAGATCTTTGTGTAAGCATTTCTTTTTCACTTGGAACAAACCTAATTTGACAGCATTCATACACAATTGATTGCCTTTTTTAATTAAGTTGCTCTGACCCTGTGTTCAGTTATTGCCTTTCCACTGGGAAAAAAATGAAAATACAGGTTTTTATCATGTCTGGTGAATGGTTGTTCTCCTTTTATCAATGCACAGATGCAAAGAACAGCAAGACTGGAACCAAGAGTTCTTGTTGTACAGTTTTTTTCATTTGGAGGGGTTGAACTTGATGGACTTTGTCTTTTTTCAACCCAGTTTAACTATGTAACTATGTACAGTTAAACATTGCGCATTATAAAGAGTAAGAAACAGGGGTGCAGAGGAGTAATTACAGAGGAAGCAGACCCTGCAGCTGCAGGGGGGCCCAGGGGGTATAGGGGGTCACACGAAGCCTTAATTAATTAGCAATATCAACATATATTTGTAAAAAGGACAACCTCTGGATATGCTGGGTGTCAGGGAGTCGGGAGCTCCCTCCAGGGAGGTAGTCTGGATCAAGGAGGAAGCCCTCTTGAGGGTGCAAGGTCGCGATATCCAAAGGGTTAATCAAGGCGGAAGGTCAAAGTCCAGGCAAGAGTTCAGTGGCAGGCAGCACAGGATCAAATAACAAGAGTCCAGGCAGAGGGTCAAAACCAAGGCAGGAGCAGGAATCAGGAAGCAGGATGCAGGAAAACAGGAACCCAGGTTCAGAGTAGCAGATCCTATTCTTGGGCGCCCTTCTGGCATCCTGGGCGCCCTTTTATAGTTGAATTTGGCGCCATAGTGACGTCACTGGTGTCCTTATGCCGGCGTGTTTGCGCCGGTATGTTTGCGCATGCGTGTTTTACGCATGCATTGGCATTGCGGCGCTGGTGTCCCAGCGTCCACGTGACAGGGCGCCGCCATTTTGGATTCTTCGCCGCCAGGAGCAGACGCGTCTCTTCGTGCTCCCGGCGGCCTTGACACTGGGGGCCTAAAATTAGTTACAAAGGTTATAGTTACATTAGTTACAGAGGCCCAGCAAGGTACCGATCAACAAAGTGTAAGCCAGTTTGTACACTAGTGTAACCCATTTTTGGCCACCCCCTGGTGCCAAAGTGGTACATCACAATATTCACTGAATTACAGGTCCTGAGTCCCCTTTGCTAGGGTACTCGGAATTCTTCTTCTCTGGCAGTGCCTCCACCTAATGGGATCCCGGAATACACCTGAGGATAGTCCCATTAGGAATAACATGAAACACACACTTTATTATATAAAAACCATAACTTTATATAAGGAAAGTGTAATTTAAAGGGGAAGTAAAACACATTTACATCACATCAAATATAACCCACTCCCATGGGAACTTATGGCAGTCCATTTTCTGGCCCTCCATGCCAGGCAAAGTCCCGCAACTCATTTGGCAGACAAAGAGTCTCAGTCCCTTTTCCCCAAAGAGCGCAATAGGTCCCAAGTAGCAATAGCAGCTCAAAATACCTTTCCCTCTGGTTAGGTACTGGCTCCCTCGTGGCAGGCATCAGCAGCAGCCTGTGTCATAACCAGAAACCATCCTTCATCCTCTCTTTTTCTACCCTCCCCATGGCACACCTTACCCTGGGGATTCACACAGATGGATAGGCTCATCCAGAGCTGGAGCAGGCATCCACAGCGATGAATCCATTCCATGAAGCACATGCAGCTTGCTTGATCTTCCATTCATAGCTCCTAGCACTGTCTATAGCACGAGCTCACTGTTGCTAAATCCAAAGCAGAACTACAGCTCCCAGAACTGTCCATAGCGCGAGCAAAAAAGATGTCCAGCAAAACTCCAAACCGGCATGGTTGAGCTTTCCAGGCTTTTGGCATACCCTTCATCAGCCCACAGGGCTATTGAACTCTCTTTTAGCCCCTTACATCTTTGCATGAGTTCTATCCACCAGCAGTAATGGCTGTGAGCACATGACAATCTCCTTTTATAGGGCACAGCTACACCTTGTGGCTGCTTTCGGGATCAGCCATGTTGCACCAATCCAAGAGCTCTGCCCTTGGAAACTAGGAGACCCTGTATCCACCATGAGGCTCCAAATGAAAAGGGGAACTTATGCCTCAGGGTCCCTACACTAGTATCTGTATCTTGCATGTTATATTTGTGTATATTCATGTAGTTATGTATAATGTATGTCGTTACAGGTGTGGGAGTCATAATTCAGCCATTAGGTACACACAAACGGATGGGTGCTCTTGTGAATCTTCTACACTAGTTTCATCCAGTCTGTTCCATTTGTATATATGCATGTACACATACATATATACAAAAAGACTGCAGTATAGAGGTAGATAGGCAATGAAACAATGAGGCCCTTGTCCAACAATATATGAAGAAGAGAGGGGAGGTTAATGCATAGGTCAGTGTTGGGAAAACTGACCATAAGATGGTTTAGAAGTTAGAGAGGTAGTGGAGGAATGGAGATATGTTTAAGGATCTTTGCTCTCTTAGACACCCCCTGATTTAGGGACAAATAAAACATGAGATGGTCAATGTCAAATACAGTGTCTTTTAAAGAGGAGACTGGGAGGAAATTATACATTAGTATACATTAAAGAAGCATCATGTATGGTTTTAAATGGACCTCATGTTCTGGTGGTACCATGTTATGGTCATATCATAACTATATTTTAGGGTTTTGTTTCTTACAGAGAGGTTTAAAGATCTCACAGTTTTCCCATGTCCTAAGTCATAAGGAACCTTCCCCTGTGTGCCATTATACATTATATATCAGTCAAAGAAACAAGGGTGCCGGGTTGTTCAAATTCAACAGACTTTATTAAATGTATTTTTAAAAATTATGATCTCCTTAATATGAAAATTGGCACATTTTAGGTGTGATGACCTCAATTAAACATCAGGGAGGTTGAGTATGAAACACACTAGGCACCTTCATAGGAAAGAAGCCATCTTCTTTCAAAGGTCAATGTAATAAATATGTTGAAGATGAAGATGCTAGTGCACATATTTTTTTGATAACTGACTCCTGCACCCAGCATGGAGAATGGTACAAACACATGGACTCATGAGTCTTGGACCTTGGTGGTTTGCATTTAGGGGACCTTGGTGGTTGCCTGCAGCCATTATTTTCAGTGGGCCCACCTTCGTGAGAGTAGCTAGGAAAAGTCAAGCTGGGTAAGGGGAGGAGTAGAGGAAGGGGCTAAATGGCCAAAGCAAGTTCATCTGCCAGTGGCTAAGTTTATTGAGAGTTTTTAATCTGCTAAATGTCTAAAACACTTACACTTAATTCTAGTATAGGTAAATCTAAAAACAACTGGACTTGCTGAGTAATCAATGAAGACGTTTCACTACTCATCCGAGCAGCTTCTTCAGTTGAACTGAAGAAGCTGCTCGGATGAGTAGTGATTAGATTTACCTATACTAGATATACCATGACCTGGATGAATGAAAATCTTCATAGTCATACTTACACATATCCCATCCCTAGCTTTTGCTCATTGAAGGGTCTAGTTACTAAAGTTCGCATTTCTATTTTTTGACATTTCTGAATTTTTCTCTAAAAATTTGATTTTTTTTATTTCTCCAAAAAAAATGTATTTAGTGTAAAAACCATGAAAAAGTCTAATACAAACCTTAAAAGTAGTTGAGTTCCTATAGAAGTCAATGGAAGCATTGTCCATGTTTAATCAATTTGTACTTTTAGAGGTTTTCAGGTGATTTTTTTTGCTAGTAATTGCCTTAAAAAACTCAATTACAGGTTTTCAAAGTGTTTTTCAAGTTTTTTTTTTTTTACTTTCATTCAAATCATTAAGCATTTATTTTCATTTGTACTTTTTATATTCAGATCTTTTAATAAGTTACATGGCATTCGTGGTTTTAAAGAAAATACGTTTATTTCTGGTAAAAAACCATTAAAACAAGAATGTAGATAAATGGGCCTCTAAAGGTTGTTCTCGTTTGTAAAATCATTTTCCAATTAATTGTCGCGCGTCAAATATAACTGAGCTTTTAATTGATCCTAAACCAATAACAGAAACTTTACACTTTGTTACTCATATTTCTTCAGCCAGTTAATAACTTATTGAGCTGAATAACAATTCGCCCGTTAAAAGATTCGAAGAAAGCATTTATTAATAAGTCTGATGAAGGAGTGTGGAGAATCCAGTTCATCCAGAGTAATTAAAGGATGAGTTTAGTCTACAGTAACAAGGTGTAAATTAACTTAATCTGAATGTGCAAGTGCCATTAAATTGCTATTAGAGTCTGGGCTGCTGATATATTTGTGTTTATCTGCTGTTCGTCTGTCGTTGCTAGCAATTAATATTCTGCATAGTACAATTCTATTGATAGAAAGATGTTAAAGGCACACTAACCTTAAAGTAACCTTTACACAGTGATCCCTTTTATCTATGTAAACTATTTTAGTTTACATAGATATAGGCTTTCTTTACAGACTATGAAAAAAACAACGGGTTGTGTTTTTTATTTATAACTGCCATGCCCAATACTTTAAAGCTAAATTAGGAACATTACAGGACAAAGACATGACCATGGCTCTCTGGGACAAGGAAGATCAAATGGATGGATGGCTGAAGATCATTTGGATGTATGTATGAAATATATAAACTCTATGAACGGGCACCATTCTGAGCATGTTCCCTAGTCAGAGAAAGAACAGACTGGTAAGAAAATAGTAATGTTTCTATAGATCACTTCTCACATTGTAAATTAATTGTTCAAGATCCACCTGAAGGCCATGTAGGATGAGCTTAGTGGAGGAAGCCTTCGAGACACTTGGAAGTCCAGCTTCAAGGTCAAGTAGAGTAACATCTGTAAACATTTTTTGCTGCCCTAAATATTCTTAGAACTATGGGTGAATGGCTGGTTTCCTTGTTGGGTCCTGACCAAAGGATAAGTTCATAGTTGATTTCTAATTCTCTCGAATGGCTTAATTTTTCATAGTTACAACATATACTACAATACAATATTCGTATGGCTAAAGTATGTGGACACCTGATTGTCCAACATCTCACTTCTTAACCAAAGGTATTAAAATTAAGTTGGCTCTCTCTTTACTGCTACGGCAGTCTCTACTGTTCTGGGAAGACTTTGTTGCTGATGGAATTTGATTCCAATGATATATGCAGCAGGGAGCTGATTTAAAAATGCTTAAGCCTTTGGCTTTGGAGGGGGTGGGGTGGCTTTTAAATCTTTGGGGAGGGTCCTTTTGATGGGGCATGGGGTCGGGGATATCCCGGTGGTTGTTGATATGGAGTACATCCAGGGGAAAAAATTGTCATCTATTGACTTCAATGCATTGCCCATACTTTTTGCTGTTTCGCAAATTTTCCAGCAGTTTGCCAAATTTTTTGGTAATGCAACAAGGGACAGATTCACTCATTACTATTAGGGATCAGGTCTGGCTCACAGTCAGGGATCCAATTCATCCCACAGGGGTTCAAAGTAGGAAGCAGAAAATTATCAAGAATGTTATTGTATGATGTAGTAACACTTATATTGGTGATGTCTGCGGCTTAAATAGCCAAGTCTAATTAATAAAAGGGTATCCATGTTTAACCATATACATTCCGCTGATGATACAGGTATGGGATCTGTTACCCAGAAACCTGTTATCCAGAGAGTTCCGAATTACGGGAAGGCCATCTCCCATAGACTCAATTTTTAAGCAAATAATTCCAATTTTTTTTTTAAATGATTTCTTTTTTCTTTGCAATAATAGAACAGAACATTGTACTTGGTCCCAGCCAAGACATAATGAATTTGTATTGGAGGAAAAACAATCCTATTGGGTTTATTAAATGTTTAATTTATTTAAAAAAAAAAAAATATTTAACTTCGGGTGAATAGGTTGTATTCGATCATTCCAATCGAACACAGATCAAATTAATTTCGAATGATTTTGAAAAAAACCCCCTTTGATTTCTGAAAGTTCACCAAATGACTCCAAATGGGTTCTAGGAGGTCCCCCATAGGCTAAAACAGCAATTCCGCAGGTTTTAGATGGCGAATAGTCTAAGTTGAATTTTTAAAGAGAAAGTACATGAATATTTCAATATTCAATTTTTTTCGAATTCAAATCGAATTTGGACTATTCCCCTAGTCAAAGTACACTAAGGGGCAGATTTATCAAGGGTCGAATTTTGAAGTAATGGGAGTTTTTTTGAACTCCCATAACTTCGTAATTCAAATAAAAAGCCCAACCAAAATGTATTTAAAAAATCAACGGTTTTTTTTTTTCAAACTTTTTTTTAAAGTCCACCAATTGACTCCATGTGGGTTCTAGGAGGTCCCCCGTAGGCTAAAACAGCAATTCAGCAGGTTTTAGATGGCGAATGGTAGAAGTCGAAGTTTTAAAGAGACAGTACATGATAAATTTCAATATTCAAATTTGTAATTTTTATTTCATATTTGAATCGAATTTGGACTATTCCCTAGTACACAAAATAGCTTGACATTCAATTTGTTTACTTAATTTTCACTTTGACCCTTGATAAATGAGAACCTAAAATAGGCTCAAAATTAGAATTTAAAAATTAGATTTTTCAATCCTACCCTTGATAAATCTGCTGCTAAGTGCCTGTGTATTGCAGCAAACCCCAAAAATGTTAAATATACTGAAATTAAGATTTCTATCTCCTTCTTCATCCTTATTCTGTGAACTTTTCCTTTTTCTCCTTTGAGTCATTTACCTTCCATTTACCAATGAGATCTCTCCATGCTAAAGTGAACTATGTTTAAAAAACTATCAATACCTTAAATAAAAGTTCTCCACTTATCTCTCCGTGGATTTGCAGAACAGCCCTTTGTGATATATTTTATTCATTTGAATTCTTTATTTAATTTGTGGAATATGCTGTCTCTTCCTATTTTCATCATAGCTACTTTGGAAAGATAATGTGAAGCGGTGAGTAATTGTGCTCTCCAAATTTAAATAAACACTTCTCTGGTGGATGAATTTGCAAATGATATCTTTGGGATTTATGATGAAATATTCCTGTCAGAATCCCGTTACTGGATGAACTTTGTGAAAGTGTGTTTTTTTTTTTGCTACAGAATAAAATCTACATACAAGGCTGAAATTAAGCATTTCATTTCTGTGGGGCTCCTGCTCTACCCCTGGAACTATAGCAGGGTGACTGTTACCCCAATGTTTCTATATATCTGTAACCTTGTTATGAGCTAAGGGGGCCCAGTCTGAAGGTCAGTTAGGGGGAGATTTGGGGTGAGTGCTTATTTGTACCCTGGGTACCCCTGGAACTATAGCAGGGTGACTGTTACCCCAATGTTTCTATATATCTGTAACCTTGTTATGAGCTAAGGGGGCCCAGTCTGAAGGTCAGTTAGGGGGAGATTTGGGGTGAGTGTTTATTTGTACCCTGGGTACCCCTGGAACTATAGCAGGGTGACTGTTACCCCAATGTTTCTATATATCTGTAACCTTGTTATGAGCTAAGGGGGCCCAGTCTGAAGGTCAGTTAGGGGGAGATTTGGGGTGAGTGTTTATTTGTACCCTGGGTACCCCTGGAACTATAGCAGGGTGACTGTTACCCCAATGTTTCTATATATCTGTAACCTTGTTATGAGCTAAGGGGGCCCAGTCTGAAGGACAGTTAGGGGGAGATTTGGGGTAAATGATTATTTGTACCCTGGGTACCCCTGGAACTATAGCAGGGTGACACCCCAATGTTTCTATATATCTGTAACCTTGTTATGAGCTAAGGGGGCCCAGTCTGAAGGTCAGTTAGGGGGAGATTTGGGGTGAGTGTTTATTTGTACCCTGGGTACCCCTGGAACTATAGCAGGGTGATACCCCAATGTTTCTATATATCTGTAACCTTGTTATGAGCTAAGGGGGCCCAGTCTGAAGGACATTTAGGGGAGATTTGGGGTGAGTGCTTATTTGTGCCCTGGGTACCCCTGGAACTATAGCAGGGTGACTGTTACCCCAATGTTTCTATATATCTGTAACCTTGTTATGAGCTAAGGGGGCCCAGTCTGAAGGTCAGTTAGGGGGAGATTTGGGGTGAGTGCTTATTTGTACCCTGGGTACCCCTAGAACTATAGCAGGGTGACTGTTACCCCAATGTTTCTATATATCTGTAACCTTGTTATGAGCTAAGGGGGGCCAGCCTTAAGGTCAGTTAGGGTGAGATTTGGGGTGAGTGATTATTTGTACCCTGGGTACCCCTGGAACTATAGCAGGGTGACACCCCAATGTTTCTATATATCTGTAACCTTGTTATGAGCTAAGGGGGCCCAGTCTGAAGGTCAGTTAGGGGGAGATTTGGGGTGAGTGTTTATTTGTACCCTGGGTACCCCTGGAACTATAGCAGGGTGATACCCCAATGTTTCTATATATCTGTAACCTTGTTATGAGCTAAGGGGGCCCAGTCTGAAGGACATTTAGGGGAGATTTGGGGTGAGTGCTTATTTGTGCCCTGGGTACCCCTGGAACTATAGCAGGGTGACTGTTACCCCAATGTTTCTATATATCTGTAACCTTGTTATGAGCTAAGGGGGCCCAGTCTGAAGGTCAGTTAGGGGGAGATTTGGGGTGAGTGCTTATTTGTACCCTGGGTACCCCTGGAACTATAGCAGGGTGACTGTTACCCCAATGTTTCTATATATCTGTAACCTTGTTATGAGCTAAGGGGGCCCAGCCTTAAGGTCAGTTAGGGTGAGATTTGGGGTGAGTGATTATTTGTACCCTGGGTACCCCTGGAACTATAGCAGGGTGACTGTTACCCTAATGTTTCTATATATCTGAAACCTTTTATGAGCCTGCACGTTTCTCAACCTCCCTGTGTACCAATACCTTCTCGTTCCCCATTTCCCTTTGTGTCATTTTCTCCTCTTATTTACACCCATGTGGGATAAAGAAAACACTGCACAGAGACAGACGAGAATAACAAATGGCAAAGGGTTTGAGTCAGGGGGAGAAAAGCAGAATGCTACGATTACTAATGGGGAGATAATGGCATGAAATATGGGTGAACAAAAATCTGGGAAATAAGAAAACCGTGCAAAGAAAAGAGAAATAGAAAGTAATGAAACAGAAGAAAAAAAACAGAAGCAAATTGTGTAATTAGGGATAAAGACTTGAACCTCTAGTCCCCACATTGCCTTGGCATATCCCATAGAGACAAATCTGCAGCTATTCGCTAAGCTGCCTTGATAAATTCAACCTGAAATCCTTGTTATAATGTCGGCTGCATCTGTATCTGCAATAAAACTTCTACAAGGTGTTTCATACATAACAATTTGAGCAGTGAATCAAAATTAGAGACCATTAAATAGATTTTATGCGTGTTCTTTTCAGGGAATGGTTGACAAGAGGCAGAATGAAGATCCCATCGTTCTTCTTTTGCTGCAAAGGTGTGAAACAATTGCTGGTGTAAATTATATTTGGAGAAGTTATGGCAGCGACGGCGCGTTTGCTCGGAGATTTTTTCAATTTATTTGCCCCGCTGTAAAATGGAGATTCCATTCATTTGAATTTAAATGTCAGAAATGCATGTCAATTACAGAGATATTTATTGAGCAACAAAAAAACGTTAGAACCAAATAAGGGGAAGTGAAATATCCCATATTAAGTCAACAGAAAACTACAAATTTCCACTGGGACAGAATGATCTGTTATACAGATAGCTAGAATCTCAGCTGCCATAAAGCAGGACAGGACTGTTGCTTACAATGGGGATCAGATAGGATCTGTGCAGCCACTGGGACAGAATGTTCTGTTATACAGATAGTTAGAATCTCAGCTGCCATAAAGCAGGACAGGACTGCTGCTTACAATGGGGATCAGATAGGAATTTTTTATTAGTAAAAACTTAACAAATAATAGAATCTTTCAAATCAAACAAAACAATGCATAGCAATATTCAACACATTAGCGAATATAGGCAAGTTTCTCTTGACAGTACATGGGATAAAGCATTTCCATACATGCTCTTCATTCTCCACACATACCAAATAGCAAAGAAAGGAATTTGCTTGCAGAAATATTGAGGTGCTGGTACCAATCTACAACATACAAATGTCACTATCGCGATTTCCCCAGTATAGTTGGTACAATATTCCTTAAAGGCAAATACAAGGACAGAGGCATCTAAAGATTTATATTTCTCCATTTTGAGGTATTTGAGGTGCAGTGTTTGATCTCACGCTCCTTCAGGAAACCCAAATCAGACATCACTGACTTTACGATCTGCTCAATAACAATCTCCTCTTGGCCAAAGGATTTCCTACAGCGGCATTGCCACAGATGGTACCTCATCACTGATATTATCAGGTACATCGTTCCTCTGTCAAGTGGGTGCTGGGTAGACAAAATGCCATAGGCCGCGTCAGTATAAGAAAGTTGCCTAATGTGGGGCACCTTCAGAACCTCTGCCAGCTGACAGCGCACAGTTTTTGTTACAGGGCAATCAACTAGAAAATGTTCCAGGGTCTCGTCAGTGGAATAGCCCCACGGGCACTGCCTTTCAGCGATGTTTAAGTAACTCACATTGCCCCGAACAAAAAGCTTTCCCTGAAGAGCCAGCCAGTTAAGATCAAAGTATTTGGGGGGCAGTCTTCTGTCATTGAGCCACTGGAGGCTCTGAGAAAGAATGTTCCCCACACAGTCTCTCAAGGCTAAGGGGACAGTGAAATAGGTTCCCAGGATCCTGCAATAGATCTGCTTTCTCGGGGCAGAACCCAGTTCCCCAATTCCGACATCCCACTTCCTCAAAAGTTTCAGCCCCAATTCAAGATGCTGAGGGAGATGACAACCGCGCACACGGACTTTCTTCACACTACCGCCGAGCAGCCAATCTCCTACCAGAGGCAATACCCAATTCCTGATGCAACTCTCCCACAGGGAATCAGTTCTTTGGCCCAGGATCCCAAAGTTGAACTTCAGGAAAATGGATCCAAAGAAGGCCACTGGACATAACATGCCCAACCCTCCCTCTTTCCTCTGCAGGTAAGTAATGCCCCTTTTTACTGGATTCAGCCTGTTCCCCCAGATTAACTGAAAGAACAGACTTTGGATCCGAGCATAGAAAGCTTCTGGCAGCGGATACACGTAGGAAACAAACAAAAAGATAGGGACCAGGTAAGTCTTCACGAGCTTCACCCTTTCTCTGTAGGACAGCTTCCATCCCCTCCATCGCTGTACCTTTGCATTTCCGGCATCCAACTTTTCCTCCCAGTTTTGCCTACCATCATCTCCCTTCCCAAATTTGATCCCTAAGATTCTAATCTGAGTTGGGGCTGTTGTAAATTCCTGGAGCGGAAAGGCCGGCTCCTCATCTAATGACCAAAAAGCTTGAGACTTATCCATGTTGACCAGAGACCCGGAGGCCTCTGAGTAACTTCTGACTGTCTCGGACAACACTCTCGCATCTTCAGGACAAGAGACTGCTACCGTGACGTCATCCGCATAGGCTACCGACCTGAGGGGCTGGCAACGGGGAACAGAGAGACCCTCAATTCCACTCGCCTGCAAACGCCTTAAAAAAGGATCGATCGCAAAAACATACAGCAGAGGGCTTAAGGGACACCCCTGTCTCACCCCTGCCCCGACCTCAAAGTTTTCACCACGCCATCCATTGATAAGTGGAAAGCTTACTGCCCCTTTGTACAAAGCTGAGAGCCAACTAATGAATGTTCCCGGGATGCCATACTTTGTCAAAACGGCCCACAGATACTCATGATCCACTCGATCAAAGGCCTTAGCCTGGTCCAGAGACAGAAGGTAACACCCAGTATTTTGGACTTTGCATAACTCCAAGGCTTCCCTAATAGTAAGGATCGCCCCAAAGATGCTCCGCCCTTTCACCGTGCAGAACTGGACAGGAGATAATAAAGTGCCTGAAAATGAAATCAGTCTTGTAAAAAATATCCGTGCGAGAAGCTTCCTATCAGTGTTGAGAAGGGCAATTGGCCTCCAGTTCTCAACCCGCTTTGGATCCTTACCCTTTGACAGCAAGATCAAAGAGGATTCTCTCATAGAGGGGGGCAAGATACCCCCTTCCAGGCAGTCTCTAAAGACCTCTACAAGAACTGGAGCCAGCTGATCTTTAAATTTCTTATAAAATTCGGCTGTAAGGCCGTCCGGTCCTGGAGCCTTCTTTTTAGCGAGGCAGTCGATGGCAGCTTTGACCTCGTCCTCCGTGATCTCAGCTGTCAAAGGTTTAAAGTCCAAATTTGTTACATCAGGTCCTGGGGTTCCCTCCAGGAAGGATGAAGTCCTCCCCTTATCCAAAGCCTTGGCCCGGAACAGAGAACCGTAGAAGTCTTTCACAATCCCAAGGATGCCCTCCCTTGATGTTTGTAACTCACCCTTGGGATCGATCAGACCGGTGATAAGTTTCCGCCCAACATTCTCTTTGCAGTTTAAAAAGGGGTCCGGTGAGTGAAAACTCCCATAGTCCCTTTCCTGCACAAGAGATTTGTACCGGCTGTACTGACATTCTCTGATCTGGGCCTTCAGCTGGGCAATTTTTGACCCCTCCACCCCATCCGAAATAGAGGACTCCAACTTCTTTATAAGAGTCAGGTACTTCTTATACTTATTGCCCTCCCTTCGTACAGATAGATTTCGGAAGAAAGCCCGGAATGAGTGCTTAACACTCTCCCACCACAATGACACAGAGTCATAAAAATCAACTCTCCCAAACTGGTGCTGAAGAAGAGCCTCAAAAGACTGTTGTACTGCCTCACCCTCCAGGGAATCTGTACTGAGCCGCCACTAGAGATGTCGCGAACTGTTCGCCGGCGAACTTGTTCGCGCGAACATCGGGTGTTCGCGCTCGCCGGAAGTTCGCGAACGTCGCGCGACGTTCGCCATTTTGGGTTCGCCATTGTTGGCGCTTTTTTTTGCCCTCTCACCCCAGACCAGCAGGTACATGGCAGCCAATCAGGAAGCTCTCCCCTGGACCACTCCCCTTCCCTATAAAAACCGAAGCCCTGCAGCTTTTTTTCACTCTGCCTGTGTGTGCTGAAGAGATAGTGTAGGGAGAGAGCTGCTGCCTGTTAGTGATTTCAGGGACAGTTGAAAGTTTGCTGGCTAGTAATCGTTTTGATACTGCTCTGTTATTGGAGGGACAGAAGTCTGCAGGGGTTTGAGGGACATTTAAGCTTAGGTAGCTTTGCTGGCTAGTAATCTACCTTCTACTGCAGTGCTCTGTATGTAGCTGCAGTGGGCAGCTGTCCTGCTTCTGATCTCATCTGCTGACTGCTGCAATAACAGTAGTCCTTGTAAGGACTGCTTTTATTTATTTTTTTGTTCCAATACAGAGCAGTATCAAGCAGATTACTAGCAAACTTACTATCATCTGTCCCTGAAATCACTAACAGCTCTCCCCCTACACTATCTCTTCCAAGCACACACAGGCAGATTTTTCAGATACATTTTTGCCCTTGATCCCCCTCTGGCATGCCACTGTCCAGGTCGTTGCACCCTTTAAACAACTTTAAAATCATTTTTCTGGCCAGAAATGTCTTTTTTAGATGTTAAAGTTCGCCTTCCCATTGAAGTCTATGGGGTTCGCGAACCGTTCGCGAACCGCTCGCATTTTTGCGCAAGTTCGCGAATATGTTCGCGAACTTTTTTTCCGACGTTCGCTACATCCCTAGCCGCCACAGGCCCTTGCCCTTCTCTGGAGTAGACAAAGTGCCCAATGTAAAGGAAAAGGTCATATGGTCGGAGTACTCAACCCCGATTTCCCTCACATCAGCAAATTCCTCACCCATCTGGACAAAAGCCATATCCAGGCGGCTACTTCTAGCCCCACACCTGTAAGTATGGACCGCTCTCCGGCCTCCCCACGTGGCAACATCAACCATTCTGGCTTGTTGGATAAGTTGTTTAAAGAAAAAGCTTTCTGATCTACCTGATCTTCCTGACCGATCTTCTGGTCTAAGGACTTGGTTGAAATCACCAGCCAGGATGACAGAGAGCGATGTGTGTAAATAGGGTCTGATTTCAGACAGTAAAGCCCTCCTACCTGACATAGACTGCGGCCCATAAACATTTATAAGACGAAAACGTCTGCTATTTATAGTCACGTCCAACATCAAACAGCGCCCCACTTGAATCTCGAGGAGACGATGTACTCTTATATTGAGGCCACCTCTAAATAATATGGCTACACCTCCACATGGCTCCTCCGCTATGGACCAGAATGAAGGCCCATGCCGCCAGTCAGCCTTTGCCTTTCTCAGTTCTGCCTGAGTAGTAAGACGGGTTTCCTGAAGGAAAAAAACCTCAGCGTCTGAGTTACCTAGACTTTCAAAAGCCAAAAATCTGGCTCGCTGAGTTCTGACACTACACACATTAGATGTTAAAAACCTAATTGGAGTTGACGCCATCATGAATATTTGTCATAGATTTGCCTTTCTTTTCCTTTGCTGAAAAACCAGCTGCATCCCCATATCGCTTAACTTGGGGCCCTGACTGCAGCTGCTGTTTTTCATTTTCACTTACTGGGTCTCTGGCCGGAGTCTGAGAGCTGTTTGCAGTTTCTCTTACACCTTTCTTACTGGCCGGGTGCTCACCCCCTTCCCTAGTTCTTTTCTTTGAAGCCAGTTGAACCTCCATAACCTCCTCCTCCAACTCCCTTGGGTTACTCTCCCCGGCTTCTTGCGTCTCTATCCTCTCCAGCTCCTCTTGCTCTTCTCTTTCTGCTCTGTCACCCCAGGTCTCAGAATTATTATCAAGCACTGAGAATTTATTCCCTGTACTTATAGAGAAAGTATTTATTTCTGAGTGACCTTCTCCTGGATCTAACAGATGGGCATGCTTTTTAGACTTTTTGTTTTTAGCTTTTTTCCAACCATCTTTTTCATTCCCATCATTCGGTACCTTAACTTCACTCTCTCTTGCTGCCTTCTCTGGTTGTTTTCCACTTTCACTCCCTCTAGCTGCCTTCTCTGGTTGCTTTTCTTTTTTCTGATCTTTTGTTGGCTGCCTAAACCTCTGCTGCTTAGGAATGACTTTTTCCTGGGTTGCTGGTACCTCCTCCTCTTGCTCCTTCTCTCCTTCCCCTTCCTCCAGCTCCATTACCTTTCTCATCTCCCGGTCTATCTCAGGGAAGAGTCTGACCATATTATGGTATGCTTCCGGACACCTCCTGTGGGAATGGCCCATTCTATTGCACAGGTTGCACCTGACCTGGTCACAGCTTCTCGCCTCATGCCCCACAGCATTACAAAGTGCACACTTCAGTATAGAGCAGGCTCTTGCCAGATGATCTCTAGCCCCACACTTATAGCATCGCCGTGGCTGGCCAACATAGAAACAAGAGCCTTTTTCCTTCCCTATGAAAAAAGCATTGGGCAGATGGTTGGGTACATTGCCTGTCACCTCAAGCCTCACTTTTGTGCGCCAAACACCTCCCCAGACATTATCCTCATCATACACCTTTACCAACGGAGACAAAACTGTACACTGGCGCTGCAACCAAACCAAAATATCTTCCTGGGGAACCGCATCATTTTTCATTACTATAGTAATGAGTTTGGTCTCAGGCTTGGTCATTGGAATGACAACTAAGTTCTCCCAGTTTTGGTGTCCTGCTCTTTTCTGCAAATTATAAATCCGCCAGAAATGGTCTAAAGCCTCAGGCAACTTAAAAGTGATGTCATAATCAATTTCGGTTTGTCCAATTACAGCTGATAAATCATCTGGAGAGAAACCCATCCCCTCTAACAACATGGTGCGTACAAAGTGTCGTCTTGGAGGGGCATCCTCTTTATTGCCATCCCACTTTACCTTAACCCAGTTCTTTCTCTTAAAGGGGTCATTATCAGATATATCAGGGACTGGGAAAAGACGCCTTCTCTCCCAGAAACTTGCTGGATTGACCTGTTCTCCTTGGCCACCTACCTGAACTGACACTACCTCTACAGGTTCTGGAAGCCCATGATCTACCTGTCCCTGGCTAACTTCTGTCAATCCATTAGCAGCAGAAACTGCCACATTCCCAGCCATCCCTCCAGCTTGCACTCCCCCACATTCACCCTCCATTCCCTCAACACCAGTCACAGCCTCACTCACACTGTCATTCCCAACAGCTACAGAGGACTCCACTTCATTCTCCTCAATCACCCCACTCTCCACCCTCTCACTCTCATTCACACTGGAAGAAGCAGTCTTTGTTGGTGTAATGTCCATCTCTTCTGCATGCAGTTCTTCTTCTTCTATGGACACGGTTTCAGCTGGATCCTGGGCACTTTCTTGCTGTTCTTTCCCACTGTCATTGGTATTTTGGGGTACAGGATTTGTTGTAACTTTGCCTTCAACTTTTGGCAGCTCTGGAAAATCCTGATCAGATGACAGTACAAAAGCCTGGTCCTTCTTCCCAACAGTAGCTTTAAAGGCCTTTTCTTCCTGTTTCCTTTCCTGGGCATCCACTTCCTGCTGATCAAACGCCATGTTCTGCCAGTTAATCTTGCCCCGTCTCCTCTGCAGCCTGGGGGGTAAAGGTTTTATGAATTCCGCCTCACTCTCAGATGACGCAGGGCTGTTAGATGTGCTGCTCTGAAGTGACTTTACCAAAGCTGGTTTTGCAGCTGGAGTGCGGACACTGGATGACATTGCTGCAAATCTCTGTTTATTTTGATAAACTTCCTTCCAGGGACCGACATCTTTATAAAGCTCAGAAATGCGAAGCTCTATACCAGCAAGTTCATTCCCCAGTTCATCACGTTTGCATCTGTTGGATTTCTTATATTTGTCATCTGAAAACACCATTGAATTTGTTAAGTGTTTTATTGACATTTCCAAAGACTTTTTTCTGTTTTGCAATGTAGCTAATTCTTTTAGTGCTTCAGCTACTTTTTCTGCAGAAATTGTCTCTTTAACTTTGCCTTTATTACTTGCTTCTTTATGTTGTGCCCCTTTAACTGCAGCTCCTTTACTGATGTTATGTGCAATGCTGGTTCCAGGGCTTCCACCAGGGCTGTTGCCTTCTGAGCCATGAGGAACTGGTGCAATGCTGGAAGCTTTACTCCTTCTCCCCTTTCCACTGGGAACTTTAGTGGCGCCGGCTGCTCCATGAAGTAAAGATGTGGGTGCTTGAGTGCAAGGTCTGGCAGCTGCACCCGTAGCCCCACTCTCCTGGCAAGCTGGCTGTGATGGTAACACACACACTGGAGAGTTAATGTCTGCACCTGATTCCTCCCCCACCTGGCCAACTGATTCCAGCACACACAATGGAGACACAGTTTGTTTGGTATTGCTGCAGCGCTGGACTTTCTGCTGCTCACACTCCACAGTCACACATTGCTGGGGGGAACTTTGGCAAGTAGTAATATGTTTATCTCCATGTACATTAACATTTGTAACTAGCAAGTCATTATTAACTTCTGTTGACATTAAAGGCAAAGTTTGTTTTTCCATACCTTTGTGTTCCTGCTGATTTATTTCCGATATTTGCTTTCCATCCATATTTCCCTGTAGCACATGGTTAACACTAGCAGCTCCAGGGGAGATCTTTCCTTTAGGGGCACCTCTGCGGGCTTCCACCTCCTGAGCACGAGCTGCTGCTGCATTTTTCTGCTTCTGCCTCCTGGTCTCAGCCACAAACTTTTCCACCTCCATCTCACTCTCACTGCTGGTTTTCCCCCTTGGTGTTCCTGGGGTCCCAACAGATGAGGATCTCAGTCTTGGCCTTGACAGTTCAGCCGCATGGCTAGGCCCCAAAGCCTGGGCCTCAGTTTTCCGGGTAGCCCGACCAGCCCTAGCAGGGCCTGGGCTTGCTCCAGACATGAGAGCTCTCTGAAACACAACTGCTTCCAATTGAGATCAGATAGGATCTGTGCAGCCACTGGGACAGAATGTTCTGTTATACAGATAGCTAGAATCTCAGCTGCCATAAAGCAGGACAGGACTGCTGCTTACAATGGGGATCAGATAGGATCTGTGCAGCCACTGGGACAGAATGTTCTGTTATACAGATAGCTAGAATCTCAGCTGCCATAAAGCAGGACAGGACTGCTGCTTACAATGGGGATCAGATAGGATCTGTGCAGCCACTGGGACAGAATGTAATCTCAGCTGCCATAAATAGGGATGTAGCGAACAGTTCGCCGGTGAACTAGTTCGCGCGAACTTCGACTGTTCGCGTACGCCGAATGTTCGCGAACGTCGCGCGACGTTCGCCAATACGAGTTCGCGTTCGATTCGAACAAAAATTGTTCGACCATTCGATTCCTTCGACCGCTAAAATCGAAGGATTTTCGTTCGAATCGAACGATCTAAGCCATTGGATCGAATGAAATCATTCGATCGAATGGCTTCGATCGTTCGAGTCGAACGAAAATCCTTCGATCGAACGATTAAAATCCTTCGATCGTTCGAATCGAACGATTTTCGGATGTTCGAAGTTCGCGAACTGTCCGCGAACTGTCCGCATTTTTTGCCGGTGTTCGCGAACGCCGTTCGCGAACACATCGCGGCGGTTCGCTACATCCCTAGCCATAAAGCAGGTCATAATCCCCTTTTATAAAACATCCTTTCAGTTTTGTATAGGGGTCTAGATATTTCCTTTTCAGTCATTTTCAGTCACCCAATGCTGCCCTTGAATATTGGAACCTTTCCACTAAGCTGCCAATAAAATAACAGTTTTTTTCTCATTGACCTCCAGTGATTGGCTGATTCTGCATTTTACCAGGGAGTATTTAATCATGTGTTACAGGAGCAGGCGGTAGCGTAATTGGTGCTGACAGTACATGATTTGTGTCTTTCCATCAGGAAACAGTGAAAATGACAAAATATGCTGTGTTACAGTTTGTAGCCATGTCCAGGCAGCTGAAGGGTTAAATACTGAATTCATTATCAAAAATATGCTGTACAGGTTTTTCTTTATGCCCAAAACCCATTTTTGTCCCAGTTTTAGTGAGCACCTTTCCTAGCAGATTTTGGCTGCAACACATTTCATATTTTGTGTTGAGAGAAGCCTTTAAATAGATACAGTCACTTTCTTCCAGAACACCAGAAAAACAGAAATGATATTTCCCCCGGAAAATTAATTTAAACTATAGTTTTGATGAAGAAACTGGAACTCAAGAATGCTGAGGATATTAAACATTTATTGTTTGGTTTACAGACCTTGAAATTATTACTTTTATGGCGAAATGTATTTATGACTGTGTTTCCTGCTGTTTTCTTTCATTCTGTGTTTTGTTGCTAGGCTTTGAAATATAATATAGTTATATATATAGTTCCATATGAACTGTTTACGTGAAGTCAACTTTCTGTCTAATGTTACTGTTCTTTATAACTTTCTTCTTGTCTCTATATATTAAGTACCTATCTAGTGTTACCAATCCCTATTTCTGTAGGGAAATGAGAGAGAGCAGACAGTAACCCTTCCAACACTCTCCTCTTGTCCCTATATATTAGGTACCTATCTAGTGCTACCAATCCCTATTTCTGTAGGGAAATGAGAGAGAGCAGACAGTAACTCTTCCAACACTTTCCTCTTGTCTCTATATATTAGGTACCTATCTAGTGCTACCAATCCCTATTTCTGTAGGGAAATGAGAGAGAGCAGACAGTAACCCTTCCAACACTTTCCTCTTGTCTCTATATATTAGGTACCTATCTAGTGCTACCAATCCCTATTTCTGTAGGGAAATGAGAGAGAGCAGACAGTAACCCTTCCAACACTTTCCTCTTGTCTCTATATATTAGGTACCTATCTAGTGCTACCAATCCCTATTTCTGTAGGGAAATGAGGGAGAGCAGACAGTAACCCTTCCAATACTTTCCTCTTGTCTCTATATATTAGGTACCTATCTAGTGTTACCAATCCCTATTTCTGTAGGGAAATGAGAGAGAGCAGACAGTAACCCTTCCAACACTCTCCTCTTGTCCCTATATATTAGGTACCTATCTAGTGCTACCAATCCCTATTTCTGTAGGGAAATGAGAGAGAGCAGACAGTAACCCTTCCAACACTCTCCTCTTGTCCCTATATATTAGGTACCTATCTAGTGTTACCAATCCCTATTTCTGTAGGGAAATGAGAGAGAGCAGACAGTAACCCTTCCAACACTCTCCTCTTGTCCCTATATATTAGGTACCTATCTAGTGCTACCAATCCCTATTTCTGTAGGGAAATGAGAGAGAGCAGACAGTAACCCTTCCAACACTTTCCTCTTGTCTCTATATATTAGGTACCTATCTAGTGCTACCAATCCCTATTTCTGTAGGGAAATGAGAGAGAGAGCAGACAGTAACCCTTCCAACACTCTCCTCTTGTCCCTATATATTAGGTACCTATCTAGTGCTACCAATCCCTATTTCTGTAGGGAAATGAGAGAGAGCAGACAGTAACCCTTCCAACACTTTCCTCTTGTCTCTATATATTAGGTACCTATCTAGTGCTACCAATCCCTATTTCTGTAGGGAAATGAGAGAGAGCAGACAGTAACCCTTCCAACACTTTCCTCTTGTCCCTATATATTAGGTACCTATCTAGTGCTACCAATCCCTATTTCTGTAGGGAAATGAGAGAGAGCAGACAGTAACCCTTCCAACACTTTCCTCTTGCCTCTATATATTAGGTACCTATCTAGTGCTACCAATCCCTATTTCTGTAGGGAAATGAGAGAGCAGACAGTAACCCTTCCAACACTTTCCTCTTGTCTCTATATATTAGGTACCTATCTAGTGCTACCAATCCCTATTTCTGTAGGGAAATGAGAGCAGAGCAGACAGTAACTCTTCCAACACTTTCCTTCTGTCTCTATATATAAGGTACCTATATAATGCTACCTATGGGCCAACAATCGGATCACAACAGGGAGGGCCATTAAATAAAACATATAATACAAATTGTACGCACTGAAATGTCAGAATCTAAAGTATTATTTGCACAGTAGTGTCCCCTGCTGGGAGCTCTCAATCAGTCAGCACCACAAGGTTATATTATCACAATTAATAGTTAATACAAGGTTTCAGTTCATTGCAAACAAACCCGAGTATGATGCATTCATAAGTTGCAATCTATAAATTTAATGTGGATTTATCTGGGAGTCAAAGAGCACAATGGAATGAATGAAGCTTGATAGACAATAATGCTAAAATGACGCAATCGATATTAAAAGGGATTATTTATACAAAAGTAGAGAGCACTAGAGGGAAAAATAGAAATCGTCATGTTTTACCAACAATGCAATGTTTTTAGAGAATTCCAGTGTTATATTGCACTAGCACATAATCACAGAGAAGTTGTAGTACAGTGTGTGCATGAATGGCATCACTTCTGCCAATGTGCACTATATAGTGATGTGTAAGTCTACAAAATAGTTGACCCTAGCCAACCCCAACCTGCCTGGATCCAACCTCTACTCAATATGACCCTGTCTAAGTTATCAATCATACACCCGCTCCCACTCATTGATGACATCATTAGAGGGGGTGGGGAGGGACCAGTGTACTAAATAATGCTAGCAGAAGGACAAGGGGTAATGCTGTAACACAAGGTTGTGATGGCAGACCCTACTCCTCCCGTAGCCCACCCAGTCCTGCTAGGAAAGTGTTGGATAAAACAGTGCTCTACAAACCTTAGGTCCCTAACGTCACTGGAGGCTTGAGGGGCCCAGACTGAAGATCTATTAGGTTGAGATTTAAGGATATTGTCAATTTGCTCCCCTAGTCTCCTGTCTTTAGGTTTTAGAAGCCTTAAGCTAAACACTTGTAACACTATAGTAAATTGAGTGGCACCATTTTTTAACTATGAGCTTTACCTCAATAATATGCTCTGGGTCAGATCTTATTTCCCAGGGGTTGAGCCCCAACAAAAAATGTGGAAGCCGGGTATTGTACAACTGAAAATGACTGCTTTGCTCAATTGGGCACCAGTGGTTCTTGCAACTTAAAGGGGAACTATTGCGAAAATGATAATTTAATAAAAGCTTCATCATACTGAAACCTTTTAAACACAATCAATTAACTCTTCTATATCGTTTCTGAAATAATCAAGTGTATCTTCATTATTCCTCTCTCAGCATCTGTTTCTCTTCATTCTCTCTTCATGCAGCAGTTGGGTGTCAGATATTCATTGACAGTTAGATCCAATATATCTTAAAGGGGGGGCTACTTTTGCCTATAAAATGTATTAGAGCTCACTCAAATAACTGATTCCAGTACAAACAAAATCTAAAAAAATAACTGCCTTATGCACAAATTCTGCATGTAGAGAGACATGATGTCTGGTGATTTTAATAGAGTGAGCTCTAATACATCTTCTAGGCAAAAGGAACCCCCCATAAGATATATTGGATCAAATTGTCAATAAATAGCTGACACCCAACTCCTGAATGAAGACAGAATGAAGAAAAACTGATTCTGAGAGAGGAATAGTTGCGTTAAACTTGATTATTTCAAACACGGTACAGAATCTTTAATTGATTATTGTCATGTCTCCAGCATATACCTTTACCATGTTTTGGGAAGGACAGAACAATTATATTTAGAAAACTTTGTATTTCAGTATGATGAAGTTTATATTTATATTAAATTAAATTTTTTGTGATAGTTCCCCTTTAAATAGAAAATGTATTCATTAAAGAGAATAATCCACATAGTAGTTTACATAGAGATGAGCAGAACCGTGGAATAACAGTGGATAGGCATATACTCACACTTACCAATGGTCAGTATAAGTCACTGCAAGGAAGAGAACAATACTTATCAATACTAATAAGGTACAACCAGCTTTCAGGAAAAATCCTCAAGTGGTTCCTAGGGGAATTACAACCATCCCTAAGTTTGTACACTCAGGGGCAGATTTTTTCAAGAGTCGAAGTGAAAATTTGATTTTCCAATTCGAATGTTCAAATTTTTTTATGGCCAAAACTGTCAAATTTGAGTAAGGGAATTGTTTAAATTCGACTAGAGTTTTTTTAAAAAATTCTAATTTGATTTTTGAAATGTATCCTTTAAGAATTTGAATTTGACTTTTCACCACCTTAAACCTGGCGAATTGCTGTTTTAGCCTATGGGGGACATCCTGGGATCAATTTGGAGTTGTTTACTGCCTTCCTGACATTCAAGTTTTTTTTGGAGAAAAAACTTGAATCGGTTTCGAATTTTATTTGATTTGAGGTGCAGGTCAATCCCACTCACCTGAGTTTAAAAAATTCTAATTTTTTTATAAATTGGAGTTGGCCAAATTTCAAGTTCATGGGAGTTTGTGGGGGGAGGGTTAAAATTAAATAACTCCCATGAACTCAAAATTCGACCCTTGATAAATCTGCCCCATGGTCCCTATTTCTGGGTACCTGGGTTCCTAATTCCAATCACACTCCTCGGTGGAGCTTAGCCACTTGTCTAAGTAGCCTAACTATTTGTCACTCCTAGAGTGACCTATGAAAATGAGTTAGCCTATCCTTACTAGACTTGACCTTGTCTAGGTTCCACTTTACCCTTCCTGCCTGCCCAGGTAAGGGGGATTAATAAAATGGACCCTGAGAACATGGCTGCTCAGGCCTGTATACTTTAGTACCATCAACTGGACACGTATTGAACTACAGGGGCAAAGCTAAATCAAGAAACAGCTCCCCCTCCTAAATGTATTCTAGGACCCAGTTTAGGAGTCAATAACACTAGGGGACTGCTTGTTAAATAATAACGGGTGGTTAATTTACCAGTCCCCTACACACTTATTTTGTATACACTCTTGCAATTATGGATGAATACCTTATGCAACAACATTTATCATATAAGTGGGTATATCCCATTGATCAATTGGTTCATTGCCCCCACATGCAAATGGTTAAATTGCACTGTCATGATCTACCACATCCATGGATCATTCTGTTGGATCCAGTGATGAGCGAACCTGTTCCGTTTTGCTTTGCTGAAAAATTTGCCAAACTGCGGAAAAATGCTTTGAAGTCAATAGGAGACAATTTTTTTTCGTACACAACTTTTTTCTCTCACTCCAAATGCATTAAAGGAGTTGTTCACCTTTAAATTAACATTTAGTATGATGCAGCGAGTGATAGTCTGAGACAATTTTTAAACAGTTTTAAGTTTTAATTATTTGTGGTTTTTGAATTATTTTGCTTTTTATTCAGCAGTTCTCCAGGTTGCGATTTCTGCAAGCTGGTTGCTAGGGTACAAACCACCCTAGCAACCATGCATTGATTTGAATAAGAGACTGGAATATGAATAGGAGAGGTCTGAAAAGAAAGATGAGTAATACAAAGTAGCAGAAACAATAAATTTGTAGCTTTTCATTTGTTTTTTAGATGGGCTCAGTGACCCCCATTTGAAAGCTGGAAGGAGTCAGAAAAAGAATAAATAAATAATAAAGACCAACTGAAAAGTTGCTTAGAACTGGTCATTCTATAACTTACTAAAGGTTAGCTTAAAGGTGAACCACCGTCAATTTATTTCTCCCTCAAAATGCATTTTTCTTGCTGCAATTTTTTTTCAGATAATTTGCCGCTGTTTTGCAAAGAAATGTACATATGGCGAAATGCAGAATTTTGCCACAAATCCATGCCTGGCGAATAAAATGCACTCATAACTAGTTGGATCCTTATAGGAGATCAGATCAGCAAATGGTGAGCAGATGTGGGTATGTATACGTTGATACAGGTAAGGGTGTGGGTCAAGTCTGATACAGCATTTTGTTCTATTTCTTGTGAAACAGGCTTATTTACCTCCATTCCCACCTTCCGTCTACTATATGATGATGTCACTCCTAGTTGTATGAGGATGTCACTCTCCTATTTTTTATGTGAGGTGGTAGGCAGCAGATTGCTGCTGAGCCACAATACAGGTTGAAGGTGAGATCAACCTGATAAGACCTGCACAGGTCTCTAGAGTAGATAATGTTTAATCATACCCTTCTCAATTTATTCTGCTAAAACCAAAAACACACACTAGTGACAGTTTCACCAAATGGTTACTTACGTGCCAGAATTTGTTTTTGTTACTGTTGTTTTTTTTTTTAAAATCTAAGTGGAATTCAGAATGTGTCTTACTTGGAATCGAACTCAAGACTGAGGGCATGGGTTCAATTCCAAGCAGGACACTTACTGCAATGTTAAGCACAGTGCCGCCATGGAAATAAGCCAAACCTAGAGCTGGCAAGAGAAGCAAAATCATAGAGAAACAATAATAGAAAAATTAAATTCTCTGTGAAAGATGTGATAGATAGAATTAGTCTATGGGAAGCATTAAATATTAACTCAAATATTTGTAGGTGATAATGTAGAAGCAAAGCAAAACAAAGGGTGGGGGAGACTGTATTATCTCTTTGTTTAACTTCTCAGTGTAATTCATATTCTTTCCGCTTCATCAGACACAAGCTGATAACCGACATTATGAAGCAATCATTTCACTGTTCTTCATATTGGAACATTCTTAGAGGCAATTAAAGTCAGAAAACTTTGTTAAAGAAGCATTAGGGACACGTTAAAACCAGCAAAGCATGAACATTTAGAGAGGAGGCAGGCACGGAATGGGTTTAGGAAAAGGGAGGCTGATTTCAATTTAAGCTCAAAACAGAAAAAGATTTCAAAAATATGTTTTTATTTTCTATTTTTGGTGCTGTATACGGTGTTCTCATATGAACTGGTGCTTGCAACCTCTCATTGTGAGCTTCAGGGCAGATTTATTAAGGTTTGAGTTGTGTTTTCCATGAAAATTTCAAGTTTTTGAGTTAAAAATAGATTTTTGAGTTTTTTAAAAAAATATTTTTGAAATTTATGTTAACCTGGGAATAGCTTAAAATCCGAAAATACAACATCTAAAATCTGTCAAGGTTATGTAAAAGTCAATGGTAGAAGTCTCTTGAACCATTTGATGAACCATTTTGATGATGTAGTAAACAGGAGTTTTTTCTTCGAGTTTTCTCTTTTTTACCCCCGCTGATTCGAGTTTTTTCAATTCAAGTTTTCTTTTTTAAATTAGAAACCATTTGAGTTGTGAGTTCATTCAAGGTTTAAAAAAGCTCTAAAATTTGACCTTTAATAATCAACCCCCTTTGTGAGTAGCACTTGCATATTCTCTGATATGGCTATTATTATAGTCATTATACATTTATTGTTGTTTTTTAAGGGTTACAAAAGGAAGTTTTTCAGCTGTAGGGTCCTTGGGGGTTAGACATTTTCCCGGCATTTTCCTCTTTGTATTTTAGGATGCCTAAAGTGGTCCTTAAATTCACCCAGGCAGTTATGTCCCTTTGCCTGGATCCGTTATACTTCAAGGGTTGCCCACTAGGTGGCAGAAGTATAAAGGGGTATAGTCCCATGTGCTCAAGGTCTTTCCTGTGACCTAACCTCTCTGTGAGGTTGATACATAAGTTTAGGCCACTTAGTTATAGTCAGTTGATCTAGGAGTGAGAGGAGGGCTTAGGGGATTTAGTGAGCAGCTTCAGCTCCAACGAGGAGAAATAGTGGGGTTAGGACCCTAATCCAGCCCCTCCCAACCCATATCTGGCCCACCATTCCCCGTCTATTTATAGACCCGCGCCCACCCCGCAGTGATGTCACCAAAGGGGCGAGATGGAGCGGACACGAGTCTATAAATTTAGGCACCGCAAGCCGGCAGTGCTAGGTCGAAGATTTTGTGGAGGAGCCGGCCCAAACCCGCCCCACCCATGGGTTTCGGGCTGGCCCTCACATCACTAGTCTACACCTACAGCAAAAGTGGATGGTTTTTTTTTTAAAGGGGAACTATTGCCAAAAATGGAAATTTTATATAAGCTCACTCAAATAGCTGATTCCAGTACAAACAAAATATAACAAAATAACTGCCTTTTGCACAAATTCTGCATGTAGAGAGACATGATGTCTTGTGATTTTAATAGAGTGTAGTGATTCGCGAAACCGATGCGGAAACTTTTGTGGCGCATTTTCACCGCGAATATGCGCTGGAGTTCACAAAATGGATGGCGGCGTCAAAAAACGGACGACGGCGTCAAAAACGTGAATTTTTCGTGTTTCGTGAATTTCACGGGAAATTCGTGAATTTTTCGGCAAAGTGAAATGCTCAAAATTTGCCCCTCTCTAATAGAGTGAGCTCTAATACATCTTCTAGGCAAAAGGAGCCCCCCTATTAGATATATTGGATCTAACTGTCAATGAATATCTGACACCCAACTGCTGCATGAAGACAGAATGAAGAGAAACAGATGGTGAGAGAGGAAAAGTGAAGATAAACTTGATTATTTCAGAAATGATGCAGAATGTTTAATTGATTTTATATTTAGAAAGTTTCTTATTCCAGTGTTATGAAGCTTACATTAAAATTTTCATTTTTGTTATAGTTCCCCTTTAAAGGGATTCTGTCATGATTTTTATGGTGTAGTTTTTATTTCTAAATGACACTGTTTACACTGCAAATAATTCACTCTACCATATAAGATTGTGTTCCTGAACCAAGTGTATTTATTAATAACTGTAATATTGGGGTGTAGGGTATCTCCAATAGGTCATTGAGGTCATTGTGCTTGATCCTGTGCTTTCAGAAAGATCCAGCACTTCATAACGAAACTGCTCTCATTTAAACTATTGTTTCTCCAACTCGGAAATATATCGTAAATTACACATTCATTAAATTTTTAGAAATTACAATGGCCAAGGTTACACATTGTATTCACAGGGACTACACATTAAACTTTCACATAACGTTTTGTTCTTATTGTGATGTATTTTATGAAATTTCCTTTATTGCTGACATTTACCAGGAACATTTACATTTTAGAGAGCAATTATCTTTGTCTTCAGGGCAACTGCCGATCTGTCTTTGTAGATGAGATTTTTGGGGGTTTTTTTTAAGTCCTTCAAAAGGCAAATTTATTTCACTAATCTGGCTCAATGGAATAGACATGTTTATGTTTATCGGTTTCCATTTTAACATGAATAAAACATTTTTAATACAGTTATGGGACCTATTTTACAGAATGCTTGGGACTTGGAGTTTTCCGGATAATGGATTTTTCCATAATTCATACCTTAAGGGGCCGATTCACACAGGGTTGAATATCGAGGGTTAATTAACCCTCGATATTCGACTGGGAATTAAAATCCTTTGACTTCGAATATCAAAGTCGAAGGATTTTAGCGCAAATAGTGCGATCGGACGATCAAAGGATTATTCCTTTGATCGAAACGATAAAATCCTTCGAAACGAACAATTCGAAGGATTTTAATCCAACGATCAAAGGAATATCCTTCGATCAAAAAAACTTAGGAAAGCCTATGGGGACCTTCACCATAGGCTAACATTGAGTTCGGTAGCTTTTAGATGGCGAGCTAGGGGGTCGAAGTTTTTTCTTAAAGAGACAGTACTTCGACTATCGTATGGTCGAATGGTCGAACGATTTTTAGTTCGAATCCTTCGATTCGAAGTCATAGTCGAAGGTCGAAGTAGCCCAAAAAACACTTCGAAATTCAAAGTTTTTTTACTTTGAATCCTTCACTCGAAGTTAGTGAATCGGACCCTAAGTCTACTAGAAAATGATATAAAATTTAAATAAAGCCAATAGGCTGGTTTTGCTTCCAATCAGGATTAATTATATCTTAGTTGGGCTCAAGTACAAGCGACTGTTTTATTATTACACAGAAAAAGGAAATAATTTTTAAAAATTTAGATTATTTGGATAAAATGGAGTCTATGGGAGACGGCCTTTCTGTAATTCTGGGCTTTCTGGATAACGGGTCTTTGGATAACGGATCCCATACCTTATTTGCTTTTGTTAACGCTAACATTTTTGTGGTGATAAATGAAAAATGACTACAAAATAGCTATTTGTTTTTGTCTCACCCTCATATTTACATTCTACCACACATATACACAAGTCTACTCCAAAATCAAATACTGTATAGACACGTTTATTAAAAGGTCAAAATTGGCGATGAGCAAATTGTTTTCGGCAGGCATGGATTCGGGGTGAAATTCCGCATTTTGCCATCTGCAATTTTTTCCGCAAAAGTCGCCACAAGAAAAAAACGCCCATTGACTTTAATGCATTTTGACAAAAAGTCACCATGTCAAAAAAGTGACCACAAGAAAAAAAAATTTAGTTGACTTCAATCCATTGAGAGTGCGAGACAAGAGAAGTTTCACTGTAATTAAAACAATTATTTTCAACGTCAACCTTGTTTACAAAAGATGACAGTAAGGGGCAGATTTATCAAAGATCGAGATGAATTTTTGAATTAAAAAAAATTTAATTTCAAGCTATTTTTGTGTACCTCGACTAAGGAATAGTCCAAATTCGATCAGAATTTGAAAAAAATTTGATAATTCGAATATCGAAATTTATCATGTACTGTCTCTTAAAAATTCGACTTCGACCATTCGCCTCTAAATAGAATCTATTTGGAGTCAATTGGTGGACTTTACAAAAATTAGAATTCAATCGAATGCTTTAATAATTCGATTCAAATGATTCTAATTCGGCCAAATATGGAACTATTGAAAAATTACCCATTCGCCCAAAAAAACCTATCGGTTGGTCTTTTTGAATTCGAATTTTGAAGTTTTTCAAATTCAAAATTTGACCCTTGATAAATATGCCCCTAAATGTTTTGTATTTAATAAACTGTGCTGTGTATTACATTTTTAAACATGTTAAATAAAAATTATGAAATTCTATTATTTATTACATTTTAGTTCTTTATTTAGTAGTGGTTCAACTTTCAGTTAACTTTTAGTATGTTATAGAATGACCAATCCTAAGCAACTTTTCATTTGGTCATCGTTATTTTTTTTTTTTTTTTTAAGTTTTTTTAATGATTTGGTTTTTTTTCTTCTGATTCTTTCCAGCTTTCAAATGGGGGTCACTGGCCCCATCTAAAAAACAAATGCTACAAATGTATTGTTATTGCTTATTTTTATTACTCATCTCTCTATTCAGGCCTCTCCTATTCATATTCCAGTCTCTTATTCAAATCAATGCATGGTTGCTAGGGTATTTTGGACCCTAGCAACCAGATGGCTGAAATTGCAAACTGGAGAGCTGCTGAATAAAAAGCTTAATAACTCAAAAACCACAAATGATAAATATAAATGAAAACTAATTGCAAATTGTCTCTACATCATGTTAAAAGTTAATGTAATGCTGAACAACCCCTTTTAATCTGACAATGATATTTATTTAATGGTATTATTTATTAAAATATCAAATATAAAATATTAAATTGCATTATGTATCAAATTATTATTTATTTGGGGGCCCATTTACTGACAATCCAATTTAATTTTTTTCCACCAATGTCTAAAAATTTGTGTTTTTCCTATTTTTTAAAAAGCTCTAAAAATTCAAGATTTATTAAGTGTAAAACCCACAGAAACCCCTAATACAAAACATTGCCAGGTAAAAGATGTCAATGTCCTATTGAAAACAATGGGAGCTGTGCTGATCCTGTTGGACTGGTTTAAATTACATTTTTGGTAGGAATGTCCAAAAAACTTGAATTTTTAGAGGTTTTAGAGGTATTTGTATTTTTTAGTGCATCATTCATACTTTTTTAATATCTTTTAATAAATGTCATGACATTTGTAGAGTTTGTAAGTTTAGTTGTGGTTTCAAAAACCTCTGAAACCACTAAAATCCGACCTTTGATAAATAGGCCTCTTGGTATTTATTACATGGTATTACATCAATAATGATATTTAAGGGCAATTTCCATTCTAGTACAGGGTATCCAGAAACCCGTTATCCAGAAAGCTACGAATTATGGAAAGGCCGTCTCCCATAGACTCCATTTTTTCCAAATAATCCAAATTTTAAAAATGTATTTCCTTTTTCTCTGTAATAATAAAACAGTAGCTATAATATAGAGGGTTATTTATCAAATTTCGAGTGTTAGAGTTTTTTTTTTACCTCGAATGAACCTGAATGACCTCAATACTCTTATTTGGGAAAAAACTCGAATGACAAAAACCTGATTCTGTGAGTTCGAGTTCCGTAAGCCAAAAACTCAAGTTAATCAAGTTTTGTGCAAAAACAAAACCTTGAATCGATCGAATCATTCGAGTTTTTGGGCAAAGCCCTCCCAAAAAAAACTCAAACATCAAACAGGCTGTTAAAATGGTTCAAGGAACCTCTGCCACTGATATAGTATAATAAATCTCAAATATTCAAGTTTTTTTTAAAAAAAAAAACTCAAATGATTCAAGTTTTTTTTAAACCCGAAAATGTGAGTTTTTGACCAAAAACTACAACTCGAAAACGCAAATATTCATAGAAAAAAAAATGATTCAAACCTTCATAAATCTGCCCCATATTGAATCTTTATTGGAGGCAAAACCAGTCTATTATGTTTAATTCATGTTTACAAGATTTTCTAGTAGACTTACAGGGGAATGTAATAAAAGGAAAACAATTCGCACCAATAAGAATAAAAATTCCACATCTCGCAATGTAATATTGTTCCTTAAACTGTTATTGCATTGGGAATTTTAATTGCGCACTCTTAAGAAGTGCTTGAAGGTGTTGTAATCTTTTGAAGCAAACATAACGACTTTTTTAATAAGAAGTTTGCGTATTGGCGCAAACTATAAAATTCGCCCACGGTCTTCCACTGTCCGAAGTGGACACTAAACAGTTTCTGGGATCGCAAAAGCTATAATAAATCAGTGCAAAGCAAAATTTGTTCGCACAAAGGCATACCTTTTCGCATTGCGAATAGTTTTTCCGTTACCGACTTTTATTACATTAAAGATCCATATTATGGAAAGATCCCTTATCTGGAAAACCCCAGGTCACAAGCATTCTTGATAACCCCCGCTTTGAATGAAAGGCTCTGGATAACCGATCCCATACCTGTATTACATTAGTTATGATCTTTTCCATTCTAGTACAGGTATCTGGAAACCCCTTATCCAAAAAGCTCCAAATTATGGAAAGGCCGTCTCCCATAGACTCCATTTTATCCAAATAATCCAAATTTTTAAAAATGATTTCCTTTTTCCATAGTAGCTTGTACTTGATCCCAACTAAGATATAGAGGGTTATTTATCAAAGTTCGATTGTAAGAGGGTTTTTTGTTTTTTTTACCTCGAATGACCTCGAAACTCTTATCTGAGGAAAAACTCAAATGACAAAAACACGATTCTGTGCGTTCAAGTCCCACAACCCAAAACTCAAATTAATCGATTTTTGTGCAAAAAAAAAAACTCGAATCGCTGAAATCATTGAAGTTTTTGGGCAAAACCCTCTGAAAAAAACTTGAATATCAAACAGGCTGTTAAAACCTTCAAAGGGTTCAAGGAACCTCTGCCATTAATATAGTATATATATAAATCTCGAATATTCAAGTTATTTTTTAAAAAAAACTCAAATCATTCGAGTTTCTTTTAAACCCAAAAATGACCAAAAACAACAACTCAAAAACGCAAATATTCATGGAAAAAATGATTTGACCCTTTATAAATCTGTCCCATAATTAATTCTTCTATTGTAACAATGTATAAATGGGGCTCTCATTGTCAATCAATGAATCTCTCTTCTGCTGTAAATATTTTTAAGATGAATTCCAGTTCTTCGCTTAGAAACAATCAAGGTTTAATTATTTTTCGTGGCGCCATATCGCCATGTTTCTAATGTTTAATAATGCGCCGCTCACAATGATGACAATTCTTGCTCGGCCCCAGCGGTGATAATGATAGCGCTTTGAATGAAAGGCTCCGGATAACCGATCCCATACCTGTATTACATCAATTATGATCTTTTCCATTCTAGTACAGGTATCTGGAGACCCCTTATCCAAAAAGCTCCAAATTATGGAAAGGCTGTCTCCCATAGACTCCATTTTATCCAAATAATCCAAAATTTTAAAAATGATTTCCTTTTTCTCTGTAATAATAATAGTAGCTTGTACTTGATCCCAACTAAGATATAGAGGGTTATTTATCAAAGTTCCAGTGTTAAAAGTTTTTTTTTATCTCGAATGAACTGGAATGACCTGGAAACTCTTATTTGAGGAAAAACTCAAATGACAAAAACACGATTCTGTGCGTTCGAGTCCCGCAACCAAAAAACTCAAATTAATCGAGTTTTGTGCAAAAAAAAACTGAATTGCTGAAATCATTGAAGTTTTTGGGCAAAACCCTCTGAAAAAAACTTGAATATCAAACAGGCTGTTAAAATCTTCAAAGAGTTCAAGGAACCTTTGCCATTCATATAGTATAATAAATCTCGAATATTCAAGTTATTTTAAAAAAAACTCAATTCATTCGCGTTTCTTTTAAACCCAAAAATGACCAAAAACGACAACTCAAAAAACGCAAATATTCATGGAAAAAATGATTCGACCCTTTATAAACCTGTCCCATAATTAATTCTTATTGGAGGCAAAACCAGAATATTGGGTTTATTTCATGTTTACAATGATTTTCTAGTAGATTTAAAAGGTATGACGATCCAAATTATGGAAAGATCCCTTATGTGGAAAACCCCAGGTCACGAGCGTTCTGGATAACCCCATTCCTGTACTGATAACAATTTCCCTTTGGTCAAGGTTAACGGAACAGTTTTTTTTTTCCTGCAAAAAAATATCCAGGTAGAATTGAATTCTATTGTAACAATGTATAAATGGGGCTCTCATTGTCCATCAATGAATCTCTCTTCTGCTGTAAATATTTTTAAGATGAATTCCAGTTCTTCGCTTAGAAACAATCAAGGTTTAATTATTTTTCGTGGCGCCATATCGCCATGTTTCTAATGTTTAATAATGCGCCGCTCACAATGATGACAATTTTTGCTCGGCCCCAGCGGTGATAATGATAGCGCTTTGAATGAAAGGAATGGCAATGTTTTCTTGTAGGACATTGTATCCTGTTGTTCTGTTGAACTATCAACGTTCATTTTATAACAAAGCCATCAGGGGAAATGACACACATCAGGAAGGGACATGGTTGAGGAATTACCATCTGTCCAACTGATCATACCATTATTTCTTCCCTGGCGCAAAATGATGTTTCCAGTGTTATTATGAACTGACATATGGCTTTTATAACTGGAGGTTATTTTGACAAACTGATTGTCCCTGTCATTTGTATTAATATCTCTTATTTTTTCCAGGCACTTTAATGTTCCGTAGGTTGTCCTCAGTGTGGGGAGGGAGAACAGCAAGGTGACCAGTGGCACTTAAAGGGATGCTGTCATGGGAAAAATGTTTTTTTTTTTCGGCCAAATTCGAATCGTACGACTCCAAGGAGGTGCATTCGATCGAATTTGATTCGAAATTCTTCCCCAAAAAAACTCTGATTTTTCAAAGTCCACCAATTGACTCCAAATAGGTTCTAGGAGGTCCCCCATTGGCTAAAACAGCAATTCGGCAGGTTTTAGATGGCGAATGGTCGAAGTTGAATTTTTAAAGAGAGAGTACATGATAAATTTCGATATTCTAATTTTTTTAAAAATTGGAATCGAATTTGGACAATTCCCTATTCAAATTACACTAAAATAGCTTGAAATTCAAATTATTTTTATTCGAAAATTCACTTTGACCTTTGATAAATCTGCCCCCTAGAGTATCATTTCTGTGAATTGAGTAATATGGAAAAAATCATATTCCCATATGGTTAGAAATATGATACTTATCATATTTATGACCATATAAAGGCACAAGGCTGCAGGCTGAGTTATACAGGGAACTCTGAGTATCACTCATGTATTATAAGGGATAATGTACCCCCTACTGTAAATGATAAGGATATTAGAAGTCACTGAGGGGTTGTTCTGTGACCATATAAAGGCACAAGGCTACAGGCTGAGTTATACAGGGAACTCTGAGTATCACTCATGTATTATAAGGGATAATGTACCCCCTACTGTAAATGATAAGGATATTAGAAGTCACTGATGGGTTGTTCTGTGACCATATAAAGACACAAGGCTGCAGGCTGAGTTATACAGGGAACTCTGAGTATCACTCATGTATTATAAGGGATAATGTACCCCCTACTGTAAATGATAAGGATATTAGAAGTCACTGAGGGGTTGTTCTGTGACCATATAAAGGCACAAGGCTGCAGGCTGAGTTATACAGGGAACTCTGAGTATCACTCATGTATTATAAGGGATAATGTACCCCCTACTGTAAATGATAAGGATATTAGAAGTCACTGAGGGGTTGTTCTGTGACCATATAAAGGCACAAGGCTGCAGGCTGAGTTATACAGGGAACTCTGAGTATCTCTCATGTATTATAAGGGATAATGTACCCCCTACTGTAAATGATAAGGATATTAGAAGTCACTGAGGGGTTGTTCTGTGACCATATAAAGGCACAAGGCTGCAGGCTGAGTTATACAGGGAACTCTGAGTATCACTCATGTATTATAAGGGATAATGTACCCCCTACTGTAAATCATAAGGATATTAGAAGTCACTGTACTTGCAGATCACATTTTTGGTGTGTAAACAAGGCCACTTTGCTGACGTATTTGTATTAATTAGATTTGTTGGCACAGTGGGGTAAAGCAGAACCTGCACAGACGCTGAATAGTTGTGTGAGAGCCCAGGGGGAATTATTTATAGATGCGCACTGTGCTCATATAAAAACCCATCCGTTTTTGACACCCTTTTCCAGGATTAGGAATTGAGCGCTAGAAATGAAAAGTGACCCTGGGTGAGTGGCCATAAAGCATAAGGCTGCAGTGTATCTTCCCTAGGAATGTAAATACCAGAGAAATATATTCAATCTTTTTAAAATTCATTTTTCCCTGAAAGCCGCTATGTATCTACATTCTAAGTAGAATGAATTTCTCATGGTGCAGAAAGCAAAGGAACCTTTAGCATTGGATCGCAGAAAGAATATATGATGGGGAATGGTCACAAATGCTCAGGCGCAATAAATAAACTGCAGAGGAAGAAGATAAATAAAGAGGGCTGCAGTTGTGTGCTAAAAATCTAAGAATTATTTGGACTTTGCATAAAACACTGGGAAAACAAGTGTTTGCATTGCGGGACATCAAGACTCATGTTGCCATGACTGTCCCGTTTTCAGCGGGACAGTCCCGTTTTTGGCTGTCTGTCCCGCTGTCTCGGATAGTGGACTCTGATGTCCCGCATCCTGTCAGCCAACTCTCGCGGCTGAAGCAGCAAACAAAATGATGCCTAATGAGATGCACCGCAAGAGCCTCCGAACAGCGCTGGTCGACCTGATTGGATTGTGTGGATCATGTGACACTGTGGGTGACGCGCCGCATTCCCACGAGTACCCGGCCTCTCCTTCCCTGGCTGCTGCTCTGGCGGCGGATCCGTGTGGGGGACTTTTATGGAGGAAAGACGCCTGCAGATCCTATTCCACGAGTTGGACGTCAACAAGTGCTTTGGGTGCATCGCACTGAGCTGGAGCTGAGGGTGAGCAGTCTGCTGGGGACAGGGATATACCAAGTGCCCATAGGGGTGCATAAGGGAGCAGCATAGACTAGCGTGCATCATACCTCCCAACATTTTGGAAGTAAAACGAGGAACAAACAATTTTTTTTCTGCACGTAGCGCAGCAAATTTTTTGACCACACCCCTTTATGTGACCACACCCCCTAATTACCATGTTCGTTTTACAACATTTGGCAGGTTATGAAAGTTTGAAGATATTTCTCCTTATCTAAACTGTGTTTTTGTGTCTCAAAATTGTTACAAAGTATCTTATTTGCACCTGTTAGTTGTTCTGGGCTCTCTGCTAAAAGCCAATTAAGTGAGAAACTTTGTTTCTTTTTCTGGCTGTTCAGTGCAGAGAAAAGAGGGACTTTCCAGTACAAATGAGGGACTGCAGGTTGAGCTGTCAAAAGAGGGACTGTTCCTCCGAAAAAGGGACAGTTGGGAGGTATGTCTTCCTTATGACGGCTTGAGTCTAAGAGCCGAAACTTTGAATAAACCCATTTTTTCATCACAAAAGACCTATAAGTGCGGATTTCTTTGCTTTATTGATATTGATATATGTTCCAGCACCCAGACATTTCCATTGCTTTCTGAGTGCACCTATCCAGTAGTTTGCTTATATATATATATATATATATATATATATATATATATATATATATATATATATTTCTATTCCTTGTGCTGGAGTCTATTGCCCCCCCCCCCACGTCGGGGGGGCAATAGACTCCTGCAACTCCAGAAACGAGAAAATTTTTGGATACATACCTTACAAACATTATACCCTAAAGGGTTAAATAGAGAGTATGACTTGTATGCTTTCATATAGTGAGGTAACTGGATAACCTATGCAGATAGGGTAGAGGTTGGGATAAAGGCACATCCGAAATATATGTGGTATAATCATGTTATATATTCATGTTGTATATTCATATTTTGTTGTTCACGTTAGTACTATGATACATTTTGATTAACCGATTGGTTGTATCTATGTGTATACCTAGACGTTAATGGCCTATTTTTCTCATTTTGTTAAAATGGTCATATACCACATTTAAATATATACCACCCCCTTGGGGGCGTGTTTACAGCTGTAACCTTTTTAAGGATGTGAGTTCATTGTAATCTTGATTGCTTGATAAAGAAGCGGGAGCTTCGAAACGTTGCATATTCTTGCTTGACAAAGAATTTTCGTTTTGTTCACAAGACAAGTCGTCTGGACTTTTTTGTTTATTATACAGTGTGTCCTTAATTGGACTAAGTCACGGACTGGCGCACACTCCACTCCATTTTGTTTCGATATATGATATTTTGAGTGTTGAGTAAGCACCCATGTCCCAACCCACCCCATTGTCGAGCACACAGGCCGATATATTTGCCTACACAGAGGTGGAAGCTGCAAGCATAGCTACTCTCACGAGGGGTTCACGGGATTTCTTACATACAGCCCATCCAGAGGCACGCAGTCGGAATCTGGAACGTCTAACCAAGAAAGCAGTATCATTGGAATTACATGGCTGCACATTGGCAGAGTACTATCGGCTGAAACGAATCCCGAGGGGCCTGCGAGTACATTTGCAACCTACCCTGTTCTCGGATGAATAATAGCTTTAATCCTCTAAAATCAACAATAAAAATGACTAGTAGGGCACAGAGCACCGAAAGCTTTTTAGTTTAGGGAAAAACTCTGTAAATATAGGAAACTTTCAGCGTTAGTTACAGCATATCGAGGCCCCGGTGAAACCAACTAGTAGAAGTGATTGAGACGGGCAATTCCAAGGCTGCACAGAGCTTCCATATTGGTTCAATGTGTTCCATAAACTACCTACTAAAAAGTCCTAAGAACTTATAGACGTTTTTCTGGAATACTTACCTGTGAGAATAAAACGTGCTTGGGGATGAAGGGAAATATCTTAATCCAGAGCCAAAGCTGCAGCCTTTTTCATTTGGTATTACTTTTTGCCTGAATGTTATTATATTCCTGATAAAGACATTAAATTAGCGTTTTGAAGAAACAATAACGGCCATAAAGGCATCTGAAAGTCCAGAGCAAAGATTTTATTGGTGGGCTGCCCTATGAAATTTGGTTCAGAGTTCACTTCATGCAGGTAAAGTTAAGGCAGACAATGAACTGCTAATTCTCCTACACCAGAAAGAGGAAGCAGGAACATAGGTCTCCTCATCTATGGCTGGAAAACAAACAACTAGGTTTGCTCATAGTCTGTACAGAGAGATCCCATAAACTATGGCAGCATAGGTATTCCCTGTACTAAGCACAATTCAGCAGGAACAGCCCCCTAAGTTTGCTCATAGTCTGTACAGAGAGATCCCATAAACTATGGCAGCATAGGTATTCCCTGTACTAAGCACAATTCAGCAGGAACAGCCCCCTAAGTTTGCTCATAGTCTGTACAGAGAGATCCCATAAAACTATGGCAGCGTAGGTATTCCCCTGTACTAAGCACAATTCAGCAGGAACAGCCTCCTAAGTTTGCTCATAGTCTGTACAGAGAGATCCCATAAAACTATGGCAGCATAGGTATCCCCTGTACTAAGCACAATTCAGCAGGAACAGCCTCCTAAGTTTGCTCATAGTCTGTACAGAGAGATCCCATAAAACTATGGCAGCATAGGTATTCCCTGTACTAAGCACAATTCAGCAGGAACAGCCTCCTAAGTTTGCTCATAGTCTGTACAGAGAGATCCCATAAAACTATGGCAGCATAGGTATCCCCTGTACTGAGCACAATTCAGCAGGAACAGTCCCCTAAGTTTGCTCATAGTCTGTACAGAGAGATCCCATAAAACTATAGCAGCATAGGTATTCCCTGTACTAAGCACAATTCTGCACAGTAATTTTAATGTAACAGTAACTACATAAGGCTCCATACAATATAACCTATGTTGGCATGTTTTACTGCGCTCCAGTGAAATAAAACTGCTAATTACAAATAGCTAATATTTTCCCTTTAAATTGCAATAAAATGAAAACTGCTTATGAACAGCAGACAAGCAATTAACACCATTTCAAGGATGCATAATACTGTAATTAAAGGAATCCTGAGACCGTAATCAACAAATACAAGTGTCCAGATGGGGAACTAATTAGTCAATTGAACAAGTCAATTTTTATAGCAAGAGTTTTTTTTTTTGTTTGACCAAATGACAATCCTTTTGATTAGTCATTTCAGCACAAGGGATCTCTCACAGACAGAAGCAGTTACACGAACGAGTTGTTCACTTTTGAGTTAATATTTGGTTTTGTGGAGGCAGGGATATTTTAAGATTTTTTTTATTATTATTTGTGGTTTTTGAGTGATTTAGCTTTTTATTCAGCAGATCTCCAGTTTGCAATTCTCTGTTGCTAGGGTCCAAAATACCCTAGCAACCATACATTGGCTTCAATAAGAGACTGGAATATGAATAGGAGAGGCCTGAATAGAAAGACTAGTAGTAAAAAGTAGCAATAACAATACATGTGTAGCCTTACAGAGTATTTGTTTTTAGATGGGGTCAGTGACCCACATTTGAAAGCTGGAAAGGCTAAGAAGGCGGCAAATAATGCAAAAACTGTAAAAAAAAGAAAAAGTGAAGACCAATTGAAAAGTTGCTTAGAAATGGCCATTCTATAACATATTACGAGTTAACCTAACAGTGAACCATCCCTTTAAGGGTTTTAACACCAGCCTAGTAACGAATGGCACAATTATATCAGCAGCTCTGTATCCAATGGGATTGTTGGAAAGATGCAGGGAAGTGTATTTATGCTACACGTTTGCCTACAACGATTAATACATCATCAAACCTGCACATAATAAGCAGCAAGCATTAAATGCGACGATGTCTGCAATTTTTAAAAAAAGATTTTATTTTAATATAATGATCATTTTGAATTAGTGGTAAAAGTACATTAGTCATTTCAGAGGACATTATGAAACATAGAAAATACATGAATATTTATATCAAATTCCGACTCTTAACATATGAATATTGATTACAAGGGACATAAAGCTTCCATGCAAGTCTTTCATTGCACTCTCTGGCCGTCCTTAGGGGGATTAATGTTCAGCTCTGGCTTTCCTGAAATTATACTGTAATAAAACATAAGCAGGGTGATATAACAGTGATGTTTATGTGTTCAGGGCTAAATAAAATTGTGTATAATAGCATAAAGCAAGAAAAGGAACCCAGGAGAAGGCAGGATTCTTCTGATAGGGCCTTCTTGTATTTTTGAAAACTGGGGAGATATTTTATCTAACAGTGATTATTTAAAGTAGAACTAAAGCCTAACTAAATAAGTAGCTATGATGTTTTGTGCTTCTGTACCAGCCCAAGCAACCACAGTCCTTTAGCAGTAAAAAATCTGTGTCTCTAAAGATGCCCCAGTAGCTCCCCTTCTTCTTTTCTGCTGATTCACTGCACATGCTCTGTGCTGCTGTCACTTACTGAGCTTAGGGAGCCACTCACACTATACAGTACACATAGAATAGAAATGTCACAATATTAGGCTGATTAGTAATTAATACACATAATTACTACATGGCAGCACAGAAACCAGTGCAATTAGCATCAGAATTTAATAATCAGCAAACCTGTAGCATCAGCTTATATTACAGCCAGGGAAGCTCATTTTCTGCTGGATAATTAGTGACGATCCCTAAGCTTAGCTTCTCAACAGCCAATCAGAGCCCACTGAGCATGTGAGTGTCACAGACACTTTCCAAGATGGTGACCCCCTGTGACAAGTTTGAAGTCCTGGATCACTGAGGCTATTGACAAGCGGAAACTTTAGGCTGGTGCAGTAAGTTCAGTATATAAAATATGCCATTTTTAGCTGCATTCGTTTTTAGGTTTTTTAGGGTAAAGGGCAATTGGAACCAGGGATCTTAATCCCACTCACACTCCTCAGTGGAGCCTCAGGCTGCTTAGCTAAGTAGCCTAACAGCCTGTCACTCCTAGAGTGACCTATTATGACGAGTAGCCTATCCTTACTAGACCTGACCTGTCTAGGTTCCACTTCTCTATTCCTGCCTGCTCAGGTAAGGGCTTTAACAAAATAGACCATGAGCCCATGGGTGCTCAGGCCTATGCACTGGACACTTATTAAACTACAGGGAGATAGCTAAAGGCAGGATCAGGAAACAGGACCCCCTCCTTACTGTATTTTAGAACCTAGTTTAGGAGTCTATAACACTAGGGGACTGCCTGTTAAATAATAATTGGAGACTAATTTACCAGTCCCCTACACTTGTCAATACTAGATTCACCCAAAGATTTATGGTAGAGGATTAAAAGTTGACAACAAGTACCATGGAACCCAGTCTCTCCCTAATACCACCGTAGAGTTTTATTACAATATTGATTGTGCAATCTGGAAAAGTTTAGTTTAAATGTATAAGAATGCAAATGTTAAATGTCTGTTATGTATGCATGTGGGGTCTTGAAGGTTTAAAGGAGAATTCAACCATAAAGTAAACAAAACCCTACATAGACCCCCTCCCTCCTCCCCCCCCCAGCCTAGCTGCTTCCCCGGGCAAATACCCCTAACTCTTTACTTCGCCCTCGGTGCAGATTCTGTCCAGCAGAGTTCACGGCAGCCATCTTCTTCTCTTCCATAATCTTCAAGAAGTAAGTGCGTATCGGTGCAGGCGCAGTTGGAGCAATTTTCTGTTTCACGACAACTGTGCATGTGATGAAAGTCATGGACATGAGCCGCTCTCATTGCGAAGATTACCGAAGAGCCGGAAGATGGCTGCCGTGAACTCTGCTGGACAGAATCTGCACCGAGGGGTAAGTAAAGAGTTAGAGGCATTTGCCCAAGTTAGCAGTTAGGCTGGGGGGGGAGGAAGAAGGGGGTCTATGTAGGGTAGGGGGTACGAGTTTTTTTACTTTACGGTTGAATTCTCCTTTCAAAGAGTTTTCACCAGAAAACTGCACCGGCCCGGGGTTATATCAGTGAGCACCATAGAGTGATCCTCTTCCGTCTTCCTCTTTCTTCTGTGGCTGTGCATGCGCAGTAGAATGAAAAGCCGAACCTTAACTAAAAAGTCGCTTTTTCATTCTACGGCGCATGCGTCTGCCCTGGGAAATTTGAAGAGAGAAGAAGCTGGAAGAGGATTGATCTGCGGTGCTCGCTGGAATAACCCCGGGCCGGTGCAGTTTTCTGCTGACAGGAGCACCGGCCCGGGGTTTCAGGTACGTCAAAACAATCACTTGGGGGTGCCTAACTTTTGGCACCCCCAAGTGCAAGAAGACTTTCCTTCTCCTTTAAGATTATAATTGTTGGGATATTGAACTGTAGAGGTTTGGCCACAAGAGGGCAGTAGGCATGGGCATCCACAGACATTTTTCCCGGGGGGGGGCATGAGTGGCCGCATTACCTTACCCCTTGCCAACAGCAAAATTCACTACACAGGCAGCCAGCAAGTGTACAAGTTAGTGGCCGCTGTTGGGCCTACGGGCAGTTTTAGGGGAGGGAGGTGGCAGTACCAATAGCTATCCCAACTGAGCGCCTTCACATAATGTTGAACTACATCTCCCTCCCATCCGTCGCTGTGTCTGGCATGCTGATATGTAGTGCAGAGATATTAGAAGCCCCAAGTGACGTTTACTCCATGCCAAATGTAGCACTACGTAGCCTGTGCCAAGCCCCTGGGCCACTCTAGGCATTACGTGTTGCAGCATCAGGGCCGCTAGGATGCTGAGGGCAGTTGGTAGTATGAAGGGCTCTTTCCGGCACATGGTGCTGCTTTGGGGACAGCTGCGGCAGATGCTGCAGGTAAAGCCGAAGAGATTGAATGGAGAGCCCTCAGTCCCTATAAGCCACTGGTAGAGCTCCGTCTCACAGCACTTTCCCACGAAGATCACACTGGCTGGTTCCCAGACCCAGTGACTCCCCCGCTCACTCCTCCTTCTTCCTTGGGTGCCTCACACACTTAAAATGCAAGGCGCAGGCGCTGGCTGGATGAATCCTCGGGGGCTCTCACTTGCAGCGTCCCACTCACTCTCCTTCTACTGTCACTATGTCCACACGCACACAGTTTGCTTTATATAAAAAGGACAAATCCAGGTGGGGGGAGTGCCCCCCTTGCCCCTATCTGTGGACGACCATGGCAGCAGGGTCCTGTTAATTGTATAGCTAGTGTAATTTTTACCCCGACTACTAGAGGGAGCTAGAGGGAGAAAATACTAAAAAGGGGCAAGAAACCAGAGGAGGTGTCAGGTTGTAGGTGGGCATGGTCCTATGAAGAACACCTGCTGGACTAGGGAAGCCCAACCCTGGAAGGACATGTGACAAGCTTAGCTAGTGATAGGAAAGTATATGTTATAGGGTGCACTAGGTGTACCCAGGGTCAGGGTCAGGGGGGCTCAGGGAGTACTATCATACCAGTAACCAAGAAGATTCAGATGGCACACACATAGCAAAATGTGCATAAACTTTGTGATTTATTTGGATCTCTGCACAACGTTTCAGGGGATCAACCCCCTTTATCAAGTGCTTGGTATACATGGAACTGTTGAGCAGCAAAGTTCCCAGATAGAGCACCACTGAAACGTGACCCACGGAGTTCGGATTTAATTAAAGTACTATCATACCAGGCCTGGGACTAACGGGGAGTGGCTGTCCCGACCGCCAAAGTGCCGAAACTCAGAAGAGCCAAAGTCCGAGGATGAGCGGGGCCCAGAAAATTTTGTTGTACAGAGGATCAAGATTTCTAATGGTGGCTCTGGGTGTACCATATAGTTAAGGAAAAGCTAGAAAGGTCAGCAAGAGCCCCAACTAGGAGTCAGAAGGAAGCAGCCTTCTTCCAGTGTTAGTGCAGGAACTCAGTTCTGTGGGCACAGTCCTTGCCTATGGTGGAAATTCCTGTCCGGGATAACAAGAGGTTACTGTCACTGGAGAGCTGTCCCAATTCTTCCCTCTTGTCTACGGGTGCACTGTCTACAGAGTGTCCCAGATTTGTCCTGTGCCAACAGCATCATATGAGGAATGTAACACTGGCAGAGGTGCCGGGTGAGGTCCCAATAGGCTGCACAATCCAAAGGTTCTGCCATATAGTAGACAACTTAGGAGGCAATACCTTCCCAAAGAAATTAAAGGGACTGCGTTTATATTAAAGTGAAAATTCAGCCTCACGTATGTACATGAAAATGTCTTTCCTGTGTCTTTGGCAGGAACATAATAGTCACAGCATAAAAGCCTTATAAAAACAAATACCTCTATCATTTTCCCATCAGATCTCTGAACTACCTTTCATTTTCGTAGAACAACGTTTAAAGGTCTCGCGGATGGAAGACTGTAGGAAAAAAAAGAAAAAAAAAGGAGAGAAATGATTAATTCACTTTGAATTTAATGTGACAAGGAGCATTTTCCATTTCCCAAACAAAACTCCATCTGAGGGAAATGAAATGTGATATTTTGTGCCATCGAGAAAAACAATAGGAAGATAATTTGTGAATAACTATCAGACGGAAGTCTCTGAATGTGCCACGTTCAGATAAACATAATCACAAATGTCTTTGTTCCTATTTTTTTTCTTTTTTTAGGGACACGTTAAAATTAATTTTTTTTTTCTAAAGTTTTCCCTCAACCATTAATCATAACTCTGCAATGTTTTAATCTAAAGCTGATGAATATTTCTAAACTTTCTTTATTTATTTTCTCATCATTTCCAGTTTAATAATAACCCAGAAAAAATAACCTTTATTCCAACATTGATACCAAATAATAAATACAAGTAAGGGATCCGTTATCCAGATACCCATAATCCAGAAAATTACGAGTAAGACATCTCCCATAGACTCAAGTACTTCCTTTATCGCTGTACAGGTATGGGACCTGTTATCCAGAATGCTTGGGAACTGGGGTTTTCCGGATAACGGATCCTTTCGTAATTTGGATCTTCATACTTTAAGTCTATCAGAAAATAATCGGCTGGTTTTGCTTCCAATGAGGATTCATTATATTTTAGTTGGGATCAAGTACAAGCGACTGTTTTATTATTACAGAGAAAAAGGAAATATTTTTTTTTAAAATGTGGATTATTTGGATAAAATGGAGTCTATGGGAGATGGACATCACGTAATTCAGAGCTTTCTGGATAACAGGTTTCCAAATTATTTGGATAAATACCAAACCTGTAATAAGAAAACCATAGCTTGTACGTGATCTCAGCTAAGAAGTCTATTGGGTTTATTTTTATGTTTTAATTACTTTTTTAAGGCTAAAATGCTCCGAACCAGTAATTATTAAAGTAAAAACCTTACTGGGACATAGGAAAATCCTAACGCATTTCATGCCTGTACAGACACTGACAATGTAATAAGAAATCACCAAATTCTTATGATGCATACCATGTAAAGGTATGAGACTTGTTATCCAGAATGCTCGGGACCTGGGTTTTTCCAGATAATGGATCCTTTCGTAATTTGGATCTTCATACCTTAAGTCTACTAGAAAATCATATAAACATTAAATAAACCCAATAGGCTGGTTTTGCTTCCAATAAGGATTAATTATATCTTAGTTGGGATCAAGTACAAGCAATTGATATATTATTACAGAGTAGTGATGGGGGAATTTCTCCAGTTTCGCTTTGCTGAAAAATTTGCAAATTTCCCATAAGATTTGCAAAACGGCGAAAAATGAGCAAAACCTGAATTTTGACTCCCGCGTCAATTTTGAAGCCCGTGTCAATTTTGATGCTGGCTTTAAAGTCAATGGGCATCCAAATAGTGTTGACGCACAATGGATTTGACGCGTCTTTTCCAAATTTTCCAAACAAATCACTTTTACTGAGGAAAAGGAAATCATTTTTGAAAATTTGGTTTGAACCCAGGTAAAACCAAAATGGCCAGAACACAACATACATGTCGCTGAAAAACTGGTTAAGGGTTCCCAGGTGGGTGTTTTGACTAATGTTGATAAAAACGGACTCTTGATATGTGCGTAGGGTTCTCATGATAGGGACTTGCCATCATGTATGGTTTGTACCCAGATACCTATTGACCAATTTTAAGATATGAAGTTGGGACATTTAAACCACTGGGTAATGCTTTATACATGTTAGAGTTTACTTACCCCTCCGTGCAGATTCTGTCCAGCGAAGTTGACGGGCGCCATTTTCAGCCGCTTCGGTTGGAAGAAACACCCAGAGGCAAAAGAAAGTGGCTGAACTTACCCCGGGAGCAGCTGAGGAGGAAACTCGTACCTTGCGTTCTGGTGCGGTGAGTACTAAATCCCCTCTTCCCAAAAGCAGAAAACACCAGCGCTCTGCATCTCTGGGGGCTTCACCTTCTGGTGTTACAGTGAGGGCTGAAGCCAAACTGGATGCTAAAGGCACATGTCATGGGGAACCACAGGGTGGAGGCGTGTCTGTGCATGAACTACAACTCCCATCATCCCCTGTAGGCATCTCTTCTGGCAGCCAAATAAGTCAGACTGGGGGTGATACATACGTTGTGCCAGAAACACCCCTTGAAGACTGTGCTGCAGGTAAATGTCCAGCTGGAAAGGGAGAAGCTGCTATTGTGTCCCAAACTGTCAGATCTGGGGCTGCTGCTGAGGTTTCACAGGCCGGGGAATCCACTGCTGAGGATCCTGCAGGTAACGAGACACCTGAACCCAACTCTCAGCTTAACCCTTTACCTGCCCAACTGACTGCAGCCACTAGAGGGAATCAGGGAAGTTCAGCTGTTGCTGCTGGGAATGTGATGCTTGTTACAGACAATGAGGCTGAGGATTCAGAGGGGGAGCAGAAATCCCAGGACTCCAGTGATTTAAGTGCAACGTATGAACCGACTGCACAAAGGAGAATGGGTGCACCCACTGATGTAAACCCCCAGCTACCCAGTCATAAGGATATTGCTCCTATCCTGCAGCAGCTGTCTGAGGCCTATAAGCAGAAAGGAAAAAAAGAGGCAGAAATTGTTGCACAGCAGAAGCTGATCGGAGCTGCTTATAAGAGGAATAAAGGCAGACTGGAACTGGACCTCATTACACTTAAAAGGGAACTCTTTGAAACTGAGGTCTCCATAGAGAAACTGCTGAGCAAAGCAGGGCCCTGGAGAGAGATTTTTGAAAACAGGGAGCGGTTTGAGAAGCTGCAGAAATCTCTCAGGGAGGAGGTGCCATACCGCAGCCGCAAACTCAGCACCACCAGCTACTCTGCCTCTTCTGATACAGAGGGGGATTTCAAGAAGCCACAAGCTCCAGCCAAGAAAGCACCAACAAGGAGCAAGAAGAAGGACGGGATCCACTGGCAGGAACTGGCATTTGATGTGCAGGAGGTGACAGAACAAGAGAAGAAAAAACAGCAAAGGGAAGAATTTAACATCATTCAGGAACATTTCCCTCCTTTGTCACCTGCCGCCCAACCAACCAAGTCACCTCAAGCCCAAGCCCAGGTGTCGCAGGAAGATCCAGTTGCCCCAATGGAAGTATCGTCCAACCATTCAGCTGCGAGTGGCATGTCTGGGGTGGTGCATGGAGAGGCTGTTGGCATGAATGATGGTGCGGCTGATGCTGTGCTTGTGGGAGCGAGTGCTCACAGAGAGTCAGTGGTGGTGGGTACACAAGCGGTGCTGCTGGCAGGTAATGATGGCAATAAAAACCCAAAGCCATCTATAAGTGATGGAAGGAGAGATGGTAGGGCCCAGGCAGAGAGACAAAGACAGCAGGGACAGAATGGTAGGGCTCAGCAACCTGGTGAACAGGCCTCAACTTCTGGGGCAGATGCCGGCACATCGGGCAATTTCTGGGAGCACAGGCAGTTTTTCCCTGCAGGTGCAGGTCCTTCTTTTGGGGGTCAGGCTTTCTGTAGGCAAAACTGCGTTAAACTGGTGTGAGAAGGGAAGAAAGAGGAGGCTCCTAGTAGAACCTATATTATTAAGACACTGCTGGAAAGGTCTGCCAAGTTTAAGGACCGTGACATGGAGGCCTGCATTGTCCAGTCCCCTACAGAATGGGATGTCAGCTTTAAAATACCACAGGGACTGGGTGCATTTTGGCACCTTTTTGACACCCTTAAAAATCAGCCAGAATGGAAAAATGTTGATGCCATTCCAGTCTCCAGACCTGAGACCAAAACCATCACCATCATTGTCAAAAATGACGGGGTGCCAGTTAATGACGTGGCGTTGTGGCTGCAGCACCAGTGCACTGTCCTTTCCCCACTGGCCCATATATATGAAGATGATGTGTGGACAGGGGGGTGGAAAACAGAGGTAAAAAGTAAGATAGTTGATAACATCCCCCAACATCTGCCCACAACCTTTTTCATTGGCAAAGAGAAGTGTGTTTGTTTCTATTTTGGCCAATCGACAAAGTGCTTCAAATGTGGTTCCCTGAATCATCTTGCTAGCTCCTGTCTGGTGGAGAGGTGCGCTTATTGTGGGAAGATAGGCCACACAAAAAAGGTGTGTAAAATCATTATGTGCAACCTCTGTGGTAATATAGGTCATGCCCACCGCCTGTGCCCTAAAGCCTGGCACAATAACACCCAGAGGGAAGATGTGTTGGAGCAGGAGGAAGATCAGCTACTGATTGATGCAGTTCAGGAGATAGAGCAGCAGGACAGGGTGGAGATAAACCACAGACAGGAGGCTGCAAAGGCCAATCAGGCCCAACAGAGGGACCCCGGGAAAGATCAGAGCAGTAAGGGGAAGAAGGCACAAAGTCAGGAAGGGAACTCTAATGATCAGGGACTTGATGTTCAGAGACCACAGGCAGGCCCATCATTGGCTAAAACAGGCCCGTCAAAGGCTGTAGTCCCCCCCAAAACCCCCTGATCCCAAACAGCAATCTACATTGCTGCTACATTGTCTCTTTGGACCAGGCCAAGGCTTTTGACCGGGTGAATCATCAGTACCTGTGGTCTACTTTGTCAAAGTGTGGCATCCCGGGCAAATTTATCCAATGGCTGCCAGTTTTGCATGAAGGGGCCGTAAGCTTCCCACTTGTCAATGGTTGGAGGGGAGATGATTTCAATGTGGAGTCTGGAGTGCGACAGGGTTGCCCCTTAAGCCCACTCTTGTACGTATTTGCCATAGATCCATTCCTGTGCTGTCTGGAGAGCTGTGGCTTGAGGGGTATATTGGTGCCCAGATGCCAGACATTGACATCCCTCGCCTACGCAGACGATGTGACAGTTGTGGTATCCAGTCCGAAGGACAGGAGGCTGCTTAACGAAACCATCGAAAGTTACTCTGAGGCCTCTGGGTCAATGATTAACCGTGACAAGTCTGAGGCTTTTTGGACATTGAATGGTGAGCCCGACTTACAGCTCTCTGAATTTTCAACTGCCCCATCCCACATAAAGATCCTGGGGATAAAGTTTGGGAGGGAAGACAATTGCAGGCTAAATTGGGATGCAAAACTGGATGCCGGAACAGCAAAGGTCCAGGGATGGAGGCTGGCCCATAGGGAAAGGGTGAAGCTTATCAAGGCCTATCTGGTCCCTCTGTTTTTGTTTGTAGCGTACGTGTATCCATTGGCAGAATCTCTCTACGCCAGGGTCCACAGTCTGTTTTTTCATTTGCTCTGGGGACACAGGCTGAATCCAGTCAAAAGGGGGATAACGTACCTGCAGCGGAAGGAGGGTGGTTTGGGCATGTTGTGCCCAGTGGCTTTTTTTGGGTCACTTTTCCTGAAGTTTAACTTTGGGGGCTTGGCCCAAGGAAATGATTCCCTGTGGGAAGTCTGTATCAGGAACTGGGTATCGCCTTTTGTAGGGACATGGTTTCAAGATGGTAGAATGAAGCAATTTACAGGGATCCCTCCCATCACACCTAGTTCTCGCTCTGAGGTTCTGAAGAGGTGGGATGTCAGGGTGGATGAGCTGGTAACATCTTCCCGAAGGCAGTTGTATCACAGTGTGATCAGGGACTATTTTGCTGCTCCTCTTGCTCTGAGAGACTGTGTAGGGAACATCCTTCAGAAAAGCCTTCGCTTTCTTAATGGCCAGAGACTCCCCCCTAAGTTTTTTGACAACTGTTGGCTTTCACTGCAAGGGAAACTCTATGTCCGAGGCAACTTGACTGATCTTACCATTGGCAGCAAAGATGGTCCCTGTGGGTGTGGGGAAGTGGAGACCCAAGAGCACTTTCTTGTCAGTTGCCCAGTGACTAGAGATGTGTTTAGTCAGATGGCAGCAGCTCTTAATATCCCACTCCTGAACAGTCTGAACTATGCAGCCTATGGGGTTTCCACTATACACCACCCACTGGACCGTGAGACAATTTATATCATACTTGCATGCACACGGTACCAGATCTGGCAGCATAGGTGCAGGAGATCTTTTGGCCAGTTGGGCGCTACCCCAGATAATATAGTGAAGGCAGCTCTGGCTCAGTTGAGTTTTCTGAAGGGAATTGAGATAAAGAGGTCATCATCAAATCAGAACCTATGGCGAGGGTGAACCTTACTCTTTCATCTTCATGAACATGCCCTCATCTCAAGGTATGTACTTATTGTATGTATATGGCTCCCTGGGCACTGATACTGCTCCTTTCTCTTTCTGTAGGCTGGAGGTGCAGCTTTCTGTCACATGGGAGAATCTATTCAGATATGAATATGAAAATGTGATGTTTTTGTTTGGTGATAAAAACTGGAGGAGGTTGGTCCAGGAAAGACTTTTCTGGAATGCTCATTTGGGTTGGTGGTGGGGGAAGGAAGGCCGTATGGACAATCCAAGACTTTGCAAACTGGCCTTTGATTTGGTGTGTTTCATGGAAAAGTTGCCAATGGACAGAGGGATGGACTCTGCGGGCTGGAGGGTGTATGGGTGGGTTTGTGGGATTTTTGATTATTTCTGTTTTGTTGTATGATTTGTGAACTGTTTATGAATTGATGATTATTTACTCTGAAAAGTGATCTTTTAAACAAAAAATATCTATATATTGGGTACCTTTCTAGTGCTACCAATCCCTATTTCTGTAGGGAAATGAGAGAGAGCAGACAGTAACCCTTCCAACACTTTCCTCTTGCCTATATATTAGTAGGGGTGCCACCTTACCCCCCATACTCTGTGGTCAGTGTTGGGGTGAGGTCAAATGGTTTCACTCATCTCTATTCAGTCCAAGCAGAAAACAGAGGAAAGGGATTTGTCTGAGGTTTTTCAACATTCTCCACCCTAAGTTCAAGCATATCAAGGCCGTGTATCAGCTGTTTATGGCAGAATTGTTTATTTGCGCTATTCCAGAAGGATTACATGTTGCATGTTATTAATCCTGAAGCAGGGGAATGTCACATTTCAGACTGCACAATCCTATGAAAGGGGCATTGCTCCCAAACGTTCTTGCTTTTCTGTCTACGCCAAGAGCCGTGGCAATCATGAAATAAATGAAAAGCGAATGCTCGGCTGCCTTCTGTTTGTACGCCGGATAAGTTCTCTGTTCTGACAGCTAAATTGAGGACAGCTCAGTGTGATTTGAAGCGATATATCTCTAAATTACCATTTGACTTTGATAAAATATATCACTATTAATTCCTGTCTCCCGGAGACGTTCTTGTACAGCAGTGTGTCACCGTTCAAGGCAAAGTATGTGAGCTATAAGAATCTCTTTCCAAATATTAAAATAATCGAATTTGTCTGCCTAAAATGCTTATAAAACATCCTTCAGTGTTTGAAATGAGGTCATAGGCATAGCCTTTTCATCTGTATTTAGTTTTTATTAGAGTTCCCCTATTTCCTATAGACTTGAGTTTTATTGCTCTTAAAGGGGTTTTGCACCTTTGAGTTAACGTTCCATATGATGTAAAGCGTGATATTCTGAGACATTTTGCCCAACTAAACCAACAACAGAGGCCCTCACTGTAGCCGTGTTCAGGCCTGGATTTGTGGAAAGGCCACCAAGGCCCGGGCCGTGTTGTGAACCCCACTGTAACTACAGCAAACTCATTCTACTTCCTCACTCTTGGGCAGTGGGTCCCATTAGATTTCCTCCTGGGCCACCACCAGCCCAGTCCAACATTGAGCCTATAGAATATGTTTACAACGTGTCATAAATGAGGCATGTTATAATAGTCTTAAAGAAGAACTAAAGCCTAAAGATGAATGTGGCTATAAATGCCATATTGTATATACTGTATTTATTGCACCAGCCTAAAGTGTCAGCTTGTCAATAGCCGCAATGATCCAGGACTTCAAACTTGTCACAGGGGGTCACCATCTTGGAAAGTGTCTGTGACACTCACATGCTCAGTGGGCTCTGATTGGCTGTTGAGAAGCTAAGCTTAGGGCTCGTCACTAATTATCCAGCAGAAAATGAGCTTCCCTGGCTGTAATATAAGCTGATGCTACAGGTTTGCTGATTATTAAATTCTGATGCTAATTGCACTGGTTTCTGTGCTGCCATGTAGTAATTATGTGTATTAATTACTAATCAGCCTTATATTGTGACATTTCTATTCTATGTGTACTGTATATTGTGAGTGGCTCCCTAAGCTCAGTAAGTGACAGCAGCACAGAGCATGTGCAGTGAATCAGCAGAAAAGAAGATGGGGAGCTACTGGGGCATCTTTGGAGACACAGATCTTTACTGCTAAAGGGCTGTGGTTGCCTTGGGCTGGTACAGAAGCACAAAACATAATGTAAAACATTTCTACCTACTTCTTTAGTTAGGCTTTAGTTCGCCTTTAACACTTTCCCTGCCAGCCCTTTTGTCCTAAATATGAACATCTACTGCCAAGCAGTTTTTAGACATTTTGTACTCTTTCAGTTTAAGGGCCTTTCCTGGAGGAAGGGGTCTTTTAGTTTACCCAGGAAAACAACATATTGCTTTTTTTCAACCTGAGCTTTTAAAATATGCAAGAATTTTGGTGTATTTCTACTTCTGTAAAAATATAGGCTTCTAAGTTTCTATTAAAATGAAAAAAAAAATCATGTTTCACAAAGAACAATCACATATATCAGAAACATCATTTATTTTATGTATGAGAAAACAGCCAATTTGGAAAGGTCTATGGGGCAAATTCACTAAGCGCCGAAGCACCGAACGCTAGCGTCAATTCGCTAGCGTTTGGCATTTTCGGTACTTCGCAAATTCACTAACGAACGCTGGCGTAAATTCGCTAGTGTTACTTCGCACACTTACGCCAGGTGAATTTTCGCTAGCGATGTAACTACGCAAATTCATTAACTTGCGCAGTGTACTGAACGCTACTTTTTACGCTAGACTTCCTTCGCCACCTCAGACCTGGCGAAGCGCAATAGAGTAGATAGGGATTGTTTCAAAAAAAGTCAAATTTTTTTCTAAGTCCCAAAAAACGCTGGCGTGTTTTCTACATGATGGGTGATAGGCTGAAAAAGATCGAAAACATTTTTGGGGCTCCCCTCCTTCCCCCCTACATTTCCTGACACATGGCAACTTACCTAGACAGTGGGCACATGTGTAGGGCAAAATAACATTTATATTTGCTGATTTGAAGGTTTTCTAGGCATTTGAAGTGGTGATACGTGTTCCTCCATTGAAATTTGAATTTTGCGCCGTATGCAAATGAACCATCGCTAGCGAAACTTCACTTCGCTTGGCGAATTAACGCTAGCGCAACTTCGCAAACTTACGCTACCCCTGTGCGCAACTTCGGATTTTAGTGAATTTGTGGAGTGCTGGCGAAAATACGCCTGGAAAAGTGTGGCGAAGTGCGACGAAGTGCGGCGAAGTTGCGCCTGGCGCAACTTCGCATCTTAGTGATTTTGCCCCAAAGTCTCCTGAACGCAGCAATACCAAATGTATATAGTTTTATGGAGATTTCTCACTTGTATAGATCAAAATCTACAAGCAGTACACTACCAAATTACCAAAGCCCCTCTCCACAAAACGGCATACTTCTGATTTCAAGGCCAAACATTCCACTAACAGTAGGTTTACCCTAGAAAACTACCCATTATTAGAAAGAACAGATTCTGGAGAATCATAAATGGGTAAATATATCTTTGTACTCCAAACTACCAAGTTGCAATTGTTTCCTAAATTTTTAATGTTTTCTAGAAATTGGTGAATTTTTTGAAAAATGACCTCAAAGCTTCCACTCTACAGCATCATATCTCCCACCCATCATTAGGTATCAATGTAAAACACCCTAAATATGATTGCCAGGAGTCCAATGAACAGTTTGATGCCCAATATGTATAGGTGTACATAGGCATGTGGTATATAGGGGCCCTAAAATGTAGACACCCTATTTGTACTATCAGCTCTGTTATTCCAGATGCTGCAAAATCAACACATTTACATAGTTTGCTGCGGGGGGGGGGGGCAAAGATAAAAAAAACTACATTCACCCCAGAAAACCATATATTCATATAGTACACATTCCCCCGAATCCATATTGGGTATGCATGTCTTTCTACTTCAATGTACCTACAGTAGCCACAAAACTTTCCTAAATTTAGTGATTTTGGTGACATTCCCAAAATCACCTCAATGCGGCTCGAGCCGCACCGTGGAGTTCTACCGTAAGGACATGAATATTGAATATCAAGTCTGAACTGTTTGCTTTGAAAAAGGAGCGAGCGTTGACTTACACACAATTATTACAGACGCTAAAAGAGATATATAGTAGAGTTTATCATTGCTGATGTGGTTACAAATCCACTCGTCTGACATTATGAGCAATGACGGTTTGACAGCTGTGAAGTCACATTCAGCACAAAAAGTGAATCCGCCATGACTCTGTACTGCAGCGAATAAAACATGTGCTAGCGCTCTAGCAACACTTATTAGCCATGGTCTTAGGATCATTTCTTGATGTTTTATTTCATGCTCTGTGGGCAGTTGGAGTTTTATTATACGCTGAAGGCAAAGTGCTCTGGCATTGCTGCTCATGAGTCCACCTTTCCCTCATACAGAATCTTCAAAATCCCCCACCGCGTAGAACAGATATTTGTGACGGTCATCTTTACGGAAATTCCAAAACGGTCATTTAATCAAAATGGTTACACAATTACACTTTGGACCGCAAGTTAACACTATAGTATAATGAACTAACAAAATGAGAAGGAGGTGATCTTCCTCCTTTACTTACATATTGCACAATGTGCCCTTAGATTTGTTTTCTATTATTTATAAAGGGACACTATATTCTGTATACCTATGGAGGAAAAGGAGAAAAAGTACCCTGTATAGACCCAAACTCAATAAATATAAACCCTTAGGCTTGCGGAATATATTTCATGGCTTAACAACTTTCAAATAAAATATATTTTTTTAAATTAATAGTTGACTAATAAAACAAATTCAACTCTATTAAAATAAGTGATGATTATTATAATAAAGTGCTTGGTGCCTGATGAGAAATTAATATAACCATTAATTAAACCACCATTCTAATCTTTAAAATTGTAGATTAAAAGGAAGTAATTCTTTTATCGATACAAAGTGCTAGTGCTTCAAAAATACGGAGAATTGATCTATCCTTGATATTAGTGTATAATAAATATAAAGGGGCCGATTCACTAACTTCGAGTGAAGTATTCGAAGGTAAAAAACGTGGAATTTCAAAGTTTTTTTTGGGCTACTTCGACCATCGAATGGGCTACTTCGACCTTCGGCTACGACTACGAATCGAAGGATTTGTAGTAAAAATCGTCCGACTATTTTAGCATTCGATAGTCGAAGTACTGTCTCTTTAAAAAAAACTTCGACCCCCTAGTTCGCCATCTAAAAGCTACCGAAGTCAATGTTAGCCTATGGGGAAGGTCCCCATAGGCTTGCCTAAGTTTTTTTCGATTGAAGGATATTCCTTCGATCGTTGGATTTAAATCCTTCGAATCGTTCGATTCAAAGGATTTTATCGTTCGATTCAAAGGATTTTATCGTTCGATTCAAAGGATTTTATCGTTCGATTCAAAGGATTTTATCGTTCGATTCAAAGGATTTTATCGTTCGATTCAAAGGATTTTATCGTTCGATTCAAAGGATTTTATCGTTCGATTCAAAGGATTTTATCGTTCGATTCAAAGGATTTTATCGTTCGATTCAAAGGATTTTATCGTTCGATCGAAGAAAGAAATATCTGCGCTAAATCCTTCGACTTCGATATTCGAAGTCGAAGGATTTTAATTCCTAGTCGAACATCGAGGGTTAATTAACCTTACCCTTAGTGAATCGGCCCCAAAGTGTCAAGTGCTTCAACTGATTATTTCAAATTTCCAATAATTCATTAAAAAATGCTACACAGATGCAATTGATCAGGTAAACAAATACAATTTTTAAGATTAGAATGGTGGTTTAATTAATGGTTATATTAATTTCTTATCAGGCACCAAGCACTTCATTATAATAATATAATAGCCATGAAATATATTCCGCAAGCCTAAGTAGAACTATAGGGTTTATATTTATTGAGTTTGGGTCTATACGGGGTACTTTTTCTCCTTTTCCTCCATAACTATATATACTGACCAAGTCAGACCCCTGTATAGATCTATCAAACATTTTAGAAACATATCACAGGTTTTCAAATTTTTCTTTTTGACTTATATTCTGTATACCTTTATAGAGATTATACATCATTCCCACAAACCCACGGAAAGTGCCTTTCACCTGTTGTGTAACTACCTGGGTACAGGGGGTGCGATTGCATATTGTGGTCAGCCGGCCAGGGGAATTATTTCTCTGCCTGTTTCCTGATGGCAGTGGGGCACAAGTTTGGAAGTTGGGGGGGTATATGTTTATTAGGAGAACATATTAACACTTGGATATAGTGCTTTATGTTGTTGTGGGGCTATGTTTATATTATTTTCTCACAAGATCTTCCTTGCATAGCACTAAAAAACATGAAAACCTCCAAAGTGCTGGTGGAGCGGCTATAATTAGCCATTCAAAATAATGGCCACTACAGATCAAATAATTGGACTAATATAAAGAAAAAGAACTGGCATCTTGCAGAAGGGACTAACAGGTGAACAAGGCTACTTGAGGACAAGGAGTGACTAGAGCTCAAGGAAAAGAAAAAAATAGCCCAGGACTCACAATGGGTCAGAACTGGGATCACAAAGCCTGTTCATAAGTGCAATAAATTGCGGCTGTGGATACTAAGATGACATCACAACCTGAAAACAGGAAACGGGAGAGCAGCCATGGCAAGAAAGGGCAGATGCCCATGCAGTGCTTCTTTGGCTGATATGAAGATAAAAGGAATGACGATAGAAAAGCCACTTCCGAGGGATACGCATCACATAGGTTGGTGTCAGGAGTGCTCCACTCCCCATCCAAGATGGCGGTGCCAGCACCTCGCACTGATGTCATTGCGCCGTGCCAGACGGGTGACGTTAGCGCGCCAAGGATATTTAATATTACTATTGACTGATTCCTGAACCTTTTGACCCTGCCTGAACGTTGACATTGTTACTCATCTACCTGCCTGTTGATCTTTTGCCTGAAATTAACTACTATTACTCCTGATTCCTTTTTGATTACCGCAAACTTGAACTTTTTGTCTTCAAGCTTCCTCCTTGGTCCGGGCTTTTCCGCTAGGAGCCAATAGGCCCCTGATACTTAGTTAGTGATAGGGTAGTTTGGTGGAGCTTGTTGTAGCCAGTGAGAGTAGTTAGGTGTAGGTTGTGTAGCTGACATAGGCGGAGGGTGATTTTTTTGTTTGGAGAGGCTAAATTTGACTATTTATTGCTAACGTAAAGGGAACCAGTCACTAATAGAGCTAATAGAGCCTGCACACCGGATGAGTTAAATAGTAAGTTTTTTTTATCAAAATATATTGTGTATTGGAGACAGTGGGTCCTGGCACATTATACTCAGTGGGAGACCGTGGGTCCTGGCACATTATACTCAGTGGGAGACAGTGGGTCCTGGCACATTATACTCAATGGGAGACAGTGGGTCCTGGCACATTATACTCAGTGGGAGACAGTGGGTCCTGGCACATTATACTCAGTGGGAGACAGTGGGTCCTGGCACATTATACTCAGTGGGAGACAGTGGGTCCTGGCACATTATACTCAGTGGGAAATTAAATGCTAATTTACATATAAGAGCCTCAGGAAAATGGTAGGTATAACACAGGGCTGTTTTAATGAAAAGAACAATGAAAAAAGTCAGAAAAATCAAAAACGAGTACAGTAATATAGTAAGCAACAAGAAATGGAGCAAAAAAAAACTAAAAAAAAACCTTTAATACTCATTCAAGCTGGTGGAGAAGCTGCTGTATATAGTACCTGTGTGTTGGATAAAAGCTGCAAACATGACCAGCTGGATATTCCAACCCAACTGCTTCTTATCTGCCTCCATTCTGCCATGCTGCCTTCAGTCTATAACGTTTTCCCAGCCAAGCCTACTCTGTACCTGGTTGGTACATTTCACTGTCTGTTAAGTCAGCTGTGCTCTGATTGGACAAGCTACAAACCACATTATCCAACCAGAATGCAACTGATCTTTTCTGGATTGTGGTTTGGAGGCGGACCTTAGCAATAAATCCATGATTAAAGGAACAGTGCAGTCAGCAACGGAGCAGGTTTTATATTGTTTTATTTATTTTTATTTTAGGGGTCAGACAGGTTTGGGGAGGCTTAGCCTCCCCTAGCCTTATTGAAAATCCACCTATGGTAGCTGAGTTCAAACGAGGAAAGAGAAAGGGACCAGTGTCTTGGTCTCTCCAGATTAGGGACCCAGAGGAGAGGGAAATAAGGTAGACAGAGCCTAGTAACTCAAGGCAAAGTAGATCCCTGGTGATGAAAGTCTGTTAAGGAGTACAGTTCCCGACTCAGAGAGGAGGCAGCAGTGAAACCTGGTGACCTGGGACTTATTTTGGTTAAGAGACATTGGGGAAAATTGTGTGTTTCTCTGTGAAGCTGTGTTGGTGATCAATAAAGAAAAGCTTGACGTGAAGAGACGTGTGGAACCTGCTGTTTATTACAATCCCCCGGGTGGTAACAGTAGTGTGAGAGAAGGTTGGCTAAGATATACAGAGAGTGACTGGAAACCATGTTAATGGGGGAAAAGCACAAAGGTTGTGAGGCTACGGAATGTTCTGCATTGTAACGTGATGGCAGATTTCCTTACAGCCTCACAGGACTTACACGGTCACCTTCTTGTACAGTATGTCTATGTGTAGCTCTGTGTGTGTCTGATACTTTGCACCATCTTTTGCATTCTCCCTAAAATGATAATTGGGCCAATTAAGATCATCTTGTTTAGGACAGAAGTGTGCATGGACCATACTGCAAAAAAATAATTTGGTAAAAGGTGAGCAAACTGCAGTTGACATCTGCTGTACTGTTGCAATATACAGTTCCTATTGTTAATCTTGTAAATGCATTTATACACTTCATAGTTAAATATGCGGGACCAAATTCAGACAAATGGTTATTTATTTACTTTCCCGGGTTTCTGATTCCACTCAGTGTCCGACAAGCACAAACAGCGCGTCCAGCAATAGCCTTCACTTAACATCTTCAAACTTTTTTTTCCCTGGTGCTTTTAATGTCAACAACTTTAATAGCGCAGAGGAGTTTAATCAATATTCCATTTGCTGTGTATTGTGTCCATAGATTTGTGATGCCCAACTGAATAAGAACGAAAGAACTGGTAACATTTAGATGCACATAAATGCCGATCATTCCTTCACTTTATTATGAACCTTCTGACTTCTTTCTCTGCAGTTTCATAACTATTATGTTTCATAACAATGTAAAACAATGCAAGGACTAAACTCATATAGATCGTATTTATCTCTTTCCAGCCACTTTCTCGTTTGTTAATGCATTGCTATAAAGGCACAAGGCTGCAGGCTGAGTTATACAGGGAACTCTGAGTATCACTCATGTATTATAAGGGATAATGTACCCCCTACTGTAAATGATAAGGATATTAGAAGTCACTGAGGGGTTGTTCTGTGACCATATAAAGGCACAAGGCTGAGTTAAACAGGGAACTCTGAGGACCACTCATGTATTATAAGGGATAATGTACCCCCTACTGTAAATGATAAGGATATTAGAAGTCACTGAGGGGTTGTTCTGTGACCATATAAAGGCACAAGGTTGCAGGCTGAGTTATACAGGGAACTCTGAGTACCACTCATGTATTATAAGGGATAATGTACCCCCTACTGTAAATGATAAGGATATTAGAAGTCACTGAGGGGTTGTTCTGTGACCATATAAAGGCATAAGGCTGCAGGCTGAGTTATACAGGGAACTCTTGAGTATCACTCATGTATTATAAGGAATAATATACCCCCTATTGTAAATGATAAGGATATTATAAGTCACTGAGAGGTTGTTCTGTGACCATATAAAAGCACAATGCTGCAGGCTGAGTTATACAGGGAACTCTGAGTATCACTCATGTATTATAAGGGATATTGTACCCCCTACTGTAAATGATAAGGATATTAGAAGTCACTGAGGAGTTCTGTGACCATATAAAGGCACAAGGTTGCAGGCTGAGTTATACAGGGAACTCTGAGTATCACTCATGTATTATAAGGGATAATGTACCCCCTACTGTAAATAAGGATATTAGAAGTCACTGAGGGGTTGTTCTATGACCATATAAAGGCACAAGGTTGCAGGCTGAGTTATACAGGGAATTCTGAGTATTCTAAGGGATAATGGTTGTGCTTTGTTTAGCTGGATATTGGACTGGTAAGCCTTTTGGTAAAGTCATGGATGTTATCTTTCCCCTTTAATTGCAGCGACTTACTCCCCGTGCCATGCCTTTCCCTGCACCAGACCTCTACACATGAAACCCAAAGAGCAGAGGCTTGAGGTTCTACATCTGAGTGCGGATCATTTTCTAGTAAACATGACTTATGGCCCTGTATGGTTCCTTTGAGAAAACAGAGCATAACACATTTCCAGAGCTGGATTTTTAGTGCCGTACCCGAGGCTCGGTAATATAGTTACTGAAGGAAAACTGCAATCTGCAGCTACAGTAAATATCATTGTGGGAGTGAGGGACAGACAAGGATAAGGTGGAAAGTCATCGCTTACGGTTGCAGAATATGTCTGAGAAGATGTTTAAAAGCCGGAGTGGAGAGAAGAAATGATAGACCCGTGAAAGGATGTGCATTAAGCCCACCTGTTGTGCCATAATTCTTAAGGCCTTGTAATGAACGTTTTACTGGCCCTAGTCATAAGATTCATAGCCGGCACATTGCGGGTCCGCATAGATCCAAGGTAAACGGAACTATTTAATGGCTGTAATGGCTGGGAAATAAATGAGCACAAATTAAAACACAAGCAGCGATGACTAGGAAAACTGAGAGTCTTTTAAAGCGTTCATATTTCTAAGGAAAGCTCTCTGGACACATCGCTAATAAGTGGATCATAATTTAGAGCTTCGGAGGATACAGGCAGCGTGCAGATTGTTCCAGATGTATCTAACTAACCAGTTCATACCACAATAATTAAGCATTATAGCTCTGCAAGTGAGGGCATAGTGTTCTCTGTTGCACAGAATGTAACAATATGCATGTTGTAGTGCAAGCCATGGAGTCAGTAGCACAGTGGGTGGCAAGAGATTAGCTCTTCTGCCAAGAGGGTCCTGAATCAGGGTCAGACTGACTCAATGGGATACTCGGGAAAACCCTGGAGAGTTCTGCTACCAGGGTTGGACTGGGCCACTGGGTCCCCGGGAAAAAACTCGATGGGCCCTGGCGCTATGAGTTAGTCCCCACTTGGCACAAAGGCTACACATGTCTTAAGTAACATTTTTTACTTTTTAAATATTTTTGCTACTATATTTACTACCAGCGGGTCTTTTTCACCTATTTTTTAGTTTTACAATACTTGGCATCCTTTGGACTGGGGTTTTAAGAGATGAAACAGTAATGTGGTTTTTGTGCAAACATTATATGTATACTTACTTCTTAGGAGCATATACACGCAGCAAGCTATCTTTTTTATTTGATCTAGTGCTCATGGGCCCTGCTGACCCAGGACTGCTGTCCCCCCTGCTGTCAAGGATCTGTGAGCCCACCCCCCACTGCTGACTGAAATCCCAAGAGGTAAGATGTGGTACCGGCAGGGGTTGTAGGGGGGGAAGAGTTTTTGAAGGGGATGTGGGTGATGGGCCCTTTAGGACAGTGGGATGTGGGTTTTCAGCCCTTAAAGATAGTGGGATGTTTTGGGCCCTTTAGGATAGTGGGATGTGGATGGTGGGCCCATAAGGATAATGAGATGTTGATGGTGGGCCTTAAAGGATAGTGGGATGTGGATGGTGGGCCTTTAAGGATAATGGGATGTGGAGGGTGGGCCCTTAAGAATAGTCCGATGTGTGTGGTGGGCCCTTAAGGATAGTGGGATGTGAATGGTGGGCCCATAAGGATAATGAGATGTTGATGGTGGGCCCTTAAGGATAGTGGGATGTTGATGGTGGGCCTTAAAGGATAGTGGGATGTGGATGGTGGGCCCTTAAGTATAATAGGATGTGGGTGGTGGGCCCTTAAGTATAATAGGATGTGGGTGGTGGGCCCTTGAAGATTGTGGAATGAGGATAGTGGGCATTAAAGGAGAGTGGAATGTGGGTGGTGGGCCCTTGTCATCAGTTTCCCTGTAGTGCACATTGGTGTTTGCAGTGGTAATATATTTTTTTTACATGGTTTAGAACTGAACATAGTAATATAAACGCTATAGCCAGCACTGTACAATCTGTGACAGGTAAATTGGTAAATCAGTATTTCCCAAAAGATTTTCTAAACAAATCATGGCAGACCCATAGATCCACTGATGACTAAATACAGCGTTGTTGCAATGTATAGTGCCACCAAAACTGCAGTGATATCAATGCAGCACCAGTTTCATGTACCATAACCTGAACACATGTACTATCATTGTAAATAAGGCTCCTCTTCTCTGCTGGTATTTTCTTACTTCACCCGCCTCACTCCAAAAACACACAGGCAGGTTAATTGGCTTCCGATAAATTAAAACCTTGTGCATGCGAATGCGATTGGGAATTTTCACAGCAGGTTTAAACTGGGGCGAGGAATGATCAACATCTCTGTAAAGTGCTGTGTAAATGTGAGAGCGCATGTATTTAAAGGATAATAATAGAGATATTCAGTTTGCAGAGTAGCAGTGGTACAGAGTGCAATTATAATGTGATTTGTCAGCTATATCTGATATGCTAATAGAACTGAGCAAGATCAATCCAATCCCGAAAGCTTAAAAGGATTGTTCCTCTTTAAATAAACTTTTAGTATGATGTAGAGAGCGATATTCTGAGACAATTTTCAATTGGTTTTCATTTTTTATTATTTGTGGTTTTTGAGTTATTTAGCTTTTTATTCAGCACCTCTCTAGTTTGCAATATCAGACCTCATGGCTAGGGTCCAAATTACTCTAGCAACCACGCATTGATTTGAATAATAGACTGGATGTCGTACAGAGCATTTATTTTTAGATGGGGGACACTGACTAAATTTCAATAAAATTTTAGTCACTGGAAGAATGGTTTCCAGACTGCTCTGCTGGGCTAGCTTGCTATTTTCTCCCCTAGTTAAACAGGTGGTTCACCTTTTAGTATGGTTATAGAATGGCCAATTCTAAGCAATTTTTCAATTAGTCATTAGTCATCTTCATTATTTATTTTTCATAATTTTTTAATTATTTGCCTTCTTCTTCTGAGTCTTTCCAGCTTTTAAATGGGGGGTCACTGGCCCCATCTAAAAAAAACAAATGCTCTGTGTTATGTTTTGGTAGCCGAGGATGAGTAGAGTATAACAGTGCTTTATTAGCAGAATCATGCAGCCATTACAGAACAGTAACTTTCACTTTCACTTTTAAGCTGTCCAGGAAGTATGTACAGTATAAGTCTGGGCACAGTGACATCTACAGGCCATTTGTATAAACACCACATATTCCACCTATAGTAGGAAAGCATTCGGGCAAATGTAATAAACAACAACAATGCATCTTAAAGCAATAATATACATTATTCACATCACATAGTCCTGGGTCCATGCAGGTAGTTTTCTGATTCTCTCAGTACACCTTATAGGTTCACTTTCTTCAGGCCTATTGCAGTTGACATCAGGAGTAGGAAAATGTCTTTCATCAAATGGAGCTTCTCCAAAGTCATATCTAACAGGAGCAAGACAACTTGCATTCCATATGCGTCCATCAGACAGTCCTCGCTGACGTCTCACTCAAGTGGTGTAGTAAATTTAGATTGTCCTTGTTTCAGTATTCCTGGTTTCTTAATTCTGACTAAAGATCCAGGCTGAAAGTGCACTTCTCTGGCACCACATTTTCTGTCAGTATAAGCCTTGCATTTAGCTTGATGATTTTGTAGGCACAGTATTTTGTGGAAGTTTGATATCTGCAACATGTAACTTAGTGCGCATCTATCTGCCATGTAATAATTCAGCAAGAGATGATTGGGTTGTTGCATGGCAGGTTGCTCTGTAGTTATGTAGGAACTCTGTTGTAAATACTTTCCCAGTTAGATTTGCTGTCTGTAGTGCTTCTTTCAGACTTCTGTTGAATCGCTAAATTTCTCCATTTGCTTGTGGGTAATACACTGAAGATTTCCTATGCACAATATTCCTCTCATCTACATCTGGTCTCAACTTAACTTTGTGTACAAAGTTCTTTGCACAACCCAGTGAAGTGTTGCTTTGTGGTGAAATTTTAGACACTGGCTGTGTGGCAGGCACTGGTGCTGTAGTAATGAGACTGTCAACTAATTGTAGGTGTAATGCAGCAAAGAGATCCCTTCCATGTAGAGCAGTAACCTTATTTAAAAAGATCCATTTTGCAGTATTTGATTCAAATTGTATAGTCACTGGCAATCAACCAAGCACAGGGATTGGATCCTTTAAGTAACTGATCAGTTTCAGGGCAGGTGCAACAAGATTTTCAAGAAAATGTCCTTTGGTAGTATAGAAACAGCTGAACCTGTATCAAGCATCAGATTAATGGGGTGTCCCTTGTCAGCAGAAGCAGTACTGACACTGACATATAAACTTGTCTGGAATAAATGTACCAGCTTTATCCACACTTAATACTATGACATTTGTAGTAGTGACTTCATGAACATCTTTAGCAGAACTACAGCAGATCTTAGCAAAATGTCCTTCTTTTGTGCAGTTGCGGCACCGTTTAGCTTTTGCAGGACTTGTAACATAATTTGCAGTACGGTATGTTGTGTTAAACCACAGCGAAAGCAGTATTTTCTATTTGTATTTGCTGTATGGTTTTGCAGTGTAGGCAAATCCCTTTCCTTAGCACTGTATTTTGCCTGTGACTGTGCATTATTAGGCCACAGTGCTAAGTTCACAGTCTGTACATTCCCAGCAGTTCCCTGACTGAGAGTTTTAGTCTCTGCTACTGCTGTTTCAATTTGGCTAGCGACTGTCATAGCCTTTGCAAGGGTTAAATCCTGCTTTAGGAGCAGTCTCTCTCTAATGGGAGGTGAGTTTGTTTTTTCCACTATTTGGTCTCTTAGCATTTCATCTGTTAGATTCCCAAACTTACAGGTAACAACCAGCTCTCTCAAAGCTGCTACAAATTGTTCTGTGGATTCGCCATTACGTTGTCCACGTTGGCAGAATTTATATCTTTCAGCAACCACATTTACTCTTGGCACAAAAAAGTTCTTTATAGCAGTAAGAGCAGTTTCACAAGTATCATCAGGTAATGGTAATGTATAGAATATACACTGTCCCTCTGCTCCCAGGCAGTGAATAAGTAAAGCAGCAGAAATCTCCCCTTGGTCAGCAGCAATAATGTAATTTTCAAACATACGGATCCAAGCAGTAAAAGGTATGGTAGGCTGCTGAGGTAGAAGAGCCATCCTGTTGCCATTTGTTATGTTTTGGGTAGCTGAGGATGAGTAGAGTATAACAGTGCTTTATTAGCAGAGTCATGCAGGCATTACACAACAGTAACTTTCACTTTTAAGTTATCAGGAAGTATGCACAGTATAAGTCTGGGCACAGTCACATCTCAGGCCATTTTTATAAACACCACACTCTGTATGGCTTCACATGTATTGTTATTGTTACTTTTTATTACTATTCAGACCCTCTCCTATTCATATTCAAGTCTCTTATTCAAATCAATGTATGGTTGCTAGGGTAAATTTGACTGTAGCAACCTGATTGCTGAAATTGCAAACTGGAGAGCTGCTGAAATAACTCAAAAACTGCAAATGACAAACAATAATAACCAATTTCGCATAAATATCACTCTCTACCTCTGAAAATCCTGCAGGCAATTTTGACCTGGGCAGCCCTTCCAAAAACCATGCTGTCTAGGTCAAAACCAGGCAGATGGCAACCATATTTAAAGGTGAACAACCCCTTTAAAGCAAAATAACCTGTAGCCAAACATATACTAATACCTCCAGTATTAGTATAGTCTTATAAACGTCTATTTACCTTTCATTGGACATCAGAAATACAATAGGTGTTGCTTCTGGATTTCTTTTAGAGGCTCGACCTTTAGCAGGTGGAAAAAAGAGCAATACTAGGATTATAGCAATCTAAACAGAAAGCAAATAACTTGTACAACTACAGTCTCTACATTCTTTCAACTGTTGCTTCAAGCTGCACAAAGAATGAGCACAGCCGGACAGGTGCAACACATACCTTCATCTGATCAATCTTCATTTTTCCATTTAAAGTAATAAAAACTGTTTTAGTGTCCAACTGAGCACAGCCTTTGTGTATCAGTCTATCATTCCCCATTATCAGGATGTGTGTACTGCTGTTCTGCCAGACTCGATTCCAGTTCACAAGGTTACTCCGCTTAGCACAACATGAATCCACGCTCCAGCACCATGGGTAATTAAATCACCGTTCACTGCTCGTAGAGCTGCAGAATTTCCCTTCTCCGTTCACACAGATTGTCCAGTTTCAAGTCGTGGTGTTATATATATATATATATATATATATATATATATATATATATATATATATATACAGGTATATGTGTGTGTGTGTGAACTTTGGTATTCTTGAATCCAACGTTTTTTGCATTCAAATGTCATTCTTTTATTTGTTATAAATACAAATTTATAACAAATAAAAGAATGGAACAAATAAAAGAAAACAGTTTTTACGACCATATAGATACAGAGACAACGTTTAAATGACATTTAGGAACCATTTAGCAGGTGGCATTTACAAGGGAGTTGTCAGCATGATTATTTCTAAAGGCCAGAGGATGTGGGGCTTTATCAGTTCAAGCCCCTTGTTGGACGTTAAACTTTTGGTCAAGTTCTCTCCTTGGTTCTTAAAAGGTTACAGCTATAGGAAAAAATTGGTGTGTCAGACATTTAGTTCCATGAATATCTCAGAAACAAACTAAGCTTTCATCTTATATTTTATCCTAACTGACCTTCAAATTGGTGCATCTAGAAGAGCAAATATTAATTCTTCCCAAATCTCAAGCTAAATGGGCTCCAGACTGAGCCCCTCTCCTCTACATCTCCAGGCACAACTAAGGAGACCAATGCCTCAGTTTAGGAACCACTTCTACAGGCCATTAGACATGGAGCAAGTAATTGCAGGGTCGGGCTGGGGGGCCCAGGGCCCCCTCTGAACCCCCCCCCACCGTGCGTGTGTGTACTGTGTTTTTGCAGTGACCGGCTTGAAGAAGGGAGGGTGCGGATCTGGGCCGGTGGAGTCCACTGGGTTTTTTCCCGGTGTCCCACCAGCCCTAGCCGGACCCTGAGTGATTGCATGGGCTCTTCTACTTATTTATTTACAACATAAATAAATTAAAATTGGAACATTAAGCAAAAACCTTGAGAATAATTATTAGAACCTGTAAACCCCTTTGACTACTGGTCTTTAAACCTTCAGGGCAATGGTGCCATTCTGGTGTTGAGTGTTTTCGGCTCAACTGCTCTATGCTGAAATTTGAAATACTTCAAAGAAGTAATATCATTAATAAAAGTCGCCACTTCATTCTAAAGTGAGTTTTCCCTGTGCAACTCAGCATTTCTGCCTATGAACAAACACATAAGAAATCAATCAGGTCTAATCAAATTCAAGTAACCCAAAGGAATATGAAGAGGTTACAGGACAGAGGAAAAGCACAGAAAGCTCGATAACATCCGTGAAACACTTCAGTTTATCAAGAAGGTTAGAAATGAGAGAAATGCATTTACAAATGCTCCACATGTAGTGAATTGCCACCACAATTCAAATCTGCAGATACGTGTTTTACAAAATGTTTCTTTGAAGGGATTCTGTCACAGGAAAACAATGTTTTTTTACAAAATGCATCAGTTAATAGTGCTCTTCCGGCACAATCCTCCATTGAAATCTGTTTTATAAAAGAGCAAATAGATTTTTTAATATTTCATATTGAAATCTGACATAGGGAAAACATATTCGTAGTTTCCCAGGTGCCCTTGGCCATGTGAATTCTTTTTTATTAAACTTCAGTCACTCTTTACTGCTGTACTGCAAGTTTGAGTGTTATCACCCCCTCCCCCCCAGCTGCCAATCAACAGAACAATGGGAAGGTAACCAGATTACAAATCCCTCAAACCAGCATTGCTAAAATGCTCTCATGACCCATCTAGTGGTAGGTTTGAGAACAGCACTCAATAGAAAAAATCCAAGTCTGGCCAAACCAAGTCACGACTCCTTCAGTTACATTGAGTAAGAGAAACAATAGCTTTTCTGAAAGCAATTCCATTGTGAAGTGGTGTCATGATTTATATGGTGTACTTTTTATATCTGAATTAAACTGTTTGCATTACACGTTACAATAAACTCTACCATATAAAATGTTATACTTGAACCGACAAATTTATTTTTTTAGTTGTAATATTGGTTTGTAGGCAGCAATCTAAATACACTGTGCCCAATTCTGAGCTTTCAGAAAGAGAGATAAGCTATTTTTTTACCTTCTCAATGTAATGTCAATATGACCCTACATTGTGTAATATCAAAACAGCATTTCTCCTGCTTGGGTGCTATTCTCATGTCTACTAGTAGGTGGAGTATGGGGGCAGGTTTAGCAATGCAAAGGATTTCTGATTTAATTTTGATCTCTACAATGCTGAAATCTTCTCCAGCCTTCAGGAAATCTGCTTTTTGGAAGGGATAAGGTCTGGGATGTCACAACTCATTGTATTTAATGTATTTGGGGCTAAAGTTTTCACTGATTCTCTTTGTATTTAATGTATTTTGGATGCCACTACTTTCCCCCTCCCTGTAAAATAAATTTAGGAGCTGGAGTTATTGTTTATAGAAACCAATGCACAGCGTGAGACTGAGCCAGGGGGACACTGGGAAAAAAAGGTGAGCCCCGCCGACCCAGACTCTCTTCCCTATGACCCCCATTTTGATTGCAGCTGTATTGGCGTGGCATAGGGAGCAGAGCTTGTTTTTTTGCATATTCCTTGGAGGACCTGACAGCGACCTTATGCCCAGTCCAATGCTGCCAGTGTCACATGACTGGAAGGACATGGGAAACTGATAACATGTCTAGCCCCATGTCAGAATTCAAAAATAAATATAAACAAATCTGTTTAAAAAAATTGATTTTAGTTCAGAATTCTGTTGGAGCAGAGATATAAACTGATGCGTTTTTAAGAAAAAAAACTCGCAACAATATCCCTTTAAAGAGATGTTCTCATTCCTAAGGAATTCACATTACCAAGCACAGACATTTCCATTATGGTTGTTACTCTCAGATTGTATTGAACAGTTTACCTGCTTCTCTTCCTACAGGTCAAGTAATTTCAATCAAGATATTGTCACATGGGCTGTTATAGAGGAGCTGCTACCGACACATTGATTGCGAAGACTGAGGCCGCAATTATATACGAGTGCCAATTGATTGCTCTGAATGTTCCGCATGTCATTACCGCAAATATTTAACAACCACAGTTTGCCCTGAGCTGTTACCAGAAGAAATACTTGCAAACTACTTACTGTGCATTCAGTGTATGTCCCTGACATTTAAAGCAAATAAATATTATTTAACCAATAAATATCTTGAAAGATCACAGTAACTGGCTAATTTATAGTTTTCTAATTATTAGAATAATGTCAGTGACATGCCAAAACATTCCTGTAGATTCAAAGTGGATGTAACATAAAAAAAAAAAAGGTTTTACCTTTATATTTATATTAAAACATAAGAAATACCGACAATAAAATTATATAATGATACGAATTTACAGAATTTAGTTTTTTTATTTCTGTTGTGTGTTTGCTGTTTTGTCTACAGGGCAATATAAAAATAAAATGTGCTTAATGGTTAATTTCCTGAGTATATACAATAGAGGAGCCAGAGGAACAAGACTCTCCCTGTCATAGTAAAGAAGGCTTAGCTTCAAGGAGAAGTAAACCCTAAAAATGATATGGTTAAAAATCCTCAGCTGATGGAATCTTCAAGCCCAGGGGCAAATGGTAAGATCATACTGCATCAATACAGTCCTCACCCAACGGGATCCTCAAATCTGGCCGATAGATATCTGCCAAACATTTGGCCAGATGCCAGTTGTGCAGGCCATCCTGAGCACCCCATAAACTTGGTTTAGAACCTTTTATTGGCACCAACATTTTGGAAAAAAGCTGCTATAACTCAAACATTTAAAAAGGTATTACAGTATCAGCTTGGCAATTACATGCCTGCAAGTCTGACACCAGTAGGACTTTCCACAATTTCTGGATACTGGTGCATCCCTAATACAAACTGAAGGCGTTTGCTGAAATGGGATGCCTTCTGCTAGGAGGATGAGAGGTCATGATGATTTTATGTTTGGTTGGTACTTTTCAGAAATTGAAAGGGCTGCTGAAATGGTGACCATTTCAAATTTTATGTCTGTTAGGAACATTCCAAGGACAAAGGGCCTTCAGTCACTCCAGTGGATGGAGAGTGGCACCATTTGCAGTTTTCAGAATGTTAGTGGGTGCAATTTGTTTGCAGTCAAATTCTAGGTAGTACAGAGGTCAATTGTTGTATATTTTATTTACTGAATGCATTTTAATCAAAATTAAAGGGGTTGTTCAGGGGTAGTTTTTTTAATTCAGTTGTTTTTAGATTGTTACCCAGAAAGATTTTTTTTGAATTACTTTCCATCTTTTATTTTTTACTGTTTTTCCAAAATCTAAGGTTAACGCTGAATGTTCGTGTCTCTGGTGTTGGCAGCTCAGTAATTCAGGAGCAGACTCTAAACTGTTACAATTTTGCAACATTGAGTTGATCCATTTTTTCAGCAGCATCTCTGGAGTATCAGTAACTATTGTATCAATTCTAACAGCTGCCTGTAATCAAACCTAGAGATACTGCTCAGCAGGGACAAAGCTAAGAAATGTATTAACTAAATGTATCCATTTAGAACAGTTTACAGGGTCGGCGACCCCTCTCCCAGAGCTGCTTCAGAAGGTGAAAAAAGACACTTTACACTTCAATATTAGAAAAACAGTCACACATAGAAAATAGAAAGTTATTATTTCTGGTGATCTATGTGAAAACAAGTAGTTGTTTGGAGGTGAACCACCCTTTTAAGGCTATTCGAGAGCATTGCATGTTATCATTTTAATTCTATAAAGCTGCTGCATCGCTGATTAGCCTAATTAATGAAGTTTTCACTTCAAGTAGTCGGATCACACTGTAGATGTAAATTTCTTTTCTTTTTTTACCAGCAAGACAAAAATTTGTCTCATTATCCTAAAACAGAGCACGAGGCGTTAGGGCAGTCTTCAAAATCTAAATATAAGCCCTGCTTGAAGCTGTATCCAGTGAAGTGGCCATGTTCTTTTCTCTATAAAATTAGAATTCAGTATCAGAGGAGATGTTAAACAGAAGATAAAATTATTCAAGTGAAGTAAAATTATTCTAGTAGAGTGCAATTGCTGCACGCCTCAACACCTTTCATGGCCAAGTCTACTTTTCATCCAGAGCTAGTCTTGAATCATCAAGCACATTTTTTAAGGCTTAGCTAAAGACTGGATTTGCAAGCTTGCTTAATTTTTATTTGAAAAGAACAGATAGGTCTTCCCACTGGACAGCATTAAACTGAACCATTCTTAGAGCCACAGACTCAATGATTATCATTTCTGTCAGTTCATGGCACCTGCTGTCAAGTCTTGCATCCCTTGCTCAGTGTGAGGCCGAGGCCCAACAGGAATCCTGTGACCAGTGGCCTAGTAATGAGTTTTGTTGTCTTTTATCTTTATATCCCCCCCCCCGTATAGACTGTATAATCCTGTTTTTTATCCACTTGTTCCTTTATCATTTTTCTTTTGAAGTTTGTTTTTGTCAGCCTTCGTATTTCTATTTTGCTAACAATATGTTTGTCTCTGCTTCTCTTTCTCTTCTTTCTCCCAACCTCTGCTTGGTGTTCCCTGCTCTGTCTCTGAACATATATATCACAACTTATGAAAGTCCTGTCACTTTGATATTCAAGAATCTAGATTTGATAAAGTCTATATATGTTTATGGGATCAGAGTTTGAGGAAAAGAAATTTTGGGCTATGTGGGTAGAATTGAGAGAATAAAGATACATGATATGATGGTCAGAAAGTACATTGAGATACCTGCAGGATAGACCTGTCTATGTAAGGGAATGTGAGAGATTCTATGGAGAATAAGACCTTCAGTTGAGGACTGAGGACTGATCACAGGAGGACTGATTGTGCTCACAGGAAACAAGGGGTGACAAGGGGTGATGAAGGAACAGAATCAAGAACAAGGTGAAGAATCAAGGTCAGGCAGGCTAGGAACAGAGAGGGCAAAGAGAAAAGGATCTGGAACGGAACAGCTAGGTCAGTGATTCCCAACCAGTTGTTCTCCAACCCCTTGGATGTTGCTCCCAGTGGCCTCAAAGCAGGTGCTTTTTTTTTGAATCTCAGGCTTGGAGGCAAGTTTTGGCTGCATAAAAACTAGGTTTACTTCCAAATAGAGTCTCCTGTAGGCTGCCTGTCCACATAGGGTCTACCAAATGGGCAATTACAGCACTTATTTGGCACCCCTAGGAACATTATTCATTCTTGGGTTGCTCCTTTTACATCTGCATGTTGCTCATGGTTAAAAAAGGTTGGGGACCCCTGAGCTAGAGAATCAGTGATTGGACAGACTGGAGCAGAACAAAGTGGTCAAAGAATAAGGAATAGGATTAGCAGGAAAAGATGGTGCAGATGAAGAGATAGAATCTGGAACAGGACTAAACCAGGAGCAGAACTAGATGGAGGGAACATGAACAGAACAAGACTAATGTAGGAGGAATAACAAGACCTTAAAACAAGAGCCAGAGCAAAGAACATTTGAGTTAGGGACAAGCCACGTTGCTCTGGAAGCAAGGCCAATGCTTAGGCACTGGCTGTGAGAAAAGGTTGGGCTTATATAGGGCAAAGTCAGCTGCGATTGGCTGACCCCACTCAAACAATAAAGCTGCTGTGGTGATACAACATATTCTGGTCCAGTGGTTAAGACGAACAGCCAACAACCAGGATGTCTTGGGTTCGAGCTCCAGCAGAGCCTTCCAGTCTTGAACCAAATATATTCACATGCTGTACCTTGTAAAGTACTAGTTGGGATAAGAGAGGTTTAAGATAGAGCTCTAGAATGCTTTACAGGGGAAGGATATACTTGGAGGGTAACTCATGGTATGTAAAGATTCCATTTAATGAAAATAAGGACAAAATTAATTATTGGGATGGAAAGAGTCGGAAGAAGGGATGCACTGAATCCACTGTTTTAGGATTAGGCTGAGTCTCGAATCCTTTGTGAAAAGATTTGGCTGAATAGTGAACGAAATCCAATCCCTAATTTGCATATGTAATTTAGGGGAATGAGAACGGCACACACAGCACGCAGCTCACAATTTTCTTACTTTCTTGTTTGTGTGATGAAAAGCCATGCGATTTTTTGGATTCGGATTCAGTTCAGATTTGGCTGAATCCTGTTGAAAAAGGCAGACTCTCGGCTGATTTCCCGAACCAAATCCTGGATTCAATGCATCCCTAGTAGAAAGCTAAATTCATAGAAAGATAAATAGGGGCAAATTCACTAAAGTGCGAAGCGCCTAACGCTCGCGCAAATTCGCCAGCATGGCGTCATTTCGTTACTTCGACGATTTACTAACGGGTGCTGGCGTAAATTTGCTACGGAAGTGCACCTACTCTAGCGCTACTTCGCACCCTTACGCCAGGCGAAGTTGCGCTATGGCGAAGGGACGTAACTACGCTAATTCACTAACTTGCGGATTTTACTGAACGTTACCTCTTGCGCCAGACTTGCCTTCACCACCTCAGACCAGGCGAAGTGCAATAGAGTAGATAGGGATTGCTTTAAAAAAAAAATGCTGGTGTCTTTTTCTTTTTTAAGGGTGATAGGCTGAAAAAGATCGTACATTTTTTTGGGGTACCCTCCTTCCCCCCTACATTTCCTGACATATGGCACCTAAACTATACAGTGGGCACAAGTGTAGGGCAATATAACACCTCTATTTTATTTTATGAAGGTTTCCCAGGCTTGTGTAGTGTAATGTATTTGGTGCTACACATTCGTCCATTGTACTTTAACTTGGCACCGTATGCAAATTAGGCATTGCTAGCGCAACTTCATTTTCCTTGATGAATTAACGCTAGCGCAACTTCGCTACCATTCGCCTCCATGAGCGCAACTTCAGATATTAGTGAAGCACCAGCACAGCTTTTGTGTTTTATTCTTTTCAATTTCCTCACTTCCTACTATTACACCTCTTTTTTACTTCTTAGACTTTTATTACGCGGTTTTTACTGTCCTTTGCTCATTTGCAGTTGTCTATAAACATCTTTTACTGGCGTCCTTGTAACCTTCAGAATGCTCAATGTGCTTTTCGAGTGAAACACATATATCTGTGTCCGGCCCACATGTGCCGCGCTGGTGACATTGCCGATGCTTTTCCATGAGCCTCTATAATCTCTCGGATGGCTGAGCTGATTTTACTGCGCTACTGATTTATCTGGGAATAGCTAGGAACGTGATTTTCAGCATGAAGAAACTCTGCAGAAACTTGATTGGAAACCCAAGAACATTTTGCAAAATGCAAAAAGAAAATGTAACTCTAAGCAATTTCCCAACTCCTTGGACATTCTCTTCTTTTTTTTCTTTAAGACTTTATGTTTTTTTCAATTTACATGAAATCAGCCCAGTTGACAGTTTGAGAAGAAGCTGGGGGGGTGGAATATTCACAGTTAAATTATTTTGCAGCAGGCAGGTTAGGGTCGGGTGCGGGTCGAGAATTTCTCAAGCCTACTGGCCCAGAGGTTAAGAAGAGCAGCCAACAGCCAGGAGGTCCTTGTTTTAAACCCCAATAGAGCCTTCTAGTTCTGAACCCCAGATATTCACATGCTGTCCCCAGTCTTACAGTCTTGACCCCAAGATGCAATAACTTGTATAGAATATGAGGATTAGTGTTCAGGGTCAGGTTTCTTGTAAATGTAAAATAAACTGGAAGTGGTGTCTGTCTGTCCCTTGGTTCTACTAAGACAATGCAGCAGAAGCCAGCTGATAACAGACCTGTAAAGGGTTGGCTCTATGTAGGGGGAGAAGAGATTTATTGTCATAGGGCATTGTAGGAGGCAGGGTCAGACTGGACCATTGGGGGCCCACCGGGTTCCAAAGTGCCGGGGCGTGAACGCAAGCCTTCATATTGTTTTTTTTGGGGTGGCTGGCTAGTCTGGCCCTGGTGGGAGGGATGACTTTAGGGGACTTGAATGTAATGGAGGGTGTTATGTTTTGGGTAGCAGAGGATGAGTATAACAGTGCTTTATTAGCAGAGTCATGCAGGCATTACACAACAGTTAGCTTTCACTTTTAAGCTGTCAGGAAGTATACACATTATGTCTGAGCACAGTGACATCTACAGGCCATTTGTATAAACACCACAGAGGGCAAGGCAAAAAGTGCAACAAAAATGGACATAATCTGTCGGACTGTGACGGTGGGACCAGTAAAATACTCGGATTCCCCTGCTGATCCAGGTCCACTTCCTTCAATTGGAATTGTGAGCACCAGTGTCTCCCCACCCCTGATCATGGCAGCAAGAGAGAAGGAATTGGTGGAAACATTTGGAGGAGTAGCAGCTCCGGTGGCCTCCAAACACCCTAGTCCAACACTGGCTTGTGTCTTTACTCTGTAGCCTGTCCTGCAAATAGAGCGCATTGTCCCCTCCTGTAAATAACGTATTCATGAAGGGAGGACGGAGGGAGGCACATCCCCACTGCCACTTGAATTATTTACTTGCACTGGACTTTTATCAGAGGAGACGTGTTTTTTACATGAACTTAAAACTGTGCCCCTTAGTGCCCTTGAACTTGTGTCCAGGGTTGCTGGTCAGACTGTGGAAATAGTTCTTATTAAAGGTTATGGGATCTGTTATCTGGAAAAGCTCCGAAGCACAGAATGCTCATCTCCCATTGACGCCATTTTATGCAAATAATCCAAATTTTTAAAAATGTTTTTCTGTGTAATAATAAAACAGTCGCTTGTACTTGATTTTTGTGGACAAGCATTTGTGTTGTTTTTATAAGTTTTGCAAATGAAGGTGAATTGCCCTTTAAGTTGTGAGTCTTATCTTATCAAACTGTCACAAAAGTATGTCAAGTATCTAATCTGGGCTGTCTTTTATTTCTGACCCTTTCCAGCTTTCAAATGGGGGGTCACTGACCCCATCTAAAAACAAATGCTCTGTAAGGCTACACATATATTGATATTGCTCATCTTTCTATTCAGGCCTCTCCTATTCATATTCCAGTCTCTTGTTCGAATGAGTGCATGGTTGCTAAGGGAATTTGGACCCTAGCAACCAGATTGGCAAAATTGCAAACTGGAGAGGTGGTAAAAAAAAAAAAGCTAAATAATTTCACAAATAATAAAAAATGAAAACCAAGTGCAAATTGTCTCAGAATTTCACTCTCTACACCATACTGACAGTTTATTTAAAGGTGAACAACCCTTTCAATGGGATGCCGCTGCCCTATCAATGCCCAGAAAGCGTGAACTGTACATGAGATTATCCTGTATTTATTCAGCAGATATGGACATCTCAGAGTATAGTCTCTGAACCATACCTCCCAACTGTCCCTTTTTCGGAGGGACAGTCTCTCTTTTGACAGCTCAACCCGCAGTCCCTCATTTGTACTGGAAAGTCCCTCTTTTCTCTGCACTGAACAGCCAGAAAAAGAAACAAAGTTTCTCACTTAATTGGCTTTTAGCAGAGAGCCCAGAACAGCTAACAGGTGCAAATAAGATACTTTGTAACAATTTTGAGACACAAAAACACAGTTTAGATAAGGAGAAATATTTTCAAACTTTCATAACCTGCCAAATTTTGTAAAACAAACATGGTAATTAGGGGGTGTGGCCACAGAAAGGGGTGTGGTCACACAATTGCTGCACTACATGTGGAAAAAAAAATGTTGTCCCTCTTGTTACTTCCAAAATGTTGAGAGGTATGTCTGAACCTTGCCAATCCCTTAATAATGTGCAATGTCTAGCTGTAAGGGGTATCATAGTGTTTATTGGGAGAAACAATTTCCCCTTCTTTGGGTTCTGGTTAGAGATTACAGAGCTGCCTAGAACTGTATATTTTATTCATTATTAAAGGGGTAGTTCACCTTTAAGTTAAGTTTTAGTATGTTATGGAATTGCCAATTTTAAGCACCTTTTCAATTGATCTTCATTATTTTTTTTTTATATTTTTTTCAATTATTTGCTTTCTTCTTCTGCCTCTTTCCAGCTGTCAAATGGGGGTCACTGACCCCATCTAAAAACAAATGCTCTGTAAGGCTACACATGTATAGTTTTTGTTACTTTTTATTACTGATCCTTCTATTCAGGCCTCTCCTATTCATATTCCAGTCTCTTATTTAAAGCAACGTATGGTTGCTAGGGGAATTTGGACCCTAGCAACCATATAGCTGAAATTGCAAACGGCAGAGCTGCTGAATAAAAAGCTAAATAACTCAAAAACCACAAATAATAGATAATGAAAACCAACTGCAAATAGTCTCAGAATTTCCCTCTCTACATTATACTAACAGTTAATTTAAAGTGACCAACCCCTTTCAGGTGTAAAGTAGAAGGTTCCGTCTCTTGGGGCAGAGGCGCAGGCAACATGCTGGTGTCGCTAGATTAGAAGATTAAAAAATGCATTTGTGTAAGGCGAGTTTCCTTCTCCAGATCTGATGCAAAGCAATATTCCTCACCAGAGAATTCTTACAAAATGTAGAAAAAGTCTGTTGAAAATCTCCCCAGAAACCTGTCAAGAAAAGCAGATATAACTTTCTCGCTCAAGCGTATAATCAGACCCCTTTGGGAAATTCCTCGGTGATGCTAAATATGTTCTTTCCCTTACAAGGAAAATTTCAGCGGCTGGTAAATCTCTCCAAAAGACATAAAATGTCAATAAGGAAAAAAAAAAAAAAAAATGTTTTTTCAGTGTGACAAATACCCTGTATGTGTGATGTGGTCTTGCTGATACTGAGCAGATTTATTACTTGGGGGTCTCAAGAAATGATTTGTATTTTTCCTCCCATACTTGTCAAGACACATTGGGGCAAATTTACTAAAGGGCGAAGTGAAAATTCGCCAGCGTGACGTCATTTCGAAACGTTGCCGGTTTACTAACGGTCGCCGGTGTAACTTCACTAGCGAAGGAGATAGACTCTAGCGGTAATTTGCTCCATAACGCCCTAATTCGCTCCGGCAAATGGACGTAACTACGCAAATTCACTAAGATGCGGATTTTACTGAACGTTACCTCTTGCGCCAGACTTGCGTTCGTCACCTCAGACCAGGCGAAGTGTAATAGAGTAGATAGGACTTCCTCAAAAAATAGTTGAAAAACGCTGGCGACTTTTCCTTTTTTCAGGGTGATAGGCTGCAAAAGAGCGTAAATTTTTTTTGGGGTAACCGGCTTCCCCCCTACATTTCCTAACATATGGCACATAAACTATACACTGGGCTCATGTGTAGGGCAATATAACAACTTTATTTTCTTTTATTAAGGTTCCCTGGACTTGTGTAATGTAATGTATTTGCTGGAACATATACGGCCATTGTACTTTAACTTCACACCATATGCAAATTAGCCAACGCTAGCGCAACTTCGCTTTGCTTGGCACAGTAACACTAGCGCAACTTCGCCAGCATTCAGCGTCCTGGACGCAACTTCGGATTTTAGTGAATTAGCGTTACCCTGGTGAATCTAAGCCTGGCCAAGTGTTGCGCTGTAAGCAAAGTCGTCGCTGGCGAATTTTTGGAGGTTAGTAAATTTGCCCCATGGAACAGTTATTTGGGATAAGGTCTTATAGTATTATTATTATTAGCAGTAGTAGTAGTAGTAGTAGTAGTAGTATTAGTATTAGTAGTATTAATACAACTACTACTACTACTACTACTAATATTAATAATAATAATAATAATAAAATTAGTATTAATAATAATAATAATAATAATAATAATAAATTAGTAATAATAACATTAATAATAATAATAATAATAATTATAATAATAATGCTGTACTATTGGCAGCTAGAGCTCACAAAGATACATTGAATCTATAAATCATTGTTGGGCCATATTGTGTAGCTAATAATAAATATATTGATAAATGGATTAAGGGCTGACAAACACAAATTGCGACATGGAACAGTTATTTGGGATAAGGTCCTATATTATTATTAGTAGTAGTAGTAGTAGTATTAATAATAATAATAATAACAGTAATAATAACAACAACAACAATAATAATACTGTATTATTGGCTGAAGCACACAAAGATACATTGAATCGATTGAAGGAATAATCGTTCGATCGAACGATTAAATCCTTCGAATCGAACGATTCTAAGGATTTTAATCCATCGATCAAAGGAATATCCTTCGACCAAAAAAAGTTAGCCAAGCCTATGGGGACCTTCCCCATAGGCTAACATTGACTTCGGTAGCTTTTAGGTGGCGAACTAGGGGGTCAAAGTTTTTTCTTAAAGAGACAGTACTTCGACTATCGAATGGTCGAATAGTCGAACGATTTTTAGTTCGAATCCTTCGATTCAAAGTCGTAGTCGAAGGTCGTAGTAGCCCATTCGATGGTCGAAGTAGCCAAAAAAACGCTTCGAAATTCGAAGTATTTTTTCTTCTATTCCTTCACTCGAACTTAATGAATGGGCCCCTAACAGTTAAGTCAAATGTGAACAACCCTTTCAGAATTATTAGGATACAGCCCCCAAGTGACAAGGTGCAGGATACTGGAAATCACTAAAATCTAAAGACCATTGTGATATTGTACATATTTCAGTAGCCGGGTGGGATGATACATTTTGAAATAATTATATCCTCGAGGTCCTTCCCTTCTTCAGTGTCAGATTTCATTTCCCGAGAGCTGTTTGAAAGCAAGAACCTCTCCCGACAGCTGGAAGAACGTTTCCCTTGTACTCAGCCCAACTGTCAGCTCCCGACCTCGGGATGAACAAATGGGAGCGAGGCTCCTGCGCTGTTAGTGATGTACAAGGGTCTGTCGTTTGTTTTGTTGGAGGAATCGTTGGATGTGCATGTGCCTTACACCTTCTGACTGACTCAATAGCAAGTGTAGCATCAGTTTATAATGAGGTGTAACAGGGATCATGATAACAATTATCTCCCCTCGTCTTCAAACATTTCCCTTTCTCTGAATATTTGCTCAGCAGAATACTGCACTTTCCTCCCAATATATCTCCTCCCGGTGCATTTCCCATCTTTGCTCAGATGACTTAACCTTTTTCGCAGAAGAAAAATTAAATTTCACTATGTTTTTTTTTTACATATTTAATCAGGAAAATACAATCTCTGATATATCTCTACCTGTTAGTTATTAAAGGGCCATGATTTGCATTTATCCTCTATCAATACAGGGTTTAATTCATTTTATTCCAAGTGTAGTAGTATATGACAAAAATAGATATTCTAGCAATCCTATATCACTAACAATAAAGAAATAGAATAGAAACGCAAAGTATTTCACCAACACAACACAATAAATATTCTACAATGTTGTTATAGGTGTCAGTAGAAATAATACTGGGACATCAGCAGTAACCAATAGAGCATATCAGACACATATTTGTGCTTTCCTAAAGGGAACACTCAATTCTAGTACATTATCTCTTATAATACATGAGTGATACTCAGAGTTCCCTGTATAACTCAGCCTGCAGCCTTGTGCCTTTATATGGTCACAGAACAACCCCCTCAGTGACTTCTAATATCCTTATCATTTACAGTAGGGGGTACATTATCCCTTATAATACATGAGTGATACTCAGAGTTCCCTGTATAACTCAGCCTGCAGCCTTGTGCCTTTATATGTTCACAGAACCCCTCAGTGACTTCTAATATCCTTATCATTTACAGTAGGGGGTACATTATCCCTTATAATACATGAGTGATACTCAGAGTTCCCTGTATAACTCAGCCTGCATATGGTCACAGAACAACCCCTCAGTGACTTCTAATATCCTTATCATTTACAGTAGGGGGTACATTATCCCTTATAATACATGAATGATACTCAGAGTTCCCTGTATAACTCAGCCTGCAGCCTTGTGCCTTTATATGGTCAAAGAACCCCTCAGTGGCTTCTAATATCCTTATAATTTACAGTAGGGGGTATATTAACCCTTGTTATACATGAGTGATACTCAGAATTCCCTGTATAACTCAGCCTGCAGCCTTGTGCCTTTATATGGTCACAGAACAACCCCTCAGTGACTTCTTATATCCTTATCATTTACAGTAGGGGGTACATTATCCCTTATAATACATGAGTGATACTCAGAGTTCCCTGTATAACTCAGCCTGCAGCCTTGTGTCTTTATATGGCCACAGAAAAACCCCTCAGTGACTTCTAATATCCTTATCATTTACAGTAGGGGGTATATTAACCCTTGTTATACATGAGTGATACTCAGAATTCCCTGTATAACTCAGCCTGCAGCCTTGTGCTTTTATATGGTCACAGAACAACCCCTCAGTGACTTCTAATATCCTTATCATTTACAGTAGGGGGTACATTATCCCTTATAATACATGAGTGATACTCAGAATTCCCTGTATAACTCAGCCTGCAGCCTTGTGCTTTTATATGGTCACAGAACAACCCCTCAGTGACTTCTAATATCCTTATCATTTACAGTAGGGGGTACATTATCCCTTATAATACATGAGTGATACTCAGAATTCCCTGTATAACTCAGCCTGCAGCCTTGTGCTTTTATATGGTCACAGAACAACCCCTCAGTGGCTTCTAATATCCTTATAATTTACAGTAGGGGGTATATTAACCCTTGTTATACATGAGTGATACTCAGAATTCCCTGTATAACTCAGCCTGCAGCCTTGTGCTTTTATATGGTCACAGAACAACCCCTCAGTGACTTCTAATATCCTTATCATTTACAGTAGGGGGTACATTATCCCTTATAATACATGAGTGATACTCAGAGTTCCCTGTATAACTCAGCCTGCAGCCTTGTGCCTTTATATGGTCACAGAACAACCCCTCAGTGACTTCTAATATCCTTATCATTTACAGTAGGGGGTACATTATCCCTTATAATACATGAGTGATACTCAGAGTTCCCTGTATAACTCAGCCTGCAGCCTTGTGCCTTTATATGGTCACAGAACAACCCCTCAGTGACTTCTAATATCCTTATCATTTACAGTAGGGTGTACATTATCCCTTATAATACATGAGTGATACTCAGAGTTCCCTGTATAACTCAGCCTGCAGCCTTGTGCCTTTATATGGTCACAGAACAACCCCTCAGTGACTTCTAATATCCTTATCATTTACAGTAGGGGGTACATTATCCCTTATAATACATGAGTGATACTCAGAGTTCCCTGTATAACTCAGCCTGCAGCCTTGTGCCTTTATATGGTCACAGAACCCCTCAGTGACTTCTAATATCCTTATCATTTACAGTAGGGGGTACATTATCCCTTATAATACATGAGTTATACTCAGAGTTCCCTGTATAACTCAGCCTGCAGCCTTGTGCCTTTATATGGTCACAGAACCCCTCAGTGACTTCTAATATCCTTATCATTTACAGTAGGGGGTACATTATCCCTTATAATACATGAGTGATACTCAGAGTTCCCTGTATAACTCAGCCTGCAGCCTTGTGCCTTTATATGGTCACAGAACCCCTCAGTGACTTCTAATATCCTTATCATTTACAGTAGGGGGTACATTATCCCTTATAATACATGAGTGATACTCAGAGTTCCCTGTATAACTCAGCCTGCAGCCTTGTGCCTTTATATGGTCACAGAACAACCCCTCAGTGACTTCTAATATCCTTATCATTTACAGTAGGGGGTACATTATCCCTTATAATACATGAGTGATACTCAGAGTTCCCTGTATAACTCAGCCTGCAGCCTTTTGCCTTTATATGGTCACAGAACAATGCCTCAGTGACTTCTAATATCCTTATCATTTACAGTAGGGGGTACATTATCCCTTATAATACATGAGTGATACTCAGAGTTCCCTGTATAACTCAGCCTGCATATGGTCACAGAACAACCCCTCAGTGACTTCTAATATCCTTATCATTTACAGTAGGGGGTACATTATCCCTTATAATACATGAGTGATACTCAGAGTTCCCTGTATAACTCAACCTGCAGCCTTGTGTCTTTATATGGCCACAGAAAAACCCCTCAGTGACTTCTAATATCCTTATCATTTACAGTAGGGGGTATATTAACCCTTGTTATACATGAGTGATACTCAGAATTCCCTGTATAACTCAGCCTGCAGCCTTGTGCTTTTATATGGTCACAGAACAACCCCTCAGTGACTTCTAATATCCTTATCATTTACAGTAGGGGGTACATTATCCCTTATAATACATGAATGATACTCAGAGTTCCCTGTATAACTCAGCCTGCAGCCTTGTGCCTTTATATGGTCACAGAACCCCTCAGTGGCTTCTAATATCCTTATAATTTACAGTAGGGGGTATATTAACCCTTGTTATACATGAGTGATACTCAGAATTCCCTGTATAACTCAGCCTGCAGCCTTGTGCCTTTATATGGTCACAGAACAACCCCTCAGTGACTTCTTATATCCTTATCATTTACAGTAGGGGGTACATTATCCCTTATAATACATGAGTGATACTCAGAGTTCCCTGTATAACTCAGCCTGCAGCCTTGTGTCTTTATATGGCCACAGAAAAACCCCTCAGTGACTTCTAATATCCTTATCATTTACAGTAGGGGGTATATTAACCCTTGTTATACATGAGTGATACTCAGAATTCCCTGTATAACTCAGCCTGCAGCCTTGTGCTTTTATATGGTCACAGAACAACCCCTCAGTGACTTCTAATATCCTTATCATTTACAGTAGGGGGTACATTATCCCTTATAATACATGAGTGATACTCAGAATTCCCTGTATAACTCAGCCTGCAGCCTTGTGCTTTTATATGGTCACAGAACAACCCCTCAGTGACTTCTAATATCCTTATCATTTACAGTAGGGGGTACATTATCCCTTATAATACATGAGTGATACTCAGAATTCCCTGTATAACTCAGCCTGCAGCCTTGTGCTTTTATATGGTCACAGAACAACCCCTCAGTGGCTTCTAATATCCTTATAATTTACAGTAGGGGGTATATTAACCCTTGTTATACATGAGTGATACTCAGAATTCCCTGTATAACTCAGCCTGCAGCCTTGTGCTTTTATATGGTCACAGAACAACCCCTCAGTGACTTCTAATATCCTTATCATTTACAGTAGGGGGTACATTATCCCTTATAATACATGAGTGATACTCAGAATTCCCTGTATAACTCAGCCTGCAGCCTTGTGCTTTTATATGGTCACAGAACAACCCCTCAGTGACTTCTAATATCCTTATCATTTACAGTAGGGGGTACATTATCCCTTATAATACATGAGTGATACTCAGAGTTCCCTGTATAACTCAGCCTGCAGCCTTGTGCCTTTATATGGTCACAGAACAACCCCTCAGTGACTTCTAATATCCTTATCATTTACAGTAGGGGGTACATTATCCCTTATAATACATGAGTGATACTCAGAGTTCCCTGTATAACTCAGCCTGCAGATATACCATGTAGTCATGTCTCCATAATGTATCTGTATATAATGTAATCCATATAAATATATATATATAGGATTGTGCACTATTAAATTCACTTGTTTGAATTTCACTCATAAGAGTTGTCTTTTAAAGATTTATTTGGGACCCCCCTGGGGATCATCATTAGCAGCACATTTGTGTTCCCCGTATTTCTCATGATAACACCAGGCCATTTATTAAGAAAGTCTTGTAGAGACCAAAGTCTTAAACCTACAGCAGCACCATGTGGTCCTCTCTACATAATGACAGGCTCAAGGCTACAGGTTCCAAACTGATAACTGCTGCTGCTGCTGCTGCCGTTTTTATGACTCGAGTAAAAACTTCAATTTGTACAAACATCCCTTCTGCTGAAATGTATTCACTTTTTTTTTTTTGGACTTGAAAAAGAACATGTATTCGGCTCATAGGATGTTGGGGAGAAAAAATCGCCTACAGCTTTTCCATGGAAATATTAGGAAATTACTAACAAATCCATTTCCAGCCTTAAATGAGCTCATTTATTTACCATCATGAAAGTCTAATATTGTCAAAGCCTCCAGTTATATCGATATAATGGTCCTCGATGATCAGGGGAGGGGGAGGGATTACGATTAAAGGACAAGGAAGAAAGAGATAAAATGATTATATATAAAATATAATAAAAATGTTTATTCGACAGGGGGCTGCATTAGGCCGGGTGCCAAAATAATTCTACTGTGCAATAGGCAAAGGTGACCCTATTTGACATGTTAATTTAACTTTCTGCTCGAGGGCCTCACGGCATCTCCAAAAAGTCAGAGTCAGTTATGAATTATGTCCATTAGAAATGATACGCTCGGCTTCTGGGCTTGCACTCACTATAGGCTCTTAGAGGAATCATTAGGATTATTACATCCAGAACAGACAGATTCTTTTAGCATCAAATATGGAAACCCAGGGAGGCCAATTTCAGGATTTGGTTTGGGATTCGGCCAGAATTCTGACTTTTTCAGCAGGATTCAGATTCGGCCGAATCCTTCTGCATATGCAAATTAGGGACGGGGAATCTTTCGCAAATCTTTCGTAAATCTTTTGGTTCAGTATTCAGCCGAATCCAAAATAGTGGATTCGGTGCATATATAATGAAGATCACATCGTTCTATTTATTTTTACAAATTCAAATTTTTAAATAATATGACACATTTGTCAAACGTCGAATTTTGAATTCAGTTTTTAAAAACTCCCATAAATTCTAAATTTGACCAATCAAAAAGTTATTAATAAAAACAAATTTTTAAAACTCAGATGAATTGAATCGACCCAAAATTTAAATCAAATCGAATTTAAAAAAACTTGATTCGAGTGTTTTTCTCAGAATGTCAGGAAGACTACAAACAACTCCAAATTGATCCCTCTCTCATCCCAAGGGTCGACATGAAAATTAAAATTAAATATATATTTTTTGCGTACTTCTACTAGGGAATAGTCCAAATTTGATTCGAATTTGAAAAAAATTCGAAAATCTAAATTCATCATGTGCTATCCCTTTAAAATTTCAACTTCAACCATTTGCCATCTAAAACCAGACAAATTACTGTTTTATTACTGTTTTAGCCTATGGGGGACAAATGGTGGACTTTTTTTAGAAAAAATTTAATTTGAATTTGATCGAATACGATGTTACTTCAATTCATATGATTCGAATTTCAACAAAAACAGCCTATTGACCTGAAAAAAAAATTTTGATTTTTTTTTCAATAAATTTCAGTTGGTCTTTTTTTATTCGAATTTCGAAGTTTCTTTTATTCGAAATTCGCCCCTTGATAAATCTGCCCCTTAAACAGCAATTCTGCAAGTTTTAGGTTGTGAATAGTCGAATTTGAGTTCTTTAAGGGCCTGAGTATGATAAATCCCGAAAATCCCATTCAAATTTTTTTAAAAACTCGTATCGAATTTGAATAACTGAGAGTTTTGACCATAAAAAAAATTAAAAAATTCAAATTGATAAATCTGCCCCTAAGAATAAAATAGCTTGAATGTTAAAATCTATCCCTTCTTTTATAGAAGCTTTCCAGTATTTGGTGACTGAATTGTTTTCCCGAATTTTCAAGATTTTTGATAAATCTTAGATTGATTTTCTCAAATTCATGATCCCAAATTTTAAGGAATATGCCCCTATGTGTCATAACAGCAGCAGGACCTTGAAGAAATAGGATATTGTTCATCCCATGATGAATTTAATTACACGCAAGGGGCAAATTCTCACGTTGATATTTCACAATAAAGACTTTAATGGAAGGGTATAATCAGTGTGCTTGGCCGGTGGCGTAACTAGAAAGCGCAAAAAGGATCTTCCCCATCCTTCTGCCCACTTCCTGCCTCTGCCCACTCAACGACTCTCCCCACTTCCTGCCCTGACTCCACCCACTCCCCAATCCCGACCATAGCCCAATTGCGCTCCAATACCCAAAGGATAGAGGGGTTCTTCTTAGCTATAGATATTTTCCCTGGGCCACATTTCAACTGAGGGTCTTCTTCCAAACAAAGAATTAATGTATGTACCCTCGTTGGCCAATGACAATAATTGTTGGTTGATATTGACGAATAAGAGCCTGGAAATTGGTAACACTGACATTTATTAAAAATAAAAAACGTTTTGTCACCCCCAAATCAGACTGACCAGCCTCAATGACAACTAGTGTAAATGTATATACTACACAAGAGCCATGAATATCCCATACATTATATCCTTATAAACGGTGAGTACTGATGACATCAGTTATAAACGGTAGTGAGTAATGATGTCATTTCTGTCACATGACTCACTAAAACTTGTGTATTATAATAAATAAAGTAGCCCCTGTTGCAAAATATGAGGATATTAGAAGTCACCTCGGAGTTCCATGACTTTGTGTTTTTATATGGTCATGAAACTCCTCGGTAACTTATAATATCCTTATAATTTACAAGAGGGGGTACTTTATTCACTATATAATACACAAGAGCCATGAATATCCTGTAAAATATATCCTTATAAACTGTGACTAGTGATGTCATCAGTTATAAACGGTGAGTAGTGATGTCATTTTTGTCACATGACTCCTAAAATTTGTGTATTATAATAAATAAAGTGCCCCTTGTTGGAAAATATGAGGATATTAGAAGTAACCTCGGAGTTCCATGATCTGTATAATAACACTCGGCCTTCGACCTTGTGTTTTATATGGTCATGGAACTCCTTGAAATTAGGGATGCACCGAATTCAGGATTCGGTTCGGGATTTGGCCAGTATTCTGACTTTTTCAGCAGGATTCGGCTGAACCAAATCATAATTTGCATATGCAAATTAGGGACGGGGAGGGAAATTGCATGACTTTTTGTCACAAAACAAGGAAGAAATTATTTTTTCCCCTTCCCACCCCTAATTTGCATGTGTAAATTAGGATTCGAATTCAGTTCAGTATTCAGCCGAATCTTGCGAGAAGGATTCAGGGGTTCGGCCGAATCCAAAATAGTGGATTTGGTGCATCCCAGGAGAAAATTTACCACATTTATCTTGAAAAAGTGAATTCTGCGCTAAAATCTGTTTTTCACAGGTTTTTTTTATATATCATTTTGAAAGTTGGCATGGGCTAGACATATTGTTAGTTTCCCAGGTGCCCCCAGTCATGTAACTTGTGCTCTGATAAACTTCAGTCTCTCTTTACTGCTACATTGCAAGTTGAAGTTATACCCCTCACCCAACAGAACGATGGGAAGGTAACCAGATAACAGCTCCTTGAGACAAGATAATAGCACCCAATAGTGAAAAATCTACACTGGGGCCAATGTTGTAAGTATTCAACTTAACTTTAGTAAATAAATCAATAGCAATAGAAGGAATGATGGGCTTACCAGAAAAAAACATTTGATGTAATCCAGTGCCATTTTAGGTTGTACCACCTATATTAGGACGACTGAAAAGTATGTATGCGCATTATGCTTGGTTCTGCAAGGTTTTCAGGCTGTTAGCTTGCCATACTTTCTCCCTGTTGAGACTATGGAATCAAAATACACCTGCTAAAAAATGAAGTCAAAAGAATATGTACACAGAATTCAGGATCAAACTGGGCCAGAGCCCAAGGCCTTGTGGGCCCCACCAACCCAGACTTGATCTGGTCTCCTCTATCTCTCCCCTGTTGCCCTCCCTCCTCCTATCCTTACTTCCCCAGCTACCCTCCCACCCTACATCCAGAGCTGATTGTGGCCTCCACTGTCTCTCGCCTGCTACCCACCCTCCCTGATCAAAAGGATGGTGCGTGGGTGCAGGCCTGGTGATGAGTGAGCAGACAGGAGGCAGGGGCCCTAGATAGGGTGTGGGGCCCCTGGGGTAGCAGCTCCGGTGGCCTTTACCAGGCCCAGATTTGTGGAAAGCAAGGATGGGCGAATTTGACCGGTTTCGTTTCGCCAAAAATTTGCCGCCGGCGAAATGTCGCAGACGCCCATTAAAGTCTATGGGCAGCAAAAAAAATTTGTCGCGCGGCGAAATTATTTTGTCGCACGTCTTTTTTTTTTTGACGCACGTCTCCATACAAGTCTATGGGCGTCATTTTTTCAACGAAACAAGGCGAACAAATTCGCCCATCCCTAGTGGAAAGGCCATCAAGGCTCGGTCCTAGGGTGGCAGGATTTTAGATGTCGGCATGCTACCCACCACATCCACATTGGTTTGGAAGTTCTGGGGCTGCTAAGGAGATACAATAGTTTTCCGGTGCGCCAATCCTCAGTGCTACCGACCTGATGATGATAATTTGTACATGTGAAGGCAAGGAGACAGGGGTGATAAACAAAAGGGGACCCAGGGGTTTCTGCTATGTAAATCCAGCCCTGACCCTCACACACCCCAATTCAACCATGCCAGGTGGGAATCCTTATAATAGCGTCCATGGGAAAGTTGTATTGCTTGACAGCATTTTCAGATGGTCACCAATAACACAGAATACCCTTTTGTGTTAAGAGAAAAGAAAATAGGTTGACAATTGTTTATGAATTTTACGACATCTGTCCAATTTTCTCTTCTTTCCAAAACACAACCAAAGGAAGATCATTCTGCAGTCGTTCTTGTACAGTGTCTGTACAATCCTTCAAAACTTCGCTGCCGGGTATAAGGAGGGAAAATTAGAGTGAGCGTTAATAGGTCTGCGCTCAAAGACACGAACATTTCTCAGAACATGATAATAAAATAGATCTGTCACCGTCTTCCTCCTTGTCTCCATGACTCTTTCCCAATTCGCCTTTGGATTCCTGTAGTGGGAGTAAGACGTTTCGCTGAGTTTTAATGTACTTTTGTAGCGTGTCTTAATGCACTTGCAAGATGAGGACTGAAATAAATATCTTCTGCCGAGCGCTGTATTAATGATTATCATAGAGCAACACTCAAAGATAACATTCTAAATGTCAAGTATGCTTAAAATATTCTAAGGCATCATTAAATGTCAGCACGAGTTTGTCTCTCAGCTCTGGGACTCTGTATCTTCAAATATTTGTCTCATACGGTGAAATAATGATAGCTTTGTAGACTCCAAATTGAGAAGACCGAATGCCGCCTGAAAGCTTATTTACGAGCTCAAGTGCAATGCGGTAGATGCAAAAAAGGCACGCCGTGTCAGTAAATGAAGGGCCACTGGATTTCCTTATTTCTTTTTTTGAATAAATTCCCAGGTTTAATTGTATATTTCTATACAAACTACAGAGCCCTGAATAAGGGTCACAGTGTTAACGTTGCTCCCCGGCTCTGTTGAACCCAAGCCCTTTCAATAACAAGAACTTGCCATTCAATTGTACAAGTCTTGCAAATAATTGACACTGCACGGAAAGGATTTTCTGATCTTATAGAGGGTTTTATACGTAAATATAATACTAACCAGGCATACATCCACTGCCCTCTGCAGCTGACCTACAGTATGAAGCTTTCAGTTGGCGGAATTCCTGTTTTGCAATAGAAAGAGTCAGTAGGGTTAAGAGGTGGTGAAAGAAACCTTTATAGGAGAGATTTAAAAAAGGCATGATGATATTTTTGGAGGCATTCAACTACTTAAGGCGGCTGGAGCTATAGATTTCATTTCATCATTTCATCAAAATGCCTTTTGCTCAGCTGGTTGTTGTCCCAAAGCATTTTTAACACTAATGCATTACAAGAAGGTTTTTTGACTACAGAAAGGGAAAGTGATGGGGTTTAGAATCTATAGCAGCTCTGGATTATCAGTCTCTGGCCTTTTGTGCTCCACCCTTTTTTTCTCAGGCTATGGATTATTTTCCTTATTCTATCTCATTGCTTCTTGCACAGTGGCACACATTGACCTCATATTGAGATTACTCTCTCCATAATTTTGGAATATCTCCTCTTTATACCCCTTTCTCAAGACAACAAACAGGTGCCACACGTAACCAATGTAGAGAACTCACCAAGTTTAAACAGTGGTCCAGGTGCTCCAGCCCCAGACTATCATCTTAGGGAGCGGAAAATCGTAAATGTTACAAACAGGGAAATGTGAGCCTCCCGACACTCTAGGAAATCCACAGGGACACAGATATAATAGTAAATACAACTTTTATTGGAAAAAAATTAAATGAAAATATAGACATCTCCAGCGGCCCTAAGTGTTTCATGCTCAGCAAGTACTGACTAAGCCCATAACTAAATGCCTGCTGAGCACGAAATGCATAGGGCATCTGGAGATGTCTATATTTAATTTTTTTTGTTCTATTTCAATCCCCAACCCACAGATTTTATTTAGTGTTAGAAGGTATATTGTTGGTCAAGGGGATCGTTGGGAAGGAAGATGATGAAAGCTGAAACAAGATGGATTAAGAGCAACATCATGGAAGGGGGGTATAAAGAGTACAGTGAGCAGGAGAAGAATAATGGAGAAGGCAAGTGTATAAAAAGGAAGAAAAACCAAAAGAAAAGTGAGAAAAAGGAAAATTGTGAAAGGAGAAAATTACAGTATATGAAAAAGTAGAGGGAAAGAAAATCAATAGTGGTGTATAGAATACAGCTGGCACAAAAAGTACACGGTAGAATCAGGGACCTGGTGTTTACTGGCCAATGCTCCTACTTAATGACCCTCAAGAGGCTGTGAAAATTAAGCATGGCAGTTAGGGCAACAAATCGCCTCTTCGTGGGGCGACTGATCTCCCCGAAAAGCCTTCCGGCAGGCTAGAATCTAAATCACCAGCGGGATGGCACTCGGAACGCTTCCTTTTCCAAAGTCGTGAGGCAAATTCGGGCGACTTTGGAAAACAAAGAAGAGGCGACTAGATCTCCCCGAATCTTAGCAAGTGGGAAATTGGAGTGGGAAATTGGTGGCACTGGACATGTCATAGCAAGTGTAGGGAAGATATTATTGCAATGAGAAGGCTTCTAGTGGGTTGATTCTATAGAAACCCGGTGCAAATTGTCTTTGAAATGCACTTTTACATTAATTAAAGTGAATAAACCAAACTTAATTTAAAGTTTTTCCTCTGTTTTGATCCTGTATTGTGCTAGTGGTAGAATGCCAGTCACCGTGGGATTCTGATTTGACATGTTAGGTGTGATACATCACAAAACTCATCTTCTCCAGAATATATTGCTGTTTTTAATCCTTAAATAGCATATTAAGTATCTTCCCCATTATGAGTGGCAAGCTTCCAGGTTTTTGGCACCACTTGTGCCTGATGACTTTCCAGAGTTTATAGAGTTCTTTCAGATTAATGTCAGTCTCACTATTACTGAAATGACTTCCTGAAGAGCCTTCTGGTGGGTTCCATCTGCTCCTTCTGCCTCTTTCACCTTTACTCTGTGCAAGCGCTTCTTTGGATGTCAAACAGAAATACAAGCTGGGGGCAGATGTATCTCTTTCATCCTTGATTATATGCAGTCACTTATTTAACCTGAAAAATCAACTTTTTTTTTTAATTCATGAAATTCTACTTGTTTACCCACCAAGACTGGCTGCTGGGATGCCCTCCACCAACTGAAACATCACGCAGCATGTGCTACTTGTTGTGAATGTGGAGCTAATTGGAGGCCTTTTAGAGGAACAATCCTTAATCGATCATTAGTGATGGGCGAATTTGCGTAAAATGGCGAAAAATTCACGAAACTGCGCCGGCATCCGTTTTTTATTGACCCCGACGCCCGTTTTTGATGCCTTGTGAATTAGTGATGGTCGAATTTACGAAATTCGCGAAACGGCGAAAAATTTGTGAAACTGCGCCGGCGTCTCGTTTTTAACGCTGGCGTCCATTTTTTTGGATGCCTGCGAATTTTCGCGGCCGTTTCGCAAATAAATTTGCCCATCACTATCGATCATGAGTTAAACCTATGTCTATGTGCCTTGTACGTGATGCATAAAACTAGGGATGCACCGAATCCAGGATTCGGTTCGGGATTCGGCCAGGATTCTGCCTTTTTCAGCAGGATTCGGATTCGGCCAAATCCTTTTGCCTGGCCGAACCGAATCCAATCCTAATTTGCATATGCAAATTAGGGGTGGCGAGGGAAATCGCGTGACAAAACAAGGAAGTAAAAAAAAAATTCCCCTTCCCACCCCTAATTTGCATATGCAAATTAGGGTTCGGATTCGGTTCGGTATTCGGCCGAATCCTTTGCGAAGGATTCGGGGGTTCGGCCGAATCCAAAATAGTGGATTCAGTGCATCCCTACATAAAACACAAGACTAGAGGACATCTACCACTGGTAGTGACATGGCAGTTATGGTTTAAAAATGTCCACACATCTAACTGCTTAAATATAGAGGAAGGGGACATTTGCGAAGGGCCCACCAGGGAATATAAGTAAGTGCAAGCAAGCTGGCAGACCAGATTGTGATGGATGGCCTTACCAAACTGGAACCTTCTTGCTATCTTTGAGCCTCAGCATTTGTCATGAAGAGTACATGGAGCAGATGAAAAAGTTGAATGTTCTCTGCAACAAGATTTATAAGGGGTAAGGTGTTCTGGACAGAGAAAAGAACAGCAAGAAAATAATAATTAAAGCACTAAAACCAGTACTGATTCTGAAAGAAATTTTAGATGTTCTACATTATTAGCTATTGTTCTTGATCTAGACTTGGGGCTTCATTTACAGATACCCCAGACACAAGCGATGAAGAAAAAAGGGCTGCAAAATTCTGCACTTTATACAAAACAAACAGAGAAGGGACCACTGCCTCCTGATAATAAAGTTATATTAATAAGACGCAAGACAATAATATCACCCAAATAGGCAAGACAGTTCAAGAGGAAAACAATATCAACAATATACACCCTGGTCTCTAGGCGTAGAGTCCCAATGTATATATAACTTTATTGGATACAAACAGGAATAATCCAATTAACATGCATTCTGGCATGCAATATACATAATGAAGCTATTAATACTAATAATCTCAATAATGATCACAAATCACATCACACAGTACCACAGTACACAGTCACTCCACAGCTAATTAGTAATTGCAGCTTTGAGGGGAGTTGCATCACATGTGATACATCAAAGAACGTGCAAACGCCTTTCTCCTACAACTGATTCTTTAGGTGCATGTCTTCGGCATGTATTGCCACTGGTCATTATGGGAACCCTACTGTTAGTTTGAAACTGGTGGTAGCTCCAGGGTTCTCCTGCATCAATATGCAAGCTAGGTTGAAGGTTGTCATTCATCCAAGTCATGGTATATCTAGAAGAAGTAAATTTAGATCAGGGGTCCTCAACTTTCTTTTACCAGCGAGCCACATTCAAATGTAAAAAGAGCTGGGGAGCAACACAAACATGAAAACAGTTCCTGGGGATGCCAAATAAGTGCTGTGATTTGTTAGCTCATAAGTGGACTGGCAGCCTGCAAGAGGTTGTGTTGGGCACTACACCTCGTTTTTATTCAACCAAAACTTGTCTCCAAGCCTGAAATTAAAAAAGAATCACCTGCTTTGAAGCCACTGGGAGCAACATCCAAGGGGTTGGTGAGCAACATGTTACTCATGAGCCATTGGTTGGGGATCTCTCATCTAAAGCAACTGGACAGTTCAGAAGAACTCCAGAAGCTGCTCGGATGAGTAGTGAAATTTCTTCAATGATCACTCAGCAAATCCAGTTGCTCTAGTTCTACTTTTACTAGATATACATACTGTATGTGATTGGCAACATGAGGTGGGACAGACACCTTGGTGCCAAGAACAATACTCTATGGAAATGAAAGACAGACTGTGGATCCAAGTACAGGTATGGGATCTGTTATCCAGAAACCCATTATCCAAAAAGCTCTGAATTACAGAAAGGCTATCTACCATAGACTCCATTGAATCCAAAGAACAGGCCCGGATTTGTGGAAAGGCCATCTAGGCCCGGGCCTAGGGCGGCAGGATTTTAGGGGGGCGGCATGCTGCCCAACCACACCCACATTGGTTCAAAAACACTGGGAATGCACTGGAGATACAATCATTTTTTAAATTTTCTATGTGCCAATCCCCATTGATGATGAACATTTACATGAATAAAGGGGAGGGGACAGGGGAAATGAACGGCAGTGGGCGTCGGAGCACCCATTATGTAAATCGAGCCTGCCCAAGGATTCCAAAATGTTAAAAAATTATTTCCTTTTTTTCTGTAATAATAAAACAGTAGTTTGTACTTGATCCCAACTAAGATATAATTAATCCTTATTGGAAGCAAAACCAGTCTATTGGGTTTATTTAATATTTTTACATGATTTTCTAGTAGACTATTACTGGACTATATTTGGAAAACCCCAGGTCCTGAGCATTCTGGATAACAGGTACTATAACTCTACCTTTGATCAGTGGCTTTGTTTCACATGATGACTGCATCTAAAGGTGGCCATAGATGTAGAGATCCGCTCGTTTGGCGATCTCTCCCTGATATGCCCACATTGAAGTGGGCGATATTGGGCTGATTCGATCGTGGGCTCTAGGGCCCAACGATCGGATCATAATGGATCCGATACGGGCGGATCGTGGGACCGCATAGACGCACAGATGCGGCCGTGATCCAACAGTATTTTTAACCTACCCGATCGAGATCTGCCCGACTTTCGGCCAGATATTGATCTGGAAATCCCGTCGGTCTGTCTGCAGCTTTTATCGGCCTGTGTATTGGGGCCTTTAGTTGTCTTGGAGGCACCTGTTTGCAATCAATATACGCTGTCTATATAAAATATATATTTATTTTTATATATTTATAACTCTGTTTAATCATTTTCAAGCCAATAACACACATGATGTTATTTGGATGTCAGTTGCTTATGTAAGTAGCAATATACAGTATATACATATATACATATAATATATAAACAGCTGATGTATGTTTTGTCTCTCTATGTTATTGCAGTGGCCTTTTTAAATATGGCAAAATAATGATCAGTGTTAGCTCAGCAATCAGTTCGCTGCACGGGGAGATGAATCCCACATGGCAGCACCCAGACTGATTATAATGCAGTGATCGGAAGGCAGCGGTTGTTTGCTATGCTAAGGGCCTCTCCTTTGTTACTGCTGAAAATGAATCACTAGATCCCCGCAGGTCTGGTTTGTGCCATACAAAGAGGCTTTCCTCTAGCGTGGTGTGATGGTGCGGACGCTTAGTAAAGCGAAACGCTTGGTTTAGACAGCATCAGGCCCATTATGGATGCATGAAATGCATTAAAAGAAGGATCACATTGTTTCAGAGCAATTTTCCGAGGCTTTTAGGGAGCGATAGCCAGTGACGGCAATGAAACATGCGGTGATTATTGCTGCTTCTGTGAAATGAAGAGAAAGAACCTGGGAAATCCTGATGTGGGCCCAGCAGAAAAATCAAAGAACCCAAGGGCACTGCTAAATAAAATACATAATCGTCAGCTTCCCTTTGTAATGAGCAGGATAAAAGTATCTCTTCTTAAAGGGACAGCAGCCCTTTACAGAATGAGATGGAGCCTCCTTTCTGCCAAAACATGACTTCCTATACTGAAAACCTCCTACTACTCATCCAGAACTGAAGCCTCTTGGGTGTGTAGGGTACAGACAAGAAAAAATGCAACTCTATCTAAAGGTGAAAGCTCCAAATGTGTAATAAATAAACGACCGAAGCTCACCTGGCATAGAACTTGAGCTGGGTGAAAGGCCCCAGGTCCGTCTCTTAAGGGTTCAGCAATAGGGATGGGTGAATTTGAACTGTTTCGTTTTGCTAAAAATTTGCCGCCGGCAGCAAATCTCAGCAATATGATATAAATGAACAATTTAAGTTTACTTCTCACTCACCGATGAAAGAACGTGGCCCGGGTGTAGCGCCCCAAACCCGTAGCTTGGGGTGAGATGCAAGGAAAAAGTTGAATGAGCACGCACTCCTGCGCCACACCAAGTTGAACAAAATTTACTTCTTTATTCCATAGGTTTAAAGAGTCCTAACGTGTTTTGTATCCATTTTCTGCAGGGATTTTACTGGCATATCTAGGGTTAAGGTTTTAGTTGACCATTTTCTGCAGTGATCTTACTGGTATGTCTGGGGTTAATTTGCTTGTTATTGATTTTCTGCAGTGCTCTTACTGACATGTCTGGGGTTACTTTGTTTAATGTCCATTTTCTTCAGTGATATAGTTGGCTTGTCTGGGGTTAAGGTGTTTATTATCTATTTTTTGCAATGATCTTACTGGCATATCTGGGGTTAAGGTGTTAATTATCTAGGGTTAATGTGCATTTTCTGTGTGATGTTACTGGCATGTGTGATGTTCATGAGTTTGTTGTCTGGGGGTTAATGTGTTTATGTTCTAATGTATGCACTGATCTTACTGGCATGTCTGGAGTTTATGTGCTCATAATCTGTTTCTACAGAGATCTTACTAGCAGTGTCGGACTGGGCCGGCGGGACACCGGGAAAAAACCCGGTCGGCCCCGGGCTCTTGTGGGCCCCGCCGGCCCAGATCCGCTACTTAGTTTGGCTGCACGACCCCACTTTGTCGGGGGTCGCGGTAGAATAGAGGATGCACAAATGTATTGCTGCGCGTGCACACAAACGCGGCGCCGCGCGCATGCGCACTACTACGATGAAGCACGCCGGAGCGGCAGCGGGGGCCGGATCAGGGCCCTGGGGCAATTGCCCCGGTGGGCCCGAAGTCCCCCAGTCCGACCCTGCTTACTAGTATGTTCGAAGGGTGTGGAACACTGGGCCCCATTTTCATCTAAGACCCCTTATTTTTTGAGAAAGCTGTGAGAGGGGGTGCACTCGTGTGTTTGATGGGCCCCTGGGATGAGTTTGGTGGGCCCCATTTACCCAAGTCTGACCCTAACCATGCAATATCCCCCTCTAATTTGTAATATGAGGTCTTTGATTTACTTTTGCTATAGGGCTGCAGATGTTCTATAGACTTATTCTACCCTGTAATCTCTGCACTCAACACCGAAATAAGCTGATAAGCTAAAACGAGAACCTCCCATCCATTTGGGGGCCCCTGACACGACCAGCTGATGAGCCCCAAACCCCCAGTCCGATGCTGAAGACTGAAGCCAAGACCTGCCTTCAATCCTCATTAATACATGGGAGAGGCCCAGCTTGTATGTTTCACTATATACATTATATGGTTTCAGTCCAACAGGCAGAATGTGGACTAAGTATAAACATGAAGCTATGAGCCACGTAATGGCTTACTGTACACGTGTGCATTAACCTTCCGCTGCCACGTCTCTGTGAAATCCGAGTAACGACAAAAATAAGTACTTATATAGCAGCAGAGAGATATAATAAACCCGCAGGCTGCTTAGTTAATGTTATGCTCCAATAGAAACCCTGAATCATGTCTATCTAACAATGTATTATTGACTTCTTGCCTGGGGTGCGACACAAATGCAGATACACTGGATTCAATAGGCCGTTGAATGGCCTGTACCCTGCGAATATCAAGCCGACTGCTGCTGAAAAAAAGGCCAGTAGTCTGTGTGTGATTGTAATTACACATGTGTCACCTTCCCCGATGGGAACATTTGCATTGAGCCAGAGAACAGCGGGGAACAAATAGCATTTCTTTCTAAAGCTGCTTTTAAAAATGACACGCTGCTTTCTTCTATTCTCTTTGCCTTTTCCCTCCTCCCTCTGTTTTCTTCTTTTCACTCATTTTTCTGGAGATAACAGGATAATACATTTGGTAGGCGCTGCTGTTACAGACGGAGGGACGGGTACTGCAGAGCTTGGATGAGGTTTGACCTGTTGAATGTTTCCGGCTGTGGTAGAGTCTGTAGTGTCCTAATGAGATTAGAGCTCCCTGAAAATAATCCGGGTGTCAGTCAACTTAATGCGTCATGTTCCATCAGTACCTGCACAGACATGAGGACTGAGATATTCTACATAATGGCCCAAGCAGGGTCGGACTGGACTGGTGGGATATCAGGAAAAAACCTGGTGGGCCCTGCTGACCCAGACCTGCTCCCCGTTCTGTCCTGACCTCCGTCGCACAAAGAATTAACCCGAATTGAAGAAGGTACATGTTGGCTGGGGGAAGGGGGACAGACATTTGTTGTCGAGGGCCTGTGGGGGTGGCAGAGGGAGGGTCGGGGACCCTGATGTGGCCCCAGTGGGCCGAGACCTACCCACTCAGACGCTGTGCCCAAGAGATGCATATGTATACAGGTATGGAACCTGTTACCCGGAATGCTCAGGACCTGGGGTTTTTCTAATAACGGAACTTTCCCTAATTTGGATCTTCATGCCTTAATTCTTCTAAAAATCATTTAAACATTGAGAGGCAGCTTTATCGAAGGTCAAAGTGAAAATTCGAATTTAAAAAATTCGAATTTCAAGCTAATTTTTGTGTACTTTTTGAATACGATTTGAAATTAGTTTTGAATTTGAAAAAGATTTGAATATCGAAATGTATAATGTACGGTCGCTTTAAAAATTAGACTTCGACCATTCGCCATCCAAAACCTGCCGAATTGCTATTATAGCCAATGGGGGACCTCCTAGAACCTACTTGGAGTCAATGGGTGGACTATAAAAAATCTAAGTTTTTTTAGGGGGGGGAACGCTTCAAATCGTATGATTTTGAATTCGAACGAATACGGACCTATTCGATCGGAAACGGACCTTTTCGTCAAAAAAAAAAAATACTTAGATTTAATTTCGATTGGTCTTTTTGAATTCGAATTTTGAGGTTTTTCAAATTCAAAATTCGACCCTTCATAAATCTGCTCCTAAATAAAACCAATATGATTGTTGTGCTTCAATAAGGAATATTTATACCTTCATTAGGATCAATCAGGTACTATTTTATTGTTAAAGAGAAAAATGTAATCATTTTTTAAAATATAAATTATTTGATTAAAATGAAGCCAATAATATTGAGTTTTCCATACATAATATTTCATCATATTTTAGTGGCTGATGAAAATGTAATTAGGGCAACAGCAAGTCTGTGAATAGTTGGATTAGAACTGAAGCTGCTCCTCATACCCTTATAATGGCTGTGTTAAAAGACTTAAAAATCCTAGGGGTACAGTTTTATTTTGTGATCTGTTATGTTGAACAATGTCCGTTTAGCAAACTGTAAAAAATGATATATTGGATGCCTTTCCCTAATTCAATTCAATGCTTTCTTTTTTATAGTTTGACAAGCAATAGTGAGGGGCGAATAAATTCGCCAGACGCAATTTCGCCACAAGCAAATCTATTTGTGAAACTGTGGCGACAATTCGCCCACGAGAAATCCGGCACATCAAAAAAAAATTGGTGCGCGTCAAAATTCAATGCATTTTTCAAATTTTACAACCGTTTCACAAATTTTGCGGTAAATTAACATTTTCTGGTAAAACGGCACAATTTCGCCCATCACAAGCAATTGACGCACCCATATGGGAAAAAAATACTATAATAATAATATATAAAATAAATACCAGGCTAATTACAGTATATGTAACATTTTTTCATATATTTTATAATAAAAAATGTAATTAGATATAAATATTAATAAAGGTATAAATATTGGTGCAAAGAAAACCACCCAATTTGCAATGGGTTTTTAGAAAGGCCAAATTCAGTGATCTCAGGGAAGCTTTACTTCTCTCAAATAAAAGCATCGTAGCAAAGTGGAAAGTTTTCAACAGATGTGGAAAAAAGTACATTTCTACAGATATATTCCTCGTACGACAGATCAAAGAGGACAAGAAGATGTGGCTGCTGAACTGTCAGAAGAAAAGGGTATTAGAAGCAGTCCAAAGGCATAAGAGGAGCATAAAGTATTCAAAAAAATATAAAAGTAGTTGGGAAAATGTAGCCAGATTTGTTTAAAAATATCAGTTAAAACAGATGTAAAGAAATAACTGCTAATAAGAGTAAGATAGACCACAAGAAGTACAGTATTTATTATTATTATCAGTAGTAGTAGTAGTATTATAATTATTATTATTATTATTATTATTATTATTAATAATAATAATAGAGAATATTGTTTTTGATTTTTTCTGAAACAATCTCATTAGGTCCACTGTCCTTGTTCAATAACAGCTATTTTGAAATATATCAAGGGACCCTACGATAAATTGTCCGGATCATTTCTATGGGATCTGTTATCCGGAAACCAGTTATCCAGACAGCTCCAAATTACAGGAAGGCCTTCTCTCATAGACTCCATTTTAATCAAATAATTCACGTTCTTTAAAATGATTTTCTTTTTCACTGTTATAATAAAACAGTACAATGTATATAATGTAATTCAGATAGAAATGATGCTTATTGGTGGCAAAATTATTCTATTGGGTCTAATTAATGTTTCAATTATTTTTTAATAGACCTAAAGGAGAAGTAAAGGCTAAAACTAAATAAGCTTATCAGAGAGGTCTATATAAATACACCAGTAAACCCTCAAAGTAATGCTGCTCTGAGTCCTCTGTCAAAAGAAACAGCACATTTCTTTCCTTCTATTGTGTACTCATGGGCTTCTGTACCAGACTTCCTGTTTTCAGCTTAAACCTCCAGGGCTAGGGCTTGAGCATGCTCAGTTTGCTCCTCTTCCCCTCCCTCTTCCCCCTCCCTCCTTCCCTTCTGTAATCTGAGCCCAGAGCTATGAGTGAGCAGGGAGAGACTCAGGCAGGAAGTGATGTCACACTAAGCTAATATGGCAGCTGCTATCCTAAACAAACAGAGAGAGTTTCTAAAGCTGTTTACTCAGGTATGGTAAAGTATTCTACTGTATAAATAAATATAGCATTATATCTTGTACTATTGTGGTTAATCTATTGGCAATAAACTGCCTCATTAGCTTTCATTCTCCTTTAAGTTATGAAGGTCCAAATTACAGAAAGATCCCTTATCCATAAAACTCCAGGCATTCTGGATAACAGGTCCCAGACCTTTGACATACACTTTGAGGACTAACATCTGCCTAAGGATACATTAGATACCCTCACCCATGTCCTCCAGACAACACAGCACACATAGACACAGAAAGGTACATTTACTTACCTAGACCCAATGAGCAAATTGCAATATTGAGTGCAATCACAATGTTTTTTTTTCCCCACAATTGTGGATGGAAAAACAAATCAGCCACAGTTGAGTCAAATGTTCTCAAAGTCTGTTTGGTGTCATTTACATGCCCATTTCTGTGACCAATCAACTGACTGCGAGGAAAACTGCAAGTTCCCTCTGTGCTTATCAACATAGTCTAAGGGGCAGATTTATCAAAGGTCAAAGTGAAAATTCAAATTTAAAAAATTTCAATTTCGAGCTAATTTTTGTGTACCTCGACTAGGGAATAGTCCAAATTCGATTCAAATTTGAAAAAAATCTAGAATATGAATAACGAACTTTATCATGTACTGACTCTTTAAAAATTCAGCTTCGACCATTCGCCATCTAAAACCTGGCGAATTGCTATTTTAGCCTATGGGGGACCTCCTAGAACCCATTTAGAGTCAATTGGTTTCGTTTTAAAACATTTATGTAAAAAACTTTGATTCGAATTCGATCGCTGTTACTTTGATTCGTAGGATTCTAATTTGAACGAATGCAGACCATTCCCCCGCAAAAAAAAAACGTAGATTTTTTTTTAATACATTTCGGTTGGTCTTTTTTTAATTCGGATTTCGAAATTGGATCCTTGATAAGTCTGCTCCTCAATGAGCCCTTCGTTTTTCAGAATGAAAATGATTCTGCCCAACGCAAGAACATGGAAGTGGTGCAGTGTGTCAGTAGAGACATCAAAACACAATAACCACAAACATCATCAATAAATGTACAATTAGTGATGAGCGTATTTATTCACCAGGCGCGAATTTGCGCGATTCGCCGCCAGCGAATAAATCCGCGAAACGCCCAAAAAAATTGGCATCAAAAAACGGGCGCTGGCGTCAAAAAATGGGCGCCGGCATCAAAAACGAGATGCCGTTTCGCGAATTTTTCGCCGTTTCGCTGGAAATTTGCTAATTTTCCCGCGAAGCAAAACGGCGCAAATTCGCCCATCACTATGTACAATAAATGCTTAATGGGTTCCACAAAGGACAAGCCCATACTTACATTTCATAAATACATCTAGAGCATATGTATCATTATTTTATCCCGCACCTCCTGTGTAATAGAAACAAGTGTAACTCCTGTAACCCGTGAAAATTATATCTCGTTCTGTTCTGAATTTCCATCTCTCAATGGGATGTATCCTATTGACTATAATAACAGAAACAGATGACAAGTTAAAACTAGCTTTGCTATTTTCAAGTACTTACTTACTTGATGCATCTAAACAGCGAGGTGCTCGGCGTTGCCATAGCAACAAATGCCATTGCTTTGTGTTTTGTTTTTTTATTCCCGCCATAGATATATTCAGTCAGATACTTTTGATACCTACATTGTAGAACAACAACGATGCGTTTGCATCTGGTTTGCATTGAAAGGAGATATTATAGTTTTGTGCGGCGTGAAAAATGCATGGCGGCTGTCAAATACAACTAGATAAGAGGAGCGACTTCTGCAAGCGAACGGATTAACTAAATAAGGGGGCCCACCACGATTTCAAAAAGTTTAATTTATATACGAATTACTCTACAATAGTGATGGGCGAATTTTTTCCGGAAAAATTCACAAATTTTCACGTAACGGCGAAAAATGTATGAAACTCGAAAATTGACACCTGTGTCAATTTTGACGATGGTGTTAAAGTCAATGAGGGTCCGAACAGCGTTGACGCGCAACATTTTTCATACGAGCGACTTTTTCAACAGGCGTCCGAAAATGTTTGACTCTGAATTTTCATTAATTTATTCACGGGCGCAAAACGCGACAATTCACCTTAAATTCGCGGCTGGTGAATTTATTCGTGCATCACTACTCTAGAAAGAAGAACCAGATACAAAGTAGACAGAAAAAGCAGGTCAAGAGAATCTACATCCAACAATCTTTTTAACTTTAGGAACTGAATATGACAGAAAATGAAAGGTATTATGGAGGTTGTACCCGGAATAGTCCATGATAAGTGTGTGAGACTAAGGGGCTTGTTTATCAAGATTAAATTTAAAATTTTTGTAAATTTTTTTTTACTCTAATAAATTTGAATGTATCCACAACTTTATGAAAAAAATTTGAACGTCTAAAATTCGATCTAATGGAAACGACCCGAAAATTTGTTTCAAATACAAACGAAACTGGAATCGAAAAAAAAATTGAATGTCAGAAAGGCAATTAACATCTTCAAATGGGTCAACGGACCTCTGCCATTGACTTGTATATTAATTCGGCAGGTTTTAGGTGGAGAATAATCAAATGAGAACTGTTTCTGTGATCAAGGTGTGATAAATCTCGCATTGGAATTTACATCTGAGTTGGTGCATTTAAATTCCGGATTTGTGAGTTTTGATACAAAATGAAATTAAAAAGTTCCCTGAGACCTTGGGGCACATTTACCTAGGGTCGAATATCGAGGGTTAATTAACCTAAGTAAAATCCTTCGACTTCAAATATCGAAGTCGAAGGATTTTGCGCTATTGCTACGATCGAACGATTCGAAGGATTTTAATCCATCGATCTAAGGATACTCCTTCAATCAGAAAATTCTTAGGAAGCCTATGGGGACCTTCCCCATAGGCTAACATTGGCCTCGGTAGGTTTTAGGTGGCGAACTAGGGGGTCGAAGAATTTTTTAAAGAGACAGTACTTCGACTATCGAATAGTCAAATGATTTTTAGTTCGAATCGTTCGATTCAAAGTCGAAGGTCGTAGTCGAAGGTCGAAGTAGCCCATTCGTTGGTCGAAGTAGCCATATTCGACCATTCGAAATTCAAACTATTTTTCCTCTATTCCTTCACTCGAACTAAGTAAATGGGCCCCCTTATGTTTCAGGGTACAGATCTTTACTGAGGCCTAATCTAACCCCAACCTCTGGACACCCCCACAAATTTACTTCCCTCACTTTTAATCACATATGACCAATCTACCTTGCTTCCCTGTACTGATGGGATGGGACTAGCGATTTTCTCTCCTTTTGCTCCACCGAAAAATTTGAGAATTTCCTGCGAAATTTACGAAACTAGCGAAACTTGAATTTTGATGCCCATGTCAATTTACTTCAATTTTGACGCCAGTGTTAAAGTCAATGGGCGTCCGAATATTGTTGACGTGCAATGATTTGGACGCAACCATTTTTTTTTATGCCGGTGAATTTTTTCTGGAGTTTTGTTAATTTATTTGCCAGCGGCAAAAGTGGAAATTCGCCATGAATTTGCGGCTGGCGAATTTATTCGACCAGCACTAGATGGGACTCTTAGAGGGCTGGAAATCACCTAGTGTAGTTTTAAAGCTATCCTACCCACCGAGGGGCATAAACTTTTTATGAGGTTAAATTGGCAAAAGGATGCCCACTCACTATTTAATTAAAAAAGAAAATTAACATGGGACCTGTTATAATAATCAAGGTGAGCTTTTTAGACAGACTAAGTGGGTTATTTATCAACATTTTTGCCACGATTCAATTCTTTTGCACCACCTGAATTTAAATTATGCTTTCAAAAACTTGAATGTATGATATTTATTAAGCACAAAAAAATTGAATGTAAAACTTCGGCATCTAAATGCAGCCAAGTTTATGTCAAAGTCAATGGGACCTGTCTATGGCAAATTTAAAGTGTTTCTTCTATGCAATTTTTTATTGAGAATGATATAGTAAAAATTGGAGGTATTTGAGTTATTTTTCATGATTTTATTTGCTCAATTTTTTTTTTTTTTTTATTGAGAATGATACAGTACAAATTTTAAGTATCTGAGTTATTTTTCACAATTTTATTCAGTCAATTTGTTTAGAATTGGATTTTCTTAATCATTAAACAGAATTTTTTTTAAAAAAATGTTAAAACTTTAGTTTATTTAGTATTCGAAAACCACCAACAATACACAAATAAGAATTTTGATAAAAAGGCCTTCTGAATACTGTTATGAGATTTTGTGGCTTTTCCCAGGTTTCAAAGAATTGACTTTGAGCCTAAGTCTCTGGTCTGAGATTCTTTCTTTATTTAGCTAGCAGATATTCCTCTTCTTTTGGAGATCCATCATATATAAGACAGGGGTTGGAAAGTGAGCCATGTTAAGAAGATTCTTGTAGTACTATGACCGCTACATATGTAATAAATGTCAAACGTTTTCTATGAATTTCTTAAGAAAAATAAAACAATAAAATAAGAACATAAAAAATAAGCTGTGTTACTAATTATATTTGAATTTAATGAGTTTTTAAATAAATGTATATTTAGGGACAGATTTATCAAGGGTCGAATTTCAAAGTGATGGGAGTTTTTTTAAACTCCCATCACCTTGAAATTCGAATAAAAAAAGACCAACCAATTTATTTAAAAAGGACCAACCAATAATTAAAAAAATCAAATTTTTTAACTTGGGATGAATAGGCTGTATTTGATCGTTTGATTCGAATTCGGATTGTATTCGATCAAATTCGAAACTAAATCTTTTCCAAAAAAAAACTTAGTCCACCAAATACTCCAAATAGGTTCAAGGAGGGTCCCCCATAGGCTAAAACAGAAATTCGGCAGGTTTTAGATGGCGAATAGTCTAAGTCGAATTTTTAAACAGATAGTATATAGGCCCCCTTTACTTAGCTCGAGCGAAGGAATAGATTAAAAAAAACTTCAAATTTTGGATGTTTTTTTTTGGCTTCTTCAACCATCGAATAGGCTACTTCGACTTTCGACTACGTCTTCGAATCGAACGATTCGAACTAAAAATCTTTCGACTATTCGACCATTCGATAGTCGAAGTACTGTCTCTTTAAAAAAAACTTCGACTCCCTACTTTGCCACCTAAAACCTACCGAAGTGCAATGTTAGCCTATGGGGAAGGTCCCCATAGGCTTTCTAATGTTTTTTTTGGTTGAAGGATTTTATTTGCGGTAAATCCTTCGACTTCGATATTCAAAGTCGAAGGATTTACATTCGGCAGTCGAATATAGACGGTTAATCAACCCTCGATATTCGACCCTATGTAAATCTGCCCCTCTATGATAAATTTCGATATTCAAATTTTTGATTTTTTTTCAAATTTGATTTGAATTTGGACTATTCCCTAGTCGAAGTACACTAAGGGGCAAATTAACCAAGGGTCGAATATCGAGGGTTAATTAACCCTCGATATTCGACTAGGAATTGAAATCCTTCGACTTCGAACATCGAAGTCGAAGGATTTAGTGCAGAAAATTCGATCGAACGATCGAAGGATTATTCATTCGATCGAACGATTAAATCCTTCAAATCGAACGATTCGAAGGATTTTAATCCAACGATCGAAGGAATATCCTTCGATGAAAAAAACGTAGGCAAGCCTATGGGGACCTTCCCCATAGGCTAACATTGACTTCGGTAGCTTTTATCTGCCGAACTAGGGGGTCGAAGTTTTTTTTAAAGAGACAGTACTTCGACTATCGAATGGTCGAATAGTCGAACGATTTTTAGTTCGAATCATTCGATTCGAACTCGTAGTCGTAGTCGAAGGTCGAAGTAGCCCATTCGATGGTCGAAGTAGCCCAAAAAACACTTTGAAATTCGAAGTTTTTTTACTTCGAATCCTTCACTCGAATTTAGTGAATCTGCCCCTTAAATTACCTCCAAATTAAAATTTTAAAATTCACTTTGACCCTTGATAAATCTGATCCCAACTGAGGAAGGAACGACTTACCTCTGAGCCTTCAGCATCCTCTTGATCTTGATATCACAAATGTAAAAATGTGCAACCTTCACTTGTCACCAATGAAAACAGGTGAATTTCAGGGACCTCAAATTAAAAAATGGCTGCTTACAGGGGGGTGACGGGAATTGTAGCAGTTCATAATTCAAAAATAGTGCAACAGCAAAATAAGAATTTCCCAAAGGATTAGTTGAAAAAGTTTCGTTCTGCTTTAAGCATGAAGCCGTTTCTCTGCATATTTTAAACCTCTGTCCATTTGTTATTACCCAATGTTCACATTAGAGAACATCTTAAAAAAAAAAGCCACAACAGTATTTACAGCGCGTTTCACGGCAAAAAGAAATTGTCAGTTGAGTTCTTTATCAGCCATTAAATTTGTTGGATTCGTAGAAATTTCCAGTGAGCTGGTTTGTAGCAGCAAGGTCACAGCAAATAAACCATGATAACAAAATTTGATTTCCTACCTGTAAAAAAAAAAGAAGAAGAAAAAATCCGGAAAAGTATTCATCTCTTGTCCTCTCTCTCCCTCCCTTCTTAAACTCTGCTGAAAAGTGTTGATTTGTGAGGTTATTAGGGCATGACTAGATCCAAAAAAATAAAAAATCTGCTGCTTTTCAACAACAGAGAAGCCGGAGTCAGATAATAAATCATACATTTTATGTGATACAAGCGGCAATAATTGGAGTAATGCTTTTCCTTAGAGTGACCTCCATTTCCATAATTTAGTGTTTCAATCTTTGGGTTTAGAATACTAATTTATGCTCTTTGGGACTCAAGCAAGACTCAATCCCCCAGAATACATTTTAAATATGTTAGTAATTACGTGCATAATCCCCACATCAATCCTAAATTGCCTTCAGACCTGTTTAGGTTAAGCATATCACCGATTTTATTTTGTGCGAGCATTGAGCATCCCTTTTTAAGCCCCTGCTTTCTCTGTGTTGAATTCTCCATAAAACAACTAACAGAAGCTTTTAATCTCTCTCCATGTTGCGGACGTTGTAAAAAATGAAAACTCCGAAATTTGGTTCTATTTCTTTTCTGAATGTCAGGGGAATGTTATCTCTCCTTCTGCACAAAGAGAAGGCGCTCGATGCCTTGTAATGTGTAATAACGGAACGGCAAATGGAAAATCACTTGCTTGTGGCATTTAATAAAATATGCAAATTCATTAAATTGTTTGAAATTGTCAAATTAAAAAGACGGTCATGTTAAGAATTTCTATTGGTTAACGCCGCACAAACTTTCCTTCTTCCTCGTTCCCATTCTTTGTAGCCAGGAATTATTTGCCTGTTGTTTTGGTGTTTCTTCGTGTTTTTGCGTTTTCTAAAGAGACAAAATAATAATAATTTCTTTCTATTTAAAAAAAAAATGTTGTGTTTAAAACAATAAGGGTGTTGTTCAACTTAAAATGAACTTTTAGGGGCAGATTTATCAAGGGTCGAATTTCGAAGTAAAAAAAAACTTCGAAATGTGACCATCGAATTAAAATCCTTCGACTTCGAATATCGAAGTCAAAGGATTTTTCGCCGTCGCCGTCGGCCATCGAACGATTAAAGTAAAATCGTTCGAATCGAATTCGAAGTAAATTCGAAGTCATAGGGGCCGATTCACTAACTTCGAGTGAAGGATTCGAAGTAAAAAAATTTGGAATTTCAAAGTGTTTTTTGGGCTGCTTCGACCATCGAATGGGCTACTACGACCTGCGACTACGACTTTGAATCGAACTATTCAAACTAAAAATCGTTCGACTATTCGACCATTCGAAGTACTGTCTCTTTAAGTAAAAACTTCGACCCCCTAGTTCGCCATCTAAAAGCTACCGAACTTAATGTTAGCCTATGGGGAAGGTCCCCATAGGCTTTCCTAAGTTTTTTTGATCGAAGGATATTCCTTCGATCGTTGGATTAAAATCCTTCGAATTGTTCGATTCGAAGGAATAATCCTTCGATCTTTCGATTGCACTTTTTGCGCTAAAATACTTCGATATTCGAAGTCGAAGGATTTTAATTCCCAGTCGAATATCGAGGGTTAATTAACCCTCGATATTCGACCCTTTGTGAATCGGCCCCCTAGTATTCTATTTGATGGTGGAAGTATCCAATGACTTAGAATTTTTTTACTTCGAAAATTCCCTCGAATTCACTTCGACTCTTGATAAATCTGCCCCTAAGAATGATATAAGGATTTGTCTGATCCCCTTTTGTCAAGTGTTTTGTGTGTTGGACAGGACTTCATGTTGTCACATAATTCATTGTCTACCAGTAGAAATGAACGTTCCTTGTCCCATCTTCTACACTCCAGAGATCCTCCTCAGAAAGCAAATTTCAAATCGTATTTCTGCCGGTGCAGCAATTTCCATTTAGTTACAAATAATGAATTTCTAATTCTATTTAATTCTATAGCTGTGATATATTTTGTACCAACTAATGTTAACAAGTATGCGTTTTAACTAAGAGAGGGAAAAAATTCTCATAACGCCTAGTTAATTATGACTACTCTTTTGATCCAAACTTTTGCACAATGGTGAAATGCAGCTTAATTGGGGTTAAGGTGAAATAAGCAGTAAAATTAATTATTTTAGCATCATTTACTTTTGTGGCCCGGGGTAGTTACTGAATGGCCTCTTGAGCTGGACTTCCTAACAAGAGTGAAAAAACACTTCCACCGACTCTGCATTTAGCATCCGGCTGACCCATAGGTTGCTGACCCCGATTGTTTTGCAGCCCCCTGTCAACGTTAAGTTTTTCACCATGTTATAAATATTAAACAGAAGAAGTGTTGGGTAATAGCAAGCGTGGTCTGGAGTGGAAATAAAGAAAAAGAAGTAACATTACTGCATAGAATACAACCTGATCAGGTATATTTTTAAGAGTGTATTTTGTAATGTGAATTCTGTTTATTGTGGAATGCGTTTTCAGTAGGGATTCACCAAATTCACTATATTAGGATTTGGCTGAATCCCAAATCTTTCAGAAAAGATTTTGGCTGAAAACCGAACCGAATCTGAATTTGCATATGCAAATTATGGAATCAAGGGGTGGAAGAGAACCGGGCACGGAACACATGGTTTTTATTTCTATTGTGCGACAAAAAGTATTTTTAGGATTTAGATTCAGTTTAGCCAGGGACTTGAAATCGGGTGAATTCGAATCCTGCTGAAAATCCCGAATCCCGAACCAAAATCCTGGATTCGGTGTATCCCTAGTTTCCAGTTTGTGTGTGGCTTGTTACAGACAACAGTACTATTGAAGGGGCTCCAGACACACTCGAAAATCCACAGGACCACAAGTATAAAGTAAAAGTTTGTTTACTTCAATTTGAATTCAAAAATTGAATGGCCTTACACATTTCATGCCCTCAAGGATTGCTGAAATCTTAGTTCTAAGATCTATGACAGGCAAAAGGTTAACAGAGACTTATCTAATGCGCAATTAAAATAATACACTTATTATTATCATCACATTATCCCATTATTGTCACAATGTACTCTTGACTAGTGATGGGTGAATTTATTCGCCAGGCGAATGGATGCCAAAAAACGGATGGTGACGTAAAAAAATGGACGCCTGCACCGTTTCATTAATTTTTCGCCATTTCGTGAATTTCACAGGAAATTCGCAAATTTTTTGGCGAAGCGAAACGCGCCAAATTCGCCCATCACTACTCTTGACCCCTATCCCTATGAGGCTGTAACCACAAAATTCATACAGACAAGAGGTCCTCTGCACTCAACGCATTATCAATATATTAAGGACATTGAGACATTTTGTGCCTTAAGCTACTAAAAATTCCTTACCCTTTAAACAAAACAGGGATTGTCTGACAATATATTGCAATATATTCAAGCTGTAAAATTCTGAATGAATCAGATGAAAGTGAGCGTAGGACTGGCCATATATGGACATATAATCCCTGTTTTGTTTAAAGGGGAGGACATTTTAGTAGCTTAATACACAAAATGTCTGTCCTTAAAGGGATACTGTCATGGAAAAAAAATATTTTTCAAAATGAATCAGTTAATAATGCTGCTCCAGCAGAATTCTGTACTGAAATCCATTTCTCAAAAGAGCAAACAGGTTTTTTTATATTGAAATCTGACATGGGCTAGACATATTGTCAATTTCCCAGCTGCCCCAAGTCATGTGACTTGTGCTCTGGAGTTGGAGTGATATCACCCCTCCCCCCAGCAGCCAAAGAACAGAACAATGGGCAGGTAACCAGATAGCAGCTCCCTAACACAAGATAACAGCTGCCTGGTAGATCTAAGAACAACACTCAATAGTAAAAACCCGTGTCCCACTGAGACACATTCAGTTACATTGAGAAGGAAAAACAGCAGCCTGCCAGAAAGCATTTCTCTCCTAAAGTGCAGGCACAAGTCACATGACCAGGGGCAGCTGGGAAATTGACAAAATGTCTAGCCCCATGTGAGATTTCAAAATTGAATATAAAAAAAATCTGTTTGCTCTTTTGAGAAATGGATTTCAGCGCAGAAGTCTGCTGGAGTAGTACTATTAACTGGTGCTTTATGAAAAAAACATATTTTCCATGACAGTATCCCTTTAATATATTGATAATGGGTTGAATGCGGAGGATCTCTTGACTTTTTATGAGACTTTGAAGTGGGCAGGGTTATAAAGAATCTGTAGCTAATGCTGGGTATTGAAATGTTAACTAGTGATGGGCGAATTTGTGGCGAAAAAATCTGGCGTCTCGTTTTTGACGCTGGCGTCTGTTTTTTTACGCCGCCGTCCGTTTTTTTGATGCCGACGTCCAATTTTTTTGACGCCGGCGAATATTCGCAGACGTTTCGCAAATTTATTCGGTGGCGGCGAATCATGCAAATTCGCCGCAAATTATCGACTGGCGAATAGATTCGCCCATCACTAATGTTAACAATGTAGTTTCACAACCACATTGAACAATTATATTAGCCCGAGTGTAGCTAGAATGTAGGTGGCTATACACGTACAGATCTTGGTTGTTGACTTGAGTGGCCTTGAACTGTCATATGTTGGTTCACAAATGGAATTAAATAAAAGTCCTCCCTAATGTAAATCTCCTCAGGGGACCAACTGATTAATTTTAACAGGTCTGCATGGGACTCCTGTGTGATCCAATCAGTGGCTCATTGTAGATAGATAAGCAGATCTTCCGCTATATAAACAGCATTAGTCTGTAGATTATAAATTGACTATTTAGCCAGATGCAAAAGAAGCTAAGTAAAATGCTCCATACATGGTCTGATATAATTTGCCAAATGAGGCCATTTCAAATGATCTTGGATGAAACTTGTCTTTGTGTCTAAAACAACTTGATTTTCTATTTAGGGTTTAAGGTTTGATCGGGCATGTTGGAAAAGGCTTTCAAGTAATGAATGGCCCACATTAGTTGTGACTGGGAATTAAGCAGCTAGGGTCATAGCGGTGTTCTCCTCTGGCTAAAGAAAGACTAGATCAGTGTTCTTATCCAGGCCCAGATTTGTGGAAAGGCCACCAAGGCCCGGGCCTAGGGCGGCAGGATTTTAGGGGCGGCATGTTGGCCAACCACACCCACATTGGTTCAGAAACGCTGTGTATTAGAAGAAGATAAAATAGTTTTTTAAATTTCCTGTGCTCCAATCCCCATTGCTTCAGTCCAGATAATGGAAATTTCAGTGAATAAAAGGGGCGGTGAACATCAGAGGGCCTAGGGATGCCTGATATGTAAATTCGGCCCTGTTCTTATCAGGAAATGTGGCCATCGATGTGTGTGTGTGTATAGCAACTTTTTAGAACAATCAGTCGTACCAGTCTCTGGCCACCATAAGAATATAGATTTCCAAGTATTCTTGATTTATGGGTCTTCTACAAGATCAAGAAGAAAGTTTTTTGGAAAAAATATTCAGAGGAATTAGTTGAGTAAAAAATGAAAACAACTAGTTTGCAGTTTGGTTCAGGCTATACCCAATACTCCATCATTCTACATCAGTCGTTCCAAATCTAGGAGCCTTGAGCAGTGATGGGCTTCGCCTGAGGACCATGTAGGATACATTTTGTTAGAAAACCTGGTATCTCTTTTAGATACACCTGAAAGCCAAGCTTAAAGATCAATTATGATGGGATTCGGTGTCATAGATATTCTTGGAACTATGACTTGATGGACATAATGATCTTTACTTATATCTGTAGCCTTTTTTGAGGTAAGGGGAGCCATGACTAAAGGTTGGACCTTCAACTGGAAAAGCCAGACAATCGTTTTCTATATGAATTTGTCACACGCCATCAGTGAAGGCAGAGCTCACCCACAGATGGGGAACTACTACCACTTTCACCACAATAGTTAAACTTCAATTCGGAAATGTAAAAAACATGTACACCTAAGAAACTTGAATAAATTACTCATGAAGAATCAATTGTGGTACTTATTTTAAAGATGGCAGTGAACATGGAGTTTAAAAATTGTTCCCTTTAAAAGCATCACTTTTATGCTTCATTATTTATACAATCCACACTAAAATGATGTTAATTGCTTGTTTATTGTAGAGTTAGAAAACAGGCGGGTATTAAAGTACAAAACAATCTACAGAACATTAGTAATTATACTCTCCATGGGAAGGAAGTGCAAGTGTACCGATAAGCAGATGGACCCATTACCATTTTGTTATGATTTGTAATGAAATAAACATTTCCCCCCAAGATTTGTGCATGCAAGGTGAAGATAATTGTAATTAAGTATAAACATACATATACAGTTGTATATTATAGATAAGCAGATGGGAAATGTGGAGGATTACATTGGAGACCTACGGTGAAAATCCTACAGTATTTATTGTACGGGACGGAATGTCCTTTCTATGGTGTTGAAATTATAATTTCTTTATTTTGGGGGAAAAAAGTGCAAATTGTTATTTCGGACACAAATTAGCATATTCTTTTACCTATTATGCAGTGGTTCCCATAATGCCAGTTGGATCCATAAATATGGTAGCCCCAGGGTTTATACAGGAGCCTGCCTCATTGGGTTCAAGGCTCAACATTGTGGCTAGTGATTAACGAACCACATTGAAGTCCAAGGGCGTTTTTCTTATGGCAACTTTTTTGTCCTAATGCATTACAGTCAATAGGCGTTTTTTCTTATGAGCATTTTTTGTCTGCAAATTTTTCCCAATGCTAAATTTTTGCCGCAGTTTCGAAAAAAAATTTGCGCATGACAAAATGCAAAAATCGATGGCAGGCAAATCCATGGCTGGTGAATAAATTTGCTTATCACTAATCATGGCAGATTTCACTACGTAAACAGCGTAATGTCAATTTTATATATGAGGTTGGCCTTGAGGTTGGATTTGAATTCTATGTACAACATGGACTTCCAGCCAATCTTGTGTTGGAAAAGATAAAGTATAGTGAAGATATATATTTTTTTTGTCTGGAGAGGGACAAATTTGAATTTTGAGGTAATGGTGATTTTTTTCCTTAATAATAATGATTGGCATTTAGGGAACATCAAAATGGTTAGTTCTACACTTTATAGAAAATCAACCACCACCACTACGCTTGTTACACTGGATTATTTTACTAATCCTTACTAATTTTGAATTCATCCTAAATCATTCAAATAGAGGAATAGTGATAGGCCAGTATTAAAGATTTAAAGGGGCTGTTCACCTTTGAGATAACTTTTATGATGTAGAGAAGGATATTCTGAGACAATTTTTCATTTTTTATTATTGAAGGTTTGTGAGTTGTTTAGCTTTTTTTTCTTTTTTTTAATTTTTTTTCAGATTACAAAGTCCATTTTAAAAAGACATTGGCCGGTCTTGAAGAATAAGTAGACCATTTGTTTTAAAATCCCCTAAAATTATTCTAAACAGCCCCCAGAATAAAATACCCTTATGTCTAGTGTGATGCTCCTCCCTTATTTTCTTTTCTGAGAGCTCCTTCTCTCTCTCAAAGAGGTGTCTACTGCACATGCCTGATTGATAGCCACTAATCTAGTCTTAGAATAGAAACATAAGTATAGATCTGAATATAACAAATGAAGATGTACAAATATCAATTCATATATTAGGGGATTTAGCTGCAATCTTTTAAAATCATACATGTAATTACACAAGGAGATGAAGGCCTGAAAACTGGTTAAGACTTTATCTGAAGGCACTGCACTAGGGATGGATGTTTCAGGCTCTGCTGGGGTTTGATCCTGGGACCTCCTGGCAAGTTCCTATCTATACTTCTGCTGGGTCCCAATCATCTTAGTCCTGCATCCTAATTGGTGGGTTGGGGATAGCCAATCAGGGCTAACCCTGCCCTATATAAGGCCAGCCCTCCTCACAACCAGTACTTGAGCATTGGTCTTCCTATGCACTGTGGCATTGCCCCTAGATTAGTTCCTGCTCTAGCCTTTTACCTTGCCTTGTTTGTCTTACCTTGTCTATCTTGTACCTTTCCTTGCCTAGTCTTAACCTTTCTCTGTACCTCACTTAGATCCCTGCCTTGTGCTGACCTTGCCTTGCCTGGCCTTGCTCCTGCTCCAGTCTTGTTCCTGCTCCAGTCCTGTTCCTGCTCCAGTCCTGTTCTTGTTCTACACACACTCTGTCCTGTCCTGTCTTGACTCTTTGCCTACACCGTCCTGCTCTTGTTCAGCCCTATTGGTCCTATTCTGCTCTACACCCACTCGTCCCTGTCCTGTTCCAGTCCTGTTCCAGTCCTGTTCAAGTCGACTCTGAATCTTCATCCTCATCTTACTGTTCTGCTTGTACAGTATAGCCCCACTACCTAATCCTTGACAGGATGAATATGACATATATGAAGTTTCTTAAATTCATGGCTACGTAAAATTAATTTTTGAAACTAATTCTAGAGTATGTCACTACGGCATTCAGGGTAAAAAAATGGAAAGGTGACATATAAAGTGGCTGCCATGCTGCACAATGATATACAGAATAGCTATCAAAGAAGGTACTGTAAATGGACTCCACTTGCATATTGGTTAAATGTCTGTATGGTTAGCTAGTTTACATAGAGAACTTGTCCTTTAGATCCCACATTCAGAGAGACCCTAGGTTTCGAAGCATTCCAAATAATAGCTCCAATAATGCCATGTTCCTTCCAGATCAAGGATAATACATCGAATCAATGAGTGTTCAGCTGAGCACAAGTTTGTGAACTCAAATTAACTCATCTCCGACATCTTAAAATGAAAATATGAGAATTATGTGTAAAAAGAACAGAATTACTGAGGCAGAGACATACCGGCAAGCAGACTTCTCTCGAGCCCTTGCTCAGTCAATGATTTATAAGGAAGGATGACCCAAAGCTGACAGTCAGAGATTCAGCTGAGAAGTAGCTTTGGGAAGCAGGTGGCTGCAGATATCAGTTATTGATGAGGGAATGTGCAGCAGTGGACAAAGGTGGAAGTAAGGGCTCAAAAGAAAAAGAGAGATGGCAGTTTTGACAGTGCCCTATATGAATGGTCTCTTCTTGTTAAGTTCTTAACCTGCTGAAGAAATAGAAAAGAGGTGGGTATCTGGATGGCTGCACTGTACCCAATCCTGAACTAGATTTCGCAACAGTAATTTAAAGTATAACTGCACCTTTACTTGTGGAATGTTATTAATTCAATTAGCCCTCATTAGGGCTCAATCACACAAGTGTTGAAATAGACAGAAATTTAAGAGCACATTGACACCATTCACATTAATACTTTCCCAGTCAATTGTGAGGACACGTATATAAGAGGAACAATAGTAAGGCAAGGAACAATAAGTATTATGTAAGAGAGGATAACAAACAACAAGCAGGGTGGTTTCCACAGCTGTACAAGGTTCAAGGTCCAAGGGCAGCCGTGCATTGGGGTCATATCAGGCATCAAATCCTGACCCATCTTGACCTTCTCTGTGATATCTCTGGTGCATTACCATTCTGAGCCAAGGTTACAACCCTGCTAGCCTACTCAATTCTATTTGACCTAATCCCTGGCCCGAATAATCTCCTGTCTCTCTCTCTGGACTCACTGAAGTGCCACTAACTCTCCTACGCCCCCTCTTACCTGAGGGTATAACAGGTATGCAGTGCAGCTGCAGCAAGGGATGGATAGGGGGGTATAAGTAGGGAGGGGGGCCCCAGTGAGCCCCATAACCCCAGTCGGACGCCCGACACAAGTGCATTACAGGAATTGCTCTGCACCAATCTCAATGCATAATATACAAGAGGTGACGTAGCCTTCGGTGTAACACTTAACACTTAACACTTAGGAAAGTATTTATTAAGGATCGAGTTGTGTTTTCCATAAAAATTCGAGTTTTCAAGGTTTTTTCAGTCAAAATTCACATTTTCACGTTAAAAAACTCTAATTTTTCAAGTTTTTAAAAAAAAAAAATCTAATTTTTCAAGATTTATTACATCCTGACCCTGGATATAGCTCAAATCCAAAAATACACCATATAAAACCTGCTTTAGTCAATGGCAGATGTCCCTTAAACAATTTGAAGATGTTAATAGCCTTCATGACTTTTTTCGGAGGGTTTTGCCCAAAAACACGATCAATTTGAGTTTTTGAGTTGTTAACCCCAAACTCGTTGAATTGAGATTTTTCCATTCTAGTTTTTTTTATTTAATAAGAAACCATTCGAGTTGTGAGTTCATTCGAGGTATAGAAAACTTTGACAAATAACCCCCTTAACTTCGCTAGTGAAGGAGATAGACGCTAGCAGTGATTCGCACTCTATTGCCAGGAGAATTTTCGCTCTGGTGAATGGACGTTACTCCGCAAATTCACGGATGTGGATTTTACTGAACGTTACCTCTTTCGCCAGACTTGCCTTCGCCAGCAAAGTACATTGGCGTGCTTAGATCTTCCTCAATCTTCTGTTACTTACATCATATTTTTTAGTGGAAAATGTCCAAAAAATGCTGGCGTCTTTTCTTTTTTTCAGAGTGATAGCCTGCAAAAGTCTTTAAAATGTTTTTTGGGTAACCGGTTCCCCCCTACATTTTCTAACATATGGAAGATATTATAAAAAATATTATTTTTCTTTATTAAGGTTCCCTGGTCTTGTGTAATGTAATGTATTTGCTGCAACATATACATCCATTCAACTTTAAATTTCCCCGTACGCAAATTAGCCTTATTGAAGACCTCTAACGAAGTTGTGCTCGGAAGAATTGAACGCTAGTGCATCTTCGCTTTGATTTGCTTGCATTGCCGAAGTAACACTATCTAATAAAATTCGCCTGCGTTCAGCGCTATGGACGCAACTCTGCATTTCAGTAAATTAGCGTTGTCTGATAGAATTTTCACCTGGTGAAATGTTGCAGCGGCTGCGAATCCGTCGCTGGCGATTTTTCGCCGCTTAGTTAATTTACTGCTGTGTCTTTCGTATCTGATTGCAGTTGTAATCAAAAATATATATTTTTTAAAAATGTAAACATCCACAACTGAACTGAATTTTCAACGATCTACACAGCATTTATATCAATTATATTTTAAAGACGAGTTTCCCCTTAATTTAAAAGAAGAAATAATGCTAATAGGCAAGGAGTGCCTTCCAGGCCATACAGCAATGATTGTATCAAGCAAATCATGAAATCCAAATATTGTGGTGCGTTAATGGAACTCATCTACCATGAATTTAATCTCACACTATTACCAGTATAGAGCTATTGGAATAACACATGCCGTGGCAGATGGTTCAGAGTCAATTTGAGTGAAGTAATAGAATGGAATTACTCATGTGCCATTTATTTAGTTTTAAGAGGGTTAATAGGTTTCTAAGAAAATCTGCTAATCTTCTTTGTTTTTACTGAATCAGAAATCGAGATAACAAATAAGAATTTCAGCCAAAGCCCTCGCAATATTTAAGACAAGCCAACAAAGGATAAAGAAGACTTGCAAATAAGCAAACAATAGGGGTCAATTACATAGGGGCAGATGTATCAAGGGTCGAATTTCGAGGGTTAATTAACCCTCGATATTCGACTAGGAATTGAAATCCTTCGACTTCGAATATCGAAGTCGAAGGATTTAGCGCAGAAAATTTGATCGAACGATCAAAGGATTATTCCTTCGATCGAACGATTAAATCCTTCGAATCGAACGATTTGAAGGATTTTAATCCAACGATCGAAGGAATATCCTTCGATCAAAAAAACTTAGGCAAGCCTATGGGGACCTTCCCCATAGGCTAACATTGACTTCAGTAGCTTTTATCTGCCGAACTAGGGGGTCGAAGTTTTTTTTAAAGAGACAGTACTTCGACTATCGAATGGTCGAATAGTCGAACGATTTTTAGTTCGAATCCTTCGATTCAAAGTCGTAGTCGAAGGTCGAAGTAGCCCATTCGATGGTCGAAGTAGCCCAAAAAACACTTCAAAATTCGAAGTTTTTTTACTTCGAATCCTTCAATCGAATTTAGTGAATCGGCCCCTAAGAGTCCAGGAAGACCAATAAGGGCACATATGGGGGGGCCCTGAGGAGGTATGGGGGGGGGCCCATGAGTTGGCAGTACCAGTAGGCCCTGGACACCCCAGTCCGACCCTGCACAGAATATCTCCAAACCAATCAAGTTTCGGGTGTAAAGTCCCTGATTTACTTAACTTACTGGTGCTCTGTGGGTTCCTTGTCTAGTATTTGAGGCTCAGGAATTTGAGGCTGGTTGATCCATCTCTGGGGTGAAATCATTTCCAGTTTTGTGGTTTACTAGGTCAGAGAAAAATAAAGCCTTTCCAGGTAGGGTCGGGTACCCAGTCTGGGAAAGGGGCATAGCAGTTCTGCAGATCCATGTCAAACATTTTGGATGACACTTTGGATGACACTGGCCATTTGCTTCTAAACATTTGGCCTATTTTATGGTCATTTTCTATTTCTTTATGGAAGAAAGGGGCTTAATAATGGAAGAACAGAGTATTGTAAGTAAATATAAAAGACTAGGAGAGGTTGAGTGAGGAGGATAATAGTTTGGAAAGTGGGCCCATGGTCTAAGGTTTTCTGTTGGGCCCCTGGCTTCCCAGCCCGACACTGGACATTGGGTTTTCCCACAGTTCAAACCTATTGCCCATTCAATGCAAAATCAGAATTGTTTTTGCATTTTCAAAGACGATTTTTTTTCACCCTAATCATGAAAGAATTTTTCAAATTTCCCCTTCATTTCTTTTTTCACCATAAAGTTACATTGGCAACCGTGGCTGATGTAAAGAACTGTAATCTATGGTCACAATTTTAGTAAGTTTGCCCCAAATTCTGTCCGATCTTAACAGAGAGTTCTATGTAAATATCACTGGGCTGGATACATTCTTACAATGGACGCCTATTGGAAACGTTTTCTCACAAATGATTATTTTTTTTCAACCCTTATCACAGGGGAAAACTTTGCCACCAACAAAAGGAGATGTCAAAAGAAAAACCTGAAAAAGGTGAAAGCTTTACTTCTGGAGAGAAAAAGTGAAACTGCTCATTAAACAAGAGATGGACGTAAAAAAGTTGTGATGGAACCAGAAAATGAAGGTCATTTATGAAGAGACCTGCACTTACATTGTGCCTTAGTTTAAAAAAAAAGCACCAATCAAAGACACTGAAAGGAACACCCAACATGAAAGTATGAAAAACAAACCCATTTTTTGCACTTTAAACCCTACACTGCTCTTAATGAATGGCCCCTCATGCCTTTTTTAAATCCAGTAGAGCAGCAGAGGCAGATACAAATACAGCAGTAAAGTTCTTTGAGGGTTCAAAGCCACAATAAGGCTCAGGTTTGGGAGTGATTATTTAATTGTCCCATTTTGCCTTTAGCAATCATCTTAGTGTAGCTGTGGTAGACATTCTAAGGAGACTTCTAAGATTGAACTTTGTTTTGAGAAGCTTTTTGTGGGTTCTACAGAAGGACTGAACACCCCTCCTAGGTCCCTGCTGAAAGATCATGCCAAAATGACATAGATACCTTGTAGACATTTTGTGTTTAAAGGCCTGATCACACCTGGCAGAATACTTTGGTGGGTAAAGTCTACTAAATGGAAACACAAGTAAGAAGAAAATCTTGAAGATGACAAATAAGGACGGTGACAGGGTAATTGATAGCCCCAAGTGGCCTGCTAGTCTACAGACGGCTCTGTTGGAGAATGCCTCCAAAAATTGAATTTAAGGCAAGAATTATAAAATGGGCACTTACTATGAGACCACTTGGAGCAACATCAATGGCAGTGGAGAGCAACGTGTTGTTCACAAGCCACTGATTGGGAATCACTGCTCTACAGCCTTCCTATTGTGACCAATACTGCAAGGGGGATGGTTGAAGACGTTGACAACAGCTGCATGTTATATTACTGTTATTGTATAGTAGATACTTTATTTTGGAAGTTGTGATTTAACAGCTCTTGGGGGTTTGCCCTTTCTATGTTTTCCTGGTGGACTGACAAGCAGTTCCAGTAGATTAATAGAACAAATGTTGAGGACAACATGGCACTTTGTCCCACCATATCTTCAGTGGAAAGAGGTTTAATAATGGTCACTTTAAATGGAATGGGACTAAGTGGGACATTGAGAGCAACCAAAACCCACGGCTGTAGATAAAGTTTGCACCATCTGTAGGCGTGTGAAACAAATCCTTTGACAAAGTCGTTTCTCCATCTTCTTAGACCCAACTGAACAGCTTCTTCGCACAGTCTATTACTCGCTATTGACTGTGTTTGTATGATTGATTTCTATGACGACAAGGAAGAAAAGAATAGACACGGTGGAGTATATTCTAAAGGTTCCAAATAATACAAACGCTTATTTATACTTTTCTTTCCTTTTCTTGATATTGATTTTTGTCTACTGGAGAAAGGGTTGAATTCATGGCAAGGACAGCCGCTTTGCAGATCAATAATACTTGTATATATATTTTTTCTCTATTCAATCTAGACTGAAATCAGAAGCTGAAAAACCTCAGGACTCCTCAGCAGGACCAATGCGTCTGTGTATTGTCCCCCAGTTGTCCCCCAATGAACATTCACTGTGTGCAAATGCTGGGATCATGGCCAATAAAGGTTTCCCTCATGTAATGTTGAAATCTGGATCCACTAAATGAGCTTCCCCTGTACATTGATTTGGGGAAATATTATATTATGTTCAAAATATGGTCAAACTGTATTCACTTTATCTAAAAGTACAACTCAAATATCAAATAATAAATCCCCTGCTTCAAATGATAAGGATATTAAAAGACACTGAGTTATACTGGGAACTCTGAGTATCACTCATGTATTATAAGGGATAATGTACCCCCTACTGTAAATGATAAGGATATTAGAAGTCACCGAGGGGTTTTGTGACCATATAAAGGCACAAGGCTGCAGGCTGAGTTATACAGGGAACTCTGAGTATTACTCATGTATTATAAGGGATAATGTACCCCCTACTGTAAATGATAAGGATATTAGAAGTCATTGAGGGGTTTTGTGACCATATAAAGGCATAAGGCTGCAGGCTGAGTTATACAGGGAACTCTGAGTATCACTCATGTATTATAAGGGATAATGTACCCCCTACTGTAAATGATAAGAATATTAGAAGTCACTGAGAGGTTGTTCTGTGACCATATAAAGGCACAAGGCTGCAGGCTGAGTTATACAGGGAACTCTGAGTATCACTCATGTATTATAAGGGATAATGTACCCCCTACTGTAAATGATAAGGATATTAGAAGTCACTGAGGGGTTGTTCTGTGACCATATAAAGGCACAAGGCTGCAGGCTGAGTTATACAGGGAACTCTGAGTATCACTCATGTATTATAAGGGATAATGTACCCCCTACTGTAAATGATAAGGATATTAGAAGTCACTGAGGGATTCTGTGACCATATTTGACCTATGAGTTATACAGGACCATGACTACAAGTGAGTCACATTGGTCAGACAGTCCTAATTTTTATAAATGGAACTTTAACGCTGGTCTGTGTCTCTTCTACACAAACAAGAAACAAGTCTTTAGGACTAAAGAGAAAAAAACAAATGTAAGGAAATTTAGAGGGAAGCAAACTGTTCTTCTGCAAGTTGCAGTACATTTGTCTTTATTTAAGAAGTATAGTGTGTCAGTTACAGACGTTTTAGGTCCGTGTGACTTGCTACAGGCTGTACAATCTCCTAACCAAGATAAATTCACTGCTCGTTGGAGAGATACTCGGAGCCTTTTCTTACTTTTGCTCTTCTACACCGGGAAAAGCACTTTCAGTTTTTATTGGATTCCCTGCAGTGGGGGGAACATTATCTGCACTCAGAACCTTCTGTACCAATTGTGCTTAGTTATTATTATTCTCTAATATATGTGCCTCTTGCTCTTTAAATACCCAGCAGGAAACTCAGCCCATGGAGAGGAATGATATTTACAAAATGATGGGCTGCTTGATCTTGTATTGGTCGCTTCAAATAGGAATCCTCCTGGGAATCCCTCTGTCATGTGTTATTTTCTGCCAGGAGTAGGATTAAGAGGAGCCAGGAGTTGCACAGTAAAACTGTCAGTAGAATAAAACTGCCAGAAACAGTTACATCCCTGTGACCCATGTGGGTGTTGTTCATCTTTTCCTTTAAGGAGTTGTTTGCCTTTAAATTAACTGATGGGGGCCGATTTACTAACTTCGAGTGAAGCATTCGAAGTAAAAAAATTTCGAATTTCGAAGTATTTTTTGGGCTACTTCGACCATCGAATGGGCTACTTCGACCTTCGGCTATGACTTCGAAACGAAGGATTCAAACTAAAAATCGTTCGACTATTCAACCATTCGATAGTCGAAGTACTGTCTCTTTAAAAAAAACTTCGACCCCCTAGTTCGCCATCTAAAAGCTACCGAAGTCAATGTTAGCCTATAGGGAAGGTCCCCATAGGCTTGCCTAACTTTTTTTGATCGAAGGATATTCCTTCGATCGTTAGATTTAAATCCTTCGAATCGTTCGATTCGAAGGATTTAATCGTTCGATCGAAGGAATAATCCTTCAGTCGTTCGATCGTACTATCTGCGCTAAATCCTTCGACTTCGATATTCGAAGTCAAAGGATTTTAGTTCCTAGTCGAGTATCGAGGGTTAATTAACCACTCGATATTCGACCCTTAGTGAATCAGCCCCTTAGTATGATGTAGAGAGTGATATTCAGAAAGAATTTGCAATTGGTTTTCATTTTTTATTGTTCGTGGTTTTTGAGTTATTTAACTTTTTTATCCAGCAGCTCTCCAGCCTGCAGTTTCTAAAATCTGGTTGCTGGGGTCGAATTTACCCTAGCAACCATGCATTGATTTGAATAAGGGACTGGAACATGAATAGGAGTGACCTGAACAAGTAATAAAGAGTAGCAATAACAATATATCTGTAGCCTTATAAAGCATTTGTTTTTTTAGATGGGGTCAGTGACCCCCCATTTTATAGCTGGCAAGAGTCAGAAGAAGAAGGCAAGTAATTCAAAAACAATACAAAAAAAGTATATAATGAAGACCAATTGGAAACATTTGCTTTTATTAGCCATTCTATAGCATACTAAGGGGCTGATTCACTAAGGGTCGAATATGGAGGGTTAATTAACCCTCGATATTCGACTAGGAATTGAAATCCTTCGACTTCGAATATCGAGTCGAAGGATTTAGCGCAGATAGTTCGATCGAACGATCAAAGGATAATTCCTTCGATCGAACGATTAAATCCTTCGAATCGAACGATTCGAAGGATTTAAATCCAACGATCGAAGTAATATCCTTCGATCAAAAAAGTTAGCTTCCCCATAGGCTAACATTGACTTCGGTAGCTTTTAGATGCCGAACTAGGGGGTCAAAGTTTTTTTTAAAGAGACAGTACTTCGACTATCGAATGGTCGAATAGTCGAACGATTTTTAGTTCGAATCCTTCGATTCGAAGTCGTAGTCGAAGGTCGTAGTAGCCCATTCGATGGTCCAAAAAAACCTTCGAAATTCGAAGTTTTTTTACTTCGAATCCTTCACTCGAAGTTAGTGAATCGGCCCCTAAAAGTTAACTGAATGGGACGCTGCACTATTGGGGGGCTGGTTCTAGTTCATTGGGTGCATTGATATAAAGGCACAGACAGGGCATTCGAATTAGCACATGATTGTAGTAAAATGGACGTAAGGTCCTTTTTAAAGGAAAACTAAACCCCTGGAATAAATACTTAAGTCAGTCAGCCCATTAATTGGCTTATGTGACCTAACGTGTATACGTGCCCTTGGCTTGTTTCTGTGAATCGTTGGATAAAAAGGGGCGGCACTTAGTATATAAAATGGAAATTTACTATTTCCAGAAATACAGTGCCACATACTACCGGTATGGGACATGTTATCCAGAATGCTCGGACCTGGGGTTTTCTGGATAACAGATATTTCTGTAATTTAGATCTTCATACTTTAAGTCTACTTGTAATGTCTAAAGAAATGTCTAAAGTCTACTTTTCAATTGGCCTTAATTTTTTTCTTTTTTATAGTTTTTGAAGTATTTGCCTTCTTCTTCTGACTCCTTCCTGCTTTCAAATAGGGGTCACCGACTCCATGTAAAAAAACAAATGCTCTGTACCTCTACACATTTAGGGGGGTTATTTGTCAAAATCCGTATTTATCTTATTTTCTGAAATATACTCCGACCAAACCCACACAAGTTATTTCCCATTATTGATCAATACAAATAGAAAAAATTGTGAAAATCATCTGAAAATTAGAATTGTATGAATTTTCCAGATTTTCTGCCCGAAAATTGGATTTTTACCTGAAAACCACAAAATCTTTGGATTTTTTAAGGAAACCCAGCACAGATCAGAATATCTTTGGGACTTCTCCCATTAACTTATATATAATCTGGGCAAGTCTGAGATGCCGGCTATTCGGATTCAGACTTTTTCCATCCTCTGGGTATAATAAATTATGAAAATTTTTAGTTTTTTTACTCTAAAAATCAGGTTTTTATAGTTAAAAAAAACTAATTTTTTTTGAGTTTTTGGCATTCTGATTTTAATAAATAACCCCCTTATTGTTATTGCTACATTTTATTACTCGTGCCACATACTACAGGTATAGGACCTGTTATCCAGAATGCTCAGGACCAAGGTTTTCCGTATAACTGATATTTCTTCATGCCTTAAGTCTACTTGTAATGTCTAAAGTATTGTCTAAAGTCTACTTTTCAATTGGCCTTCATTTTTTCTTTTTTATAGTTTTCAAATTATTTGCCTTCTTCTTCGGTACTCTTTCCAGCTTTCCAATGGGGGTCACTGACCCCAAGTAAAAAAAAACAAATGCTCTGTATGGCTACACATTTAGGGTTTTTTTCTTATCAAAATCTAAATTGATCTCATTATTTTCTGAAATATACTCTGACTAAACCCGCACAAGTTATTTCCCATTATTGATCAATGTATTTTCCCGAAAAATTCAAGTTAGGGAAAAAAATCTTGAAAATCGTCTGAAAATCAGAATTCTATAAATTTTCCAGATTTTCCGCCCGAAAATTGGATTTTTGCCTGAAAACCACAACATTTTTGGAGTTTTTCAGGAAACCCAGCGTAGATCAGGATATCTTGGGTACTTCTCCCATTGACGTATATATAACCTGGGCAGGTCTGAGATGCCGGCTATTCTGATTCAGACTTTTTCCATCCTCGGGGTATAATAAATCACTAAAAACTCGAGGTCTTTTTCTCTAAAAATTCAGATTTTATAGTTAAAAAAATCTCAACGTTTTTGGCATTTGAACTTTAATAAATAACCCCTTTATAGTTATTGCTACTTTTTATTACTCATCTTTCTATTCAGGCCTCTCCTATTCACATTCCAGTCTCTTATTCAAATCAATGCATGGTTGCTAGGGTCATTTAGACCCTAGCAACCACATTACTGAAATTGCAAACTGGAGAGCTGCTGAATAAAAAGCTAAATAAGTCAAAAACCACAAATAATAAAAAATGAAAACCAATTACAAATGGTCTCAGAATATCCCTCTCTACATCATACGACAAGAATCCCTACTTATAATTGAAATCGATGTGGTTGATTTCTTTTAATATTCCAGTAAGGTTATAAAGTAAAAAAACAGCATTTTACATCATTCCAACTGCTATAATTATAACATTATATTAACATATTCCTTTTAATGCTGCTTTATGGGAGGTTTAAATGAAATAGTAACGGCTGATTTTATCTCCTCATGTTGATTTTATTGAGCCTGAACTTGACCATATTTATTTTATAAAGCGCCAATAATTTCTGGGACGTAACCTGTTTTAAACTCCATCCCGCTCGCCGTGTGGGCGATTTCACGATCCTCGCCTAATGGGCTTCAGAGCAGCCATTAGAGCCAATACCAACATTTAGACCTGCACGATAAGCTTTTAAAGCACTTTTACTGAGCATACGTGCGCCCCAGTGTAATTGGCCCCATTTTGAAGGTCCCAAAAATAGGTTGAATTAGGTCAAATGAGTCTCTATGTGGCCCATCAGGCTTGAACTTCCAATTTACAAGAAACGCTATGGAACTCCTCCACAATCTAACACTGATTTTGTTACTTCTTGGGAGCAAAAGGTATATCACATAGAGAAACATATTTAACATAGGTATTCCCCTGTACTAAGCACAATTCAGCAGGAACAGTCCCTAAGTTTGCTCATAGTCTGTACAGAGAGATCCCATAAAACTATGGCAGCATAGGTATTCCCTGTACTAAGCACAGTTCAGCAGGAACAGCCCATAAGTTTGCTCATAGTCTGTACAGAGAGATCCCATAAAACTATGGCAGCATAGGTATTCCCCTGTACTAAGCACAATTCAGCAGGAACAGTCCCTAAGTTTGCTCATAGTCTGTACAGAGAGATCCCATAAAACTATGGCAGCATAGGTATTCCCTGTACTAAGCACAATTCAGTAGGAACAGTCCCTAAGTTTGCTCATAGTCTGTACAGAGAGATCCCTTATAACTATGGCAGCATAGGTATTCCCCTGTACTAAGCACAATTCAGCAGGAACAGTCCCTAAGTTTGCTCATAGTCTGTACAGAGAGATCCCATAAAACTATGGCAGCATAGGTATTCCCTGTACTAAGCACAATTCAGCAGGAACAGCCCCTAAGTTTGCTCATAGTCTGTACAGAGAGATCCCATAAAACTATGGCAGCATAGGTATTCCCTGTACTAAGCACAATTCAGCAGGAACAGTCCCCTAAATTTGCTCATAGTCTGTACAGAGAGATCCCATAAAACTATGGCAGCATAGGTATTCCCCTGTACTAAGCACAATTCAGCAGGAACAGCCCCTAAGTTTGCTCATAGTCTGTACAGAGAGATCCCATAAAACTATGGCAGCATAGGTATTCCCCTGTACTAAGCACAATTCAGCAGGAACAGCCCCTAAGTTTGCTCATTGTCTGTACAGAGAGATCCCATAAAACTATGGCAGCATAGGTATTCCCCTGTACTAAGCACAATTCAGCAGGAACAGTCCCCTAAATTTGCTCATAGTCTGTACAGAGAGATCCCATAAAACTATGGCAGCATCGGTATTCCCTGTACTAAGCACAATTCAGCAGGAACAGTCCCCTAAATTTGCTCATAGTCTGTACAGAGAGATCCCATAAAACTATGGCAGCATAGGTATTCCCTGTACTAAGCACAATTCAGCAGGAACAGCCCCTAAGTTTGCTCATAGTCTGTACAGAGAGATCCCATAAAACTATGGCAGCATAGATATTCCCTGTACTAAGCACAATTCAGCAGGAACAGTCCCTAAGTTTGCTCATAGTCTGTACAGAGAGATCCCATAAAACTATGGCAGTATAGGTATTCCCTGTACTAAGCACAATTCAGCAGGAACAGTCCCTAAGTTTGTTCATAGTCTGTACAGAGAGATCCCATAAAACTATGGCAGTATAGGTATTCCCTGTACTAAGCACAATTCAGCAGGAACAGTCCCCTAAGTTTGCTCATAGTCTGTACAGAGAGATCCCATAAAACTATGGCAGCATAGATATTCCCTGTACTAAGCACAATTCAGCAGGAACAGTCCCTAAGTTTGCTCATAGTCTGTACAGAGAGATCCCATAAAACTATGGCAGTATAGGTATTCCCTGTACTAAGCACAATTCAGCAGGAACAGTCCCTAAGTTTGTTCATAGTCTGTACAGAGAGATCCCATAAAACTATGGCAGTATAGGTATTCCCTGTACTAAGCACAATTCAGCAGGAACAGTCCCCTAAGTTTGCTCATAGTCTGTACAGAGAGATCCCATAAAACTATGGCAGCATAGATATTCCCTGTACTAAGCACAATTCAGCAGGAACAGTCCCTAAGTTTGCTCATAGTCTGTACAGAGAGATCCCATAAAACTATGACAGCATAGGTATTCCCCTGTACTAAGCACAATTCAGCAGGAAACTGATTTGTATATTGGCACTTTAATTAAGAAGAATAATCCTTCAACAGAGAGATGTAAAATTAGAATTAAAACATAATTTGAGCTACAAGAGGTCTGCTATTACAAATACAAATATATATATATTGAATTAAGAAGAATTCTGCATTAAAATAAAAACAATATTTCAAATGAAGTCAGTTGATGATTCTGTTTGGGCTGAACAGCACAATTCTATTGTTTATTTAGAGTCGGAGGCAAATCAAAGCTCTCCCTGACAGGGCAGAATGACAGATAAATATTAAAGGATTTATCTTACTGCTTTTATTATTTTTTTCTTTAAACAGCAAAGCAGGATGAAATATGATGTGGGATTTAAGGTGTCATCCATTATACATTTCATTGTCACGCTCGTTCTTTGGTAAAGTTTTCATATTCATGAAGCAATACGAGTGTAACGCTCTAAATCTTGCATAAAGCCCCATTTCAGCCACATTTATCACCTGGAGGGAAATGATAAATGGCACGGCTTGACTCTGAAAAAAAAACGGAGGTTTAATTAATTTAAAATAACATGTCACCTTGCTTTTGACTGTTATTTCTTCTTTTTTGGGACTTTTTCTTTGAAAAAAAAACCACAGGATTGTGCAGCAAGTATCCAGGCAATCTCATTAAATGCCATGTCCTCCATTGGAACCCCCTCTGGTGAGTTCTGGGAGTCAGGGAAAGATCTATTCATAGGGAGTGTTTTTTTTTTAATATTTAAAGGATAAATAATGCAAGAAAATCTCACTTCCGGTCTGGTTTAAAAAGGCGATGTGGCGACCTGTACTTATGTTTGCGCTCCAATGCGGCTTCTTTTTCTTATGGAGACTTTTTTCTACAAACGCATTAAAGTCACTCCGTGTTTTTTTTTTGTTTGTTTTTTTTTATGGCCACTTTTTTGTCCAAATGCATAAGGGTAGAGACACACTGTCAGATTTGGGGAGATTAGCCGCCCGGCGACAAATCCCCTCTTCTTTGGGGCGACTAATCTCATCGAACTGAAGTTGCCTCACGAGGAAACCGGGCGACTTCAGAAAATGAAGCACTCCGAGTGCCATCCCGCCGGCGATTTACATTCTAGCCGGCGGGAAGGCAGGGGAAGGCAGTTCAGGGAGATTAGTCGCCCTGAAGAAGAGGAGATTTGTCGTCGGGCAACTAATCTCCCCGAATCTGACCGTGTGTCTCTGCCCTAAAAGTCAATGGGCGTTTTTTCTTATGGAGACTTTTTTGTCCTAATGCATTAAAGTAAATAGGCATTTTTTTCTTATGGAGACTTTTTTGTCCTATGCATTAAAGTTAGGGATGCACCGAATCCACTTTTTTGGATTCGGCCGAACACCCGAATCCTTCACGAAGGATTCGGCCGAATACCGAACCGAATCCGAACCCTTATTTGCATATGCAAATTAGGGGTGGGAAGGGGAAAACATTTTTTACTTCCTTGTTTTCTGACAAAAAGTCACACAATGTCCCTCCCTGCCCCTAATTTGCATATGCAAATTAGGATTCGGATTCGGTTCGGCCGGGCAGAAGGATTGGGCCGAATCCGAATCCTGCTGAAAAAGGCTGAATCTTGGGCGAATCCCGAACCGAATCCTGGATTCGGTGCATCCCTAATTAAAGTCAATGGGCATTTTTTCTTATGGTGACTTTTTTCTCCAAATGCATTCAAGTCAATGGGTATTTTTTCTTATGGCAACTTTTTTGCCCAAATTCATTAAAATCAATCAGCGTTTTTCTTATGGGCATTTTTTATGGCTGGCGAATACATTTTCGTATCACTGGTACCCGCAGACGAAGTGGGTGGGGAGTTGTGGCACCGCAACTTAGACTCCAGGACTGAAGCGGTGGCCCTAGGGGTATTTGGGGACCCATTTGGTGGCAGCCTTGGTAGTCCCCAGGCCCCCCCCAGTTCAACGTTGGGCTACAGTGTTCAATGTCAAATACGTGCTTTCTATGTTGTGGTGACAGTTTAGGAAAGGCCATTTACTGTTTCAGATGATGATAGCCCCCTGGATGATAGCCCCCTGCACAAAGCTAGGTCCATGCAGAATGGGTTTGCTCAGAACTTGACTGGTCTGCACATTGACCAGACAGAAATCAGGATGAAGATCAGTTAGAGTAGGATTTGGACAGAATGCCTATTTTATTTTATTTGAAAAAGTCCATCAACACTATCCTAGAGTCACTGGACAACGTGTACAATTTGTCATATTAAAGACGGGCTCTAGAGAAGAATTCTAAACAGTCACTTTATTCTCCTGCACCATTATCATTGAACGCTTTTTCACTGAAGGTCATATGTTTGGTCTGGATCTTCCTCTTCATTCTAGATCTGCTTCTTCACTAAGTATTGGAGGGTATAAGGAAAGAGCTTGGACTTACCAATGGGAGACTAAGATGTCCACTTGACTGATACATCTACGTGCCAGGGGGAATATAACACATTTCTAGTTGTAAAGATTGTAAACACAATTGGGCTCATTTAGCAACAATGGATAAATATGCCCAAGGGTAGTAACCCATGGCAACCAAATAAATTATGTTCTACTGACAGTTGGCTGAATAAAGCCCATCATTGATTGGTTGTTATGGGTTACTGCCCATGGGCAATTTTGCCCAGTGTTGATAAATGAGCCTGATCCTATCTACAAAATCAAGTGTCCCCATTATCCCCCCCCCCCCAATATAACGAGTTTTCCTTGAGGAGCAGAAGTCTAATTAAACCAAGTGATTTCAGTTCACGTTGCCTCTTTTATTAGCTTTTGAGTATTTTATAGGATTTTAATATCAATCACTTGTTTTAATAAATATTTTGATATGTTGCTGGAGGCTGTAATTGTGCATTCTTTTGTACATTTGCATAAAATAAGAGATAAAGAATTAATTACTGTACTTAAGTACAACAAAATGCTCATCAGAAGCTCTGCATAATAAAATGACAGAATCCTGAGCAGAATATTAGCAACAAATAATTCCTGTGCTCTGGGGAGAACCAATAACAGGCTGATTTTCACGAAGATAGATGGTCTAATCTCAGGTTGTCTTCTTGTGCCTAGAAGGAGTGGGACATTGAGGCCAAGGTTAAAGGGAGGAAATGTTATTGTAATCAAGACAAGTCCATGACTAGACAAAGGTCACAGCAGGCAGCAAGAATCAGGTCAGGGAAGGCAGTAATCAGGTGTAATCAGTGAAAAATCAGAAGAGCAGAGGAGAGTGGAGATCCCCAAGAGCAAGTGGAGGTCAACCTACCGTTAGAGAGGGAGTAAAGGCAGTGGCTGGTTATTTTGGTGCAACAAAGTATCATCATAAAGTACCAAGATACAATATCACTTCCCAGGAACAATACACCAACCAATATCACAAAACTGTTGGTTCTGCCTTAATGAGATCTGACCCCAAAAGAAACACAACAATTGCTTCAACCGGTGAAAAATGGCACCTATCCTTGCCTTTCGTGCAATTGTTGCTCGAATTGTCAAAGAGGGGAATTCATTTACCACTCCCATAAAGGCACCAAAATTAAAATTAAAGGTTTCTTTACCTGCTCCTCTTCATTTGTAATTTATGTGAAAAAGTGTCCATGCGGGCTGCAGTATGTAGGTCAGACTACCCGCATGTTCAAGGATCGCATATGCTCCATCTGTATGTCTGTCCTATGGGAAGTGCTCTCTATGGACCACTTGCACCCAAGGGTGCTGCTCTTTGCACAGTGGAACACACGGCCATCTTGGATGTTTATGTTCAGATGTGGGAAGGAGAGAGATGGCTCAGAGGAGCAATTGAGGAGCCAAGCAACATAGGGCATTTGGCTTATAATCTGGGACAGCAGGATGTGCACTCAAAATTGGGACTGTCCCATGAAAAGTGGGACAGTTGGGAAGTATGGCTTAGGGCCACAGTGTGTCATGAAGTGTTTAGTGCGTTATTTTAGGGGGTTTGGCCACAAAATGGGTTTGTCCAATTTTTTTGCCGCTGCGATATGGGCAGCAGTTAGTGATTCAGTAAATACATCTTTGCGAATTATGCAGTGGTCTTGTTGGCATGTCTGGGCTTCATTCAACAGTCTGAATCCATTTCATGGATACTAGAAAGATTGACTGTTTGCTATTAAGTGGATCCAGTAGCATATGTTGAAGTAAAACTACAATAACCTGCATGCACTGGGCACAGAGCGCAACATCAGTGATTCTAGTAACTGGAGAGTAGGCACTGGGCATGGGGAGTGATATCAGGCAATTTTAAATCCCTTTATGGTTTGGGCTGACTGATTTTGGCTTGTTTTAGACCTGGCAGACCTGGAATAGGCAGTAAGAATGGAGGTCTGATACTGATACTGTAATAAACAGTTAAATATTGATTAAACAGCCTCGAGTGGGACTTTGCTGCAGAGCAAGACCTGAGTAGTCAATCTGCCGGCAAAACCAGACACTTCTATCTCATGAACAAATACTGTATTTTATGTAATGCGCTGTTATACCTATTTCTCTGCTGGAAAACTCAGTTGTAAATTAAACAGATAGATTTCCAAGTCTGCCATTTGAGTGAAACCTTACAATACCAAGATACAAATGTTTCTCTTCGAAATTATGCTTAGTACAGGGAATACCTAGGCTGCCATAGTTTTATGGGATCTCTCTGTACAGACTATGAGCAAATTTAGGGGCTGTTCCTGCTGAATTGTGCTTAGTACAGGGAATACCTATGCTGCCATAGTTTTATGGGATCTCTCTGTACAGACTATGAGCAAACTTAGGGACTGTTCCTGCTGAATTGTGCTTAGTACAGGGAATACCTATGTTGCCATAGTTTTATGGGATCTCTCTGTACAGACTATGAGCAAACTTAGGGGCTGTTCCTGCTGAATTGTGCTTAGTACAGGGGAAGACCTATGCTGCCATAGTTTTATGGGATCTCTCTGTACAGACTATGAGCAAACTTAGGGACTGTTCCTGCTGAATTGTGCTTAGTACAGGGAATACCTATGCTGCCATAGTTTTATGGGATCTCTCTGTACAGACTATGAGCAAACTTAGGGACTGTTCCTGCTGAATTGTGCTTAGTACAGGGAATACCTATGTTGCCATAGTTTTATGGGATCTCTCTGTACAGACTATGAGCAAACTTAGGGACTGTTCCTGCTGAATATAAGCTGAATTCTGAAACATGTTTATAATATACACATTATAAATCGGGGGGGGGGGGGGTCTGTATATAGGGCAGCTGCCCTTTAATTAGACCATAGGGATATATTTTAGGGATAATATAAGAATCCAACAGTTGAAGAGTCTCAGCTAGATATTATCTTTTCCTGATCATTTTAGAATAAAATACCCAGGCTAATGCATAGGCCACTGCCCAGAGTACGGGGCTACAAACTCTTGGGGCCAATATCATCCAGACACCATTAAAGCAACTGTGTTTGGTTCCAAGGCGGCGCAGAATAACGACATCCATAGGGTTCCATGTCAAATAAACCAGCCGGGGGTCCATGCATTTTCTGTTACCTGGCTGTTAAATGCATTAGCCATAAATGACCTTACTAAAAATGTCCATAAATCAGTTTTACATCTTTGATAGAACCTGCTGCAATTCTGTGGCTGCCCCAGCAGGAGAAATACAGAAAACACTGTATGTACCAATTGACTCCCAGTGTTCCAGACGCTGCCGAAGCCAAAGCTTTGATTTCTTGCAAAGGCTCAGGCAAATGAAAGCGGACGTTCACATAGAATAAAATCCTTCTTATTCAAGCTGCTCTCAATGGGATCGTGCGGCGGTGCTACTGGAACAGATTATTGTCTCCCACCCCTGGCCTTTTGCTCAGCTTCATGGAATATATATCATTTATACAAAGAACTCTAACAAACACCTGACCACATCCCCGCGAGATCCCACCGATTCCCATTAGCTCAGGTCCGTTTGTTTTTTTGGAAGGTTAAGAGAAGAGTGAAGAAGAACGAGGCGGCCCAGGCCAGGAGCTGAGATATATGTATAATAGATATAGATATATTATTTGTTCAATGGAGAGAAGGGAATCACATTGCTGCTATTGATACTAGAGAATAAAGATCGAAGCACTTGCACATTCCATGAAGAAACGGGGGTCCCGCTTTGTTTAATTTAAAGGCTGCAGGGACAATTCTTCTTTAGAAATAAATAGCCTCAAGGCATTAAAGATGATTATGCAGAAGTGCTTTACAGATATATATATATATATATATGGACAAACAATCCCTGTTTTGTTTAAAGGGTAAGGCATTTTTTAGTAGCAGTATGCACAAAATGTCGCTGTCTTAAATATATTGATAATGGGTTGAGTGCAGAGGACTCTTGTGTTTGACTATATGTATTTTGTGGTCACAGCCTCATTGCACCCCCGCCTAATGGTTTTAAAAAATAGTGGTGAGCACAACTTTCCCTTGTTTGTTATAGTTATACAGGAGCAGTGACCAGCTCCATGTTGTAGCTCCCACCCTTCCCAGCTATAGTCAGGTGATCCCACTGGTGTCTAATAAAAGGGCAGCCAAGTTTGGGAGGTTTACTTTGAAAGCAGCAAGTAAGTTGCAGGTAAAACCTAGTCCCTTTGTAAAATGTATAATGAAGCAATAGAATTCTTAATGAATCAGATAAAATTGAGCGTAGGACTAGCCAGATATGGGATGACTTTGACGTAGTTGGCCAGCTTAAATATATTGCAATATATGGACAAACAATCCCTGTTTTGTTTAAAGGGTAAGGCATTTTTCAGTAGCAGTAGCACAAAATGTCTCTGTCTTAAATATATTGATAATGGGTTGAGTGCAGAGGACTCTTGTGTTTGACTATATATATATATATATATATATATATATATATATATATATATATATATATATATATATATATGTAAATCTCTGTGAGACTATATTTTAAAGGACAAGTAAAGGCAATGATAACACTTCATCAGACAGATCCCTATGTGAAATTCAGGAGTAGTTCCGGGTATGTAGCCAAACGTTTCAACCACTCACTTTAAAGGGGTGGTTCACCTTTAAATGAACTGTTAGTATGACGTAGAGAGTGAAATTCTGAGACAATAAGCAATTGGTTTTCATTTTCCATTATTTGTGGATTTTGAGTTATTTCGATTTATTCAGCAGCTCTCCAGTTTGAAGTGTCGGCAACCTGGTTGCTAGGGTCCAAATTACCCCAGCAACCATGCACTGATTTGAATAAGAGACTGGAATATGAATAGGAGAGGTCTGAATAGAAAGATGAGTCATAAAAAGTAGCAATAACAATACATGTGTAGCCTTACAGGGCATTTGTTCTTTAGAAGGGGTCAGTAACCCTATGTTTGAAAGCTGGAAAAAGTCAGAAAAAGAAGGTAAATAATTCAAAAACTATAAAATATAAATAATGAAGACCAACTAAAAAGTTACTTAGATTTGGCCATTCCATAACATACTAAAAATTAACTTAAAGGTGAACCATGTGGATCTACAGGCAGCTTGACCACCTACATGTTTCGCCATTTATGACACCCGAAAGTATTTTATTTTGTTTGTGAATTCATCATATCAAGGTTAATAAATCCGTTTTTCTACTTTGGAAAACCGTGCAGGCAGTTTTGACCTAGACAGCCATTTCAAAAATCTGGATTTCAGGTCAAAACCGGACAGTTGGCAACCCTAGTGCCATGAGTTCCAGGCAATGCACTTTTCCAAGCAAGCAAATATTAAGTAAGCTTCTTTTTCAGTTTAGATTTTTTTTAATAGCTTTAATGGGGTTGTTCACCTGTAAATAAATGTAGAGAGTGATATTCTGAGACAATTTGCAATTGGTTTTCATTTTTTATTATTTGTGGTTTTTGACTTATTTAGCTTTTTATTTTGCAGTTTGCAATTTCAGTCATCTGGTTGCTATGGTCCAAATTCCCCTAGCAACTATGTACTGATTTAAATAAAAGACTGGACTATGAAAAGGCGAGGCCCTGAATAGAAAGATGAGTCATAAAAAGTAGCAACATTTGTAGCCTTGCAGAGCATTTGTTTTTTAGATGGGGTCAGAGTCCAATTGAAAATTTACTTAGAATTAATCAGTGACCCCTATTTGAAAGATGGAAAGAAAAAAAAAATCAAACAATTAAAAAAAAAATATATATAAAAAATAAATAATGAAGACCAATTAAAAAGTTGCTTAGAGCTGGCCATTCTATAACATACTAAAAATTAACTTAAAGGGGATCAATCTCTTTAAATTGCTCATTTGCAGTGATAGGGGTAGGGCTTAAGCTCACGTGCCCATCCCCCTCTAAAGATTTTTTTGTGGGGGGGCAGACCTCTCAAGATATGCTACTGATTCAGAGGACAGTTTGTTTTTCTTTGGACAGTTTAAAGTCCATTGATCATGAAATAGTATAAAGTATTTATATATAGTGCATATAAAAAGCACACTTAATTGAAAATTGTACAGTGAAATTAATAGCAGGACAGCAATAAAATCAGCGACAAAGGCAAAGTAACAAAATATTTCTCATACGCGTCTCTCTGCTAAACAAATAAAAGTTTTTTTAAAATAATGAATTTATCCCAAATCTCATTCTGTTCTAAGATCCCAGTATTACTAGTAACTAGCAAAATAAGATTATTTGGTCGTTTTACAGACAGTTAAAGATTAATAGTGATGGGCGAATGTGTCCCGTTTCACTTTGCCATGAAACGGGCATAAAATACGCACAAGGCAAATTTTGACCCGCATTAAAGTCAATGGGCGTCCGTTTACTTGTCACCGGCGTTGGAATTGTGGATGGCGGTGAATTTTTGCATGGAATTTAGCAAATTTATTCACCGGTGGCGAAACGTGGAAATTCGCCGCAAACTCGCACCTGCTGAATAAATTCGGCCATCACTGTTAAAGAAGAAGGAATGGCTTAATACCTGCGGAGATGGCTATTTAATCATTGAGACGTTGTACTAATTAACCACAGATTCCTTTGGGTGTTTTTCTTTGGAACACTGACTGTACGGGGTTGTGAGCAGACTCATTAGAGTTAAGACTTTGGCTTTCAGCTTTAAGTCCCATTATTGTTCTACTGCACATGCTCACCAGCCAGGGCTGTATAAGGATCACATGGGCTGGAAGCAAGATGGCGGCACGGCACTCCCATAGTAACATAGGTTGGTACAGTTTTCAGCGAGGAAGGGCCGTGGTTCTATTTTCATCAGAACATTTCTAGCAACAATTCAATTAGGTAAATTAACCCGCCCGTTATATTTCCATGTAGAAAGGGGCCACAAGGTTTAGTAGTTGTTTACATCTTTGTATTTAAATACGAAACATCAATTTGACTTCCACTCATTTTAAATTTAAGCTACCACCTATATATATATATCTATATATCATGCAAAATACATTTCCCTCATTTTACTGTTTTCACAGATTTTACATCATTTTTTCTGGTCCCATGAAAAACTTAAAATGATGGGGGGAGATTCTTCTGTAATGTTGCAAAATTCTCATCCTCATTTGCCTCTTGCCTTTTCTCCTCTTTGCTCCTTCTCTAGCTGCTCTTTATCCATTAGGCTTTACAGGCCAAATAATAAAACTTAAAGTACCGCAGTGTCGCTTGCCAGAATGTTTCTCAAAAATGGCACCGACATCTGTTCTCTTGTCTCACAGCCCTGGTGCTATTTCATATTGATTTTTTTCTTTCTTTCAACCTGAAGGTATCCCTATTCCACTATTTCTCCACTATCCGTCTACTATCCCTCCACTATCTTTCCACTATCTCTCCACAATCCTACTATCCCTCCACTATCTCTCCACTATCCTTCTACTATCCCTCCACTATCTCTCCACTATCCTTCTACTATCCCTCCACTATCTCTCCACTATCCTTCTACTATCCCTCCACTATCTCTCCACTATCCCTCCACTATCTATCCACTATCCTACTATCCCTCCACTATCTCTCCACTATCCCTCCACTATCTATCCACAATCCTACTATCCCTCCACTATCTCTCCACTGTCTTTCTACTATCCCTCCACTATCCCTCAACTATCCCTCCACTATCTCTCCACTATCCCTCCACTATCTATCCACAATCCTACTACCCCTCCACTATCTCTCCACTATCTCTCCACTATCCCTCCACTATCTCTCCACTATCATTCTACTATCCCTCCACTATCTCTCCACTATCCCTCCACTATCCTTCTACTATCCCTCCACTATCCCTCCACTAGCTCTCCACTATCCTTCTATTATCCCTCCACTATGCCTCCACTATCCTTCTACTATCCCTCCACTATCCCTCCACTATCTCTCCACTATGCTTCTACTATCCCTCTACTACCCCTCCACTATCCTTCTACTATCAATCCACTATCCTTCTACTGTCCCTCCATTATCCTTCTACTATCCTTCTACTATCCCTCCACTATCCCTCCACTATCTCTCCACTATGCTTCTACTATCCCTCCACTACCCCTCCACTATCCTTCTACTATCAATCCACTATCCTTCTACAATTCTTCTACTACCCCTCCACTATTCCTCCACTATCCACCACTATCCCTCCTCTATCCCCCCTCTATCCTTCTTCTATCATATACAGAGCTGCAACCCTCTCTATTGCAGTATGACATCAAACTACCATATAGAGGCAGATGATAGATACATAGAGAGATAGACGGACAGACAGACACAGAGTGGGAGAGGGAGAGGGAGAGAGAGAGAGAGAGAGAGAGAGAGAGAGAGAGAGAGAGAGAGATAGATAATAAATAGATGAATGGATGAATGAATGAATGAATGAATGAATGCTGCTGAATGCAGGCAATACTATATTCATACAGTAGTAAGAATGTCAGTTCCTACACTCCATTGTACGCCCAGAGACCTGCAGCATTTCTACTTCAGGACAGAGCCTCCATCCCTTTTTTTGGATGGCTCCCACTGAAACTTGCAGGTGATTTTGTGACAAAAACATGGATGTCCTGGTAGTTGCACAATGTTTGGCAGCCTCTGAGGCATAAATCTTCATGGGGCTGCTGTATAAAGCTCTAACTTGTATTAAAATATAATAGCAAACAGCCTGATTTATTTCACATGCCTTAGAGAGCAAAAAAGCACTATGCCTTTAAGGTACAAAATGCGTTAGGCTTGTATCCTACCATGTTTATCTAAACTTGAGGGCAGTGAGAACTCCTTGTCCATCTACTAATTCTCTGCTGTTTCTCATGAGTTGTTTGGGGACTTGTCAATGTGCCCCCCTAAACTTGCAACGCTCCCAAGTTTCAGCTGGTGACTTGTTCCAAAAAGAACACACTACTCTCCTTATTTATTTAAGCGAATAATGAAATAACTAAATGTACTAAGTTAAGTGAATAATGCAAAGCAAACCGCACAATTGCAAACAATGAACACAGTCTCGTTCTGTTCTCGTCGGTGTAACCAGGATAAATGAAGAGCAAGTCACAAATAGAATTTCACTGTTGCATGAAATATTTCGCTTGTTCTGTTTTCCCGAGTATAAGTTTGGGGGACAAATTTAACATACGCAACCGACCCCAGCGCTACAAGGACTTACGTAAAGTAGAAATGAACTGGGAAATACAGCGGGTGCTGTTTTATATTTCATTCCAGGTCATTTCTTTGAAAGCCTCCAGAAGCCCTGGCAGTCATTTCCAACTGCCGCATCTGAATCGCCTGTTTGGAATGCAAATATAATTGTTCCCTTCCCACGGGGCTCCGCATTGTTTATTATAATTTACTTCCCTGTATTTAATTCTGGGCCACGAATAGGAAGAGATTGCAGTTCAGGTTTGCTGCAGTAATGCAGGGTTTTGTAATTACATCCACTTATGAACAGTGATCATAAAACGGAGGAACCGGAATGAGTTGCTTTTCCCAGGAACAGTTTGTTTGACTCTACACAACGATACAACAGGCTTCCTCTTTGAAGGGTCCCCATACCTTTCTTTTAGATTTTTTTTAAATATATGTTTAGTTGAACTAATAAAGGTGGCCATACACCTTAATATACACTAATATCATGATATTGAGACAGCGCCACCTGCTGGTAAATTCTGCCGACCACTCTGACAACTGGGAGAGGATTTCAAAAGAGGAAAGTCTTTTGGTGTTGCTTTGCTTGGAAAAAAACTCTTTCTGTTTTTAAGCAGAGGAACATTCAAATACTTTACTCTTCTTTCTACTACTACTTTCTAAAACTTTCTTCCAACTGTCAGGCTGGAATATGCGCAATTCAACATAAATAATGGCCAATATTTGCTTTTAGATTGTCCAGAGACATATAATATGGCAGCATAGGTATTCCCCTGTACTAAGCACAAACCAGCAGGAACAGCCCTAAGTTTGCTCATAGTCTGTACAGAGAGATCCCATAAAACTATGGCAGCATAGGTATTCCCTGTACTAAGCACAAACCAGCAGGAACAGCCCTAAATTTGCTCATAATCTGTACTAGGGATGCACCGAATCCACTTTTTTGGATTCGGCCGAACCCCCGAATCCTTCGTGAAAGATTCAGCCGAATACCGAACCGAATCCAAATGCATATGCAAATTAGGGGTGGGAAGGGGAAAACATTTTTTACTTCCTTGTTTTCTGACAAAAAGTCATGCACTTTCCCTCCCGCCCCTAATTTGCATATGCAAATTAGGATTCAGATTCGGTTCGGCTGGGCAGAAGGATTCAGCCGAATCCGAATCCTGCTGAAAAAGGCAGAATCCTGGCCGAATCGCGAACCGAATCCTGGATTCGGTGCATCCCTAATCTGTACAGAGAGATCCCATAAAACTATGGCAGCATAGGTATTCCCTGTACTAAGCACAATTAAGCAAGAACAGCCCCTAAGTTTGCTCATAGTCTGTACAGAGAAATCCCATAAAACAATGGCAGCATAGGTATTCCCCTGTACTAAGCACAATTCAGCAGGAACAGTCCCCTAAGTTTGCTCATAGTCTGTACAAAGAGATCCCATAAAACTATGACAGCATAGGTATTCCCTGTACTAAGCACAATTCAGCAGGAACAGTCCCTAAGTTTGCTCATAGTCTGTACAGAAAGATACTATAAAACTATGGCAGCATAGGTATTCCCCTGTACTAAGCACAATTCAGCAGGAACAGTCCCCTAAGTTTGCTCATAGTCTGTACAGAGAAATCCCATAAACTATGGCAGCATAGGTATTCCCTGTACTAAGCACAATTCAGCAGGAACAGTCCCTAAGTTTGCTCATAGTCTGTACAGAGAAATCCCATAAACTATGGCAGCATAGGTATTCCCTGTACTAAGCACAATTCAGCAGGAACAGTCCCTAAGTTTGCTCATAGTCTGTACAGAGAAATCCCATAAACTATGGCAGCATAGGTATTCCCTGTACTAAGCACAATTCAGCAGGAACAGCCCCCTAAGTTTGCTCAGAGTCTGTACAGAAAGATACTATAAAACTATGGCAGCATAGGTATTCCCCTGTACTAAGCACAATTCAGCAGGAACAGCCCTACATTTGCTCATAGTCTGTTCAGAGAGATTATGCCAGTATAGGTATTCCTGTGCACTAAGCACAATTCATCAGGGAAATTTAAGTTTATATTTTTCCTTTGGCTTGCAAAGAAATCAGTACAGTTCTGTAATATTATGCTAAGTGTTCTATTTTTAAAAAGAGAAGGCCTAAAAAAATCGATTGTATATTAAAATAAATGCAGAAAATGTAGTGGTAGCCTAATCCCCAGCAATTGTACCGACTGCATTAATGATCTTAAACGTGTGACCTGCTTGTAGATGACCTTTGTTATACTTGGCTTTTCTCTTTCATATTTCTAACAACGAGTAATTGTATGAATGGTGAGGGGAAATCAAGTCTGCAGAGGGCTTTCATGCTGCGTCTGCCTTTTGTCCATATTACATTGGATCCAGGGGTGGCCCTAAAACTGTTCATTTGGATCAACCATGGACTTCTACATTACTAATCCACAACTATAACCTGACAAAGAGGTACATTGCTGTAATGTTGGTTGTATTCAAGGGGCATTGTCTGCAAATCTTGATAATTAAATTTGTAGAAAATTTAAGCAATTGTGTAACAAAGGCCTTAGTAAATTTGGGGATAGGGAACCCTGTAAATGAGGTTAAGATAAGGATAAAATAAGATAAAAATTGGATTTATTTCATATGTTCATGTAACACACAGGGTTAATCACCAGCTAGTATATACCTCCCAACATTTTGGAAATAAAAAGAGGGACAAAACCATTTTTGTGGCCACACCCCCTAATTACCACGTTCATTTTACAAAATGTGGCAGGTTATGAAAGTTTGAACACATTTCTGTGGTTTTTTTCAGTTATTACAGTTTTGCTAATGAAGGTGAATTGCCCTTTAAGCTGTGAGTCTAACTTCTCCCAAGGGACCTGTTATCTTATATTGTTACTTATTTGCTTTTCTGAAATTGTTACAAAGTATCTTATTTGCACCTGTTCTGGGTTCTCTGCTAAAAGCCAATTAAGTCAGAAACTTTGTTTCTTTTTTGGATGTTCAGTGCTGAGAAAGTCAGGACTTTCCAGTACAAACTCGAGACTGCGCATTGTCAAAAGCGGGACTGTCCTGCTGAAAACGGGAAAGTTGGCAGGTCTGCTAGTATACTAGAGCATGGTTATACTGGACTCTAACACTTAAGCCAGGACCTTCAAAAAGTGGAAGAAATGAAGGTGTAATGTAAACAGCTACTGTGCTTTAACCAATAAAGAAATGGGCGCCAGGAGGTTCTTGCAAATCAAGCAGAACAAAATAACTTTATGTGTCAGAGACAAATGATCCACAAGTTACTTACATCAGTACAGAAACATCTGCAGAGGCACACGTGTCAGACAGTATATCAGAGGCAGATGTAGGTACATTCCCTGAGGATGTATTCAAGGCAGTACAGCACCTCCAGGCAGAAATACCTCACACGTGGTCTGGATCTCACCCAGTGGAGGGGTCAGGGAGGAGAAGCTAAAGCCTGACACCCTATTCACTGTGTCCCTTCACTGTAGGCAAATCTTACAGCCTGGGAAGCTACTCCCTGCTATACCTCCTTGATGGAGCATAAAGCTGCTCTTTCTCTCTTCCCTCACTGTCTTACTGTCCTAGAGAGTCTATAACAATTATATTCCTGCCACTCACTAGCCTCATTCACTGGTCTCCTGCTCCTCGACTTCCACACTAGAGGTTTAGGTCTCTTTGGGGCAAACTGGCTTTACTGGGCCTTGTTGTACCCAGGCTCTTTGGAAACATCCAGTTGGATCAGCAACCAGAAGCCAAAGAGGAAGCTCCACCCCTTCTCACTCACTATACCCAAGTGTGACAGGAAGTGGTCACAGTGCCCCCTGGTCAATAACTGGGATATGTAAAGTACATATAGCTACATGGGCATCTGCCCAGCAACTACGGAGATCAGGAAGTGTAGGGATTTAGAGCCATAGGGGCACATTAACCCCATGGGTCTCTACATTAATGTTAATAGTTGGGCAATATTACAGCCCTTGAGGTTAGTCTAGATAGGAATTGCTCTCAAGGAATATAAGGAATTGCAGTGACCAGGCTCTTCCTATTTGGCGTAGGAACACCTCACTGGTGTGAGTAATACCCATTGTTAACATGGTGTATGATGTGATGTTGTGCCACGAACATTTGGTGTACAAATAAAGTACCTTGTCTTTTGTTATTTTCATTTAGGAAATCTACTGCTCTTGGTTAAGAACCCATGGAGCCCAAGATTCTGTGTGAAAGTAAAGTTAAGAGTTGTATTTCAACTTGGAGACCTTTCCACCACTACTCCTGTGAGGGCCCACCAAAGGTGAGGACCAGCTTCTGGAGGTATATATCATGGTCATTGGTTTGTAACAGGTATTATAGTTATCAACTGGTTTGTCTTGAAGCAGCAGTCAGCACAGTGTCGAGGCAATATGAAGACTCTGTGGTCCCAGGAACCAATCACAAGTAGTGAGGGACTAATCTGTGCTGTTTCGCTTTGTCAACAAAAATAGCGAAACTGTGAAAAATTTGCATGAATGGGCATCAAAATTGTTTTTAGGTGCAACAATTTTTATACTCTTGACTCTGTTGTCCAAATACATTAAAGTCAATGGGCTTCCGAATAATTTCCATGTGGTCCTTGCAACCATGCCTGACCATAAGCCCTTCACTGGACAATCATGGATTCATGGAACCTTTTCAGGAGGAGCCTTTTCAGAAAATGCAGCAGTCAGCACAGTGTTGAAGCAATATGTAGACTCTGTACAGCCAGGAACCAATCACAACCAGCTGGAAGCACCATGTGGTCCTTGCAACCATGCCTGACCATTAGCCCTACACTGGACAATCATGAAAGTAGATGGAACCTTTTCAGGAGGAGCATTTTCAGGAGGAACCTAACACTTCAAAATATGGACTCCAATGGCACCAATGCTTTTTTGGACAGTGTTGAGTCATAGATTTTACCATTTGAGATACATGAAAAATGGCCCTAGGAGAAACCCAACACAAATAAGTTTAGATGGGAAATCTCAGTCCTTGACATTTACCTAAAGAGATGTTCTCCAACCTATGAAGTTAGGAAAATACTGCTCCAACATCCCTGCAAACACTGCCTGCTCACCCTAATGAACCCTCTTGTTGAAGACTAGGTTGCTTCTCCTACATTTCCATAAAGTTAGTATCTAGAATCCCCTCTGTGCTGAATGCTGCACCCCTTCCCCTGCTAAACACCAACCTAGGACAACACCACACCAGGTACCCCATAGTCCCCACCCTCCTCATCCCTCCACTCTTCCAACTGCCATCTGAAAAGCCCTGTTAGATGACTCGGGGCAGATTTTGGAAGCATTTACAGTCGGTGAATAAGTTAAATCTAAATTGCTAAAAAGCCCGTGTGCTGGCAGCATGAATTGCCGGAGCAATATTGCAATAAACTATCCTATAGTTTAAGTAGATCACAGAGCAAATGAAATCTGACATTTAATACTCCACAAATAAAATTAGTTGTGTCTGAGAATATTTCAAACAGTGGAAAGGAGAAATGACAGTGCCGCCGCCACCGATCCGCCAGAATTGGGAAAGAATAAAGATCTGGGAGATTAAGCAAATAAATTCTGCTCAGACAATATCCCGATTATACACAGAGAGTTACTGTAGCTTTGTTAGGAAAGAGCCGTACAATATATTTGGGAATCTAATCACAGCATCTCTGGGGCGAAGGTTTGAGCTCTCAGCAACTCCATGAACAGAGAAATATTTGCAACTTAATCTAGTACAGGTATGGGACCTGTTATCCAAAATGATTGGGACCTGGGGTCTTCTGGATAATGGATCTTTCTGTAATTTGGATCTTCATATATAAACTCTACTAGAAAATCATATAAACATTAAATAAACCCAATAGACTGGTTTTGCTTCCAATAAGGATTAATTATATCTTAGTTGGGATCAAGGACAAGCTGCTGTTTTATTATGACACAGAAAATATTTTTTTTTTAAAATTTGGATTATTTCGATAAAATGGAGTCTATGGGAGATGGCCAATCTGTAATTTGGAGCTTTTCCGAATAATCAATCCCATATCTGTACTTTATTATATTAAAGGTAAAGTGTCCCAGACAGATGTCACATGATAGAAATATAGTTAAAAATTTGAAAGGCACTTTTCTATTCCAGGTGTAGTAACCTGCTAGTAACCTGCTAGTAGCATGCCATCGGCCAGGTGGTAAGTAAATTGATCAGGGTCCCACCACCAGGCCCTCTTAAATACAGAAGAGGGTGAAAACACAGGCAGCCCTAAAGCCATGGGGCAACCAAAATGTAAGATCTGTACATTTGTCTTATTTACCATTATTTTTCATTTTATTGAGTTGATATTTCAATGTAGAAAAATACCAAGGCAGAGGAAAACGATGGCAGCAAATGCTCTGTAAAGTAAAGTGCTTAATGGGAGCAGACGCCTCGCTTGCCTAATTGACAGGCTGAAACTTGCTTAATAAATGAAAACAAATTAATGACATTCTAATGTACTGTAATATTTAGCAGCCGTTATCTTTTAATGCAGGGACGGCAAATCAAACAATGAGGGTCGGCCCAGGGCAAAGGTGACTGAGGCTGTTGCCTTAGCCCTCAAGTTTGTGAGGGCCCCACCATGTCACACGCATGTCTCCCACCAGGACAGGGAAACAGAAAAACTGAAGCTACTTTATGTAAATTACCAGTAAACAGATAAATACAGAACAGTCACGACAAAGGGGGAAAAGAGGGGGTTGTAAAACAATTTCGCCACGCGACAACATTTTTTTGACGCCCATAGACTTTAATGGGCGTCTGCATCATTTCGCTTGCGGCAAATTTTTGGCGAAGCGAAACGGGTCAAATTCGCCCATCCCCATGGAAACTCTTCCTCCAGTCCTACACTGAACTCCTATACCTCAAATGTAACACATGGTCTGCTACAAAGATCTTCCAATGAGTATCAAAAGGGCGGAGCTATCAGATGTTAGTAGTGGTATTGTAACAACTCAATAGTTTGAACAGTCCATACATATTTCTGTGTGGCTCTTTTGTCCCTGGTTGAAAGTATATTCACAATCATATGAAAAGGCTATAGAAACATATTTAGCTTTGTTTATTCAATATGTTAGGGGAATGCATATAACATACCTGCCAACTGTTTTAAGAGGGACAGTCCCTCTTTTAACAACTCAACCCCCCAGTCCCTCGTTTGTACTGGAAAGTCCAGTTTTTCTCTGCACTGAACAACCAGAAAAAGAAACAATGGGGGTCATTTATAATCTTTGCGCCAAACATGTTTTTTTGGAAAATGGTTGTATTGCCCATGTTTTTTCCTGAATGATAATATATTGCACTGCTCTGCCCGTCTTTCCGTTTTTTATGAATTTGCATTGTGAATAATTGTGCACGAGCGCACCCAATGTGCTTGAATTTGCACTTTGCAAACTGTTTTGCGAATATTTTCTCCGCCACCGAAGTTGTGGCGTAGTTTAATCGCAGAGTGTGCGCATAAATATTGACATATTTAAAAAGCTCTTAGAGACATTCCCATTCGCACCACACTTACTCAGCTCTATAAATATAACCATGCTCAGGGCAAATTTATTCACTTTGCATAACCAATCTGCCTTGCACAAAGTTTATAAATGAGCCCCAATGTTTCTAACTTAATTGGCTTTTGGTAGAGAGCCCAGAACAGCCACAGCTGCAGATAAGATACTTTTGTAACAATTTAGAGATAAGTAAAAAAGTAATTGTAACAATATAAGATTACAGGTCTCTTAGGAGAAGTTAGACTCACAGATTAAAGGGTAATTCACTTTCATTAGCAAAACTGTAATAACTGAAATAAAAACACAGAAATATGTTAAAATTTTCATAACCTGCCAAATCTTGTAAAATGAACATGGTAATTAGGGGGTGTGGCCACAAGGTGGGTGTGGCCATAAATTTTGCCGCACTAAGCGCGCCAACTTTTTTGTCACTCTTTTTCTTTCCAAAATGTAGGGAGGTATGATATAGTCTGTAAACAAAGATCCCATACAACAATGGCAGCATAGGTATTCCCCTGTACTAAGCACAATTCAGCAGGAACATTCCCCTAAGTTTGCTCATAGTCTGTACAGAGAGATCCCATAAAACTATGGCAGCATAGGTATTCCCTGTACTAAGCACAATTCAGCAGGAACAGTCCCTAAGTTTACTCATAGTCTGTACAGAGAGATCCCATAAAACTATATCAGCATAGGTATTCCCTGTACTAAGCACAATTCAGCAGGAACAGTCCCTAAGTTTGCTCATAGTCTGTACAGAGAGATCCCATACAACGATGACAGCATAGGTATTCCCCTGTACTAAGCACAATTCAGCAGGAACAGTCCCTAAGTTTGCTCATAGTCTGTACAGAGAGATCCCATAAAACTATGGCAGCATAGGTATTCCCTGTACTAAGCACAATTCAGCAGGAACAGTCCCTAAGTTTGCTCATAGTCTGTACAGAGAGATCCCATAAAACTATGGCAGCATAGGTATTCCCTGTACTAAGCACAATTCAGCAGGAACAGTCCCCAAAGTTAGCTCATAGTCTGTACAGAGAGATCCCATAAAATCCCAGCAAAGTGAATGCTGCTAATTTAGGCACAATTCTGTGGGAACAGCTGTGAATAAGTAGAATAAGCTGTTGATGTGTTTAGACTTGGAGACAGTTGAGCAAGTAAAACATGTCCCAGTGGATTGAGAATGAGGGTCAGTCCAGAAGTAGCAGAGCTGGAATGATAAGAAAGAGAAGAATCTCCAGAGAAAACAATGGTATTTTTTCAATATGCAGTTATATAAAAATACATAATTCTATGTTACAGGAAACTGTGCCAAATATAATCGGGGGATATAAAGGAATAAGTGAAGCGGTACATTTAATTCTAAGTATATATCGTTAGTATTGTGGTATTGTCTGTAACAAAGGAGAATAACTGCTACTCAGCGCAGTGTAGCCAAGAAATACTCATTCTGGAACATTCCATCTGTCGTCACAGTGAGTAATGTCTCTCTTTTATCTCCATTGTTACACAGAGCTTGAGTTCTTGGATCACTCCTCAGTTTATCATGGATGCCCTATTTTTCTGCTTCTGTTTATTTATTTATTTATTTTAAATTATCCTTTTTCCCCCAGTTTGGATAAGCTGCCAAGCTGACTACCAACAGTCTATTTTTAAGAGATGATCAATTACTCCATTTATAAAAGAACTTCTGGCTCTTTCCTGCTGATCCTGTTCTTTATCACTGGGCAGGTATGTATCTTATCTCCACAATGTCCTGTCTCTGGGAGTTTTCTTCCATATTAATTCTCGTATTAATATAAGCAACCTAAAACCCCTTCTTTTAGCCTCAAACTTTTATACTATAAAACTATGACAGCATAGGCAATCCCTAAGCACAATTAAGCAGGAACAGCCCCTAAGTTTGCTCATAGTCTGTACAGAGAGATCCCATAAAACTATGGCACATAGGTATTCCCTGTACTAAGCACAATTCAGCAGGAACAGTCCCTAAGTTTGCTCATAGTCTGTACAGAGAGATCCCATAAAACTATGGCAACATAGGTATTCCCTGTACTAAGCACAATTCAGCAGGAACAGCCCCTAAGTTTGCTCATAGTCTGTACAGAGAGATCCCATAAAACTATGGCAGCATAGGTATTCCTCTGTACTAAGCACAATTCAGCAGAAAGAGACCCTATGTTTGCTCATATTCTGTACAAAGAGATCCCATAAAACTATGACAGCATAGGTATTCCCTGTACTAAGCACAATTTAGCAGGAACAGTCCCCCACGTTTGTAACAAGAGCGTATCGAGTCCCCCGCTGGAGAGGGTCCAGTGTGCATAGGTGCTCCTGTTTCTGCCTAGGCAGTGGGAGGTTGGATAGACAGACAGACAAACAGACAGATAGAGAAAGAGAGAGATGGATGAATAGATAAATAGATGGATATAGAGAGAGAGAGATGAATGGGGGCTAGAGAGAGTGAAAGTCATACAGTAGATGAGAAGCAGAAAGGAATGAAGGGGAGTGAAATACAAGAGAGGACAGAGATGATCTATTTTCCTTCTAACAAAGCTAATTTCCCTATAATCTGTTTTGTCCTTGACATTTCCAGCTTTTCATAAATTGACTGGTCTCCTAATTAAATCATTCCCTCCAGCAGTGAAAATGTTAATTATATAAATTATATTTATTGTTGGAAAAGTGGAACATTAAAGACCTTTAATCTTAACAAACCAGGGGGAATCTATGGACAGCGAGTCCCCCGCACTGGCAGACCTTTAATTCTGTGTGTTAGACTGGCAACCCTACCTGTCATAATAAAGTTTCATGGACAAAAGAGCAAGTGCACAGTGTTATATGGAATCAGATTTTCCATAGCAACAAACCTTCAGTACAAATAGTGTGGCAATTGTCCACTTATCCCTCTGAGAACATTATATAGAATGGCAACTGGTACAGCAACAAAACCGATGCAAAGGTAGAGAAGGGGAGAAGGAGAAATATGATAGATAGATAGATGATAGATAGATGATAGATAGATAGATAATAGATAGATAGATAGATAGATAGATAGATAGATAGATAGATAGATAGATAGATAGATAGATAGATAGATAGATAGATAATAGATAGATAGATGATAGATAGATAGATAGATAGATAGATAGATAGATAGATAGATAGATAGATAGATAGATTAATAGAGATAGAGAGATAGAAAGAAAGAAACAAAGAAACAAAGAAAAATAATGGATAGAGAGATAGAAAGAAAGAAAAAAGAAAGATAGATAGATAGATAGATAGATAGATAGATAGATAGATAGATAGATAGATAGATTAATAGAGATAGAAAGAAAGAAAGAAAGAAAGAAAGAAAGAAAGAAAGAAAGAAAGAAAGAAAGAAAGAAAGAAAGAAAGAAAGAAAGAAAGAAAGAAAGATAATGGATAGAGAGATAGAAAGAAAGAAAGAAAGAAAGAAAGAAAGAAAGATGATAGATAGATAGATAGATGATAGATAGATGATAGTTAGATAGATAGATAGATAGATAGATGATAGATAGATAGATAGATAGATAGATAGATAGATAGATAGATAGATAGATAGATAGATAAATAGATAGATAGATAGATAGATAGATAGATAGATGATAGATAGATAGATAGATAGATAGATAGATAGATGATAGATAGATAGATAGATAGATAGATGATAGATAGATGATAGATAGATAGATAGATAGATAGATAGATAGATGATAGATAGATAGATAGATAGATAGATAGATAGATAGATGATAGATAGATAGATAGATAGATAGATAGATAGATAGATAGATAGATAGATGATAGATAGATAGATAGATAGATAGATAGATAGATAGATGATAGATAGATAGATAGATAGATAGATAGATAGATAGATGATAGATAGATAGATAGATAGATAGATAGATAGATAGATAGATGATAGATAGATAGATAGATAGATAGATAGATTAATAGAGATAGAAAGAAAGAAAGAAAGAAAGAAAGAAAGAAAGAAAGAAAGAAAGAAAGAAAGAAAGAAAGAAAGAAAGAAAGAAAGAAAGATAATGGATAGAGAGATAGAAAGAAAGAAAGAAAGAAAGAAAGAAAGAAAGATGATAGATAGATAGATAGATGATAGATAGATGATAGTTAGATAGATAGATAGATAGATAGATGATAGATAGATAGATAGATAGATAGATAGATAGATAGATAGATAGATAAATAGATAGATAGATAGATAGATAGATAGATGATAGATAGATAGATAGATAGATAGATAGATGATAGATAGATAGATAGATAGATAGATAGATAGATGATAGATAGATGATAGATAGATAGATAGATAGATAGATAGATAGATAGATGATAGATAGATAGATAGATAGATAGATAGATAGATGATAGATAGATAGATAGATAGATAGATAGATAGATAGATGATAGATAGATAGATAGATAGATAGATAGATAGATAGATGATAGATAGATAGATAGATAGATAGATAGATAGATGATAGATAGATAGATAGATAGATAGATGATAGATAGATAGATAGATAGATAGATAGATAGATTAATAGAGATAGAAAGAAAGAAAGAAAGAAAGAAAGAAAGAAAGAAAGAAAGAAAGAAAGAAAGAAAGAAAGAAAGAAAGAAAGATAATGGATAGAGAGATAGAAAGAAAGAAAGAAAGAAAGAAAGAAAGAAAGATGATAGATAGATAGATAGATGATAGATAGATGATAGTTAGATAGATAGATAGATAGATAGATGATAGATAGATAGATAGATAGATAGATAGATAGATAGATAGATAGATAGATAAATAGATAGATAGATAGATAGATAGATGATAGATAGATAGATAGATAGATAGATAGATGATAGATAGATAGATAGATAGATAGATAGATGATAGATAGATGATAGATAGATAGATAGATAGATAGATAGATGATAGATAGATAGATAGATAGATAGATAGATAGATAGATGATAGATAGATAGATAGATAGATAGATAGATAGATAGATAGATGATAGATAGATAGATAGATAGATAGATAGATAGATAGATGATAGATAGATAAATAGATAGATAGATAGATAGATAGATAGATAGATAGATAGATAGATGATAGATAGATAGATAGATAGATAGATAGATAGATAGATGATAGATAGATAGATAGATAGATAGATAGATAGATAGATGATAGATAGATAGATAGATAGATAGATAGATGATAGATAGATAGATAGATAGATAGATAGATAGATAGATGATAGATAGATAGATAGATAGATAGATAGATAGATAGATAGATGATAGATAGATGATAGATAGATAGATAGATAGATAGATGATAGATAGATAGATAGATAGATAGATAGATAGATGATAGATAGATAGAGAGATGATAGATAGATGATAGATAGATAGTTAGATAGATGATAGATAGATAGATAGATAGATAGATAGATAGATAGATAGATAGATAGATAGATGATAGATGATAGATGATAGATAGATGATAGATAGATGATAGATAGATAGTTAGATAGATGATAGATAGATAGATAGATGATAGATAGATAGATAGATAGATAGATAGATAATAGATAGATAGATAGATAGATAGATAGATAATAGATAGATGATAGATAGATAGATAGATAGATAGATAGATAGATAGAGAGATGATAGATAGATGATAGATAGATAGTTAGATAGATAGATAGATAGATGATAGATAGATAGAGAGATGATAGATAGATGATAGATAGATAGTTAGATAGATGATAGATAGATAGATAGATAGATAGATAGATAGATAGATAGATAGATAGATAGATAGATAAATGATAGATAAATAGATAGATAGATAGATAGATAGATGATAGATAGATAGATAGATGATAGATAGATAGATAGATAGATAGATAGATAGATAGATAGATAGATAGATAGATAGATAGATAATAGATAGATAGATAGATAGATAGATAGATAGATAATAGATAGATGATAGATAGATAGATAGATAGATAGATAGATAGATAGATAGATAGATAGATGATAGATAGATAGATAGAGAGATGATAGATAGATGATAGATAGATAGTTAGATAGATGATAGACAGATAGATAGATAGATAGATAGATAGATAGATAGATAGATAGATAGATAGATGATAGATAGATAGATAGATAGATAGATAGATAGATAGATAGATAGATAGATAGATAGATATTTAGATAGAGGGCAACGAGTTTCAGCCCAATCTCAGTGATTTTAATGACAGTGTTTTCCTTTCTCGTATGCGTCACATAGCCAGATGTTTCATGGAGAAGAAGAAAGGCTACACCTCAAGCCTCCAGTAATTAACTAATTACAATGTTCTCTGTGCTGTTTAGAAAACACTATTTAAATTTGTGCATAAAGAGAAGGATAAAGTTTATGTAACTGTTAACACTGGGAAATTAATCAAAAACCCTAAAGAGAATGAATGCTAATGAGGAAAATAAACACTTATACACAACACAAGGCAGTCTGATAAATATAGACTAAGGGCATTATTTATTAATAGTGATGAGCGAATTTATTCGTCAGGCGTGAATTCGCGGCGAATTTGCCGTCAGCGAATAAATTCGCGAAACTCCCGCGAAAATTCGCGTCAAAAATTCGCCGGCGTAAGAAACGCCGTTTCGCAAATTTTTCGCCGTTTCGTGAATTTCGCGCGAAATTCGCGCAAATTCGCCCATCACTATTTATTAAAACTCACATTATTCTGGCCAGGCTTTTGGGGACTAAAAACTCGTGGGAAATAAAACTCAAATTTTTCGAGATGTATTATATTATACCCCAATGCTGTAAAGAGCCCAAATACAAAAATCCACCATCAACTCAATGGGGGATGTCCCTATCCCAATTTGAAGATATTGTGGTTTGCACTGAGTTTAGCCCGATAATACAAAAAATGTGATGTTTTCAGGCAAATTCAAGCAATTCGGGAGAAAAGTCCAAAAAAATCGTGCGATTCCATACCTCCCAACATTTTGGAAATAGAAATAGGGACTAATAGATTTGCCTCACAGAGCCTGGCAGAAACTGTTGGCCACGCCCATTTTGGTGGCCACGTCCCCTAATTACCATGTTCATTTTACAAAATTTGAAAGGTTATGAAAGTTTGAGAATCTTTCTGTGGTTCTTAGGTGTTATTACAGTTTTGTGAATGAAGGTTATTTGCTCTTTAAGCTGCAAGTCACAGTTTCCCCAAGAGACCTGCTTATCTTAAATTGTTACAATTGTTTCTTTGCTTATCTTAAATTATTATAATTATTTATTTGCTTATCTTACATTGTTACAATTATTTCTTCGCTTATCTTAAATTATTATTTATTTACTTATCTTACATTGTTACAATTGTTTATTTGCTTATCTTACATTGTTACAATTGTTTATTTGCTTATCTTACATTGTTACAAACGTATCCAAATGCACCTGCCACATATTCTGGGCTCTCTGCCAAAAGCCAATTTAGAAACTGTGTATCTTTTTCTGGCAGTTCAGTGCCTGAGATCAAAGAGAAAGCCGCTACATTTCAGTAACAACCCGGGGCTGCAGGCTGAGCTGTCAAAATTAGGACTGTCCCGTGAAAAATGGGACAGTTGGGAGATATGCGAGTCGGGTTTTTGCTCGATTTTATCAGTTTTTTCCCGATCTGATATATTTGAGTTATTTTATTAATAAATATGCAAAATCGTGTATGGGAGTTTGGCAGATATTTTTTAAATTTAATTATGAGATAAATTCGGATTTAATTAAATAACTCCCTTGATGTAGCAATCTAACATGGGTGGCAAAGGGGGCAGCCATGAATGGAAGGTTGGGAGGGGGTGAACATTAACATCACATTTTTGGGGGACAAGGCCTTGCTTTAAATGAATAGTTTCTTTTTAAAACTGGTAAAATAAGCCAAATTGTAACATACATATTTTGGAAGTATGGTTTTTATGCTGTTCTTATTCAGCAGCTCTCTAGTTTGCAGTTTCACCAATCGGGTTGCTAGGGTCCAACTTACCCTAGCAACAATGAATTGATTCGAATAAGAGACTGGAATATGAAAAAGAGAGGCCTGAATAGAAATTCCTTCGATCAAAAAAAAGCTTAGAAAGCCTATGGGGACCTTCGGTAGCTTTTAGGTGGCAAACTAGGGGGTCAAAGTTTTTTCTTAAAGAGACAGTACTTTGACTATCAAATGGTCGAATAGTCGAACGATTTTTAGTTCGAATCGTTCGTTTCGAAGTCAAAGACGATGGTCGAAGTAGCCAAAAAAACATTTGAAATTCGAAGTTTTTTCCTCTATTCCTTCACTCGAGTAGTAAATGGGCCCCTTAATATGTAGCCTTACAGAGCATTTGTGGGTTTTTTTTACATGGAGGCCATGGGGGAGTGGAAAGAAGGCAATTAAAAAACTATCAAAAAAATAAATAAATAATGAAGACCAAATAAAAAGTTGCCTTGAGTTAGCCATCAGTGATGGGCAAATTTGTCCCGTGATGGACGAAATTTGCGAAATGGCGAAAAATTTGCAAAATTTGAATTTTGACGCCCTCGTTAATTTGCATAAATTTTGACGCTCGCGTACATTTCGACACCTGCGTCAAAGTCAATGGGTGTCCGAATAATGTTTCGACATGAGTGACGCGGGTCCAGAATTTTTTTTCGTACTATTATTTGCGGCGGCGGAACATGGAAATTCGCTGTGAATTTGTGCCTGGCGAATTTATTCGCCCATCACTATTAGCCATTCCATAAAATACTTTAACCACCTGGATGATTTCGGGTACCTGGAAGCCTCATGTACATGGAGATACACAGCTTAATAGCTGCAACATTTATTTTCTCAAAACATCCCTTTTTTCTCAAAACAATCAAAACAATAACAAACCCCCTCCCCCAAAAAGCTTGTTATATTAGAAATTCCGCCTTCCGTGCCGCCATTCTCTACAGGCACCATAATATATAAATCACCCGGATCATTAATATTCCGCATTAGATAGTTGGGATCATGTATTGAGCAGCCTTGACAAGGAAGAACAATAACGGACTCACTCGATTTCTCCGCTTACTGAAAATTATGCATTGGCCTATTCTCCAGCTTCAGTAGCTGATTAGCTCTGTATCCTAAATTCACTGGAATTTGCATTTCTCTTTGTGCCTCCGAGAATTAATGCCGGCAAAAAAAAAGAACTTGCGAGAAGAAAAAAAAAGGAGGGTAGTGATTTTCTTTTCCTTATGTATCCTTCTTCCCATTTATCCCAACCTCGTATTGAAGTGTCATTTGTCGGAATTCAATATTGGAGTTTATTTATGGCGACTCTCCTGCTTAGCTCAGGAATCCTTGAAATAACATGACATTACCAGAGTACAATTAACGCGGGCGGGATTGGTCCCATAGGGGCGCACACTAAGATAATGAGCTTTAATTAGAGAACTCTGAATGCAGTGGCAGTCACAATTAAATGCTACAGTATACTAGAAGGTTACAGGGAACCCAGTTAAAGGGTACGGGAAGGTTCTGGGAGAAAGCCAAGGCTACATTCAGAAGAATGGAATTGAGATTGTCTGACAAAAGCTGATTGAAACAAGCAAACGAGGCCACAAAAATATTAAAATATTGAATACAGTCATTAGGGGTCATTTATGACACTCAAGGCAGGGTGCAAAGTGCAAAAAATGGGTGCAGTCCTCCATGTTTTTGCACTTTTCACTTTGGAGCACAAAGACCTGTCACAGGCCATGTAGGTGTTTCTCCTCCGATCTCTTTAAAGGAAAACTCTACCCCCAAAATGAATACTTAAAGGAGAAGGAAAGGCTAAAACCAAGTAAGTTTTACCAGAAAGGTCTATATAAATACACCAGTAAACCCTCAAAGTAATGTTGCTCTGAGTCCTCTGTCAATAGAAACAGCACATTTCTTTCCTTCTATTGTGTACTCATGGGCTTCTGTATCAGACTTCCTGTTTCCAGCTTAAACCTCCAGGGCTAGGACTTGAGCATGCTCAGTTTGCTTCTCTTTCCCTCTCCCCTCCCTGCTGTAATCTGAGCCCAAACCTATGAGTGAGCAGGAAGAGACTCAGGCAGGAAGTGATGTCACACCAAGCTAATATGGCAGCTGCTATCCTAAACAAACAGAAATAGCTTCTAGAGGTGTTTACTCAGGTATTTACTCAGGGGTATCCAATACAGGGCATACTCACTCACTTCAAGTTTAGTTATCCTTCGGGTTGGGCTCCCACATTCACTGCTTTTGACCCACAATACAAATTTGGGAAACACAATTCTTGAGTTCTAGCTTGCACTATTGTGGCTAATCTATTGGCAATAAACTGCCTCTGTAGCTTTCCTTCTTCTTTAAGCAACAGACAGTTAACATCATATGAAGTGGCATATTAAAGAATCTTACTAGAATATATATTGAAGTAAATATTGAGCCCCATTTCGTGATGTCTCTGTGCTGCCTCAGAGATCACCTGACCAGAAATACTGCAGCTCTAACTGTAACAGGAAGAAATGTGGAAGCAAAAGACAGAACTCTGTCTGTTAATTGGCTCATGTGACCTAACATGTATGGTTTCTTTGTGTGCACCGTGAATCATATGATTCCAGGGGGTGACCCTTATTTTTTAAAATGGCAATTTTCTACAGTACTACTAAAAGTATATTATAATGAAAGTAGTTTATTTACACAAAACTGGGTTTTAAATATGAGCTGTTTTATGCAATATATTTTCATAGAGAACTACATTGTTTGGGGAGCAGGGTCAGACTGGGGGGCTTGGGGCCCTCTAGGGCCCCGCTCCGGCCCCCGCTGCCACTCCGTCGTGCTTCAATGGGCTAGTGCGCATGCGTGCAGCGCCGCGTTTGTGCGCACGCGCACAGTGCTACCTTTGTGCACACGCAGATCTATTCTACCGCGACCCCCGACAAAGTGGGGTCGTGCCGTCCAACTAAGTAGCGGATCTGGGCCCTGTCCGACACTGTTGGGGAGTATAGTTTTACTTTAACTTCTGCATCATTCAGACAAACAAGTAAGGGACTTACCTCCCGCCATATGGCAGCTCTGTGCTTTGTACTAGAGTCCTGCACCGGGTCAGGTAATCACAGAATTCCCACGAATGGTCTGAGTTTGGGCAGAAATCCTGAATTCCCTGACGTGCAGGCAGTCCACGGGTGACCCACCTGGGTACCAAGCTAAGGTGTGGGGTTGGTCCCTCCCATGTGGTTTGGGCAAGTTTTTCTTCTACGTCCTGCTGAATCAGGTCCGGTCGGCGGGTTTTGAAGCTCCTGGGTCAAAAGGTAAGTTTAACTCTAAGCGGCCTGACGGTTCCCTTACCAAAAACGTTTTTTGGTAAGGGAATGTATTAGGTCAGGTGATGGGTTGGAGTATTTGGGTTGGGCATGGGTTTGTCCAACTGGAACCATGTAGGACTCTACTTTGTACCTCAAAAATTGAGGTACAAAGTACCTTTATGAGAAGGTAAGTAGAGACCTCGATTCTGGGATGGCAGTGGATGTGATTTACTTAGACTTTGCTAAAGCATTTGATACAGTGCCACACAAAAGGTTACTGGTTAAAGGAAGGAATGTTGGCCTGGAACATAGTATTTGTACCTGGATAGAGAACTGGCTAAAAGATAGACTACAAAGAGTGGTGGTAAATGGAACATTTTCTAATTGGACCAGTGTTGTTAGTGGAGTACCGCAGGGCTCTGTACTAGGTCCCTTGCTTTTCAACTTGTTTATTAATGACCTGGAGGTGGCCATTGAAAGTACTGTTTCTATTTTTGCAGATGATACTAAATTGTGCAGAACTATAGGTTCCATGCAGGATGCTGCCACTTTGCACAGTGATTTGTCTAAACTGGAAAACTGGGCAGCAAACTGGAAAATGAGGTTCAATGTTGATAAATGCAGGTTATGCACTTTGGCAAAAATAATATAAATGCAAGTTCTACACTAAATGGCAGTGTGTTGGGAGTTTCCTTAAATGAGAAGGATCTTGGGGTCTTTGTAGATAACAAGTTGTCTAATTCTGGGCAGTGTCATTCTGTGGCTACTAAAGCAAATAAAGTTCTGTCTTGTATAAAAAAGGGCATTAACTCAAGGGATGAAAACATAATTATGCCTCTTTATAGGTCCCTGGTGAGGCCTCATCTGGAGTATGGGGGCAGTTTTGGACTCCAGTCCTTAAGAGGGATATAAATGAGCTGGAGAGAGTGCAGAGACTAAGTGCAACTAAACTGGTTAGAGGGAGGGAAGAGTTAAATTATGAGGGGAGACTGACAAGGTTGGGGTTGTTTTCTCTGGAAAAAAGGCGCTTGCGAGGGGACATGATTAGACTTTACAAGTACATTAGAGGACATTATAGACAAATAGCAGGGGACCTTTTTACCCATAAAGAGAATCACGTAGCAGAGGCCTCCCCTTCAGACTAGAGGAAAAGAACTTTCATTTGAAGCAACGTAGGGGGTTCATCACAGTCAGGACAGTGAGGTTGTGGAATGCACTGCCGGGTGATGTTGTGATGCTGATTCAGTTAATGACTATAAGAGGGACTTGGATGATTTTTTGGACAGACATAATACAAAGGCTATTGTGATACTAAGCTCTATAGTTAGTATAGATATGGGTATATAGAATTTAATTAAAAGTAGGGAGGGGTGTATGTATGGGTGCTGGGTTTTCATTTGGAGGGGTTGAACTTGATGGACTTTGTCTTTTTTCAACCCAATTTAACTATGTAACTATGTTTTTTTTATCCTGCACAAGGTACAAATCACTGCCAGGCCATGGACACAAGTGTTCTTTAAATGAACACAAGGAGCACATTCACTCTTAGTTTTGCCTTTGAGCACTTTCCAGTTCAGAATGACCTGCCAGAATGTCGGGAAATGTCCCAGTGGGCCGTACGTAGGACAAATCCCAACATCTTATTTTCAACATTGCTTTAAAGATGCTGAGAGGGGACCCTGGATGTTATGTTTTCAGTTTCACTTGGACCCCAGGGTAAGTAAGGTCCTTTATGACTGTAAGTGCCATGTGCAAAGTGCAAGTTTGAAAGTTTGATTCTTAGTACATATAAGGCGTTCCCCATATATGGTTGCCACTTGTCTGTTTTTCACCCAGACAGACTGGTTTTTGGGAGGGCTGTCCAGGTGAAAATCATCTCTCTGGATCATCACCAACCCTGCCCCTTGATGTCATCCTCCCGCCTCTGATGTCATAAGGCCCATCCCTGATGTCACAAGACCTATTAATGGTCCAGGTTTAGCGGATGCAGAAGGTGGCAAATCTATGTCTATGTCTATGTGTGAAATGTCTTCTCCAGTCCCACTATTCCATGCATCACGTTCAACTAGGATGCTGTTTTAAAAGGTCTACTATGATACAGTATATAGGCAGAATTTTGGAAGGAGACATCAAAGCTTGAGCATGAGACCCGTCGATGATAAGGCAGCTCACTCCAAGTTTCAAAAACTCTGATGAAATTCTGAGTTTTGAGAGGTTCGGGAAAACAACGACGAGAAAAAGAAATGATATTTAAAGTTGTCTGTTATCTTCACAAAGGGCTAGGATACCATTTGATTAATTTGCTCACCTTTCTACCTCTTCTATATCCATATATAAAATTAAACTCTAGGGTTTTCTACGGAGCCGGCGAGCGTTTAATCTATGACAAAGGGGTGCAAAATTCTCTGCAAATACAATAATTATGCAAATTTACAGTGAAAATGCATTAGGGAGAAAAAGGGAGGGAAACGGCCGAAGGAGGCATCTATATGTTATTTCATAAAGCCGCGTGTCCTGGAATGCAGATTATGAAGTATATACAGAGATGAATGGGGAGCCATTGATGGTTGTCACCGAGCAAAGCTACTGAGATTAATGAGTTTACTGTAAGTCCAAAGTACAGATGACAATGTGAAAAGGGACAAAGATGGTTAAAGCCAATATAGTGACTCCGGGAGAATGTCTGAATGAGGAGATTTGCTATTCATGAGGCAGTGAGTGCAGAAAAGAGACTCTACAATAGCACAGGCACGAAATTTGCTTTTTTCTATGTTTTAAAGGGGAAGTAGTGGAGGTTGTATAATAACCTGGTAATATGGAAAATTACCAAAGTGGTTAATAGCGAATATCTTTTGCCGTTTTCTTGATAAATGAAGGATTCCTAAATTGTAACCCACAGGCACCTGTTGAATTTACATCTCCCATTATCCTCATTCTTTGAAGGCTATGGGAATGATGGAAAGGGTCCTACACGAGGCTAGTTTAGTTGTAATAATGGTGGTCACTTTCTTGTGTGTTTATATTCTATGAAGCATCATAGCAATTCATTGTGATTCTTATCCTAATGGACCCACCATGAAAGCCAGTTAGAGTACGAATTAGGAAGAGTATATATATATTTGTTCTCCTAGATACGCCAGAAAGCCCAGGTTGAAGACCATTTGAGGTTTTAGTTTGAACTACTGATTCCAAGATATTTATGGCACAACTGACCGAAGTCAGGACCTTCAAGGGAGCTTGAACTGAAATTAAACAACCACTGCTGTTGGCTTCATGAAAACCATAGTGGGTTCTGGCATCGGTGGACATTCCTGTTTACCAAATATGCTGGACTTGTCTGTTTCCAAGATGTTCATGGCACTACTGACCAAAGCCAGGACCTTCAAGGGAGCTTGAACTAAAAATATTCAATAACCACTGCTGTCGGCCTCATGAAAACCCTGGTAGTTTCGGGCATCAGTGGACATTCTTGTTCACCAAATATGCTGGACTTGTCTGTTTCCAAGATGTTCATTAAACTACTGACCAAAGTCAGGACCTTCAAGGGAGCTTGAACTGAAAATATTCAACAACCACTGTCCATTTCATGAAAACCCTGGTGGGTTCTGGCATCAGTGGACATTCTTGTTCACCAAATATGTTGGAGTTGTCTGCTTGAAGTGAATTCAAGCTTATATCTTTGCACCTTATTGGATACATCATGGATACCCAAATTTCCCAGTATTCTTTAACTTTACCGGAAGCTTTAAGCAATGCAAAGGGTCACCTAAGGTCAGTTTAATCATAATAATGATCCTGGTGGGCTAGACATTAGTGGACCTTCCTGTTCACCCAACATGTTGGACTTGTGGGCTTAAACCATGTTCATTAACCCTATATCATATGTATATTTATACAAGTGAAAAAAGGAGACATGGAGGGACGGAAAAGAGAAAGATGAGGCGCTAAGAGAGTGGTAGAAAAGGAGTGTGGGAACCTGGTAATATGGAAAATTACCAAAGTGGTTAATAGCGAATATCTTTTGCTGTTTTCGTGATAAATGAAGGATTCCTAAATTGTAACCCACAGGCACCTGTTGAATTTACATCTCCCATTATCCTCATTCTTTGAGGGCTATGGGAATGATGGAAAGGGTCCTACATGAGGCTAGTTTAGTTGTAATAATGGTGGTCGCTTTCTTGGGTGTTTATATTCTATGAAGCATCATAGCAATTCATTGTGATTCTTATCCTAATGGACCCACCATGAAAGCCAGTTAGAGTACGATTTAGGAAGAGTATATATATATTTGTTCTCCTAGATACGCCAGAAAGCCCAGGTTGAAGACCATTTGAGGTTTTAGTTTGAACTACGGATTCTAAGATGTTTATGGCACAACTGACCGAAGTCAGGACCTTCAAGGGAGCTTGAACTGAAATTCAACAACCACTGCTGTTGGCTTCATGAAAACCATAGTGGGTTCTGGCATCGGTGGACATTCCTGTTTACCAAATATGCTGGACTTGTCTGTTTCCAAGATGTTCATTAAACTACTGACCAAAGTCAGGACCTTCAAGGGAGCTTGAACTGAAAATATTCAATAACCACTGTCCGTTTCATGAAAACCCTGGTGGGTTCTGGCATCAGTGGACATTCTTGTTCACCAAATATGTTGGAGTTGTCTGCTTGAAGTGAATTCAAGCTAATATCTTTGCACCTTATTGGATACATCATGGATACCCAAATTTCCCAGTATTCTTTAACTTTACCGGAAGCTTTAAGCAATGCAAAGGGTCACCTAAGGTCAGTTTAATCATAATAATGATCCTGGTGGGCTAGACATTAGTGGACCTTCCTGTTCACCCAAAATGTTGGACTTGTGGGCTTAAACCATGTTCATTAACCCTATATCATATGTATATTTATACAAGTGAAAAAAGGAGACATGGAGGGACGGAAAAGAGAAAGACGAGGCGCTAAGAGAGTGGTAGAAAAGGAGTGTGGGAACAAGGGAAGAAAGAGAAAAAATAGGGAAAAAAGAAGATAAAGTTATAGATTGCAGAAATCTCTCTGAGCCACGTTTACGACTGCAACCATTGCAAATGTTGTTGCCAGTTAGACTATGGACTATGGAACCCAAGATCTATCACAAACCTGAATGTGTTAGTAAATCCAGGGCCCAAAAGCAGGTTGAGTCAATAGATGGAGCAGACTTGCACCCAAAGAATCACACACTAATGCTATTTTAATTGTGCACACAAAACCAACTCACTGTACTGTGTTAGTAAGTGTCCCTTTCTGTCCATTGGTCCTGCCCCTCCTGGCACTGTAAGACGTATGTGAAAGGAACTTGGAGAAAAAAAGGAATAAAAATAGCCACAAACAAAAGAACCAGTAGCACAGAATACAAGAACCTACCTTAGAGCCACTGTATATTATGGTGTCGAGGACACTTTCAAATGAAGTGTCCTGTTGGATTTTTTTTTTATTATCATAAATCATGTTACCATTTCACTCTCCCTGGCATATCCCCAGTCCCCGGCACAGGTAATTAAGGTTGCACAGCATTCCTTTATAGATTTTAGGAGAATAGAATTGGGGATTCTATTTATTCTGTGTTCTGGATTTGCAAAGAGTCATTTATCCTCCGACAGAGAAATAACAAAAATCCCAGCTCTTTATAAAATGGTTCTTTGGGCACAGTCCAACCGCAGAAATATATCGCTATTCTCCGTACAGCAAATACACTTTCACTGAGAGCTTTACACTCTTTCCTGAGATTGCTTTTTTCTTTGGTGAGAACCTTGTAGAATTTACATAATAAAAAGCCATTTGCTTTTCAGGAGTTTTTTTTCTCTCTGTATTTTCTCATTCTTTTACTTGTACAGAATTGGTATTTAGTATTTTGCAGGGTTGGTCCCACATATGAATGTTATAAACCTTTCTGAGGTCCTTAAAGGGACTTCACATAAAACACATGGGGAATTTTTTTTGATGAGCTTCAATTTCGACACCCGAACAATTTTTATGTGCGCCCCTATTTTGTCCAAATGCATTAAAGTCAATGGACGTCCGAATAATTTAGACACTAATGAGACACTTTTTATGCACATGACTATTATGACGCATAAAAAATGTTTATGATGCAGTGGATTTTTTGCCACAGTTTCGCGTATTTATTCGCTGGCGGCGAAATGTGCCTGGCAAATGTATTCTCCCATCACTACTCACAAGTGTATTTTTTTCCAGAAAAAAACAATTCCTTTGCAGTTTACCTTCTTAATTTAAATCCTCCATCCCTTTTGCCTGTTTAGCTTCACATCGCTGCACTCTCTCCAGCTTATTTATATATAAACTGCATTGCATACTTTAAGGTGAGGCCTTAACAGAGACCTATAAAGAGGCCAATAAAGCAAATAAAGTGCTGTCTTGTATCCCTCTGCATCACTTGAGTTAATGACCTTTTTATGCAAGACATCACTTTATTTGCTTTGGTAGCCACAGAATGACAATGCCTAGAGTTATACAGCTTGTTATCCACAAAAATCCCCAGACGTCTTCATTGAAGAAAACTTCCAACACACTGCCATTTAGTGTATAACTCACATTTATTTAATATCTACCAAAGTGCATAACCTTGCATTTATCAACATTGAACCTCATTTTCCAGTTTTCTGCCCAATGTTCCAGTTAAGGTCAATCATTCTGCAAAGTGGCAGCATCCTGCATGGAACCTATAGTTCTGTATAATTTAGTATCATCTGCAAAAATAGAAGCAATACTTTTAATGCCCATCTCCCAGTTATAAAGGACCTCTGCAGTACTCCACTAACAACACTGTTCCATTTACCACTACTCTTTGTAATCTATCTTTTAGCCAGTTCTCTATCCAAGTACAAACATTATGTCCCAGGCTAACATTCCTTAATTTAACCAGGTACCTTCTGTATGCTCCGATGAATCATGTTTAAGTGATGTTCCAACAAAATTACACACTATTTTTGTTGTAATAGTGCACTGGAAGTGATGTAATGAAATTGAGTTTGGGTACAATGGAGGCAGTTGCAACTTGGCTGCAATTTCCCTTGAATTCTGGTAAGAAGAATCTCTGCATTGTGAGAAAAAGTACATTGTACACAGCACGGCACCATTAGACAAAATGTCAGTTTCCCATTTGTATTTACACTGTTTCTGCATTAACGTTATCTCAGCCAATATGGCAGGTTCCACAGTCAGCAACAAGGGGAATTACTGTCAGACTAAGAAGCTGAAAGGGACATACTGTAGGTGAATTGTAACATTTCCAATTAAACCTCAGGAAATAGGAGGGAAAAGTCAGAATATAGAAAGTACTGGTGTTTAAACATCACTCTGTACATGACCAATTCTTCTTATGGCTTAATCTGGAACATTTTACTGACTTGTATAAAATACTTATTCTGGTGCATTTTGGATAAACCTGACACTGGGGATCATTTCTGTGTCTACTTTTTCCAATCATAAATTCTATGAGTTTCCCCCTGGATGGAAGTAATCCAGTGATCTGTGTTATTAACCAACAGATAGTCTAGTAATGTTGTCTCACAGAACAAACGGATGTTCTCTGTATATTGTATGTTTATATTTATTTGCAATTACTCCATAATGCCCATGTCTTGAGTTTAACTCATTTACCTGCAGTGTTATGCTCCTCCATTGTCTTTCTGGCTGTCTGACCTCATTTGAACACCTCCATTCCCAACCTGTATCTATGACATTCATTAGTATATTTTCTCGCAATTGGTGCCTCACTTTATTTGAGTTCACTTCTCCACCTCATCAGTTTCCAGCCTACACCCTTACTCAGTTCTGTGTAATCCCATAGAATCTTCCTAGTAAGACCTCTTGGCACCTAAGTAGTCGAGCGTCAGCCTTGAAGTATCTCTTGGCTCTGTAAAATGCCATGGAATCTTTATAGAAGCCAAAGGGCAACCTTGAGACCGTTAGAAGCAGAAAAATGAGTTATCAGTGAAGACATTACACCAGGCATGATTCTCCATCTTTCAAGATTGTTTTGCCTCACTTTTAGGCATTAAAGGATATCACAATTGACAACCTCCACCTGTGTCATACATTCATTAAGTATCCTATGGAATTTTCTTTCATAAACCTGGTGGCATCCAAGTATCCAAGGAACAACTTTCATGTGTAACCCTATTGTGGAACACTCTCTTATAAAATATAAATCATTTTTAATACAGGACCTGAATCCCCTTTATATCAAAGATACTGGGATGTTGATGCAGTGCCTCCATCTAGTTGGATCCGGGAATGGCACCTAAAAGTAAAATGCAAATACACATCAAGCTGCCCTGGGTTACCTGTGCGGTCTTACCACTTCTGGAACAGTTTTTACCCAGGACACAGTCCCATACTCCACTTCTGGTGGACAAACAGTCACTGTCCCTTCCCAGGAGCTCTTTACCCCAGGTAGTGCTACCTGCCCCAAAGTACCTCTCCCTTTGGATAGGGGCAGTAGCTCCCATGTAGCAGACTATTGATCTGCACCTGTCCTCACACAGGGGACACACGCTGGAGCCTTTCAATACCCTCAGGCAGAACACTTACAGAGGACTCACACAGAGCTGGTACAAGCATCCACAGCATCTCACAGAAACCTTTAATCTTCAGGCAGGGCTCCCAAGCTCTCTAGCTGAGCTCACAAACATCATTCCCTTTTTTCAGGCAGAGCTCCAACAGTGGGAGCACACTAAAGTCCTATTTCTCAGTAATCCATCACCAGGTAGCTTTATTCACATTTTCTAATGCCTTTGAGCTCCAGACATCTCCTTACAGTCGAGCTCTATAATACGTGTGGCCCGTACCCCAAGCCCATTAAGGGCCATTCCACCCTTGGGGCTTCTCCATGCTCCAGCCACATCCAACCTCATCCTAGGTGGAAGGGGAAAGAGACTAACCACATGGCAGTTCTGCTTTTTAAAGAAATTGTGACACAAATCTGGAATCTGCCAGGGCACACTTCACTGAGGGAAAAGGACTCAGTCCTCCCATATCCAATTTAGACCCAACAATTAGTTGGTCACACCAGGGGATTTTCAACCATGAGGAATTTCATACTATAGGGGAATTTAAACCTATGGATCCCTACAGTATAACTCAACTCTGTATAATCCCATGGGATTTTCCTTAGTGAGGCCTGGTGGCATCCAATTAACCAAGGAAAAACTTTGATATACAACTCAGCTATGTATAATCCCATGGAATGTTCCTTAGTAAGACCTGGTGGCATCCAAGTAGCTAAGTAACAACTTTGATATATGACATACCACCTTGGTGCAATCACAGGCTAAAGGAAGTGGATATACTGACCAAAGAATGAGAATTACCCAGACGTTTCTGCAATATGCCTTTACCAAGGGGAATTCTGGCGTGTTCAGCTAAATGTATGCCTTAAATACCTCAGAAGTTGGTGCTCTGAATAGCTCTGTTTCACAAGCTTAATTTTTCAGGCGTGTGCCGTCACATCCACTATCATCATTTCAGCGAACTATTGAAATGCAAGCATTCAAGCCGTTTCCTAGCAACATATTAGATCCACATAGTAAAAAGATCTGGTGGCACCCAAGTAGCTAAGGAACAACTTTGATATATGACTCAACTCTGTATAATCCCATGGAATGTTCCTTAGTAAGATGTGGTGGCTCCCAAATAGCTAAGGAACAACTTTGATACATTATTCAACTATGTATAATCCAATGGAATGTTCCTTAGTAAGATCTGGTGGCACCCAGCCAGTAGGGTATCTTGATGTATTTTCCTGGTGGCATTGAAGTAGCTGAAGTTTACAAATTTACTATATTTCTTAACTCTGTATAATCCCTACACTTAGTCAAGTGTGAAACTTGATATCAATTAGATTGGAATGCAACAAGCCTGGATGCCTTTGGGTTTGGGTTATCAATCATGGAAGTAAGACATCTATCCAGATGAATACTGCCTCAATTTAGTTAAAAAAAGGATAAAGAAATCCCTACTGACCACCTAAAGCCACATAGGTGATCTAGATTTGGTGGGTTATTTTGCTTCTCCAATCTCAAGTTCCAAACTTTCAGATCTCTGCTGTTGAACAGGGACCTTTTTTGCAACAGGGAAGATGAATTGCGAATTTTCACTAACGGCAAGCTATTTCAAGGCTAAATCAGCAAGGTGAAGGTGTTTGGTGAGCAGAAGCAGTGAGGGATGGTCTAAAATGCAATGCTAAAGGCAACAAATCTTTGTGCCAGGCAAGTCATTAAAACTACAAGAGAAAATAGAATAAAATATTCTCCTCGGAGGAAGTGACAGCTGTTGCGAAGACAAAGATTTGCTTGAGAACCTAGAGATGCAGAATAGAAAGGGAAAGTGCCAGATGAAGAGACTCACGCTCTGCCTTTACAAGTGTTTGGGAAACAAATTCTTTTTGTGCATAACAAAAGGCTGAAATGTTAAGTGGAGCACGAGAGCTAATTTTATATACCAAATGAGCCAAACCCACAGGAGACAAGTCTTGTATTATATGCGATTTTGTTTTGTGCGGATGAGACATTTAGGCAAGTTTTTTTTTTTAGACTTTTTGGGATTAAACCACCCCCCTTGCCTTTCTTATCAGTAACGAATCACAAGAAGATCTCAGATAAATCGCATTCTACTTTTGTCACTAAACTGGGTTTTCCACATGTATCTTAGTTTGCAAATAATAATTAAAACCGAAGCCCCTCTGTTATTGATCCACAGGCTGGGACCACTTTTAATAGTTTTAATGGAATCACATATGGGTGCAATAAAAAGGAAATATAACAATACCTTCAAGGAACTGGCTATTTCTCTCAATTACAGAGGGTATATTGTGGCTTATATATAACCAATGGTACTGCAGCACCTCCTATACATACAGAACATACAGACAGTGACAGAAGGAATTTACCCCCTACAATAAAGGGCTCAGATTAACAATCTCCAGTGTTAATATCAGCGACTGTAACATTAACCCGGCTACAGAGAAATGGCAATGTTGGCATGTCTGTTATTCACATATATTATTCGAATGCTTTCTTGTTTGATCTGTGCTTGACCCACCTCTCCAAGGTTAAATTCATTACATATTGCAGGGATTCAGCTTTCTAAATATCAATGATCCTGTTAGTCTTGGTGCAGAATAAATGTGTGATCTGTATGTATTGTCTCTCTGGTTAAACTACTTCTCTCATTAAACACCCTATAGCAGTATGACAGTTACCCCAATGTTTCTATATATCTGTAACCTTGTTATGAGCTAAGGGGGCCCAGCCTGAAGGTCAGTTAGGGGGAGATTTGGGGCGAGTGTTTATTTGTACCCTGGGTACCCCTGGAACTATAGCAGGGTGACTGTTACCCCAATGTTTCTATATATCTGTAATCTTGTTATGAGCTCAGGGGGCCCAGTCTGAAGGCCAGTTAGGGGGGGATTTGGGGTGAGTGTTTATTTGTGCCCTGGGTACCCCTGGAACTATAGCAGGGTGACTGTTACCCCAATGTCTCTATATATCTGTAACCTTGTTATGAGCTAAGGGGGCCCAGCCTGAAGGCCAGTTAGGGGGATATTTGGGATGAGTGTTTATTTGTGCCCTGGGTACCCCTGGAACTATAGCAGGGTGACTGTTACCCCAATGTTTCTATATATCTGTAACCTTGTTATGAGCTAAGGGGGCCCAGCCTGAAGGCCAGTTAGGGGGAGATTTGGGGTGAGTGATTATTTGTACCCTGGGTACCCCTGGAACTATAGCAGGGTGACTGTTACCCCAATGTTTCTATATATCTGTAACCTTGTTATGAGCTAAGGGGCCCCAGTCTGAAGACCAGTTAGGGGGAGATTTGGGGTGAGTGCTTATTTGTGCCCTGGGTACCCCTGGAACTATAGCAGGGTGACTGTTACCCCAATGTTTCTATATATCTGTAACCTTGTTATGAGCTAAGGGGCCCAACCGGAAGGCCAGTGAGAGTGAGATTGAGGATGAGTGAGTAATGTTTATAAATATGTCCCACTGTGCTGCATTTAAGGATGCAAACCCTGGAGTGATTTATCTGTTTTGTTATTTGCAAATAAACTGCTGAAAGATTGCCTAACATATGGCTAACAATACAGAATGGAAATCAGGTATACAATTAGATTATTCTAGAAGGCAGTGGAATTTCCTGAACATGGAACACAGATGCTCTTTAATCTCCTCAGTCTCTTTTTTTAAATTTTTATTACAAGTCATTACTATAACAGTTCTGATGGAAGTGTAAAAAAAAGAGAAAGCCAGAGAGTGAAAGAAATGATGCCACTGGTGAACTCAATGAGCCATTAAATAGGTGCCAATAATTTCAATAGAAGTTTAGAAAATTTGATTAGCAATAAAATATGCAGAGATAAGTTTCGACTGTCTGGAGCAGAGATCAAGTGCTTGGAATGTGTAGGATGATTGGTAAACAAAATAGCATTTAATGAAGGAAAACATCATTGGCACATGGTATTTTGTTTGTCAATTGTATTTCCAGTAATTAGTGCAATTGTTGTCAATGTATTGAGCAGCCTCGCAAACATTGATTTATAAAGAGTCATTTAATAATTTGATGATTGGTATTGCACCGTTGCAATATACTAATGTAATATGCAGTATTTATTGTGCACCTCTAAAATCTTCTGTTGGAACATTCCATGGGAACCTATGGTGAACCTCTGGTGAGAAGCCTTCAAAAGAAAGAAGAATATTGAGAATAATTAAGTGCTTAGTTTCCAGTGCTAAAACCAAAGATCTTGTGCAGTTAGTGGAACAAAAATGGCGTTCCCCATGAACATTGCCATGTCAGTATTTTGAGAACCCTTTTTTTAAGATAACAGTATCATATGAATATTTGTAAGGGCCAAGTTGGACCCCCTTTAACTTTGTAATGTGTACATGTGGCATTGCATCACAGGATTTATGTAGTAACATCTCTATTATGACTCCAACAGGACAGGATGATTTAGTGCCAAAACACCTTTATCTGGACAGATCTGCGGAGTGAAGGTGCCCAACTGTAGGTATCTGCTGGGTCCCTGGGTGCTATTATGTTGGACTGTTTTTTAGTGTCTGATCGTAAACTTTCCTGCCACCAGCCCTGATCTATGCCTGCTATACAGATGTTCCTTAGTATCATTTGGCCTGATCTCGACTGCGCTATTCTCTCTGATCTCATGTCGGACCTCCCTGAAATTTCCACTGTTTCCTTCTTCTACATAACCTCCTGTTTGGAATTGCCTCAGCATTCCACCAACAGTAGTCTGTATTTTTAGTGCATACGTTCACTTATTCTGATGTCCCAAGTAGAGGTGGACTGTAAGGTTCTGCTAGTTGGTTTCCCAGGAATGAGTCCAAAATGAGGAGAGCTGTTGTTGCTTCATTTATTGCACATTACATTGAGGTTCACCTACTTAAAGATGCAACCACAAATATCTAAGGGTAGCTGCATGGACCCACCAACGAGATCTTTGCCCTGGGCTCACAGGTATTTTGTCACTTCAAGGTCATTGTAGGTCCTCCTAAACCTTCATTGGTAGACTCTTCAGACAGATTGACTACAGTTCAATGGCATTGTATGACAGTCCTTTCTGAGAATAATTTATGCAGTATGAACAAGCAGTTCAGCTAAAACCTTGAACTTTTTGTTCTTTGCACATTGAATTTGTAGATTGTCTATTGCACTGTGAGACTCTGACCAACATAATGAATGTTCTTCACCAGTTCAACTATATCCATATGGCTCTTTTCCAGCCTTGCTTATGTATGAGCAAACCTTGAGTAGATCTGTTTCTGCTTCCCATATTTCTTTCCCTAATATATTTAAGTCCACCGACTTAAAGATGCGACCACAAATATCTTAGGGTAGCTGCATGGACCCACCAATGAGATCTTTGCCCTGGGCTCACAGGTATCTTGTCACTTCAAGGTCATTGTAGGTCCTCCTAAACATTCATTGGTAGACTCTTCAGACAGATTGACTACAGTTCAATGGCATTGTATGACAGTCCTTCCTGAGAATAATATATGCAGTATGAACAAGTAGTTCAGCTAAAACCTTGAACTTTTTGTTCTTTGCACATTGAATTTGTAGATTGTCTATTGCACTGTGAGACTCTGACCAACATAATGAATGTTCTTCACCAGTTAAACTATATCCATATGGCTCTTTTCCAGCCTTGCTTATGTATGAGCAAACCTTGAGTAGATCTGTTTCTGCTTCCCATATTTCTTTCCCTAATATATTTAAGTCCACCGACTTAAAGATGCAACCACAAATATCTTAGGGTAGCTGCATGGACCCACCAATGAGATCTTTGCCCTGGGCTCACAGGTATCTTGTCACTTCAAGGTCATTGTAGGTCCTCCTAAACATTCATTGGTAGACTCTTCAGACAGATTGACTACAGTTCAATGGCATTGTATGACAGTCCTTCCTGAGAATAATATATGCAGTATGAACAAGTAGTTCAGCTAAAACCTTGAACTTTTTGTTCTTTGCACATTGAATTTGTAGATTGTCTATTGCACTGTGAGACTCTGACCAACATAATGAATGTTCTTCACCAGTTAAACTATATCCATATGGCTCTTTTCCAGCCTTGCTTATGTATGAGCAAACCTTGAGTAGATCTGTTTCTGCTTCCCATATTTCTTTCCCTAATATATTTAAGTCCACCGACTTAAAGATGCAACCACAAATATCTTAGGGTAGCTGCATGGACCCACCAATGAGATCTTTGCCCTGGGCTCACAGGTATCTTGTCACTTCCAGGTCATTGAAGGTCTTCCTGGACACCCCAATGGGAGTCATTAGTAGACTCTTTAGATTGACTACAGTACAATTGTATGAAATTCCTTCCTGAGATCAATATATGCAGTAAGAACATGCAATTCAGCCAAATCCTTGAGCATATTGTTCTAAGCACATTGAATTTGTAGATCTTCTTCTCCACTGTGAGACTCTGACCTACATGAAGAATGTTCTTCTCCAGTTGAACTTGATCCATATGTCTCTTTTCAAGCCTGGCTTATGTATGAGCATACAGTTTGTTTGCACTGTATAATAATTCTGACCAAACACACAACTCTATACAGTAGATGAGGAAGCTCTTCTTCTGCAAACGTGGACTTTTCAGCAAACCTTGAGTGGGCAGATTCATTTTCTTTTGTCTTCCCGAGTAATTGAATCGATGAAAGTGACATTTACTCGCGCCATGTCCTTAATGAAATTGCAGCGATAGAAGCAATGAACTTTGTGCGTACTTTCATCAAACATATACCACCCAAGCGACCTCCGTTACCGGGGTCATTCATCAACGCTGTAAAAATGACAGAGAGAAAGGGCTTTGTCAGAAAGGGAGATTAAATTCGGGACATCAATTCCGCTGCTCGTCTTCCCTGCGTGTTTAATGGTAACATTAATAGTTATTCTACATTCCCGCTGTGTCCCGCACACCCTTGAACGAAGGGAGAGGAATATTCCTTCAACAACACTGGGGAGATGTGTAAGTGTTAAACAGGAAAGATGATGGAGGAAAGGTGACTCTCAATACGAGGTTTATAAGCCAATAAAACAAATGGAATTATGAGAACTATGATTGTAAAAACTAAGGGCCATATCCAAGACAGAACATATCCCCTTATAGCTTATGCATTAAAGGGCCAATATACCTACAAGTGTTTCTGTTTGATTGCCCTCTGTACAGACGGATAACTACATTAATCTAGTTTTATAGCATCTGTTTGTACAGGCAATGAGCAAACTTAGGGGACTGTTCCTGCTGAATTGTGCTTAGTACAGGGAATACCTATGCTGCCATAGTTTTATGAGATCTCTCTGTACAGACTATGAGCAAATTAGGAGGCTGTTCCTGCTGAATTGTGCTAAATTCAAGGGAATACCTACATTAGCATATTTATGGTATCTGTCTGTATAAACTTTAAATAAATTTAGGGGGCGGTTCCTGCGGAATTGTGCTTAGTACAGGGGAATACCTATGCTGCCATAGTTTTATGGGATCTCTCTGTACAGACTATGAGCAAACTTAGGGGACTGTTCCTGCTGAATTGTGCTTAGTACAGGGAATACCTATGCTGTCATAGTTTTATGGGATCTCTCTGTACAGACTATGAGCAAATTTAGGGACTGTTCCTGCTGAATTGTGCTTAGTATAGGGGATACCTATGCTGCCATAGTTTTATGGGATCTCTCTGTACAGACTATGAGCAAACTGAGGAGGCTGTTCCTGCTGAATTGTGCTAAGTAAAAGGGAATACCTATGCTGTCATAGTTTTATGGTATCTTTCTTTACAGGATATGAGAAAACATACTGGGCTGTTCCTGCTGAATTGTGCTTAGTACAGGGGAATACCTATGCTGCCATAGTTTTATGGGATCTCTCTGTACAGACTATGAGCAAATTTAGGGGACTGTTCCTGCTGAATTGTGCTTAGTACAGGGAATACCTATGCTGTTCATCATTTTATTGTATCTCTCTGTGGGAAACCTGAAGCTACTGCCTGGTTCAGAAGTTTCTTTTCAAGCAATATGTGCAAATATGCAGCCAGACTTTATAAGCAAGTGCTTTTTAAACAGTAAGGTTCTGAACCAGTTATAGAAGCAAGAAGAAAACTATACCTACGACCCCTTCATAATTGCATTGGATAAAATACAAAGGGGAAATCACAATAAGAAGGTAAGAGGCCCTTTAAAGGTACACAAATCTCCATAAACCGAGAATGAATAGGATTCAAAATCACCCGTACTGCATGACGTTCATATTTCGCCAGCATTAAATATTCAGATTAACTTTTTAGATATTAAAATGAAAGCTGTGGAATAATAATATTTTTTTTTAAAAAAAAAACAGCTTCCCACGCCACCAAACACGGGTCTTCTTTAGATTTATAAATATTCAGGAGCTCTTCGCAAATGGACAGTTTCCATACGCGTCAATGAGCCGAGGCCACTCAGAAATACGAACAAGACTTGTAATTAGTCAGTGTATAACAAGAACATGTAAATACTTCATTCATCTCCAATGTGCAATAAATAATGAATGCTTCTTCTGCTGCGCCGCTATAATAAGCTGCATCAGGTGCCATTTATACGCTGGAAAAATAGCCCGACGTGCAGATGTTTAATTACATGCAGACAGTCTGATATCCGTACTGCCGGCAAAGGAATATGAGTGACAGGGTTTCTGCTGGGAGTTGGGAAATTCTGCTGCTGCCCGGCTCAGAAAATAAAAACAGAACAGGGATTATTTATTAACAATAAAGGAGCCGTCGCAGTGATAAAGAATTCAGCAAACTGCCGTGGATGATTCATAAACCATCTGCAAAAAAACATTTATTTATGATTTTGTTTTCACTGCTGTACAGTTTTAGACGGAGCGGTTCATTAGTGAGTTCTTCTGCCAATGGAACATTTATTTCCTGCTGCAAAAAACAGGCTCCTGCTGCGAGTCCCAAAATGATACTGGAAGTCTTTGGTGGTGATCATTAGGTTTAGTCATTTCACTAGTCTAACAAATATGGAGAACAGACAGCGCCGGATTTATCTCCCGGGCGCCCCGAGGCCTCGGGTCCTGCCAGTGTTGGACTGGCCCACAGGGATACCAAGAAAGCTCCCGGTGGGCCCAGGTGTCAGTGGGCCCTCCTGCTTCAAAACATTTGGCATATTTCATGGCCATCACCTATTTCTATGAGAACAAAGAGACTAAATAGATTGAATAATAGATTATAGTATGTAAAGAAAAGAGACTAGCAGAATAGAGGTTGCGTGAGGAGAGACATTATAATAGTACTGAGAGTGGGCCCCTGATGTAAGGTCTTTTGGTGGGGCCCTGGTCTAAGATTTTTGGGTGGGCCCCTGGTGTCCCAGTCCAACACTGGGTCCTAGCGCCAACTATCGGCTCACACCATTCCACCTCCCCGCATTAGTGTGCGCTTTTGCATGGGTCATAGTGCTGGGGAACTCTGCGTTCTCCATACACTTTAAGATGCAGCTGGGCGGCAAGCGCCCCTAAAATTTCGCCGCCCTAGGCCAGGCCACAAATCCGGGGCTAAGTACTGGTGGAGCGGATATAGGGTTGCCACCTGTCGGGATTTCCCCCGTATAGCCAGGTTTTTTGAAGGGCTGGCCGGGTGAAATGTGCCTGTCTGGAGATGGTATTACAGTGAATTACATGGCAATTGCTGAGCATGTCATCAGTCCCGCCCCAGGCGTCATCCATTCCACCTCCCAACATCATCCGGTCCAACCCTGATGTCACCGCCCCCGACATCATCCAGCCCACCCCCAACATAACCTGGCCTGCCCCCTGCCTGTTTTCCCCAAACAAAAAAGGAGGCAACCCTAAGTGAACATTATCTAGACATCCTTCTATGGAAGCAAGAAATAAATATTTATCAATGATGATGCAGACATCTAGAATGAGAGCTTTAAGATCAGGATTTATTCCTGAGGGCAGGGTATTTCTTGTGATGAGTATTAGCCCTGGGTAGAAAAGGGTTGAAAGCACCATCCCTTTGGAAGAATTGAGAGGACATGGTGTGAAGAGGTTCCTGGGGTTGGTAAAAAGTAAAGATGCATCCAGGATTCAGTTCGGAATTCGGCCTTTTTCAGCAGGATTCGGATAGGGCCAAATCCTTCTGCTCGGCAGAACAAAGTCCTTATTTGCATATGAAAATTAAAGGCGGGGAGGGAAATCACATGACAAGGAAGTAAAAAATATTTTCCCCTTCCCACCCCTAATTTTCATATGCAAATTAGGATTCGGTTCGGTATTCAAAGGATTCGGGGGTCCAGCCGAATACAAAATAATGGATTCGGTGCATCCCTAGTATAAAGTAATTATGTTCAGTTGCAATACAGTGAGTATATCAATGTATTACAAAAGACTAGAGGCTTCATTTATCTCCAAGGGGCAAAGTACAGAAGCCACCATGGTTTTTTATTGTGCACCCTACCCAACGTGTGAGCACCTAGAGGCACAGGTCTCTGCATTTTCAAATTCATGGACCCCCCAAATGTCAGTTCACTCTGCTGGAGCTACATGTCTGCATCAACCAAACTATCTCTGCTTGCACCCACTTGCTTGAGTCAGACAGCAAAGGCCAGGGGGTGGCTGAACTATAACAGCAGATGTAGTGACCACCCAGGCCCCCCCCATAGACTTGTGGGTTTGCTGTACAATAGCTTTGCCTCTGTAAGGAGATGTAAGACCTACCTGCTTATGGATGGGTGATAGGAAAGCATAAAACACATCAAGTTATGTATTTATGTTATGTATCTACTGTATATGTCTCTATCTACTAAATATATATGTCTGGTCTGGAGAGGTCTCTTCTGTCTTCCACTCCAGCATAACGGCCCCTCAGATGAAGGATAAAGGGACTACAACTCAGCCCTCTATTTACTTTATTGAGTTTACTTTTCTCCCATTAAATAGTTTTTATAGTATGGTTAGATATGTCTCGTATTATACTTCCCTATTCATCAGAGGTGCCCAAACTGTGGTACTGCCCCATCCCAATGAGACCCTAAAAGACAGAAGAAGGTTCCAGGATGAAGGCCAAAAATAAAAATATGCTGGCACTTAGCGATGGGCGATTTTATTCACCAGGCGCAAAGTCGCAGCAAATTTCCATTTTTCGCCGCCAGCGAATTTAATCAGAATTTGTTCTTTTGTTACGCCGGCGCTGGAATTGAAGTCGGTGACAATTTAGTCTACATTGTGGCCAGCGACGATTAATGGCCGCCTATTGACTTTAATTGTTGCCGGCGTCAAAATCTGTGTTTCCTGAATTTTTCACCCATTTCATGATTTTCACAGGAAATTCCCGAAATTCATGGCAAAACGAAAGAGGACAACTTCGCCCATCACTATTAATTACTGTTCTACATATTCCTGGAAGCACAGCAAGGACAGTTAGGGTGAGATATGGGTTCAAAACATTTGCTGACCATGAGCATGAACTTTAAACTAGAAGAACAATTGGTAGGATAATATTGGCCCCTTTAAGGGTCAATCTTGCCAGGGTTCCTTTATTTTGTAACAAGGTTCTATAACATTGTTATGTTCTAAGGTGGCCCTGATCAAATGTTGGACCTCAGATGGGGTCCTGAACCTAAAAAGTCTGAAGCACAATGCTTTATATTGGTCGTATGGGATCGGTTATCCGGAAACCCATTATCCAGAAATCTCAGAATTATTGAAAGGCCGTCTCCCATAGACTCCATATCATCCAAATAATCAAAATTTTTCAGAATTATTTCTTTTTTTTCCGTAATAGTGATGAGCAAATCTGTCACATTCTTTGCCAAAAAAATTATCGAAACTCAAAAAAATTCAATGGGTGTCAAAAATGTTTTTTACACTCAACAATTTTTTACGTGTGCAACAATTTTTCTTGATCCAAATGCAATGGGTGTTTTTTGTTATGGTAACTTTTTCGTCCAAATGCATTAAAGTCAATAGCCATTTTTTTCTTATGGAGACTTTTTGTCTCTGCAAAATTTTTATTGTGGCGACTTTTTTGTTGTAGCAAATTTTTCCACAGCAAATTTTTGCCACAGTTTTGCGAAAAAAGTTTTTTTTGAATTTTGCGTAGAATCCATGCCGAAATTTTTTTTTCATCACTACTCTGTAATAATAAAACAATAGTTTGTACTTGATCCCAAGATATAATTAATCCTTATTGGAAGCAAAACCAGCCTATTGGATTTATTTATTGTTTACATGATTTTCTATTAGACTTAGGGGCCGATTCACAAAGGGTCGAATTTCGAGGGTTAATTAACCCTCGATATTCGACTGGGAATTAAAATCCTTCGACTTCGAATATTGAAGTCGAAGGATTTTAGCGCAAATAGTGCGATCGAACGATCAAAGCATTATTCCTTCAATCGACGATAAAATCCTTAGAATCTAACGATTCGAAGGATTTAAATCCAACGATCGAAGGAGTATCCTTCGATCAAAAAAACTTAGGAAAGCCTTAAGGGGACCTTCCCCACAGGCTAACATTGAGTTCGGTAGCTTTTAGATGGCGAACTAGGGGGTCGAAGTTTTTTCTTAAAGAGACAGTACTTCGACTATCGAATGGTCGAATGGTCGAATAGTCGAACGATTTTTAGTTCGAATAGTTCGATTCGAAGTCGTAGTCAAAGGTCGTAGTAGCCCATTCGATGGTCGAAGTAGCCCAAAAAACACTTTGAAATTCGAAGTTTTTTTTACTTCGAATCCTTCACTCGAAGTTAGTGAATCGGCCCCTTAATGTAGGAAGATCCAAATTACCGAAATATCTGTTATCCGGAAGACAGCATGTCCTGAGTATTCTGGATTATAGGTCCCATACCTTTACTTTACATGGAGTTTCTCAAGAAGGGGTAAAAAATGAATATAGAACAGAGGAAAAAATACTGGAAGTTTTGGGTGTGAGTTTTTAAATTGGGCATTGTACCAAAAGGTCCCAATTCCTTGAGCTCAGAAGATGTGGTGGGGCCTAGTATAACGCAGATTTAAAGGCACTCATTATTCAATTCGAATTATTTAGAACTACCAGAACCTGTTTTTGAAAATTGTACTTAAAAAACAACCAAAGTTGCATAGGTTGGGCAAACTGTTACCACCTTGCCCTATCACTAAAACCATGAACCAGTAGTTGAGTCACCTCCATCTGCAGCCCCATCATAACAGCTCTCACAGCAGCCTTGGCTTGGGTTCCATTCCTGACTGTTTAGGATTTTGACTTATTGGTTGGTATTGGTGAGTTTTGTGCAAGCAACACAACTATAGAGAGCAGGAACCTGATCAGTTACATAAATCTTGATGGTCATCAATTTTACTGCACCTAAGGGTTCTTGCTCTCACCTCTCCTGAAGAAAGAACATCATCTATGTAAGATTTTGTGCCACATAACAACACAGTATTACAAACATTTGAGTTTAAAGTGAGCAAATGCAACACAAACCCACAGCCAGAAATCCAAATAAAGATATTCTGAGCTCTATGTAAACAAAGCATTCCCAGGCCTACAAAGCAGCACAATATGGAAGAACATTGGGGACGACTATGTAACACTCCATATTATGATGATATTAAAATTGCATCTCAGAGCGGCTCGGTTCTTTTTATGGAATATGATATCTCCGGCTTAAATTGCTTTACGCCTCCAACTGAGCTCATCAGCTTAAAATAGCTCACAGGTGACTCCTGGAAGAGGCCCAGCAGGAGATAAGTTCGGCCAAACACTCATCTATTATCCATTTGCTCATAACACATGTAATGAAATCTCATTTTAGCTGAGGTGATCTGCTTAGTACATTGCTCAGTATGTTAATGCACATCCAGAAAGAACTACGTGTATTAAAGCACAACTTTCTTATAACATATTTTCCTCATCTCCCACCACTGAATCCTAAGAGGCACATTCATGTTTTTGGTATTCCTATGAGTATTTGGGGACCTCAAGATTATGAAGATCTCATATTTCTGGAAACTGCATATCTGCAACATGGTGACCTGGTTTGATTTTAAAGGACAATAAAACCCCTTCACTGTGACACTGATTCTTATTGCCAACCTGGAACCCCAGTCTGCCGCTCCTCTTCTCTAAAAAGTTAACCAGCCAGCATCTTGGTTAGAGGAAAGCTGGATTCTGCTACATTGCTTCAACCACTAGAATCAGAAAGCAGCCAGGGAAAGTCAGGAACCGTCTCTTGCTGTGTCTGCCTTCATAGTTAAGATTCTTATTCTCTTTAAGGCCTCTGGACCCTATCTTACCTGCCCTGAGCTTGACACCAATTTGCCCAATTTTCACTATCTTGCCCAACTGTTACTATATTTCCATATTGCTGCAATCTTCTTCTAATGTTGCCATTTTGTCTTACTGTCTTCCTCTTACCCTGCTGTTTTCATGTTGCCTTGCAGTCTCTTTCGTGCACTGCTGTCCATGTTCTACTGTCTCCATCTTGTTGTGCTGTCTCCATCTTGTCTTACTCTCACTATCTCCCCCTACAATCTTCATCCTGTCCTTTCTTTTCTTCCTGTCTTACTGTCACCATATTGCCCCACAGAATCCATCTTGCCCTACTGAATACATCTTGCTGTACTGTTGTCATCTTGCACTTCTGTTTCCATTATGTTCTACTGTAACAGACTTATCCTACTGTCTCCATTTTGTCTTACTCTCACTATATCCCCCTACAATCTTCATCTTGTCCATTTGTTTCATTTTGCCTTAGTGTTTCCATGTTGCCCTACAGTCTCCATCTTGCCCTGCCGACTCCATCTTGCTGTACTATTCCCATCTTGCACTGCTGTCTTCATTATGTTGTACTGTAACCATCTTATCCTATTGTCTGGATCTTGTTGTACTGTCTCCATCTTGTCTTACTCTTCCTATCTCCACCTACAGTCTTCATCTTGTATTTTTGTTTCATCCCGTCTTACTATCTCCATGTTGCCCTGCAGTCTCCATCATGCCCTACTGACTACATCTTGCTGTACTGTTGTCATCTTGCACTTCTGTTTTCATTATGTTCTACTGTAACTATCTAATCCTACTGTCTCCATCTTGTTGTACTGTTTCCATCTTGTCTGACTCTCCCTATCTCCCCCTACAGTCTTCTTCTTGTCCTTTTTTGTTTCATGTTGTCTTACTTTCTCAATGTTTCCCTGCAGTCTCTGTCTTGCACAACAGTCTCAGTCTTGTCCTACTTTTTCATCTTGTTCTGCTGTATGTTGTCCTACTGTCTTCATCTTGTCCTTCTTCTTGAGCCTTCTTCTCCATCTTCTCCAACTGTAACCATCTTGCCATACTGTCAACAGCTCACACTGCTGCCTCCATAATCCTCTACTGTAACCACCTTACTCCACTGTTTCCTTCTTGTTGTACTGTCTTCATCATGTTCTACAATGACCATGTTCTACAATGACCATCTTCTCCTACAATCTCCATTATTTTTCAACTTGCCTGATGTCTTCATGTTGTCCTGCTCTTTCAATCTTGTCTTACTTTCACTATTTTGTCCTACTGTAATCATTTTGCCCTATTGTCAACCACCTTCTCCTACTAACCCCTTCTTTCTTTATGGTATCTGCTGTTACTTATCCTTGGCAAATGTTGTACTCTCAGAGGGGCTCATTATTAAACAGTTGGCAAATTTGCACCTGGATAGTAACCCATAGCAACCAACTGTTTTCAGACAGTTGCAGGTTGAGCACTGAATGCAAGCATCTGATTGGTTGCCATGGGTTACTGCCCAGGTGCAGATTTGCCCACTGTTTATAAATGAGCCCCAGAGTGTCACAACCTTGTCCTCATACTAACTCTATAAAACAATCACACATTATGAAAAAAGACTAGACCCTCCAACAGACTTGGAAGTTTTTCTGAATTCCAGGAACTAAGATTTCAGAAGGATATTTAGACTGAACTATAGTATTGCCAAGGGGAACTGACCAAACATTAGTCATTCAGGATTAGTATACATCTGAGGTCCCTTCCACACCATATTTATTTGGTATTCCTTCGAAGAAGCAAACGTGTTTTTACGGGTTGATCTTCTGTTAAACAAACCAATAAATCAGGAGTTATTTCCACTGCAGTCGTAAAAAAATGAAAACAATTTCAAGTTCACTTTAGGACTGTTAAAACCAAAAGTTTATTATTATTTTTATAGTTTATATCAAAAAAAGTTTAGAGATGCGTCTTTCTCTGGATGACTCTGTGATAAAACTGATACAGGACCATATATCAAGCATCAATTATCCAGGCAATCTCAGTAGTTCATTTGCCCCGGTGGGAGGCTGGCGATTTGATACAATTGTTTTATTTGACTCATCTATCAAAGAGAGAGAATGGTAGAGGACATGGCTTTTATATTAAAGCTGCAGAACGGCACTATCCTGTAAATGCAGGTGCCTTGGCAGAATATATTTCTCTTTTATGCATCAGTTCAGTCATAAACACAGCTGGTAACGATACTGAATGAAATCCTTTCACTTCTCATATCCTTGTATTTTATTATATAAAGAGCAAAGTGTCTCCTTCAAGTCAAAAGATCCCAAATTGTGCAGTAGAGCCTTAAACAGTAGAGGTGTAGAAGGGAGCAAAAGCCTCTTTGGAGTTGAACCGGGATGAATAAGTGAATTCAATGGGACAATTGAAGATCAGTGTTTTGGATTAAAAAGTGTACAGCCCAAAAAGATTGTGGGTGAATGCGTTACTATTGCTTTGAGAATCTCATGGAACTGAAGCAGGGTTCAGGGCTGTTACCCCAATGTTTCTAAATATCTGTAACTTTGTTATGAGCTAAAGGGGCCCAGTCTGAAGGCCAGTTAGCAGGAGATTTGGGGTGAGTGCTTATTTGTACCCTGGATACCCCTGGAACTATAGCAGGGTGACTGTTACCCCAATGTTTCTAAATATCTGTAACCTTGTTATGAGCTAAGGGGGCCCAGTCTGAAGGTCAGTTAGGGGGAGATTTGGGGTGAGAGCTTATTTGTGCTCTGGGTACCCCTGGAACTATAGCAGGGTGACACCCCAATGTTTCTATATATCTGTAACCTTGTTATGAGCTAAGGGGGCCCAGTCTGAAGGTCAGTTAGGGGGAGATTTGGGGTGAGTGTTTATTTGTGCCCTGGGTACCCCTGGAACTATAGCAGGGTGACACCCCAATGTTTCTATATATCTGTAACCTTGTTATGAGCTAAGGGGGCCCAGTCTGAAGGTCAGTTAGGGGGAGATTTGGGGTGAGTGCTTATTTGTACCCTGGGTACCCCTGGAACTATAGCAGGGTGACTGTTACCCCAATGTTTCTATATATCCATAACCTTGTTATGAGCTCAGCATGTGAGGAGTAGCTATGCAGCATAAGGATTCATGATCAGAATGGAATAAGAGCACATAGTGATTCAGTTAAGTGGATAATGAAAGGGAAGGTGAAAGAATGTCGTTGTCATAATAGGAATTGAATTGAGGGGAAGGATGAAGGTTAAACACAGAGAACTTATGTAACTGGTGACTGTATATATGAATATATGAATCATGATAAACACAGTTGTATCATCATGGTACATAGGGGCAAATTCACTAAATCGCGAAGCGGCTAACACTAGCGCAAATTCGCCTGCGTGACGTCATTTTGTTACTTCGCCTATTTACTAACGGGTGCTGGCGTAAATTCGCTAGCAGAGTGGACCTACTTTATCACTACTTCGCACCCTTACACCAGGCAAAGTTGCGCTATGGCGAAGGGACGTAACTACGCTAATTCACTAACTTGCACAATTTACTGAATGTTACCTCTTGCGCCAGACTTGCCTTCACCACCTCAGACCAGGCGAAGTGCAATAGAGTAGATAGGACTTGCTTGCTGGTGTCTTTTACTTTTTTAAGGGTGATAGGCTGAAAAAGATCGTAATTGTTTTGGGGGTACCCTCCTTCCCTCCTATATTTCCTAATATATGGCACCTAAACTATACAGTGGGCACATGTGTAGGGCAATATAACACCTCTATTTTATCTTATGAAGCTTTCCCAGGCTTGTGTAATGTAATGTATTTGCTGCTACATATAAGTCCATTGTACTTTAACTTGGCGCCGTATGCAAATTAGGCATCGCTAGCGTAACTTCGCTTTGCTTGACGAAGTAACGCTAGCGCAACTTCGATACCTTTCGCCTCCCTTAGTGCAACTTCGGATTTTAGTGAATTAGTGGCGCCCTGGCAAAGCCAGCGATGGCGCAACCTTGAAGGTAAGTAAATTTGCCCCATAGTTCCCTCTTGGAGATGTCATTGAGTACAAATAAGTGAATGGCTACACACGTGTCATTGGCTGAATTACACCGAAACATTCACTCCAGGCAAATGAAGGAAGGTAGGTATGTTGGGTTTGGGGTGTAGCTCAAGGGCATCACTCTACGTAGCAGTCTGATAAAGGTGACGTGACATGAAAATAGTCATTGATTACTAATTAATTAGATAACTGATGTGCTGTAAATACGGCAGAATTACTATAAAGCTCCAGCTACTGAAGATATGACCATTAGCTGCAAGTTGTATTCTGGTTTGGCTGCTCTGGCTCCTTTGATCACACACGTTTCCTTGCATAATGGGACCTACACACTTTGATTCTGTGTATAAGATTCTTGAATTTCGGATGGAAGAGGCTGATCAATATGTGTGCTTGTGTTTCCCCAACGTTTAGGGTTTATGCCAAAAAGTATGGCTCAGATTTAGCCTTCTGAGCACCTTTTAGAGGGACAGTCTTATGGCAACAAAGCCTCCAAGGGCCAAAAAAACATATAAAGAGAGTACAAGGTACATACCTTGACATTACTTGATCTTCATATGACTGTCTGCTATTTTTGAATTGCACCAGTGAAGGACCACAGGTTGGTCTCATTGATTTACATGGGTATTTTCTTCTCAAGTTGGTCCCTTCATTGTCTCAGAACATTGCTAGGAGTTGCATGACACATTGGATAATCCTATCACAACTACACAGAATCAACACCTCTGTGAGTTTCTTCAGATGTCACCTCTTTGAAGAGTTACAATGTGCCATTGTAAATGGATTAGTGGAAGAGTTTATATGCCGAGAAGTTCCCACACCAGTCAGTTGAACTGAAGAAGCTGCTCGGATGAGTAGTGAAACGTCTTCATTGATTACTCAGCAAGTCCAGTTGTTTTTTTTAGATTGACCTATACTAGATGTGGTACAAGTACAACTTCCAGGCATTCTGGGAGATTTCTGTACCTTGTTCAAGCAATCTTGTCCATGTCCTCCTGAACTCTATTAATCTATTAATGGCTTGATATATCCCTTCTCATGGTAAGGTCTTGGAACCTTTCTTGATATTCTTTGTTCTACACTGTATATCGTGAATTAACTATGTTGCCCTCCCCTGGATGTGTCTTATGTTATAAACATATTTTTTATACATATAAATACAATATTTGAGGTGAGGTTTCAGCAGCAACATTTCTGGTAGTATAATCCCCATCCCTGCCTCCTCTATAGAGCTTAGAATTTATAATAAAAGTGGACAAACGTATGGTATTAAATAAGACTTTAGACTCTCAGATGCTCCAGCAGGATCTTGTTTTACTATTAATTAGTCTTGGTTTACTGTTAATTCCCAAGTGCTGGATGTGAAGGAGATGGGTTTCTGCAAGGAGATAGCGATAATTACCACCTCTGTTCTCGGAATGTGCTGACAAAGCACCGCGAAGAGGAAACTTTCTAAAACTCATCTGGTTGCTGGAGCAGGTCTGGAAATAAAGTTAATGAGAAGGAGATTATGAGGTCTTATTGCAAGATCAGAATCTACGTGAAGCAGTGTAAAATGCTGACGATGAGGAGGAGTCCGCTCTGTCCTTCCAGTCCTGGGGAATGTAACGCAAACCTGCCGACCTTTCTGTTTTCCCTTCATCTTTTGTGTATGTAGGACGAACGTTGGATAATAGAATCTGAGTGTGGTATTTATAGGGTTTGTGCTGACGAGCTGGAGTTATAATTATAAAAGTAAGTGAAAGTGTCAATAGCCTATAGAAGAACTGGCAAAGCGAGACATATTATTTCCCACATCCTATATACTTTATATTACCAAAAGTGGTTTTCATGGAGCCAAGTGGAGCGACCCCACACTAACTGCATATTAGTCATTGAGCACGTGGGCTTTATAGATGGAGCCATAGGTATCAGAAAATGCTCTCTGATGCTGTTTCATGTAGTTCCTCTGTAGGGTCAGATTTATACTCCATGCAATCCTAGGCTGGGATGTTTGTAGGGGTGCTCCTGCCATGGGGACTGGGAGGGCCATAGATTTTGTACAAGAGCTTGTTTCCTCAGTGCTAAAGCAGCCCAGGCCTTTGTAGCCTTCCCAAACATTTAGGACTGCGCTTCTTTATTCTAAACATTCTAAGGAAACACAAAAGTGACTAGATCATCTTCAAAATGTATCATCGTTGAAGGGATTCTGTCACAAATTGCATCAGATAGGACTGAAATCTGTTTTTCAAAAGAGCAAATAAATTGTTATATTTAATATTGAAATCTGCCATGGGGCTAGACATTTTCTTAGTTTCCCAGGTGACTTCAGCCATGTGATTTGTGCTCTGATAAACTTCAGTTGCTCTACTGCACGTTGGAGTAATGTCACCCACCTCCCTTCCCCCCCCCCCAGCAGCCTATCCACAGAACAAGGGGAAGGTAATCAGATAACAGCTCCTCTACACCTGCATTGCTAAAAATGTTTCCATGCCCCACCTAGTATTACATATGAGAATAGCAGTCATGGTCGGCACCCTAAATTCAGAAGCGATGCTGGTCTCTGCTCTTGCTTCCACCTTTAACAGCCGCCTTTCACCTCGGGAGGAGGCCTCGGCTAATCGGATGCCGCCAGGTCTAAAATAAGAGAGGTGCCAAGCGAAGGGTTCTGAACGAGCAAAGGGGCACAACGGTAAAGCAAAGTCTTTTGGGCAGAAGGTCACAGTACCAGGCATAGACAGATCAGGCTGGGTCGGGGCAGGCAGAGTACAAGCGGAGTCAGACAGGCAAGGGTCAAACCAGGAGATCAATCAGAAGGGATTCGGATACAGAAGAGTCGGTTACCAGGCAGGGTCAGGATTTCAGAAGTCAGGATTAGAGATGGCGCGAACTGTTCGCCGGCGAACTTGTTTGCGCGAACATCGGGTGTTCGCGCTCGCCGGAAGTTCGCGAACGTCGCGCGACGTTCGCCATTTTGGGTTCGCCATTGTTGGCGCTTTTTTTTGCCCTCTCACCCCAGACCAGCAGGTACATGGCAGCCAATCAGGAAGCTCTCCCCTGGACCACTCCCCTTCCCTATAAAAACCGAAGCCCTGCAGCGTTTTTTCACTCTGCCTGTGTGTGCTGAAGAGATAGTGTAGGGAGAGAGCTGCTGCCTGTTAGTGATTTCAGGGACAGTTGAAAGTTTGCTGGCTAGTAATCGTTTTGATACTGCTCTGTTATTGGAGGGACAGAAGTCTGCAGGGGTTTGAGGGACATTTAAGCTTAGGTAGCTTTGCTGGCTAGTAATCTACCTTCTACTGCAGTGCTCTGTATGTAGCTGCAGTGGGCAGCTGTCCTGCTTCTGATCTCATCTGCTGACTGCTGCAATAACAGTAGTCCTTGTAAGGACTGCTTTTATTTATTTTTTTGTTGTTTTACTACTACTACTACTACTACTATAAGAGCCCAGTGCTATTAGTCTAGCAGTGTTGGGGAGTGGGACTGGTGTGCTAATCTGCTGCTCCTAGTAGTTCAGCAGCACCAACTGTAATTTTTTTTTTTAATATTCATTTTTTTTTTTATTTTACATTTTTTTATTTTACTACCGCTGTAGTAGTGTATAAGTTGACCTTTTAGGCATTATTTGCCCTGTAGGCATTTTTTGCCCAGTGTGTTATTCAACCAACTGCCATCTAGCTGTGTGACCTTGTTCACATTCTGTCTAAATATCCATAATATTACCGTCTCCAGAAAAAACACCGGAGTGACTTTTTTCAAGCAGCCATAATAAATTTTACGTAATCCGTATCCATCGCTGTAGTAGTGTATAAGTTGACCTTTTAGGCATTATTTGCCCTGTAGGCATTTTTTGCCCAGTGTGTTATTCAACCAACTGCCATCTAGCTGTGTGACCTTGTTCACATTCTGTCTAAATATCCATAATATTACCGTCTCCAGAAAAAACACCGGAGTGACTTTTTTCAAGCAGCCATAATAAATTTTACGTAATCCGTATCCATCGCTGTAGTAGTGTATAAGTTGACCTTTTAGACATTATTTGCCCTGTAGGCATTTTTTGCCCAGTGTGTTATTCAACCAACTGCCATCTAGCTGTGTGACCTTGTTCACATTCTGTCTAAATATCCATAATATTACCGTCTCCAGAAAAAACACCGGAGTGACTTTTTTCAAGCAGCCATAATATATTTTACGTAATCCGTATCCACCGCTGTAGTAGTGTATACGTTGATCTTGTGGGCATTATTTGCACAGTGTTTTCTTCAAACCGCCATCTAGCTGTGTGAGCTTGTTCACATTTTGTCTAAATATTGATAATATTATCGTCTCTAGAAAAACCACTTGAGTTACTTTTTTTCAAGCAGCATTCTTATATTTTACGTAATCCGTATCCACCGCTGTGTATACGTTGACCTTGTAGGCATTATTTGCACAGTGTTTTCTTCAAACCGCCATCTAGCTGTGTGAGCTTGTTCACATTTTGTCTAAATATTGATAATATTATCGTCTCTAGAAAAACCACTTGAGTTACTTTTTTTCAAGCAGCATTCTTATATTTTACGTAATCCGTATCCACCGCTGTGTATACGTTGACCTTGTAGGCATTATTTGCACACTGTTTTCTTCAAACTGCCATCTAGCTGTGTGTATTATCGTTTCCAGAAAAACCAACTGAGTTTTTGTTGTTGTTGTTTTTTTAAAAATAATGCCAGGCAAAGGCAGGCCGCCACGCAGAGGCCGTGCTAGGGGCCGTGCTGCTATGCAATCCTGTGGCCCTAGCAAATTGCCCAGTTTTAAAAAGCCAATGACCCTGAACTCCCAAAATGCTGAAGAGGTAGTTGACTGGCTTACACAGCACACCCCATCCTCTACCGTTTCTAACTTTACCACAACATCCTCCTCATCCTCCACTGCTATGGCCACCCCACGTAACACTTCCTCCACCACCGGTGCCCCTTCTTCACTGGAGTCAGAGGAGTTATTTTCCCATGAGTTTCTTGAACTGAGTAATGCGCAACCATTATTGGCAGAAGAAGATGAAGGAGATGAGGACGTTACACCAGATTTAATTCTGGCAGAGAACACGACAGAGATGGACATAATGATGAGTGATGAGGAGGAGGTCCCCGCTGCTGCTTCCTTCTGTGATGTGTCAGAAGAAATTGATGCATCTGAGGAGAATGATGATGAGGAGATTGATGTTTTGTGGGTGCCTAGTAGAAGAGAGCAAGAGGAGGGTAGTTCAGATGGAGAGACGGAGAGTCAGAGAGGCAGTAGGAGAATAAGACTTAGAAGAAGCAGGGAGGACAGCCCGCAGGGATCAGTAGGGCAACAACATGTATCGGCACCTGTGTTCAGCCGGCCAACGCACCCGCCATTGCCGCCAATGCCGCCAACTTCTACTGTTACCGCCAGATCGCACACTTCCAAAAAGTCAGCAGTGTGGGATTTTTTTAATGTGTGTGCCTCTGACAAAAGCATTGTAATTTGCAATGAGTGCAGTCAGAAACTGAGCCTTGGTAAGCCCAACAGCCACATAGGTACAACTTCTATGCGAAGGCACATGAGCGGCAAGCACAAAGCACTTTGGGAGCAACACCTCAAAGGCAACAGGCAAACTAAAAGCCACACTCCTTCTGGTCCAGCATCTTACTGCTCTACCTCTGCTCTCCTTGACCCATCTGAACCACCCTCCACTCCGCCTTCCACCTTGACCACCTGTTCCCATTCCCAGTCATCTGCCACCAGCCAAGTTTCTGTGAAGGCCATGTTTGAGCGTAAGAAGCCAATGTCTGACTGTCACCCCCTTGCCCGGCGTCTGACAGCTGGCTTGTCTGCACTCTTAGCCCGCCAGCTTTTACCATACCAGCTGGTGGACTCTGAGGCCTTCCGCAAATTTGTAGCAATTGGGACACCGCAGTGGAAGGTACCCAGCCGCAATTTTTTTTCTAAAAAGGGAATCACACCTGTACCAACATGTGCAGAGCCAAGTTACCGCATCTCTGTCACTTAGTGTTGGGCCAAAGGTCCATATGACTACTGACGCATGGTCCTCCAAGCATGGTCAGGGCAGGTATGTCACCTACACTGCCCACTGGGTGAACTTGGTAATGGCTGGGAATGGGAAGCAGGGAATGGGTAGCTCAACAACAACAACAACAGTGGAGTTGGTGTCACCGCCACGGATTGCACGCGGTTCTGCCACCACCTCTACTCCTCCATCGCTCTCTACCTCGTCTTCTTCCTCTTCTTCTTCTTACTCTGCTGCTGGGTCCTCCTTCTCCTCCTCCACACCTGTGCACCCCCAGCTCCCCCTAGGCTATTCGACGTGCCAGGTACGCCGTTGTCACGCTGTCTTGGGGATGACGTGCCTGGAAAGCAAAAACCATACCGGATCTGTACTCCTGTCATCTCTGCAGTCACAGGCCGATCGGTGGCTGACCCCACACCAACTGCAGATCGGAAAAGTGGTGTGTGACAATGGAAGCAATCTGTTGGCAGCGTTGAGACTGGGAAATTTAACACATGTGCCCTGCATGGCACATGTGTTAAATTTAATAGTCCAACGTTTTGTCTCCAAGTACCCAGGATTCCAGGACGTTCTCACCCAGTCCAGAAAGGTGTCGGCCCATTTCAGACGTTCCTACACAGCCATGGCACGCCTTGCTGACATTCAGCAGCGCTACAACATGCCAGTCAGGCGTTTGATTTCTGACAGCCAGACTCGCTGGAATTCAACGCTCCTTATGTTGGAACGTCTGCTGCAACAACAAAGGGCCGTCAACGAGTACCTTTTTGAACTGGGTGGTAGGACTGGATCTGCAGAGCTGGGGATTTTTTTCCCCCGTTACTGGGTGCTTATGCGCGATGCCTGCAGGCTCATGCGACCTTTTGAAGAGGTGACAAATATGGTCAGTCGCACCGAAGGCACCATCAGCGACCTAATACCCTTCGCTTTCTTCCTGGAGCGTGCCGTGCGACGAGTGACAGATGAGGCTGTAGACCAGCGTGACGAGGAGCTGGAAGCGCACGATTTATGGTCGGAATCACCAGAACGAACCCAGGCACCTGCTGCAACGCAAGGAGAGGTGCCAGAAGTGGAGTCAGAGGAGGAAGGTGGCTTTGTGGAGGAGGAGGAGGAGGACCAACAGGAGCAGGCTTCCCAGGGGGCTAGTGGTGACCTTTTGGGGACCCCTGGTCTTGTACGTGGCTGGGGGGAGGAGACCATGGATGATGCAGTCCTTGATAATGAGGAAGCGGAGATGGATAGCTCTGCATCCAACCTTGTGAGAATGGGGTCTTTCATGCTGTCATGCCTGTTGAAGGACCCCCGTATCAAGAGGCTTAAGGAGAAGGACCTGTACTGGGTCGCAACGCTACTAGACCCTCGGTACAAGCATAAAGTGTCAGAAATGTTACCAACATACCACAAGTCCGAAAAGATGCGGCATTTACAAACCAGCCTGCAAAACATGTTGTACAATGCTTTTAAGGGTGATGTCACTTCAGGAACTCATCAACATTCCAGGGGCAGAGGTGCCAGTAATCCTGCCACGAGCACACCTGCAAGGACAAAGCCCTTTGGCCGGTCTGTAACGTCAGACATGCAAATGTTTTTCTGTCCAAGGCAGCGCCACAACCCTTCTGGATCCACCCTCAAAGAACGCCTCGACCGGCAGGTAGCGGACTACCTGGCATTAACTGCAGATATCGACACTCTGAGGAGCGATGAACCCCTGGACTACTGGGTGCGCAGGCTTGATCTGTGGCCAGAGCTGTCACAATTTGCCATGAACCTCTTGTCTTGCCCAGCCTCAAGTGTACTCTCAGAAAGGACCTTCAGTGCAGCAGGAGGGATTGTAACTGAGAAGAGAACTCGCCTAGGTCACAAAAGTGTCGATTACCTGACCTTTATTAAAATGAATGAGGGGTGGATCTCGGAGGGTTACTGCACGCCGGAAGACTTGTTCTGACTTCTATGCAGCTGTCCTTCTCTTCAAGCCTCATGACTCCACACACAGCTGTCCTTTAGCGTCCTCCTCCCTCCGCCACCGTTACAAACTAGGGTGCAAACCCTACTGGTTTAATTTTTTCTGGCCTCTGTGCTTCAGTGGCTGCAACCAAAAAAACTGGGCAAACAATGTCTACAAGGTCAACGTATGGCGAAAAATGACTATTTTCAGCATTTATATGGCATATTTTTTCTGGCAACTGTGCTTCAGTGGCTGCGTCCAAAAAAATGCATATTTTCTGCATTTATATGGCATAATTTTTCTGGCCTCTGTGCTTCAGTGGCTGCAACCAAAAAAATTTATATTTTCAGCATTTATATGGCATAATTTTTCTGTCAACTGTGCTTCAGTGGCTGCGACCAAAAAAATGCATATTTTCTGCATTTATATGGCATAATTTTTCTGGCCTCTGTGCTTCAGTGGCTGCAACCAAAAAAATTTATATTTTCAGCATTTATATGGCATAATTTTTCTGGCAACTGTGCTTCAGTGGCTGCGACCAAAAAAATGACTATTTTCAGCATTTATATGGCATATTTTTTCTGGCCTCTGTGCTTCAGTGGCTGCGGCCAAAAAAACTGGGCAAACAATGCCTACAAGGTCAACGTCGTTGACCTTGTAGGCATTGTTTGCCCAGTTTTTTTGGCCGCAGCCACTGAAGCACAGAGGCCAGAAAAAATATGCCATATAAATGCTGAAAATAGTCATTTTTTGCCATACGTTGACTCAACGTATATGGCAAAAAATGACTATTTTCAGCATTTATATGGCATATTTTTTCTGGCAACTGTGCTTCAGTGGCTGCGACCAAAAAAACTGGGCAAACAATGGCTACAAGGTCAACGTATGGCAAAAAATGACTATTTTCAGCATTTATATGGCATATTTTTTCTGGCAACTGTGCTTCAGTGGCTGCGTCCAAAAAAACTGGGCAAACAATGTCTACAAGGTCAACGTATGGCGAAAAATTACTATTTTCAGCATTTATATGGCATATTTTTTCTGGCAACTGTGCTTCAGTGGCTGCGTCCAAAAAAAACTGGGCAAACAATGTCTACAAGGTCAACGTATGGCGAAAAATGACTATTTTCAGCATTTATATGGCATATTTTTTCTGGCAACTGTGCTTCAGTGGCTGCGTCCAAAAAAACTGGGCAAACAATGCCTACAAGGTCAACGTATGGCAGTTGTTTAAAGAGAACAGTAGATTACTAGCCAGCAAAGCTACCTAAGCTAAAATGTCCCTCAAATCCCTGCAGACTTCTGTCCCTCCAATACAGAGCAGTATCAAGCAGATTACTAGCCAGCAAACTTACTATCATCTGTCCCTGAAATCACTAACAGCTCTCCCCCTACACTATCTCTTCCAAGCACACACAGGCAGATTTTTCAGATACATTTTTGCCCTTGATCCCCCTCTGGCATGCCACTGTCCAGGTCGTTGCACCCTTTAAACAACTTTAAAATCATTTTTCTGGCCAGAAATGTCTTTTTTAGATGTTAAAGTTCGCCTTCCCATTGAAGTCTATGGGGTTCGCGAACCGTTCGCGAACCGCTCGCATTTTTGCGCAAGTTCGCGAATATGTTCGTGAACTTTTTTTCCGACGTTCGCTACATCCCTAGTCAGGATAGTCAGTAGCAGGCAGGGGTCACAACAGGTAATCAGTTCACAGAGTTCAGAAGCTTAACAGCACAGAACCACCAGGAACTCACTAGGAGAAAACCTATAACGGGCAGTGAGAAATTGTAAATGTTTCCTTTAAATACTTTATACTTTCGCGCCATTGCGCGCTGGCGTCAACACGCATGGCGACAACATGCGCCAATAAATGCAGCAGAGGCGAGCCACGCACGTCCTAACTACCGGTGCATACAGGAGCAACAGGACAGTGAGGCGGGCGTCCCCGCCGCACCACTGGACCACCAGGAAAGTAAGTTGCTACAATAGCACTCAATAGTAATACACCCAAGCCCCACCATAGTTGCATTGAGTAGGAGAAAGCTTATCTGAAAGCCGTTCCATTGTGAAGCACAGGATCAGGCACAATGACCTGACATAGCTGCCTAAACACCAATATTGCAAAAAAACTACATTTATTGGTTTAAGAATAACATTTTAAATTGTAGAACGACTTATTTGCACATTATAATTTAGTAATAAAAAACTACATCGTAAAGATCATGGCAGAATCCCTTTAAGCACTACAATGGGAATAGAATTGTGCCCATAGAGTATCAATGAACACAAGCAGGTGCAATGCGTGTTGCATATGGCATTTTAATAGGTATAATTCTGAAAACCATTATAATGCTATACACAACTCACCTTGTAGCTGCTTGCATTTATCTATAATAGCATGTAATATGGTGCACGGGGCAGAAAGGGAGGTAAGTACAGGGCTCATGTTGCACCTATAGGCACCATATCTTTGTAATATCACTTGCAATTAAAGGGCTTGTGGGTAAATGCCATGTTCCCCTGAACAGACAAATTGCACAAATTTACATGCAGTTTACATGCAGAGACTGGAGAACATTACTGGATTTTGGTAAAGGATAAGGAACACATTCACTGAGACATATGATAATGCTGTTTCTATAATAATTAAAAGAAATATATTGGCTTTTCACATGTGCCTTCTGCTGTATATTATAGCTTCTACACACCCATACGTTGTGGCGTAAGCCTATTAGCACATCAAAAACATTTACATTGTAAAATTATGATCCTCTGCAATTCTCCAGATAATTGAAAATCAATTGAATTAATCAGAGAGAGCCTTAGGAATCATGTAACCTCATCTGTACACGTCTCATTAGAAACACAGCCACGGATGTCTGTATTGTGCGAATATTCAAGGAGTTTTACATCAAACCATAAAAAATCCATCCCAGCACGTTTGCACAGGTCTGAGAACCTAAAAAGACGGCTGATTGTTGTATTTTAATATTCACACTTTTCCTACAATGTGTTTTAAGGATCACTAACTCAGTCATAGGATTATTAACAAACTTCTAAAATAAATAAATAAATAAAACCAAAAAGACAAAACGAGAGGAGCGGATTGGAATTTATCAGTCCCAAATAATGATAACTTGCAGCAGCTTTTATCATTAGCAAATGTTCCAGGGAAAGCTTTCAGAGCTGTAATGGGATTGAGTCCCATAGTTACACAGTGCCATCTAGTGCCCCTCTCCCATCTCCGGCCGCACCAGCAACTCCCTGAGTTTCATGAGCAAATATTTATTTTCTGTTTGCTTTCTTGTAATTATATTGTAACATTGTACCCTGTGTATAATGCCAGTGCTTCATGGTAAAGTCTGGGAAGGGAGACTGTTACAGTTACCTTACACTGACTAATCCAACATAGAATTTGCACTCCTGTACTTTCTTCTTATAGCTTTAAAGGGACCCTCCCTCTCCAAAAAAGCACAACTGCCATCCACCAGCTACTGCCACCCTGAACATGGCAGGAATTCCATGGTTCCCACAGCAGGTCATTAAAGGAGAAGGAAAGGTTAAAACTAAGTAAGCCTTATCAGAAAGGTCCATCTAAATATACCAGTAAACCCCCAAAGTAATGTTGATCTGAGTCCCCTGTCAAAAGAAACACAGCATTTCTTTCCTTCTATTGTGTACTCATGGGCTTCTGTATCAGACTTCCTGCCTTCAGCTTAAACCTCATTGCCCTGGGCAAGAGCATGCTCAGTTTGCTCCTCTCCCCCCACCCCTCCCTTCTCTACTGTAATCTGAGCCCAGAGCAGGGAGAGACTCAGGCAGGAAGTGATGTCACACCACATTAATACTGAAACTCCTATACTAAACATACAGAGAGTTTCTAGAGCTTTTTACTCAGGTATGGTAAAATATTCTACAGAAAAAATATAGCATTCTAGCTTGCACTATTGCAGCTAATCTATTGGCAATAAAATGCCTCTGTGGCTTTCCTTCTCCTTTAAGAAGACTTGCACCAAATCCCAAGTCAACAAGGAGAAGGCGAATATCATATTAATGTTCCTGTTGTCTACCTCAATGCAATTTTTTAACCTACTGGATAGATATTGCAACAATTTGCAGATAGATACTGGGCAAGCAGGCTGTCAACTTATGGAGGGGCCAACTGGCAGCAACCAACTTTCCTACTATTTGCCAACCAGGCTCTAAGGAAGAAATCTGAATGTGGAGCAGGTTAGAAGGGACTGAGGTGCAATAGATGGATTCCATGGCAATAGCTTTTGTGTGTTCTCCAAAACGTTTTCCTTTAAGCAGTGGTTCTGAGCAGAATTATTATACAAGACACTAGATCCAAAAGGAAGATTGTGAGGATCTCCAATAATCAAGATCAAATGTTGTTAAAAAAAGTAGAAAATTTATTAGGACATAAAACCTAACGCATTTCGTGCCTAATAGGGCACTTACTCATAGGCTGTGAGTAAGAGCCCTATCAGGCACGAAACACGTTAGGTTTTAGGTTTTATTTAGCAAAAACATAAAAAAATCAAGTGCTAGAATCCTCAAAAATTCATTTGAGGAGGGGGATTTAACAGAAAGAATAAAATATAGTATAGTATTTTTATAAAAATTTTTTTGTTTTTTGTTTTTAAAAAAATTTTTTATTAACACCCACCGTGATTATTAACAGTGATAGTAGTGTTTTTTCATTTAACTTAGAAGAAGAGAGCCCAAAAATGTGAAAGTTGTGAAATTATGAAAAATCAAAAAAAAAAAAAAAAAAAAAAAAAAGTAAAAAATATAAAGAGAGTGAAAAAGAGTGAATTTGTTCAGTGAATTAATAAATACCAACAATTTCTCTTCAAGTGATAGTGATTGCAGTATTATTCATTGCTTAAAACACATTCAGTGCAGTAGGTGAATATTCATGTGATTAGTGAATATTTAGTGTAGGTTAAATTTCCCCTTAGATTTTTCTCGTTTGAGATCCACACTCTATAAGTTAGAGGAAAGGTAACGTAGAATACTTTGCCACAATTCCGGTACAACCGGTTGCGCAGCTCACTCACCAAATGTGAGTTAAGGGAGAGCGTCTAATAGGTCCTGTTCGCGCTGTTTCCACTCTTTTTCTATTATCCAGGTTTTTGCAAGAGAGATAAAAATAGAGAGGGGCATGTGCAGGGATCACTTTAAAACAGTTTAATAGAATAAAAATACACTCACAAACACGATCGGTAAAACTGCAAAAGGATTGGTAAAAGTCCCGCAAAAGTCGCTGTGTCTCCTTGGCGTCCCTCGGGAGGTACAGACGTCTCTCTGGATCGGGTACTCCTGCAAAAGGTTAGCGTGGTCCTTTTCGCTTACGCGTTTCGCCTGGCTGATCCAGGAGTTAAAGCAGAAGACTCCAAGATATGAGCTAGTGAGCTGGGGAACCAAGGTCCCATGGACCAAAACCCCTGTCCCCAGGACACCCTATGGGCCGGCCTATGCTTTCCCAAGGATAAAAAGAAAGATTTTGCTTCAAATGTGAGCAAAAGCAAAAAGGAGAAGGTTTTTTTTTTTGTTTTTTTTTGTCCTTCTCCTTTTTGCTTTTGCTCACATTTGAAGCAAAATCTTTCTGTTTGTGGATCTCAAACGAGAAAAATCTAAGGGGAAATTTAACCTACACTAAATATTCACTAATCACATGAATATTCACCTACTGCACTGAATGTGTTTTAAGCAATGAATAATACTGCAATCACTATCACTTGAAGAGAAATTGTTGGTATTTATTAATTCACTGAACAAATTCACTCTTTTTCACTCTCTTTATATTTTTTACTTTTTTTTTTTTTTTTTTTTTTTTTTTTTTGATTTTTCATAATTTCACAACTTTCACATTTTTGGGCTCTCTTCTTCTAAGTTAAATGAAAAAACACTATTATCACTGTTAATAATCACGGTGGGTGTTAATAAAAAATTTTTTTAAAAACAAAAAACAAAAAAATTTTTATAAAAATACTATACTATATTTTATTCTTTCTGTTAAATCCCCCTCCTCAAATGAATTTTTGAGGATTCTAGCACTTTATTTTTCTGTACTTGGAGATCGTCTCAAACAGGTGGAGGAGGACCTGCAAGTGCTGAACTGTGGGGAAACCAAAGTTTGTCCTTGGATACAACCTGATACATAAAAAAATCAACACTTACCTAGGGATACTCTATATCATAGATTACCTGATGTTGCAAGAGACCAAGGTACACCAAGAACATGTTCCACTTAATGTTAAAGTTGCAAAAAATCAATCATTAATTAAATACCTAGTGTTCACTAGCCTTTTAAACATCCCACAGTTGTACTGGTTCTTCCCACTATAATATCTCCAGTAGGTGGAAACCTCATAAAACACTATATTTCACTATTTACCAAATAAGACCATACCATGTTACTTTTATTCTTAATACCATGCCAATCCAGGAAGTGGTCCAATTGGACTTTTAGATCTACAACATTATTTGTTCCACTTTTAAGGCAAATTCTAGACAGCTTCAGGTGGGGTTTTGACCTTCTTCTGAATCAGCTAGTAGTTGGGTGTGATGTACTGTAATTGGGCAAAAGGGTGAAGGTTGTAGATCTGTGTCTTCTTTCAACCTCAAGCAGGCATCAAATGGAATAATTTGCAATGCCCCATTACACCCTGGCCTTGTAAGCAGTGGCACACAGGCCTCCCTTGGACATCCTATAATAGTTTGTCATTCTGCAGGTGCAACGCAAAACAGAAGCCCTTTAATTATTGCTTTCTTCTAAATTTGGAAATTAGCCCTTATGGGAGAATGGAATGGAAAGACTACTTAAGCAGAAGAGGAGGCACCTGTTGGCATGCTTTGTTGTCAAGAGGGGTGGGTTAAACTTTGCAAACCGATATGGTATAATTTTGAGATCTTACCACAATTTAAACTCTTGCTGATCTCAGTTACCTATATCAAGGGGACCTTGTGCACCATCAGATGGCACTCATCAGCCCGAAAAAGTGAAAATAGAAGTCACTCCAAATAATTTGCTTCATAAAGCCTAGCCCCAGCCCTTCCCACACAGCAGATCTAGCGCATGTGGGTCATATAACATTTTCTTACCCAGCGGTAAGTCTCAAAGCTACAAACCATCACAGAGGAACAAAGGTACAGAGAACTTCTTTTGAACTTCAGTGCACTTCTACTACTCAGGATCCACATATCACTGCAAAGAGAATATATCAGGTGACCTCACTACAGTTCATAGGTCAGAATATGGATATGCTTAAAAGTAGTGAGGATCACATCTTAACCTTATAAAATCTGATGACGAACATCACTGACTTTTGCTGTCTCAGCGCTAACAAACATCTTACCCATTTCAGTCCTACTCATGAATAAGATATAGGAATAGAATTCTGTTCATATTCCTGGCAGCTGCTATGCAAGATTAACTAAAACATACAGTATATACTTTTTTTCCCAGGAGATGATTTCCCCGTCTATAGTGAAGAAATCTTGGCTTTGTGTATTTTATCATAAGAAATGGGATCTTTGGATAACAGCTCAGTACAGTAAGCCCCTCCATTACTGAGTGCTAAATGGTAAGATGTGAAAACGGAATCATCCCATCTCTGTTCTTTATATCTTATCTGGTTAAAGGGCCCGTGTTTCTTTTATGGTTTCCAAGACAAGGTTTTGATGTGTTGTGTTTGCTTACTGCTCTTTTCTCCTGTGGAACAAGGAAAACATCCTTGTTTGTATCATATAGTCACCAACATTCCAAACACTGCTCAAATAATAAAGCATGGGTCTAGCAGACTTAGCCATAGATTCCAAAACAAGATCTAAAGGGACATCTTGTAATTAGATGAGATATGAACTAGAGAAGGGCTTAGGGCAACGCAGGTCAATGGGATCAAAACTTATTTTGAACTCAGAATGCAGACCTTCAGGTCTTAGGTTCAATAATTACCTTATCCAAGGGGCAGTTTCTGTTCAGCAATAGCTAAATGCCACAGGCTGGACATCCCTGATGAGTCTAGAGCAGTGAACCCCAACCAGTGACTCATGAGCAACATGTTGCTCACCAACCCCTTGGATGTTGCTCCCACTGGCCTCAAAGCAGATGCTTATTCTTGAATTCCAGGCTTGGAGGCAAGTTTTGGTTGCATAAAAACCTGGCGTACTGCCAGCAACATACAAGGTACCAAATTGCCATCACAGCACTTATATCACACCACTCAGGTGCAAAATAACTCAGTGGCCTCAAAGCAGATGCTTATTTTTCAATTCATAGTTTGGAGGCAAGTTTTGGTTGCATACAAACCTGGTATACTGCCAGAAAGAGCCTCCTGTAGGCTGCCAGTCAACATAGGGGCTACCAAATTGCTATCACAGCACATATTTTGCACCACCCAGGAACATTTTTCATGCTTGTGTTGCTCGCCAACTTTTTTTACATCTAGAGAATATACAGGTATGGCATTCATTATCCGGAAACCCATTATCCAGAAATCTCAGAATTACGGAATGGTCTTCTCCCATTTTATCCAAATAATCCAAATTTTTTAAAATAATTTTCCTTTTCTCTGATATAATAAAACAGTACCTTGTACTGGATTCAAACTAAGATATAATTAATTCTTTTTTGGGAGACTATTGGGTTTATTTCATGTTGACATGATTTTCTAGTAGACTTAAGGTATAAAGATCCACATTACAGAAAGATCCGTTATCTGGAAAAACCCACGGCTGGAGCATTCTGGATAACGGGTCCCATGTCTGTACTGCCATTTTTGTAGTTCACCTTCCAGTTCATATCGTTGCTTTTCCAAGTCTCCCAATATTCTCTTTGCAGTTGTATGACTATGAAGATTTTCATTCATCCAGGTCATAGTATATCTAGTATAGGTCAATCTAAAAACAACTGGACTTGCTGAGTAATCAATGAAGACGTTTCACTACTCATCCAAGCAGCTTCTTCAGTTCAACTGACTGGTGTGGGAAGTTCTCGTCATATAAACTCTTACACTAATCCATTTACAATGGTACATTGTAACTCTTCAAAGAGGTGACATCTGAAGAAACTCACGGAGGTGTTGATTCTGTGTAGTTGTGATAGGATTATCCTGTTCTAACATCTGTACCCCGCCGGATTCTGAACACTTCACACATCCATTCATGCAACTCTCACAAGTAACACCTGTATCTAGGAGTTGCATGACACATTGGATAATCCTATCACAACTACACAGAATCAACACCTCCGTGAGTTTCTTCAGATGTCACCTCTTTGAAGAGTTACAATGTGCCATTGTAAATGGATTAGTGGAAGAGTTTATATGCCGAGAACTTCCCACACCAGTCAGTTGAACTGAAGAAGCTGCTCGGATGAGTAGTGAAACGTCTTCATTGATTACTCAGCAAGTCCAGTTGTTTTTAGATTGGCCTATACTAGATTTGCAGTTGTATCTAGTTCCCGTTGTAAAAGTGAACTTCAAGAAGAGCTACACCTAGAAGAGTCTACTATATTTTCAGGCTTCAGTTTCCTCCAGTTCTCTGAACATTTTAAAGATATAGGTATGTTCTAACCCAGTCCACTTCTGACTTGAGGACATAGAAAGGAAAAAAAAAACACTTACAAGTACGATATAGTTGACTCATGTATCCTCTTGCTACAGTATTCCTTTGATTGACAAAAATGATGTCCTTCAGAATGATATTTCAGCTGAAGGGTTGGCTAGAGTTCTAGTTTTATGGTTCAACTGCCTGAGATATAGGTTCTGAAAAGAGAGACAACTATTGCCGGCATATTGGGATTAAAAAAGAAATACATTTCTACATGAATCATTGTGATATTTATTTTTCATTTATGAGACTGCTGCTTGACCTTAGATCTGCTCACTAAGCATTTTTATTTAATTCCTGCCCTAAAAGAACTGAGGAATATCCTTGCTTGTTGTGCAGCATGCGTGCAATCGTGCTGAGATAGACAGAGCTCCGAATAAATCAGTCGATTGCTAGAGACAGGTAGATTAACCAAGTAAATAATTGCCCTGTCAACATGTGTGGTCTTCAAGTGAGTTAGAATAGATGCAGTGTCGCATCTTCTGGATGCTTCTGACAGTTCTCCTGAAGTTCTAGCACAGAGTACGCTATATCAAAACAGAGTTAATGAGACAAAATGCCAGGCAATTACATTGGAGAAGAAGCATAAACTATTACTGCACATGCCTAGTTTCTTCAACTCTACCGTTGCCTTAAAAGCCTCTAATTATTTATACAGCAGTACATGTGACGTTTAGCAATTAGGGATGCGCTGAATCTAGCGTTTTTGGATTTGTCTAAATAAAAAGTGCGGAGATTTGTTGGAAACTGAACTGAGTTCTAGATACAGTGCAACATTTTAGTCAAGGTATTGACATTTGGCAAGTGAAGTGGCAGTTAGTAACATTGCTGCCTTGCGGTGGTGGGGTCTAGGAGGAGTCTATGAGGACACTGATCTCCCTGTGCTTCGTTTGTTTCTGCATAAATGTGCTGGTATCTAATTGGCTCCTGATGAAACTGATGCTATTGTGAATATGACTGTGATGGTTCAAGTTCAGCTTTTACTATATATCCTCTTGCATCACCGACCCACATTAGGTCAAAAAAGAAAGTCCACTACTCATGTTCCTTGGCTTGTTCTTTTTCAATGAGACTTAATGGGTTAGTTAAGGATTAATGGAATCTGTCATCACAACATCAGCAGTATCAGTCCTGATGATGAAGATCCATTTGTGTAGCTTCAGGTGAAGATACTTTTCCTTCAGTCTAAAGGGGTAAATGGTCACAAGGTGAAGAACCATTTGTGTAGCTTCAGGTGAAGATTCTTTTCCTTCAGTCTAAAGGGGTACATGGTCACAAGATGAAGAACCATATGTGTAGCTTCAGGTGAAGATACTTTTCCTTCAGTCTAAAGTTATAAAGGGCCTCATGGTGAAGAACCATTTGTGTAGCTTCAGGTGAAGATACTTTTCCTTCACGCTAAAGGGGTAAAGAGCCACATGGTGAAGAACCATTTGTGTAGCTTCAGGTGAAGATACTTTTCCTTCACTCTAAAGGGGTAAAGAGCCACATGGTGAAGAACCATTTGTGTAGCTTCAGGTGAAGATACTTTTCCTTCACTCTAAAGGGGTAAAGAGCCACATGGTGAAGAACCATTTGTGTAGCTTCAGGTGAAGATACTTTTCCTTCACTCTAAAGGGGTAAAGAGCCACATGGTGAAGAACCATTTGCTGCCATATGGCAGCATTAAACCCCTGGATCTGTACTTTTATTCAAGTATTGCAACATGTTTAGAGCACAACAGTCCTGAAAAATAAGAGTGTTGCATTTTAAGTGGATTGCCTAAAGCAGAGGTCATTTGTGGGGGAGTTGTAGCAGAACACCTAGGGCGTTATTTACTAACATCCGAATTTATCTCATATTTTATTTAAAAAAAACCATGACTAAACTCCCATGCCCAATTTTATCTTATTTATTAATAAAAAAAACTCAATTTAATCTAATTACGGGAAAAACTCAATAAAAGCAAGCAAAAACCTGAATAGTTTTCATTTTTCTGACGTTTTTTCCCCAAATTGATCGAATTCAGATAGGTGCCTCTCCCACTGACTTGGGGAGAAACTCCTCGATGCATCTGGTGCCGACATGTCACCATGCGACGTGTCGGATGTTGTGAAGAAACAGGAAGTGAAGGAGAATCGCATTTAAGAACTACATTCGTCCGACAGTCGGTTAAATGTAGTTCTTACATGCGATTCTCCTTCACTTCCTGTTTCTTCACAACATCCGACACGTCACATGCATTTCGTCGCATGGCGACGTGTCAGCACCAAACGCATTGTGGAGTTCTTCCCCTATACACTACCCCAGACAGGTCTGAGATTTGGGCTTTTTGCAGCATCAGGGTATAAGAAATCTCAAAAAATTAAATTACACGAAAAATTTTCGTTTTTGCTCCTAAAAGCCAGAAATATTTGAGGTTTAGTAAATAACCCCTGTAATGTTTGCGACCAGTAGGAGCCCCAGGACTGTAAGCTGTCATTAGAAATGACCAGTAGGTGGTGCTATTGCTTCAATATCATTATGAAAACTGCTACTATCGTGAAAACTAGAACCTGACTGTCCTTACCTGAGCGTAAAAACATTCTTTTATGCGGACGATGATAATTCCTCTCCTTATACATTGGTTAGAAATAAGAGCTGCTCCTTTAAGATTTCTGAAGGTGAAAGCAAAGTGTGTTGTTATCAAAAAGAAAAGAAAAATATAGTTAAAACGGGCCTAATAGTTTGGCAGAACGGAGAGTTTCACTTTACAAACAAATTCATTTCTCTAAGTACAAAGGAACGATGCATGAACCCTGGGAATTGTACAATAAGAGTGCGATCTGATCATTTGTACTGCGTATTAACTGTGGGTTTTTATAAAATTACATTTTGTTCTCCTTTTTGCTTGGACGCTTGTGGTTCCAATAGCAATTAGGAATCCCATGAAATGATTGTCTGGTGTATCAAATCACACCACTATTAAAAGAGTCAAATAAATCTAATAGCCCAGCTTATTGAAATCCTGCTCCCGGCTAATTAGCTTTTTTTTTTGTCTACTTTGGGAGAAACTTTACCTGCAGTTGCTTTGGACAGAGTTAGAATTAGACAGTTCTTTCTTTAGTCTTGATTTCTTTTTCTCTAAAATGTACTTTATGTTCTTTTGTATAATATAATGAGCCCAATTTACTTTTAATTTTATAAAGGGTAATGTTTAGTGATACAATCTCCTATTTTAAAGGCTACGGCAGACAAATTTCTTCCTAATGATTTGTGCTTAGTACAGGGAATAAATATGCTGGTATTGTTTTATGGGATCTCTCTGTACAGACTATGAGCAAACTTAGGGACTGTTCCTGCTGAATTGTGCTTAGTACAGGGAATACCTATGCTGCCATAGTTTTATGGGATCTCTCTGTACAGACTATGAGCAAACTTAGGGGACTGTTCCTGCTGAATTGTGCTTAGTACAGGGAATACCTATGCTGCCATAGTTTTATGGGATCTCTCTGTACAGACTATGAGCAAACTTAGGGACTGTTCCTGCTGAATTGTGCTTAGTACAGGGAATACCTATGCTGCCATAGTTTTATGGGATCTCTCTGTACAGACTATGAGCAAACTTAGGAGGCTGTTCCTGCTGAATTGTGCTTAGTACAGGGGAATACCTATGCTGCCATAGTTTTATGGGATCTCTCCGTACAGACTATGAGCAAATTTAGGGGACTGTTCCTGCTGAATTGTGCTTAGTACAGGGGAATACCTATGCTGCCATAGTTTTATGGGATCTCTCTGTACAGACTATGAGCAAACTTAGGGGCTGTTCCTGCTGAATTGTGCTTAGTACAGGGAATACCTATGCTGCCATAGTTTTATGGGATCTCTCTGAACAGACTATGAGCAAACTTAGGGGCTGTTCCTGCTGAATTGTGCTTAGTACAGAGGAATACCTATGCTGCCATAGTTTTATGGGATCTCTCTGTACAGACTATGAGCAAATTTAGGGGACTGTTCCTGCTGAATTGTGCTTAGTACAGAGGAATACCTATGCTGCCATAGTTTTATGGGATCTCTCTGTACAGACTATGAGCAAATTTAGGGGACTGTTCCTGCTGAATTGTGCTTAGTACAGGGGAATACCTATGCTGTCATAGTTTTATGGGATCTCTCTGTACAGACTATGAGCAAACTTAGGGCTGTTCCTGCTGAATTGTGCTTAGTACAGAGAAATACCTATGCTGCCATAGTCTCCTTTCAACCCAATACCCCCATTTACTTAGGCACCAACAGGCTGTCATTATTTGAAGATGCCCAGCCTGCACCTCTCCCAGGGTCTCAGTGTTTAGGTTATGCTATTCACAGTACAGGTGGGTGATGTTAGCATGGATTTATGGAGTGTCCATTTCTGCAGTGATCTTATTGGCATGTCTGTGGTTAATATAGTGCTCATTATCAATTTCTGTGGTGATGTTACTGACATGTCTGTTTAGGTATGCTATTCAAAATGGGTTAAATGAGCGCTCCTTAGTGATGGGCGAATCTGACCTGTTTCACAAAAAAATTCACAAAATGGCAAAACAATTGCCAAATTCATTGAAGTCAACGTGTGCAACCTTTGTTTTTTTTTTTTTACTATTGAAGTTTATGGGTGAAATGCAGCAAAATATTTCATTCATCCCTACTAGTGATGGGCAAATTTATTCGCCAGGCAGCGAATTCCAATTCCAATTCCAAAGAACGGACGCAAATTTTTCGGCAAAGCGAAACGCCCCAAATGCGCCCATCACTAATCCCTACTCATTGGCCATTTCTGCAGTGATCTTATTGTCATGTCTGGGGTCAATATATTGCTCATTGGTCATTTCTGCAGTGATCTGAACAGCAATTCTAGGGTTAATATGTCTATTCTCCATTTTTCTGCAGTGATCTTACGAGCATGTCTAGGTTTAATATGCTCCTTATCCATTTTTTTGCAGTTATATTACTGGTATGCCTTGGGCTAATGGAATGCTCATTGTCTATTTACTGAAGTTACTGCGTATCTTGGTAATTATGGTTAAAGAGAGTGCCAAAGGGTGAATGGCTGAATATATTTGGCAATTTTGGGGGGCCCCAAGCCTCACTTTCTCCTTTGGCAGCCAGGGGGGGCAATTTGGGTTTATTTGGCCCTTGGGATTAGGTTCTCTTGTGGGCTGTGGAACACTTTTCCGACACTTATGCCTTCACACTGGTCCAGGAACATGGTTCAGCTTCAAGAGCAAATGTATCTGCTGCTGATCAATAAAACAAATGCTGGAAATGGAAATGACACGGCTAAAGATCCCATTACCCCCTATACTTTGGAATCAAGGTGAACCAGGAAATTTTACGACAAGATCTCTATCCTCTACAGCTTCTGTCTTATGTACAAACAAACTCTCTCTCACTCTCTCTGTATAATTATTGGCCAATGTAAATGACATACGGTGCGTCACGGTGAATAAATGGGATCACCTTGTGACACGATGATCCCCGGAATTCTGATTCATGCTCAAGTCGTAAACATTGTCGTTAGGTTCATTAATGTATATTATATCAATTCATTCAGTACCAGGCAGCCCCAGAAACGATGATAAAACAGTCCAGTCTCTCTACTTGTGTTCATCCGCTTGTAAATGATTATTTATATTGACTAATTCTGCCGGCACTTGGAATCCAATGTGAGCATTAGGAAGGGATTCAAGTGGGTTTCACTGAATAACAGAAACTGATTGGAATAACAGAGACTTTGGATATAACGAGGCTCAGGGATCTCTTGGGAAATAATCAGAAGTCTGAACCAAATCTTCCCTTTTAATGCTTTTAGTATTACAGACTGTCTGATTTTGAGGCTCCAACTGATTCATAAACCTCTTTATAGAGGAATATTGTGAGTTGTAGTTCTGTAACAGCTGGATAATCCCTACCCTTAAGTGATGTAGTCTGGGATTAAAGATAATGTACCGTACTGTATATTTCTGGGTTCTGCAGCAGCCAGTTTATGGGTTTCAAAGGCTCTGTGGTTCTGCAGCAGGCAGTTATGGGTTTCTGAGGTTCTGTACTGTATATTTCAGGGTTCTGCAGAAGAAAGGTATGGGTCTCTGAGGATATGTAATTTATATTTTTGGGTTCTGCAGCAGGCAGCTATGATATCCAGATATACAGTATGTATTATATATTTCTGGGTTCTGCAGCTGGCAGTTACGGGTCTCTGAGGCTCTGTACTATATATTTCTGGGTTCTGCAATTTATATGTAATTTATATTTCTGGGTTCTGCAAAAGGTAGTTATGGGTCTCTGAGGCTCAGTACTGTATATTTTTGGGTTCTGCAGCAGGCAGTTATGGGTTTCTGAGGTTCTGTACTGTATATTTCAGGGTTCTGCAGAAGAAAAGTATGGGTCTCTGAGCTCTGTAATTTATATTTTTGGGTTCTGCAGCAGACAGTTGTGGGTTTCTGGGGATATGTATTGTATATTTCTGGGCTCTGCAACTGGCAGTTATGGGTCTCTGGGGCTCTGTAGTATATAAATCTGGATTCTACGGCAGGCAGTTATGGGTTTCTGAGGCTCAGTACTGCATATTTCGGGGTTTTGCAGCAGAAAGGTATGGGTCTCTGAGGCTCTGTTCTGGGTTCTGCATCAGGCAGTTTATGGGTCTCTGAGGCTCTGTACTATATAATTCTGGGTTCTGCATCAGGCAGTTTATGGGTTTCTGAGGCTCAGTGCTGTATATTTCTGGGCTCTACAGCAGCTAAATTTGGGTTTTTAGCACTTTCCTTATTTGTGATACATCATGGCATGCAACTGTGTGTTTCTGAACCAATAGTGATGGGTGAATTTGCGCGATTCGCCGCCGGCAAATAAATTCGCAAAATGGCTGTGAAAATTCGCTGGCAAAAATTTGGTTTTTTGGTTGCATTTTCACCAGCAAATGTGCGCCGGCATCCAAAAAACAGACGCTGGCGGCAAAAATGGACGCTGTCGTAAAAAAAAGACGCTGGAGCCGTTTCGCAATTTTTTTGTGGTTTCACGGTAAATTTGCGAATTTTTCGGCGACACGTCGCAAATTCGCCCATCACTATGAACCAAGTCTTGCTGTCCTGATTGGAAAACTGGCCAGTGGTAACCACATCCACCTGGTCATGGCTATCTGGCATGCTTTTCCCCAATTGATAATGTAGCGCTACAGTAACATGAGTGCACCTTTCTCTGACTATGAGCTCCACTCCCAATGTTGCGCTCCGGATGAGACCTTAAAATCTTAGGGAGTAAGCTCTCGCAATCATGTGGAGGCAGGGTGTAGTGTAACTGTAACTGTATTCAGGGTGCAATAATTGGGCGCCAGTGGTTCTTATAACTTAACCATTAAACATATTTATTGAACATACAATCCTCAAGGGAGTGTACAATAAGCAATACAGGATCAACAGTGGAAAGGCAATACTCACAGCACCTTTGGTCAATATCAGTCCCCTCAGACAGAGGAGACAATGTACGCAGCCTTGAGGCGGTACAACCAGCTTTCAGCCTTTCCCCTAAGTGGAACCTGAGAGGAAACTATCATTCCTAGGTCTGTACACTTAGTCCCTACTCTGGGCAATTAGTTCCCGGGATCTTGATCCCATTCACACTCCTCGGAGGAGCCTCAGCTGCTCAACTAAATAAACTAACTATCTGTCACTCCTAGAGTGACCTATTAAGGAGATAACCTATACTGACTAAAGCCTATTCAGGTTTAGGTTCCACAGGGGTCCTGCCTGCCTGCTCAGACCAGGACTAATACAAAATGGACCCTGAGAGCATGGCTTCAGAGGATTTTATACTTTCCAACAGTGCCATCTACTGGTCACTATAAACAACAAGGGGCATAGCTTAAAGCAGGATAGGAAAACAGTTCCCCCTCAAATTGTATTTTAGGACCCAGTTAGGTGTCTATAACAGTAGAGGACTGCCTGATAAATAATACTGAGGAACTAATTTACCAGTCCCCTACAATAACATTGGCATCAAGCAACATTGTTACCAGCAACTGAACTCTGCCAATGACTTTACTGTGTGCCCCCCATTGCCATGGGTCTTTTTATATCAGGAGTGCCCATACTTTACTAAAGTGAGGTCTACTTTTAGTGAAGCTGTTCTGTGTAACAGTGTATATTATATTAAGTGGCATATTAAAGGATCTCACCAAACTGGTATATATATATATATATTTAAGTAAATCTTGCCCTTTTACATCTCTTGCCTTGAACCACCAATTTGTGATGGGCTGTGTGCTGCCTCAGAGATCACCTGACCAGAAATACTGCAGCTGTAACTGTAACAGGAAGAGATCACCTGACCAGAAATACTGCAGCTCTAACTGTAACAGAAAGAGATCACCTGACCAGAAATACTGCAGCTGTAACTGTAACAGGAAGAGATCACCTGATCAGAAATACTGCAGCTCTAACTGTAACAGGAAGAGATCACCTGACCAGAAATACTGCAGCTCTAACTGTAACAGGAAGAGATCACCTAAAAAGAAATACTGCAGCTCTAACTGTAACAGGAAGAGATCACCTGACCAGAAATACTGTAGCTCTAACTGTAACAGAAAGAGATCACCTGACCAGAAATACTGCAGCTGTAACTGTAACAGGAAGAGATCACCTGATCAGAAATACTGCAGCTCTAACTGTAACAGGAAGAGATCACCTGACCAGAAATACTGTAGCTCTAACTGTAACAGGAAGAGATCACCTGACCAGAAATACTGCAGCTCTAACTATAACAGGAAGAGATCACCTGACCAGAAATACTGCAGCTCTAACTGTAACAGGAAGAGATCACCTGATCAGAAATACTGCAGCTCTAACTGTAACAGGAAGAAATCACCTGACCAGAAATACTGCAGCTGTAACTGTAACAGGAAGAGATCACCTGATCAGAAATACTGCAGCTCTAACTGTAACAGGAAGAGATCACCTGACCAGAAATACTGCAGCTGTAACTGTAACAGGAAGAGATCACCTGACCAGAAATACTGCAGCTCTAACTGTAACATACCTCCCAACTGTCCCTTTTTCGGAGGGACAGTCCCTCTTTTGACAGCTCAACCCGCAGTCCCTCATTTGTACTGGAAAGTCCCTCTTTTCTCTGCACTGAACAGCCAGAAAAAGAAACAAAGTTTCTCACTTAATTGGCTTTTAGCAGAGAGCCCAGAACAGGTAACAGGTGCAAATAAGATACTTTGTAACAATTTTGAGACACAAAAACACAGTTTAGATAAGGAGAAATATTTTCAAACTTTCATAACCTGCCAAATTTTGTAAAACAAACATGGTAATTAGGGGGTGTGGCCACAGAAAGGGGTGTGGTCAAAAAATTGCTGCTCTACGTCCCTCTTTTTACTTCCAAAATGTTGGGAGGTATGCTGTAACAGGAAGAGATCACCTGACCAGAAATACTGCAGCTCTAACTGTAACAGGAAGAGATCACCTGACCAGAAATACTGCAGCTCTAACTGTAACAGGAAGAGATCACCTGACCAGAAATACTGCAGCTCTAACTGTAACAGGAAGAGATCACCTGATCAGAAATACTGCAGCTCTAACTGTAACAGGAAGAGATCACCTGACCAGAAATACTGCAGCTCTAACTGTAACAGGAAGAGATCACCTGACCAGAAATACTGCAGCTCTAACTGTAACAGGAAGAGATCACCTGATCAGAAATACTGCAGCTCTAACTGTAACAGGAAGAAGTGTTGAAGCAAAATACAGAACTCTGTTTGGTAATTGGCTCATGTGACCTAACATATATGGTACAGTATGTTTGTGTGCACTGTGAATCGTAGGAACCCAGTGGGCGGCCCTTTATATTTTAAAATGGCAATTTTCTATTTATGATTACCCAATGGCACATACTACTAAAAAAGTATATTATAATGAAAATGGTTTATTTACATGAAGCAGGGTTTTACATATGAACTGTTTTATGCAATATCTTTTTATAGAGAACTACATTGTTTGAAGGGTATAGTTTTCCTTTAAAAATTATATTGATTTATGAGAGAATGTATATTGCTATATTTAACAACTATTTCTTATGTAACCTTAATATAATAAATATCTGAATGAAAAGCATGAAATAGGAGGGTGATTTAGACAAGCTGTTTGTTGACAGTGTCTTGAGATCTACTGATCCCCAGTTAAAGGTCTACTGGTAGATCTACTTTTGGGCACCCACGATTTATATACTTACATCTACCTATCCTGCCCCCTCTGGTGACATTAGATGCAAGTGGGTCAGATGCAGGTACATGGGTATATTAAAAAATGTTAGTGCAGGGGGTTGGGAGCAGGCCCGGATTTGTGGTGAGGCCACAAAGGCCTGGGCCTAGGGCGGCAAAAAATGAGGATAGGCATGTCGCCCAGCCGCTGTCTGAGGAGCACTAGGGACACGCAGCAGGTAGGTGGGCAGTGCGGGTGCTAGGAATGCGCGGATTAGGGTGCATGGCCTAGGGGCAGCCAGAAAGGAAATCCGGCCCTGGTTGGGAGCAGATGGGTTAGGGTTGGATGCAGTTCGGCTTTTTGTAGCCTTGCATATCACTACTTCATCCCACCTCTACCAAATGATTGTTCATATCAGTGCTGGGATCCATCCTGAGGGTAAATTTACTAAGCAGCGAAAATTCACCATCACAACAGTTCGCCAGGTGGAAATTTGTCAGACTACGCTAATTTACTAAAATGTGAAGTTGCGTCCAGGGCGCCGAATGCTGGCCGAATTTTCACTACTGTTACTTTGGCAAGTAAAATGGACAATTACCTGAAAGTACCTGAAAATCATCGCCAGCGTTACTCACTTCGCCCTTTAGTAAATCTGCCCCCATGTGTGGAGTCATATTATACTAATATCATCTCTGTGTGCCGCCAGCTACGGACCCAATGAGTTATTCCATGGAAATGTAAACTTTGCAGCAAAATATCATTTATTTTCCTCAAATTCCTGCCCTCCCTCTCTAATTTTTATAGGTATGGGACCTGTTATCCAGAATGCGCAGGACCTGGAGTTTTTCGGATAACGGATATTTCCGTAATTTTGGATATTTAAATTGTACTAGAAAATCATGTAAACATGTAATATGGAGCTTTCTGGATAAGGATTAATTATAACTTAGTTGGGATCAAGTACAAGCTACTGTTTTATTATAAAAGAGAATAAGGGATTATTTAAAAATAATGGCTGGGCTTTCCGTAATATGGAGCTTTCTGGATAACGGGTTTCTGGATAACGGATCATATACCTGTACAAATTATATGTACAGTATATATATATATATATATATATATATATATATATATATATATATATATATATAATGATTTATTCCGCATGTAGCCTTTACTCCTCGCTCAAGGCACAATCCGGCTTTATATAACCAGATAAATAAATATTGGATGCTTGTGACCTGGCAGCGACTGCTGCGAGCGCAAGGCGAGGATGCTCACAAAAGTAATGGTTAGGGTTGCTAGGCAACTGGAGGTGCATCACAATGGTGTGCGGAGCTGATGCAGTGTATAGTGTAGGTGTGGGTGAGAGGTGAATGTGCTGTTATTCTCCCTCAGTCCCACAGACGGGCGCAGCCATCGCATCCCAATCAGTCTCACTATCTATATCGTTGCCACGAATGCAATTGTGAGCAGCACATTGTTGTAAACGACCCTTAAAACATTGTCGCAGAATTTAGTTCTGTTCCGGCTTGGGCTGCGTCAGTGGTCGTTGCACGCGTTGACGCCATACAATAAATGGGTGGTCCGTCTATATGTTACAAAATGGCTAATTCCAAGCACTTTTCAATTGGTCTTCATTGTTTATTTTTTATGATTTTCTAATTATTCGCTTTCTTCTTCTGACTCTTTTCAGCTTTCAAATGGGGGTCACTGACCTCATCTAAAAACAAATGCTCTGTAAGGCTACACATGTATAGTTATTGCTACTTTTTATTACTCATCTTTCTATTCAGGCCTCTCCTATTCATATTCCATCTCTTATTCAAATCAATGCATGGTTGCTAGGGGCGATTTGGATATTAGTAACCAGATGGCTGAAATTGCAAACTGGAGAGCTGACGAATAAAAAGCTAAATAACTCAAAAACGACAAAAAATAATCTCACTCTCTACTTCATACTAACCGTTAATTTAAAGGTGAACAACCCCATTTAAATGTGCAAGGAGCTCCTCCTGCTTCATAGTAGTACTTGGCATCAAGTACAAGGGTATCTATTTACCACCACCTTCGAGTTTCCGCTAATTCCAGGGTTCCCACTGTCAATCAATGCATCTATAGAAACACACAGACAGTGTTGGGCTGGGCTCATGGGAAAACCCGGTGGGCCCAGGTCCTTGAGGAGCCAAACCTGCTCCTGGTGCTGTGCCCTGAATTCCCTACTAGCCCTGACCATTATACGTCAAGAAGAAATGTGGGGGGAGCTGGCGGAGGAGAGTTGGGGTGGGGGGTCAGGAGGGGGTCCCCTGTGGGCCCGGGACCATCAGTCTGACGCTGGACACAGAAATCATTTTGATGGCAGGGAAAAAAAGACCCAAATCCTGACATTTTCAGCATAATTTTGACATGGACTGCAATTGCAACAGATGCAACTCCCACTCATGGCCACAATTGCACTGGGTTTTTGGAGGAAAAATGTAAATAAGCCCTATTATTCCTGGGTCAGAGGAAGATGCACCCTGATTCGACAGGTACCCCCAGTACCCTCTTAAATTACGTTCTTATGTTCCTACAGGGGCGACTTTGCCGGTGCAGAGAGCACACTTGCACTGACATTTTGGTTTTAAAGCAAAAATTTGGCTCGTAGGAGAAGGAACACTACGGAGGCAGTTTACTGCCAATAGATTAGCTGAAAAAGTGCAAGCTAGAATTATATATTTATTCTGTAGAATGCTTTACCATACCTGAGTAAAAAGCTCTTGAAGCTCTCTCTGTTTGTTTACAATAGCAGCTGCCATATTAGCTTAGTGTGACATCACTTCCTGCCTGAGTCTCTCCCTGCTCTGGGCTTAGATTACAGCAGGGAAGAGAGTATCAAACTGAGCATGCTCAAGCCCAAGCCCTGGAGGTTTAAGCTGAAAACAGGAAGTCTGATACAGAAGCCCATGAGTACACAATAGAAGGAAAGAAATGTGCTGTTTCTTTTGACAAAGGACTCAGAGCAGCATTACTTTGAGGGATTACTGGTGTATTTATATAGACCTTTCTGATAAAGCTGACTTAGTTTTAACCTTTCCTTCTCCTTTAAAGGGGTGGTTCACCTTGAAGGTAACTTTTAGTGTATTATAGAATGTCCAATTCCTAGCAACTTTGCATTTGGTCTTAATTATTTATATATTTTTTAGTTATTTGCCTAGTTTGTTTGACTCTTTCCAGTTTTCAAATGGGGGTCACTGACCCCATCTAAAAAAACAAATGCTCTGTAAGGCTACAAATGTATTGTTATTGCTACATTTTATTACTCATTTTTCTATTCAGGCTTCTCCTATTCATATTCCAGTCTCTTATTCAAATCAATGCATGGTTGCTAGGGTAATTTGAACCCCAGCAACCACATTGCTGAAGTTGCAAACCGGAGAGCTGCTGAATAAAAAGCGAAATAACTCACAAACTACAAATAATAAAAAATCAAAACCAATTGCAAATTGTCTCAGAATATCACTCTCTACATCATACTAAAAGTTTATTTAAAGTCGCCCGATGGTATCCCACTTAGCACTGCCACCTGCAGGTGTCTTGTTGTATCCTAAAATATTAAGCGCATTATTTGTGCCATTTAGATAAAATAATAATAAATAAATAAAAATAATGATTTATTTCGCACATAGTCTTTGTTGAATGTGACAAATTGATTGTTCTGTTTGTTTCTTTAAATCCTCGCCGTTACCCGCCATTTGATTCTCCGAGAGACTTTAATATCCCTCTTCCCTCGCCTTTAGTCCTTATCTCCTGTTCAAACACATATCGCAGGAATCCTCGGCTTTGCCGGAAAGCCAAAAAAATAAAGCCGAGGTTTTTCATCAAACAAAACCCACAGTGAGCGGCGGAGACAGAGCAAGAGGCATCTGGGCAGAGATAGAGAATGACACATTCCCATGCCGGGGAAATAGCAGGTTTTAATGACATTTCTTGCTAAAGGAAAGGATTAGACGACTGACGGGGAACATAGGCATTAATTATGATTTAAAGAATTCTCCTATTGACTCACTGCAGAAAAGATGGAAGAGCGGCATGAGCATGTCGTGGTGCAGAATGAAGAATAAATATAGGATTATATTTCTGAGCAATGCGATAATTAGAGGAGATGCCCATTTTCTTTGCATTTGGCAGTTCCATGCACTTCCCTTGTGAATACAGTGCGACCTGCATTCTCCACTACTGGACTCATGAGAGCCAGGTGGGGGAGGCCCATAGGCTGGGCTGTATTTTGGTGCTGCTCTCGGCAACTGGTCATTGGCTTCCCCATCAGCTCTGGGTTTAGCCACAAGTGTCTGGCAGTGGACTGGGGAATATATATATATATATATATATATATATATATATATATATAGGCACCCAAAGGATACACCCCCCTAAAACTGTCACCCTAGACACAGACCCTGGAATGTTTTGCTCATAGGCATCCCTTCTCCCACCCCCTACCTGTTTACCCAATGGGTTGGGTAGCCCCAGAGAGACCTCACGCCTAGCGATGTACCATTTCTGTCACCAAAAAATTCACAAAACAGCAAAAAATGTGCGAATCACCTTTAAATCAATAGACGACAATTTTTTTACACATTCAACTTTTTTTCTCACTCCAAATGTATTAAAGCCAATGGGTGTTTTTTCTCCAATTATTTCTCACTCAAAAAAGCTTTAAAGTCAATGGGACAAGGCGGCTTCTTGTCCAAATGCATTAAAGTCAATGGGGCCCTGCGCATAGGCATCCCTTCTCCCACCCCCTACCTGTTTACCCATGGTTTGGGCAGCCCCAGAGAGACCTCACGCCTAGCGATGAGCCATTTGTACCAGTTAGTTTAAACGAAAAATGTGTGAAACTGCTGAAAAATTTCACCAAACAGCAAAAAATGTGCTAAACACATTTAAGTCAATAGGCAACAATTTTTTACATTGTCAACTTTTTCTCTTAAGTTATTTCTCGTTCAAAATGCATTGAAACCAATGGGCGTTTTTTTTTTTCAAGTTATTTCTCGTTCAAAATGCATTGAAACCAATGGGGGTTTTTTTTTTCAAGTTATTTCTCACTCAAAATGCATTGAAGCCAATGGGCATTTTTTCTCAAGTTATTTTTAGCTCAAAATGCGTTAAAGCCAATGGGAATTTTTCATCGAGTTATATCTCCCTCTTTCTCACTCAAAATGCTTTAAAGCCAATGGGTGTTTTTTCTCGTTATTTCTCGCTCAAGATGCATTAAAGCCAATGGGCGTTGACTGCTCCATTTTCGTTGCCTGTTAAGAGAAAGTGCAGTAGTGCAACATGGTTGATGGGTGCTATCAGGGTCTCTTTTGATGGTGGGGGGGGTATATATTTGTATCTATACCCACATGTTCAGCTATTGGGGCAGGTTGGTGCAGTGTTGGACTGGGGTATCAGGGGTCCACTTGGGTTGCAACCTCAACAGCCCCTTTTGCAAGAGCCCTCATCATGGCATCCTCACTACACTCCATACCTATTACCTGGTTCCTCCTTAACTAGTGCCTGTGAGCTGCAGGTCTAGGTCTGAAGGCCCATCTGGGTTTTTACCGGTGTCCCTCCAGCCCAGTCCAACCCTGAGTGGGTGGAACACACTTCTTTTGCACCCTTTAGTTTTCTTGCACTAGTGTCACGATCAAAGTAAATGACACCCCTCTCCTCTGTTCTATCAAAGTCCTGCCCCAAACTTTCTTTTTTACTGATTTCCCGACATCTCATCTCTGCTACAGAAAGAGCTAAAAATGAAGGGAATAAAATCTCAGTTCTATTACACTTTTTCCCCTGTTTTTATTGCTGCAAATGACTGAGCCGAGCATCTCTGTCAGAGAATAATTGGGTCGGGTGGGGGGGGGGAAATAAAAAGGAGATGAAATGTCCTGCAGTAGATCCCATAAATCTCTGTGATTGTCACATGCGGATTCCAGAGAGATAACAAGGTGACGTTTGAGCCTTAATTCCCTGCAGCCTCGTCCCGCTGTTGCCTTCCTTGTTCCACATTCCCCCGAGCTGAGCCGGCCGCATGAAGAAATATAGGGCCAGAATGGGACACATCATCATTTATTAGTTGGGCCTGCTTTATGGCACTGCCGAGCAACGGAAACGATTATTCATCTTTGAGTGAACTGTTAGTATGATGTAGAGAGGGGTATTTGGAGAGAATCTGCAATTGGTTTTCATTTTTTATTATTTGTGGTTTTTGAGTTATTTAGCTTTTTATTCAGCAGCTCTCCAGTTTGCAATTCCCTCATCCTGGTTGCTCGGGTCCCAATTCCCCTAGCAACCATGCACTGATTTGAATAAGAGACTGGAATATGAATAGGAGAGGCCTGAATAGAAATGTCAGCAATAAAATGTAGCAATAACAATAAATGTATAGGGGAGTATTTACTAAATCTCAATGTTTTTTTCACTAGAAAACTCTATTTTTTCAAAAGTTATTATTATAACCCAGTGCTGCAAAAAGGCCAAATCCAAAAATTTGCTATGTCAGACCTGTCGAGGTCCTGTATAAGTCAATGAGAGAGGCACCTATCTAAATTTGAAGTTTTCATGGTCTGCACTGGGTTTAAGCTCAAAAAGCCAACTTTTTCAAAAACTCAAAAAATTCAAGAAATTCAGGGAAAAAGCACATCATTCGGGTTTTCTGATAGATCAAGTTTTTATATTAATAAATAAGCTAAAATCGGGTATGGGAGCTTGGTCATGGTTTTTAAATAAAATATGAGATAAATTCCGATTTTAATAAATGACCACCATTATGTTACAGAGCATTTCTTTTTAGATGGGGTCACTGACCCCCATTTGAAAGCTGGAAAGATTTAGGAGAAAAATAAGGCAAAATATTCAAAAATGATAAAAAAAAAATAAGTTGCTTAGAATTGGCCATTTTATAACATTAACTTAAAGGTAAATCACCACCTATAACTCCAGAATCTTCCGCAAGAGCTTTTAAAAGTATTGATCAGTAATTGCTGTTTAAATGTAAAGGGGAAGTTAATAAAAGTTTGATTGAGCAAGACAATCGTCAGTTGGCTCTCCATGCAGTTGATCCATAATGGATTGGGTAGAGATTAAACTGTAGTGATCTTGAAGGGCCACGATTTTTCTTTCTTGATTTTTACTTTGAACTTGTCTAATTAAATATATTGAGCGTATTAATAGCAGTGTGAGAGCAGGCTGTACTGGCACCCAAGGACTGGTCACTAGCCTTTCTGGAAGTATTTATGACTTAGCTTGCTGTTTCAGCCTTGTCTAAACTTCATTGTTTATCATTGTTTGTGGCTTTCTAGTCAAATCCTTCCATATCTCCTCCTATATTATGATAATCTCCTTACATAAAGTTTGCAGGGAGTGATATAAGAGCCATGAGACATGGATTTAATTCTTTATAAGTCAAAATTAGCCACTAATGGCTCTGCAAGTTGACCAGTTCACCCATAGCCTGTATAGAGAGATATTATATATGGCAGCATAGGTATTCCCCTGTACTAAGCACAATTCAGCAGGAACAAATCCCTAAGTTTGATCATAGTCTGTACAGAGAGATCCCATAAAACTATGGCAGCATAGGTATTCCCATGTACTAAGCACAATTCAGCAGGAACAGCCCCTAAGTTTGCTCATAGTCTGTACAGAGAGATCCCATAAAACTATGGCAGCATAGGTATTCCCTGTACTAAGCACAATTCAGCAGGAACAGCCCCTAAGTTTGCTCATAGTCTGTACAGAGAGATCCCATAAAACTATGACAGCATAGGTATTCCCCTGTACTAAGCACAATTCAGCAGGAACAGCCCCTAAGTTTGCTCAGTCTGTACAGAGAGATCCCATAAAACTATGGCAGCATAGGTATTCCCTGTACTAAGCACAATTCAGCAGGAACAGCCCCTAAGTTTTCTCATAGTCTGTACAGAGAGATCCCATAAAACTAAGACAGCATAGGTTTTCCCCTGTACTAAGCACAATTCAGCAGGAACAGCCCCTAAGTTTGCTCATAGTCTGTACAGAGAGATCCCATAAAACTATGGCAGCATAGGTATTCCCTGTACTAAGCACAATTCAGCAGGAACAGTCCCCTAAGTTTGATCATAGTCTGTACAGAGAGATCCCATAAAACTATGACAGCATAGGTATTCCCTGTACTAAGCACAATTCAGCAGGAACAGTCCCCTAAGTTTGCTCATAGTCTGTACAGAGAGATCCCATAAATCTATGGCAGCATAGGTATTCCCCTGTACTAAACATAATTCAGCAGGAACAGTCCCTAATTTTGCTCATAGTCTGTACAGAGAGATCCCAAAAAACTATGGCAGCATCGGTATTCCCTGTACTAAGCACAATTCAGCAGGAACAGTCCCCTAAGTTCAGTGTCGGACTGGCTGGGCGGGACACTGGGAAAATACCCGGTGGGCCCCGACCCTTAATGGGCATCCACCGGGCCAGACCCCTCTCCAGATCTCTGCAAAAAAGTTATTTTCCCACAGCGCAATCAGTGCAGCGCCTTCTGCGCATGCGCTAGGCACCAAACACCCAGGCGCCTTCACGTAGGTGCGCCGAGTCGGAGTCAGAGTGGGGCCCTGGAGAGTAGTCCCGGTAGGCCCCGGGCCCCCCAGTCCGACCCTGCCTAAGTTTGCTCATAGTCAGTACAGAGAGATCCCATAAAACCACTTGGTTGCCTGCATTAAACGTGTGTTAGTTACATTGCAGCAAATTATTATCATTATTATCATTTCATATCAGAGAGCATTTAATTGCCACTTTGCCATTATAAAGTACATTTTTTCTTGTTTGATCTGTTTATACATTTCTGATTTTATTCCTTGGGTCTCCCAGTGCCAAGTTTCTCGCCCCTAAATGCAGCCAAATGACATCGATGCGCTGGCCTTTTACCCAACACTATCATTTTAATACTCATTAAGAACCAAGTGATCATTTAAATGTCTGAAAAACAGATTGTTGGCCAGGGCTTAATTAAGCAGCAGAGCCAAACGCCGCATGTTTTTTTGGGAGAATGACCTGAGAATGAAGGAAATCTTAAGCAGAAGCCTCCACTTCTCTGGCTTTGTCAAGATTTTTCTACAGTGTTTCTGGCAAACAGATACTCACTGGGGGCAAAGGCATTACTTGCTATTATAATTCCTTCCATTGATACTCTCCATAATGATGGATGAGTACATTCTACTGTTATTCCATTGCACTCGTGCTCTGTGGGTGTAGGCAAAAGCTTTGTTGGTAGTTGGCTTTCATATCTGTCTCAGTAAGGTATAAACATGCCCAGACTCTCCGTTACCAACTCCAATACATCAGCACTGCCAGTTAGGCCTTCTAAAGCTTTGGATATGGGGCTACAGGGTGAAGAGCAAGATCTAGATCAACAGAATGATGGAAATTCCAACTGATAGAAAAGCATTTTCTGTATTACTATGAGCCGGTAACAGAGACATCAACCTAAAGGTTTTATATTTTGGGTTTGTCCAATTAAACCATAGCCATGCCCCCTGATTACGTTCCCTATTTATATCCTATTTCAGGATACTAAGGTCTGTTTTCAATCATTTTCAATGGAAAAGGTCAGTGGAGTAACTAGATATAACTGGGCCCTAATTTACATACTGCCAAAATGTCTAGAGGTTAACCAGTTGTGCCAATATTTATTGAAATTGTATATGAATTAGGACCTCATGGGGCCCCTATACCTGCTGCCCCCCCATTGCAGCCGCAGGGTCTGCTTCCTCTGTAGTTACGCCCAGGGTCGGACTGGGGGACTGAGGCCCGAAGGGGTTTCAGTCTCAAGGCCCCCGCCGCTGTGCCCTGCTGCCCGCACCACGCGTGTGCAAATGCAGGCATGTGTGTGCGCAATCTCGGGCACTGTGTTCTTCGGGCCTCGAGCCAATCTTCAGGTCTTTTGCCGCAGGAGGAGGAACCACAAGCTGCGGATCTGGGCCGGCTGGGCCTATAAGAGCGGGTTTTTTCCCTGTGTCCCGCCGGCCCAGTCCGACCCTGGTTATGACCTTGCAAAAGGTTGACATTAAGATGGGTGCAGGAGACTGGACTGTTACTGTGGGTGAATGGGTGAGGGAACTAAAATAGGGGGACTATTGAAAAGTCTACTCGAGTTCTTTGATAGCAATTGAAAATCTGAATCTATTGTTGTTTTTTTTAGGAGTGGTAGTCATCATTAACAATATGACTAAAAGTAAACCTGCCCCTAAGAGGCCTAAGTGGTTATGTAATAAAAGCACTACGTTTGCCCAGAAGCAGGTAGCATTTACTGGTCACCTGATTAAAAACAAACATCTTATTGGTTGCTATGGGTTACTGTTCCTGGGCCGACATAGTGCCATTTATTGCATAAGGGAGTTAGTGGCCAGTTGGCATAGCCATTGTAAGCTGCTTTTATCATCAGTGCCTCCATCAAGGGGGACCTGCCGTTAGGGGTCCCATGGCAAAAGGGGCCACAAAAGATGCTCAAATGCAATTTGCAGGAGGCATGGCTTGTAGGTAAGTTGATAGGGTTTGAGCAGATTGTGGCCTGGGTTTTGGCATAATGGGGGCATGCCAGGGGCAGCTCAGGAGAATGGCTGTGCATGTGCAAAGGTATTTTTTTTCATTGGTGTCCCATTCTGATTGTTGGCAGGGTCTTCCACCAATGAGGCACAAGTGACCAATGAACTAATATTTGGGATAGTCCTCATGATTTACAGAGTTCTGATGGTGACCCTGGTCATTTTCCTTGTGACTCCTTGCTTGAGTCGATGGAGGGCTAGAGGGGGTTTGGCTGTAAAATACAGACTGAAACATTTCTTTTGCTTTTCTTGGCAAACATATGATATTGATAACATAAATAAAAATACAGTATCCTATTTGAGCCCAAAAACAAAATCCAATGATGATAACCCTGGCACACCCCTCCCAGATGCTCCACAATGGAGCTTGCACTCAGACTGGCATCAGACTTCAAAAGAAGGGAGCGATTGTTAATGGCATCCAACACGAGTGCTATGAAGTGTGTAGTGCGAACAGGCGCTAAGAGAAACAGTTGCCTTTCTGTAATACTCTCACTTTAACAGACAGACTATTAGCGCTCTAAAGAGAGATGTTCTGATCCGTGGATGAGCAAAGGGATTGAAGCACCTCAAAGGCATTCTAATCTTAAGAATTAGTGTGTGCTTAATTTTTAACCCAGAGACTCACATCTGAATTTAAATCTGAGTTTTTCTCCCTTCCTGCACATTTCTAATTTATACTTTAATTAATCACAGGATAGAGAAAAGATCCCTGAAACTTTGTGCCATTGTAAAAACCCCAGTAGGCACATAATGATATTATTTTATTCCTCATCCATCTGTTTAAATAAAGTATCCAAAACAGTGATAAAAGCAAAAAAAATAGGAATGAAATATGTCCATGCTGAAAATAAAAACAGCCTGCGCGGCAGATAATGGTGTTGATGGAGCAGAATAAGAAGGTGAGCGATTATTCAGGAAATATTAGCATTCAAGGGATTTCGCTGAATAAAAAAAGCTATGTGTCATGGATGCCACCAGGCTGCTCATTATTAATAATAAAAAAAAACATCAATACACTCTCAATGTTTCAAGTAAATCATTAATAGAACAAAATCAGTTTCCTATATGGCTTTGGCATTCCTGCTAAAACAGATAAGTCATTTTGACTATACAAAGATATAGTTTCTCCAGGCCGAGAACATCTACACCCCAACTTAACAAAGTCCATGAAATGTTCTGGACACTTTGTATCTAAGGTACCTTCCTCCAGAATTCCATTCAACATTTCTTATTCACTCTTTCATGTGATGCAGGAGTAAATTGGGTGCTTTCCTTGCCCAAACTTCTACAATAACCCAACCCAAGGTAGCCAACATATTCATGGAGGTATATCCACTGCGCCCTTTTTCAAGCCTTTTCCCATAGTAACACATTTAAACAAATCTGATTTGCTTTCATCATGTAAAATTTGTAAGATTTAGTAGATTATATAAATTTGTTTTGCCCATGGGGCATTTAGTGCCATGAGGTACCTGTCACGGTCGGCACTCAACACCAGAACAAATGCCAAGCACCCTTGTCTCGGCTCGTGCTTCACTTGTAGTGTGACCGCCTTTGGCCTCGGGAGGAGCCCTCAGCTACTTGGATGCCACCAGGACTTAAACGAGAGGTGCAAGGCAAGAGGTTCTGGATAGGCAGAGGGGCACGACTGTTAGCGAGAGTCTTTGGGCAGAAGGTCGTAGTACAAGGCGTTAGGCAATAGAGTAGTCAGATCAGGCCGGGAGCCAGGATTATCAAATAGCCAGGCAGAGGTCACAACAGGAATCAAAAACAGGTTCAATAAACAGGAAACAAATAGCACAAGGCTCGGGAGCACCAGGAAACAAGATCCTATGGGCAAAGTTCAGTAATGCAAATGGGCTATTTAACTTTTGAATTTGGTGTGAATTACACGTTGGCGTCATCACGCCAGTGTGCCTGCGCCTTTAAGAGCCGTCATGGTGCACGTGCCCTAAGAGTCCAGCGCTGGCGCGAGGGAAGGAGTGGTGTGGTGTGGTAGGCGCCACACTTATGGTGCAGCAGGCGTCCCCGCCCGCACCGGGTAAGGCCTCACTGTACTATGCTGAGGCCAGGTTTGGACATAAATGGTATAGTAGGGGACAATAGGGTAAACCCACTAAAAATATTGTTCATTTGTGGCTATTAGTAGTGAAGGTGTTTCCAGAAGTTCATGGAGATGATTAGGAGAAAGCATCAAATACATATTATAGACCAGTGTCTGGAGAAGGTGATGTCCATCATATAAGAGAGTCAGAGCCAAGTTCACTAGAGAATTGCTTGCACTTTGTGTGTGTAGAGCAATATTTAATAGTGATAAAAGAAAATATGAAAATGAAGGCTAAATTGACTATGTTGAACTTGATGAGCATAGTTGTATTGTGAGTACTCAAAAAATGAAGAAACCTAGGAACAAAAAGTTGAACAAATGGAGATGCCTCTGCCCAAGTTCATAAATCCACATGCAAAACACTTTTATACATATATTCTTGCAGTAGTACTTCCTTGGCTGCATAAAGCATAATAACAATACATGTATCAGTTTATTTTCTGCTCTAAGCTTGCTTGTGTCTGTTTTCTGTAGTGATTAGGTGGATACATTGCCCTGTACAGCAAAAAATCTGAATGGAGTTGTACATGGGGATGGGGAAAGTTGAAACCAGAGATGATATTAGATACAGTAGGTGCATAAATTCCAGCTATTGGCCAGGAACCTGACCTTTATTTATTATTCAGAGCTTGGGAAGAGTTCCCAAGTTCTTCCTCTGGAAGGGTTTCCAAGTTCTTCCTCTGCAAGGGTTTAGCATCACAATAGCCTTTGATAGTATGTCTGTCCAAGAAATCATCCAAGTCCCTCTTATAGTCATTAACTGAATCAGCATCACAACATCACCCGGCAGTGCATTCCCCAACCTCACTGTCCTGACTGTGAAGAACCCCTTACGTTGCTTCAAATGAAAGTTCTTTTTTTCTAGTCTGAAGGGGAGGCCTCTGGTACGTGGATCCTCTTTATGGGTAAAAAGGTCTCCTGCTATTTAACAGAACTTTATTTGTTTTAGTAGTTACAGAATGACACTGCCCAGAACAGATAACAAGATCTTTCTCATTTAAGGAAACTCCCAACACACTGCCATTTAGTGTATAACTTGCATTTATATTATTATTGCCAAAGTGCATAACCTGCATTTATCAACATTGAACCTCATTTTCCAGTTTGCTGCCCAGTTTTCCAGTTTAGACAAATCACTGTGCAAAGTGGCAGCATCCTGCATGGAACCTATAGTTCTGCACAATTTAGTATCATCTGCAAAAATAGAAACAGTACTTTCAATGGCCACCTCCAGGTCATTAATAAACAAGTTGAAAAGCAAGGGACCTAGTACAGAGCCCTGCGGTACTCCACTAACAACACTGGTCCAATTAGAAAATGTTCCATTTACCACCACTCTTTGTAGTCTATCTTTTAGCCAGTTCTCTATCCAGGTACAAATACTATGTGCCAGGCCAACATTCCTTAATTTAACCAGTAACCTTTTGTGTGTCACTGTATCAAATGCTTTCGCAAAATCTAAGTAAATCACATCCACTGCCATCCCAGAATCGAGGTCCCTGCTCACCTTCTCATAAAATAAATTAAGTTAGTCTGGAAAGATCTATTATGCATAAAACCATGCTGGCACAAACTCATAGTATTGTTATTTGCTATGAAGTCCAGTATCTTATACTTTATTAACCCTTATTAAAAGCTTTCCTACCAGTGACGTCAGACTAACTGGCCTATAGTTTTGAGGCTGAGAATGGGATCCCTTTTCAAATAGTGGCACCACATTAGCAATTCGTCAGTCTCTCTGCACTATGCCAGACCTCAATGAATCCTGAAAAATTAAGTAAAGTGGTTTGACAATCATAGAGCTAAGCTTGCTAAGTACCCTGGGATGAATACCATCTGGCTCGGACCTTTGTTTATCTTAACATGTTCTAGTCTCTTTTGAATTTCTTCATGTGTGAACCATGCATCATTAGTTGTATTACTAGAATTGGGGATATCAATAAGGAAACCTTTATTAGCTGGTTCCTTATTTGTGTAGACTCGCTGAATCTGAGTTCAGAGAGTTGTTTTTTTTTGTTCTCATCAACCAGCTGACCCCCCCCCCCCTCTGATATTAAAGGTTCCACCCCTTCCGGCTTCATTTTTTTACTATTAGCATATTTAAAGAATAATTTTGGATTCTTTTTACTGCTTACTGCAATACGCTTTTCCATATCGATTTTAGCTTGCTTTTTTGCATGATTTATTGGCCTCCTTGTACCTTATAAATGATTCAGAGGGTTTTCAAGTTCTTCCTCTGGAAGGTGTTTCAAGTTCCTCCTGGGAAGGGTTCCCAAGTTCTTCCCGGGAAGGGTTCCCAAGTTCTTCCTCAGGAAGGGTTCCCAAGTTCTTCCAAAGATGATGGTAGATAGGTGCATAAATGCCAGCTATTGGCCAGAAACTCCCTCGTTTATTAATCAAAGCTTAGGAAGAGTTCCCAGGTTCTTCCTCGGGAAGGGCTCCAAAATTCTTCCTCAGGAAGGGTTCCAAGTTCTTCCTCGGGAAGGGTTCCAAAATTTACCTTGGGAAGAGTGCAACAAATGCAAGGAAAGGTGGTGATATGGAAAAAAAGTATTTGCAGAACAAGCAAAAACAGATGGAGCATACCAAAAATGTATATGACAGACATAGGATATAAGGGGCATGCATAGAATAACGAATTCAGGGTTGTAAGACAGTTCCTATCAAAGGGTCAAAATTACAAACAGAAAATTATTTTTTTCTTACCAGTTTTGTAATTAAGAAAATATTCTACTAAAACAAAATGGCAGCAGTGATCTAAATTTATTTTTGACAAAATAAGACTTTTTTGTGTTGTTATTGCTTGGCAGCCAAGATCTGATTCCTGTGCTTGAAGTTAACAGCGTCACATTGAGTTCCAGCAGCAGAATGAATAGTTATTACCGGATATTTCATATCTTTTTATGACAAACACCTGCTTTTGGTTTCCCTTTACAGCATTATTTGTTCCCTTTGCAGAAATGTGTTTTCTACAGGATTTTGTATTTATTATTTTTTTGGGGGGTATAGCAGTTAAATAAAGGAACTTTATTATCATTATTACGATTTATTAACCTTCTTTTTCAGCTACTACTTAGAAGTCTATATTATAGTCTATAGTCTATATTATAATAATATGAGCTATTCTGATTTTAACCTTGCCTTTTCTTGTAAAATGTTTGAAAATTAGCAGGTCTCTTGAATCAGTGGGGCAGGCTCATTTGGGGGCTTGTTTATTAAGATTTGAGATCATGTCTTTCTCCATGATCTGAGAACATTGAGGGAATTAACACAATCCATGTTTATTCATAAATAATAAAAGTGAAATTAATTATTATTATAATAATTATTGGGACAAAAACTGTGATTTATTTTATTTTTCAAAACAACCCCCCAGAAGTTTAAAAAATGTATAAATTGCCTTCCATGGCTTAAGAATTAGGTTCCCGGTAATATGCTAAAATTCTCATTTCTTAAGGTTTCAAAAGATTCCAGGCAGTGAGAAGCAGAAAGAATATGATCAATAAATTCAACCTAAATAAACTTGACCCACTGACAAAAGGTATCTCTGACCAGCTTGATATATTTGGGTTATAGCATTTATATGGCTAAGAAAAAGCTTGGAAATTGCTGTTATTCAAGGTGTTTGTTTTCATGGGAAAAGTAAATACAATGAATCAACCCCAGTTGGTCAAGTCAGAACAAAAAAAATATTTGAACTTAAAAGGGAAATTAATCGTTAAATACATATTAAATGTATGCTATAGATCTCTTCTTACATAGTTACATAGTTAAGTTGGGTTGAAAAAGTCCAAAGTCCATACTTTTTGTAATCAGAACTTCATAAAATATCTCAAACCAAAATCTATTTTTATAGAAGAAACCACATTTTTTCTTACAAGATTAATTTTGTAGTCTAAGCCTTTGATAAATCAACCCCATAGTGCCTAAAAAGATTGTTGATATCACATAGGACTTTATAAATTATTCAAAATAGTTCAAGTGTGGTTGAGAATGTAATGTGCCCTACACAATGGACAACAAATTACTTTTTTCTCTAGAAGTGGCCACTTTCAACATTTTACCAGATTGCCAGTAAGCAGAGCAAGACACTTGAGGCTGTAATTCGTTCTTCTCAGTCCACAGAATCAGTCTTTATCCGCATATGTTGTGGGAAGACTGTGTTGCCTGGAAAGCATATTTACAGATATGTCCTGTGGTTTCCACTTCTAGAGCTGCCTGATGTCTGCAAGATGTAAAAATAAAGCTTCTAAAGCGACGATAAAGCCAAGTTATGAAATAACCATAAAGAGAGCAGAAGGGCGCCGGAGAGGCACCGCTTACACTTTACGATGCCATCAATAAAAGTTACTAACTGGGGCACCAGACTGAAGCTCTTTTCAGCGAGACGGAGCAGTTTACCCAGAGAGTAAGAGTTTTGTGCCGAGTCGATAAACTCATTTCATTGCTGTCGTTTCAGGTTTAATTAGTGATGAAATGCTGTTTTCTTTGGTTCTTCCATGTGTTTAAAAAAAAAAAAACATATTACAAAATATGGGATGTATACATTTTACTTCCTGAATATGTTCAATTCCTCCAAATTGGAATCATTTATAATTTGATCTCAATGCAAAGTTGACCTTACAAGATGTGTCATGGCATAGATCAAAGAGAAACCCCAAAACGTTGAATCTTTTCAATTACAATCTCTTTGTGTCACTTTTGATTGAGGTAAAGCTTCCATCTGAAGGTCCTTCTACATTTTCATTTTACATTTTCTTACTATGGTGAACCAAAGGCACAAAATTAAGGGGGTTATTTATCAAAGGTCGAGTTATAGGGTTTATAAGTTTTTTTCATACCTCCACTGAACTCACAACTCGAATGTTTTCTAATTTAAGAAAAAACTTGCATAGAAAAAACTCGTATCGGTGAATTCGGGGTTCAAAACCCAAGTTAATCGAGTTTTTCCATGGAAAAACCTTGACTCGTTTGAATTAATCAAATTTTAGAGTGAAACCCACCAGAAAAAACCAAACATCATGAAGGCTGTTAACATCTTCAAGTGGTTCAAGAAACCTCTGCCATTGACTTCTACTTGATCTTGAAAGGTTTTAGCTGGAGTATCCTGGATTTGAGCTATTTAAAGCTTCGGGGTAAAATAAATCATGAAAAATTCTAGTTTTTTTTTATTTTATTTGTGTTTTGACTGAAAACTACCCTTGAAAAACTAGAATTTTTTCTGGAACTGTTGGTTAGTTACCAGATAGCCAGCAAGAGCAGGTAAGTGGTTAAACCTACAGACAAAGGCATTTTTTTATACCTAATGGTAAACCATGTTTTATTGATCACAATCGTGCTATGCATTGTACAGCGTGCGTTTCACGTTTTATTAAAGTAGTTATTCTTAGATAAACTTTCCCTGAGCTTTACGTCGCCATAGAGATCAGAGTGGAAGAGGTCACTCTATAGATGCCTCACTGGAAAAAAGTCTGGTTCATTAATGTTTTAAATGTTTTGGCTCATTATGTTTCTACAAGAATAAATCTATGGGGGGGTTTTTTCCATTATACTGTATTTTTATTGGACGAGTGAATCTATATAGTAAGAAGAAGAAATGCCCTACTAGTCCAATAACCTAAAACAACCAATCATAAATGAGCTTGCTATGGTCAAGTGCAGTTACAATGATAAAAGAAAATGTGTGACTTGTTGATATGGCTTACTGAATTCAGCCAACCTTCTCCTGTGTTATGCTCCTTCCATACATTGGAGCTACAGGCACAGTAGACTAAGGACGGGCATCACAACAGAAGCCATAACATATGTTTACCATTCTCCATTTCTGAAGCCCTGGATTGCTTACACAGTTTAAACCATTCTCTGTAGGCACGCTAAGTCATAATAACATTGGACTTAAGACCCATAGATTTATGAACCAAGATGACCTTCAAAAATATGTTGAAGTGCCATTTCTAAAATTGCCCTCCCAACAATAGCGGTTCTGACTTGTCTGCCAATATTACATTAGGGTTGACACCATCAAGTTGAACCTTTGCAAAATTCTCAGAATTGTTCAAATGATAGGTATCACAACAAAACTCCTACCTTTATTTTGTAAACCCACAATGACATCCCAAAACTTGTTGGAATGCCATCTCTGTCAGTGCCTGTATTGCTGAGGGACCACTAGTCTTGTAGGGTAAAAGACGTGGATGAATGACCATTGGTTTGAAAAGCATAACGAATGGGGACACTGTTCTACTGTTCTAAACTTTTTTTGGTTTAGAATGAGTAACTGTATAGGTTATATCTATAATATACCATATATACAGTAGGTTAAACCCCTGTAAGAAATTGCCAAAACGTTTTCAGTTCCAGCTCCCTTGAATGGTCAACTTACAACAAGGTTACCGATTTAGGAAACAATGGTATATCAGTTATACAGCCACAGTCCCAGGCATATCTGGGTAAGCAAATACGTTTTTAACACAAATATTGGTGTGCAAGATGGTATCTAGGTGTATCTACGACAGCAACTAGGCATTCTCCCCAGATCTGGTCCAAACTAAAATTGAGGCTGAACAGTTTGCAAACCACACTTGGGAGGTCATTTATTGGGATTTTTTATTGATCAATTTTATCCTTCCAGAACATACAGTTCTCCTTTAAAGGAGAACTAAAGCTTAACTAAAGAAGCGGCTAGAAACCTTGTGCATTTTGTCTTGTGCTTCTGTACCAGCCCAAGGCAACCACAGCCCTTTAGCAGTAAAGATCTGTGTCTCTAAAGATGCCCCAGTAGCTCCCCATCTTCTTTTCTGCTGATTCACTGCACATGCTCTGTGCTGCTGTCACTTACTGAGCTTAGGGAGCCACTCACAATATACAGTACACATAGAATAGAAATGTCACAATATAAGGCTGATTAGTAATTAATACAGATAATTACTACATGGCAGCACAGAAACCAGTGCAATTAGCATCAGAATTTAATAATCAGCAAACCTGTAGCATCAGCTTATATTACAGCCAGGGAAGCTCATTTTCTGCTGGATAATTAGTGACGAGCCCTAAGCTTAGCTTCTCAACAGCCAATCAGAGCCCACTGAGCATGTGAGTGTCACAGACACTTTCCAAGATGGTGACCCCCTGTGACAAGTTTGAATTCCTGGATCATTGCTGCTATTGACAAGCTGAAACTTTAGCCTCGTGCAGTAAGTTCAGTATATAAAATATGGCATTTTTAGCCACATTCTTTGTTAGGATATGACTATAAAGATTTTCATTCATCCAAGTCATGGTAAATCTAGTATAGGTAAATCTAAAAACAACTGGATTTGCTGAGTAATCAATGAAGACGTTTCACTACTCATCCGAGCAGCTTCTTCAGTACAACTGACTGGTGTGGGAAGTTCTCGGCATATAAACTCTTCCACTAATCCAATCACAATGGCGCATTGTAACTCTTCAAAGAGGTGACATCTGAAAATTCACAGAGGTGTTGATTCTGTGTAGTTACTGTGATAGGATAATCCAATGTGTCATGTAAAGGTGGCCATACACTGAGAGATCCGCTCGTTTGGCAATGTCGCCAAACGAGCGGATCTCCCTCCGATATGCCCACCTTGAGGTGGGCAATATCGGGCCGATCCGATCTTGGGCCCTAGGGCCCAACGATCGGATCCTAACGAGGCCTTAACGGGCGGTCGGATCGCGGGACCGCATCAACGAATAGATGCGGCCGCGATCCGACGGGATTTTCTATCCCATCCGATCGAGATCTGGCCGACTTTCGGCCAGATCTCGATCGGTGAAGCCCGTCGGGGGGCCCCATACACGGGCCAATAAGCTGCCGACACGGTCTGTCGGCAGCTTTTATCGGCCCGTGTATGGCCACCTTAACTCCTAGATACAGGTGTTACTTGTAAGAGTGATTACCAATTGTTTGTAGATTCACCTATACTAGATATTCCTTGTTAGGGTTTATTTCTCATTTAAGCCTGATCCAGTTAGTCTATCTCTTTGTAATGAAAAGCGACTATGCTAATGTAAAATGTAAGAGTTATGTTTTCTCTGTTTAGAAATCACATATACCTGTGCTAATCCCATCTATAGGTTTTAATCCTTCTTTCCTCGCATCAAAAGTGGCTTCATTTGACCTTAATTTTTTCTAAGGCTATACTTTGTGCCAAGCGCCGGTTCCTTTAATTCTGTTGTAATGGTAAAAGGCAACCAACAAAGAAGAAAAATATTATTGACCTGGAAGACGGCCACAAACTGGGAGATTTCCAACAAAATAATACTAAAAAAAGGGGATTTAACTGTCAAGTTCATGCGCGTTCGTGTTAAAAACGTATCTGGAAGGGAAAGGAAATCTCTAAATAAAATAGAATTTTAAAAGAGGGTCATTAACTCTTGGTTCAGGCAGGGGAAAAAAGGCATAAAACAATAGCGCTGAGCCATGTAGGTGGTCATGGCGTCGGCAATTTTTTTTTACCTTCTCTCCATATGGGATCTAAAATAAAATGGTACAAAGTGCAGAATACAGCACATTAGTCAGAGCAGCCAGCAGGACACTCGCTAATAGCACCAGGGAAAGGTATTAGCCACAGAAACAGGTAGAAAATGAGGCCATTATAAAGAGAAAAATGCTGGGTTGTGTTTTAGCAACCATATCTATTAACCTTCAGTATTATATTATTAGACATAATATAACAACGTACTGTATGTCTTACATTTCTGCTTCTAAAAGAGGACTAAAGACTTTTAAACAGTGGTCTTCAAGTGCAGTTAAGGACACTTACTGAGCAGGGGTGGATGGATTGTTCGCTACTTTCCCGAAATGGAACGATCCATCATATTATTATTATTATTATTATTATTATCATTATTATTATTATTATTATTAATCGGCTAGTATTGACATTGTGACAGCGCACTTATATAGCTGCACTGAAACTGTTCAACATTCACGTTGGCCAAGAATGGAAAAAAAATGTCAGACTCAATGAGCCCCCTCTGTTAAATTACTTTGTGCAAAGGCGATACTTGGGGTGAACTACTCAATCACATAATGGCGTTCTTCTTTAAGCAGCCAATCACATTTTGATGAATTGACACATTGATCTGCTATTGATAAATACATATATTCATTAAACAAGCCCTCTGGACTCTCCTGTCCCCTAGTTACCATGTTTAAAGTTGAGTTATACTCGAATATCATTATTGGGATGGCACAAAGGTTTGCACCCCTGCTCCTGGGGTTCTTAGTAGTAATGCTCAGGGTTGGACTAAAACCTGCCCGTCGTATGGGTTTGGTCCAACAAAGCATTACTAGAAGCAGGTCATGGACAGGTTGTGGGCCAAACTACCTCCATTAGCCCTACCCCACTGCAACATTATTGACCATTGTCCTGTGATCTCTGATGTCACCAAAAGGATGTGGTGTGGTTGGATGTGGTTTGAATGGGCGAAAGGTTAGTGTTTTAATGTTTTACCGAAATTGCACTTGTACTTCAATCAATGCTGGAATTCTGCCAGGGTTCAATTTCTGGTGCTTGGCCTCAAAATGATGTTCAGGTCTGATTTTGTACATATGTTGCATCTATTGATGTTGTCTGATGTGAAAACCCCGGAGTTTCCCCCCACATTTAATATGTTGGTAACACCAGGGTTCACAAGCATCAGTAGACACAGTTGTGCAAGGAGCGGCTTTGGACAAATAGTCATTTTGTGCAAAACATCCATTTTTGGGCAGTGGCAACTGCAGTTTTGGCCATAAATGAGCCCTATGGACTATTCTTATTGTAGCAGACAAGCACCTACAGTCAGGGTCAGACTGGGGGGACTGGGGCCCACTGGGGCTGCTGTCCAGGGACCTCCCGCCCCCGATGCCCACCGCGTGCTTGCACATATGCAACCCAGGCACAGTACTGGGTTTTTTGGGCTTGTATGGCAGAAAGGAGCCTGAAAATCAAGGATTTGGGTGCGGATCTGGGCCCAGTGCGACCCTGCCTGCTGTAACCAAAAATAAACCAATAATAAGGTTTGCTTGACTTACCCACATGCTTCACAAAAAAACAAGTTTTTGGTCCAGCTTGTGGGCCGGTTGTGTTGTGCGTGACGGAGAATTCCAATTCTTAATATCAGTGGTTTTATTACATTTAATATCTCCTAACCAAGTGATAACATCGTATAACAACACCCAATACCATCCTTATAAATACTTAGAAACTGCCCCAGGGAGGCCTCCTTTACACAGGAATCCATATTATAGCTGAACTGAACATTAATTACCTTGGAAACATCGACAATACCTAGGATAAGTAGGTAATGGAATATATCTGACATGCCAATACACTACTAATACAGGTATGGGATCCCTTATCTGGAAACATATTATCCAGAAAGCTCCAAATTAGAGAAAGGCCGTCGCCCATAGACTCCATTGTATCCGAATTTTTTAAAATTATTTCCTTTTTCTCTGTAATAATAAAACAGTCGCTTGTACCTGATCCCAACTAAGATATAATTAATCCTTATTGGAAGCAAAACCAGCCTATTGGGTTTATTTAATGTTCACATGATATTCTAGTAGTCTTAAGGTATGAAGATGCAAATTACGGAATGATCTGTTATCCGGAAAACCCCAGGTCCCAAGCATTCCGGATAACAGGTCCCATACCAGAGTTTTAATAGAAGACATAAGAGTAATTTTCATTGCTAAAGAGTTATGGTGGCCTAATGTTGGTACAGAACATTAGGGGGCCTATTTAATAAAACTCGAATTGTTCTGGTCGAGTTTTTAAATGGGAAAATTATAATTTATTTTTATTATTTATTATACCCCAAAGCTGCTAAAAATCCAAATCTGAAAATACTCCATCTCAAACCTGTTGAGGTCATGTAGAAGTCAATGGTACATGTACCTGAAGATGTTTCATGACATTGTGATCTGTGCTGGTTTTTGCCCAATAATAAGATAAATTTGAGTTTCCGCTGCAACAATTCAATAAAGTCGAGTTTTAGGAGCATCAATTCAAAAAAGCTGTACGATCAAAATTGAAGCTCGGTTTTGTCACAGCTTTTTTTCTGCTCGAACTTTGTTGAGAAGAATTATAGATAAATGAGTTACATTCATGGATGGGAGTTTGGTCGACATTGTTTTAATACAAAAAATGAGATAAACTCCAGTTTTAGTAAATAATCCCCTAGATGTGCAATTTCTACCCTACACCATTGGTGAGCTTTAGTTCTCCTTTAATAGTTTGGCTGCTGAAATGCATTTGTATGATAAGAAGAAGAAGGAGAGAGACAACAGACCTTTGCACTGAACATGTAGCACTGAAAGGGCAGTAGAACCCTGTTATTACTGCTGAATTACAAAGTAAATCACACTCTCTGTCATGTCTTCCAGAGTCATTGTGGTGGGATTCTGGCACTAAATTGCAGAGCCCAAACAAATGAATAGCAATCTGCGCTATTTCGCTCTGCCGCAAGGGCATGTAATAACTCTTTTTTTAAATGTACTTTTCTTTTGTTTCTGTTATTCACAGTTACGTACTTCAGTCTCTCTTTTTTTTTAGTTTGTATTTGAGTTTCTGAAATGTTGTGTTTAAAAAAACAATCCAAAGACTCCAAATCCTCTTTTATAAAAGATAAACATCTTTGTTAAACAGAAACCCAATATTGATACTGAGACTAAAGGGCAAGTTGCTGCAAGTTGTAATTCAACATTTGAATGGTTAGATGTTGGTATAAAATATTCATGTTCCCATCTTCTTCTATTGACTCCATCCTGCTCTTGTTCTACTGACACCATTTTGTTCTACTGTCTCTTTCTTGTTCTACTGTGTTCATCTTGTCTTACTGTTTCCATCTTGTTCAACTGTGTCCAACTTGTTCTACTGCCTCCATTTAATTCTACTGTCTCAATCTTGTCCTACTTTCAGCATCAAATTTCATTGTCTCCATCTTGTCCTACTGCCACCATTTTGTTCTACTGTCTCCATTTTGTTCTACTGTCTCCATTTTGTTCTACTGTCTCTTTCTTGTTCTACAGTGTCCATTTTGTTCTACTGTTTCCATCTTGTCCCACTGTGTCCATCTTGTCCTACTGTTTCCATCTTGTTCAACTGTGTCCATCTTGCTCTACTGTGTCCATCTTGATCTAATGTTTCCAACTTGTTCTACTGTGTACATCTTGTCCTACTGTTTCCATCTTATTCTGCTGTCTCAATCTTGTCCTACTGCCACCTTTTTGTTCAACTGTGTCCATCTTGTTCTACTGTCTCCATCTTGTTCTACTGTCTTCATATTGTTCTACTGCCTCCATTTAATTCTACTGTCTCAATTTTGTCCTACTTTCAGCATCAAATTTCATTGTCTCCATCTTGTCCTACTGCAACCATTTTGTTCAACTGTCTCCATTTTGTTCTACTGTCTCTTTCTTGTTCTACAGTGTCCATCTTGTCTTACTGTTTCCATCTTCTTCAACTGTGTCCATCTTGTCCTACTGTTTCCATCTTATTCTGCTGTCTCAATCTTGTCCTACTGCCACCTTTTTGTTCAACTGTCTCCATCTTGTTCTACTGTCTCCATCTTGTTCTACTGTCTTCATCTTCTTCTACTGCCTCCATTTAATTCTCTTGTCTCAATCTTGTCCTACTTTCAGCATCAAATTTCATTGTCTCCATCTTGTCCTACTGCCACCATTTTGTTCAACTGTCTCCATTTTGTTCTACTGTCTCCATTTTGTTCTACTGTTTCTTTCTTGTTCTACAGTGTCCATCTTGTTCTACTGTTTCCATCTTGTTCAACTGTGTCCATCTTGTCCTACTGTTTCCATCTTATTCTGCTGTCTCCATATTGTCCTACTGCCACCATTTTGTTCAACTGTCTCCATCTTGTTCTACTGTCTCCATCTTGTTCAACTGTCTCCATCTGATTCTGCTGTCTCCACTTTGCCCTACTGTTGCCATTTGTCCTACTGACTTTCCTTACTGTCTCCATCTTTTTCTACTGTAATCATCTTGCTCTGTTGTCATCTTCCCCTACCACGGACATCCTAGCCTACTGTATTTTACTCTACTGTCAATATTTTCTTGACTATAGCCATCTTTCCCTACTGATTATATCTCTACTGTCACCATATTGGCCTTCTATTGCCATCTTGTTCTACTATCACTAGCCATCTATCCTACTATTGCTACTGTAATTATCTGCCCCTACTCTCACAGTTTTGTTTGACTGTTCCCTCCCTATTGACATGATCTTATTCTACTTTTGCACCCTGTGCTACTGTCTGTTTTTGGCATGTTATAGCAATCTTTCCCTACTGTCTTCATCTTCTTTTGCTTTATTTAACAGAGGCCTAGTGTAGCAATTGAGCTTCTGATGCTCAGCAGTATACCAAACTGTGATTGGACCGGAGGTTCAGAGGTGCTGAGGTTAATGGGAGTGAGGCACCGATTTTGCACCAATGGGCTGAGAAATACAGACATGAAAATGTGCAAGTTTGGCTTCTGGTATAAAGTTCACGTGTTCTGTTCATTTATTTCCTTCTAAAGATTTTTCAGTCTGTGCCCTGCTTTTTTTTTCTTGACAGTGTGAAATTAGCTTTTTTTTCCAAGCCAAGAGAACTATTAAATCCCATCTAATGCCGCATCTCTCAACCAACTACAAATGAGATCAGTATTTCCCAAGTTAATTTCCAGCATCCAATTAATTTTCCCTTTATATTGGGTTGCTGATGAATGTTACATAGAAGTGCCGCGATATTTAATAACAGCAACCTTGGCGCAGCAGCCCACTCCTGGGATCAAAAATCTATCCTTTTCTTCCCCTTTTTGCTCAAACAATATGAGTAATATATATTAAAGAAAAGTCAATAGAATTGTTATAGGACGAGACAAAAAAAATAACATATGAGTTTATTGATCTTTGTTAAGTTCTCCGCCGCTCATTACACAGCAGAACACTCTGAGCAGCGGCTCTTGTGAAGGGAATGGCCCCGGCACTGGGCTTGCTCTACAAAGAACCCTCAATAAAGCACATTTGTATACACGGAAATTAACATTTTTAGGGATGCAGCGGGCAAAGACATAATCTGCAGTCAAGAGATGTGGCGCGAACAAAACATTTTTTGTAAACATATATTGCAAGTGCTCAGGGCCCTACTAAGCCCCCCCCCCAGCAGTCTCAGGGTCAGACTGTAAATCTGGGGTCAAAAGTTTCTCCCTCACACAATTCCACATGTTGGGAAGTAGCACATTAGGGATTGTTCTTCATTTACAAATGAGCAGTGGGTGAGCCCATGGGATCAGGATTAGTTTAAAGGGACACTGTTAAGGGAAAACATGTTCATCAGTTAATAGTGCTGCTCCAGCAGAATTCTGCATTGAAATCAGATTATTAAAATAGCAAACAGATTTTTATATATTTAATTTTGAAATCTGACATGGGGCTAGACATATTATCCATTTCCCAGCAGCCCCCAGTCATGTGACTTGTGCTCTGATAAACTTCAGTCACTCTTTACTGCTGTACTGCAAGTTGAAGTAAAAGCACCGCCTCCCTTTCCCCCCCAGCAGCCTAACAACAGAACAATGGGAAGGTAACCAGATAGCAGCTCCCCAACAGCTCTGCTAAAATATTTGTTTGCATTGCTAAAAATGCTCCCTAGAGCCCTACTCCCTAGAAAAACCATGCTTTTTCCAGCTTGGGTGCTATTCTCATGTCTGCCACTAGGTGTGGAGCACGACTTGTGTTGTAATGAAATTCAATGAGAAGGAGAGAAACAATATCTGTCTCAAAGCAGTTCCAAGTGCTGGCTCCTTCTCAAAGCTCAGAATCGGCACAATGCACTGAGATTGCTGCCTCCACACCAATATTACAGCTCAAAAAATACATTTGTTGGTTCAAGAATAACATTTTAAATGGTAGAGTGCAAAATGATCAACTGGGGGGGGGGTGAACATCCCAAATGATATATGGAAAAAAACCTTGCACAGGAGGGCCTATTTAGAAAAAAAAATCACATTTGTGTAATGTTAGAGGTATTTTTTTAGTTAAATGTTTACTTATTTCAAAAAAAATATAAATATAAAAAATGCGATTGAATAAATTAGTGAAAAGTAACTAGAATACCTCAAATTTGGTACTCTGTTTATTGTTTTCAACGGGTCAAAAAAGAGCTAGCATTGAAAAAAAAAGCTATAAATTTACCATAGACAGATCCCGTTGACTTTTACATGAATTCTGCAACTTTTACACGCTGAAGTTTTACAATTTAAAGGAAAACTATACCCCCAAAATGAATACTTAAGCAACAGATAGTTTATATCAAATTGAATGACATATTAAAGAATCTTACCAAACTGGAATATATATTTACATAAATATTGCCCTTTTACATCTCTTGCCTTGAACCACCATTTCGTGACTCTATCTGTGCTGCCTCAGAGATCACCTGACCAGAAATACTACAACACTAACTGTAACAGGAAGAAGTGAGGAAGCAAAAGGCACAACTCTGTCTGTTAATTGGCTCATGTGACCTTACATGTGGTTTGTATGTGTGCACAGTGAATCTTACGATCTCAGGGGGCGGCCCTTATTTTTTAAAATGGCAATTTTCTATTTATGATTACCCAATGGCACATACTACTAAAAAAGTATATTATTATGATAATGGTTCATTTACATGAAGCAGGGTTTTACACATGAGCTGTTTTACTCAGTATCTTTTAATAGAGACCTACATTGTTTGGGGGGTATAGTTTTCCTTTAACATTTTTCAAATTGTTTTGCTCAAAGGGGTGTTTTACCTTCAGGTTTACTTTTTGTATATTATAGAATGGCCTGTTCTTAACAACGCGCCACACATAACGAAAATTCGCCAGGCTTGGATTTGTGGTAAATTTCCGCGTTCCGCTGGCCGCTGATAAATTCTCGAAACTGTGGTGAAAATTCATCTGTGAAAAATTCAACACGACAAAAAAATTGGCGCACGCATAAAAATTGTTGTGCGTCAAAATTATTCGTACACCCAGTGACTTTAATGCATTTGAACAAAACAGTCGCGCATATAATAATTGTCGATTGCGTCAAAATTGTCACCTGCTTGAAAATTGTCGCTCGTCACTCCTATTGACTTCAATGCATTTTCGCAAATTTTTTACAGCTTCGCTAATTTTTTCCGCTGTTGGGTGAATTTTTCAGCGAAACGGGACAGATTCACCCATCACTATTCATTTTTAATTTAAATTATTTTTCTTTCTCTTCTGACTCTTTCCAGCTTTCAAATGGGGGTCACTGAGCCCCAGCAGCCAAAAAAACTATTTTTCTGTAAGACTACAAATTTTACACTTACTTTGTGTTACTTAGCGTTCTATTGAGGCCCTCCTCTGTTCATAATCCCGTCTCTCTTTCAAACCACTGCCTGGTTGCTACGTTAAATTGGACCCTAGCAACCAGAGAGCTGCTGAAATTCCAAACTGGGGAGCTGCTCCACAAAGAGTAGAATATTTAAAAAAATGCAAATAACAAAAAATTCACACCAAGCACAAATTGTCTCGGAATATCACTCTCTACATCATAATAAAAGTTATTTCAAAGGAGAACAACCCCTTTAATAAATGCTGTACATTGCAGTTGTTGAAAGCATAATTTAAATTTAGAAGTTTTATTACAAAGAAAATGAAAAGATGGAAGACTTTTCATTTGACGTTGGGCCTCCAGCACAGACATGAAGGGGGTTATTTATTAAAGGAGAAGGAAAGGTAAAATACAAATAAAGTTGTATAGATTGCCCACAAAATGGAGAGATACTTACAGGATTCCTTGCTCTATACGTTTTCCCCTCTTTCTGTAATCCAATATAATACACAAGAGCCATGAATATCCTGTAAATGATATCCTTATAAATGGGGAGTTCTGATGTCATCAGTTATAAACGGTGAGTTCTGATGTCATTTCTGTCACATGACTCACTGAAACTTGTGTATTATAATAAATAAAGTACCCCCTGTTGCAAAATATGAGGATATTAGAAGTTACCTCGGAGTTCCATGACCTGTATAAAAACACTCGGCCTTCGGCCTCGTGATTTTATATGGTCATGAAACTCCTCGGTGACTTATAATATCCTTATATTTTACAAGAGGGGGTACTTTATTCACTATATAGTTGTCAAAATTTTTGTAATAAAATCTGTCCCTCTCGCTATCCAAATCTGATCTAATAGGGCTCGCACATGTGCAGTAAAAATTTGGCAAGCCCTGCGCATGCGTACAATATCCTTTTCTTCCCCCATGCGAGCGGCGCTACTGCGATCGGGTGGCCAATGAGAACGATCGCTACTGGTCGCTATAGCAACGCGATCATTCCTTGGCATTAGCTTGCACTGACTAATGTCAGAACATTTCAAAGATTTCGCTGGGTAGAGAGACGCAGCAAAGAGAGGCTGTTTGTGGCTTTACTTGTATAAGTGACGGGTCATGGGGATAGACTCAATTTAGCGCATGGGCAGTTCAGACAAGGATACACAGGAAGTGACGTGCACGCTGTTAACATGGCGGCCGCAAAGTTTAGAAGCGGCAGAAACTTCAACAGGACTGTGTGAGTGAAGGAGTACGAATTGGGCAGCGAAAGTAATGCGGTTCAGGAGGGGAGCACCCAAGTAACATTTAAAAAATTATCTTTCCTTCTCCTTTAAAGGGATACTGTCATGGGAAAAAAAAATATTTTCAAAATGAATCCGTTAATAGTGCTGCTCTAGCAGAATTCTGCACTGAAATCCATTTCACAAAAGAGCAAACAGATTTTTTTATATTCAATTTTGAAATCTGACATGGGGCTAGACATATTGTCAATTTCCCAGCTCCCCCAGTCATGTGACTTGTGCTCTGATAAACTTCAATTACTCTTTACTGCTGTACTGCAAGTTGGAGTGATATCACCCCCTCCCTTTCCCCCCCCCCAGCAGCCAAACAAAAGAACAATGGGAAGGTAACCAGATAATAGCTCCCTAACACAAGATAACAGCTGCCTGGTAGATCTAAGAACAACACTTAATAGTGAAAACCCATGTCCCACTGAGACACATTCAGTTAAATTGAGAAGGAAAAACAGCAGCCTGCCAGAAAGCATTTCTCTCCTAAAGTGCAGGCACAAGTCACATGACCAGGGGCAGCTGGGAAATTGACAATATGTCTAGCCCCATGTCAGATTTCAAAATTGAATATAAAAAAATCTGTTTGCTCTTTTGAGAAATGGATTTCAGTACAGAATTCTGCTGGAGTAGCACTATTAACTGATGCGTTTTGAAAAAAACATGTTTTCCGATGACAGGATCCCTTTAAAGTCCAAATGCCAATAAAATCTATAAAATCCAAATTTTTTGTGGGAAAAAACTAGAGTTTTTCAATATTTATTATACCCCGAGGATAGAAAAAGTCTGAATCCGAAAATCCGGCATCTCAGACCTGCCGAGGTTGTAAGTCAATGGAAGAGGTCCCTATCTTATTCGGAAGTTTCAGACTTTTGTGGCAAAAATCCTCAAAATTAGTACTTTTCGGGAAGAAGCCCGGAAAAAGTGCTTCAGGAAAAAACTCAGAAAAAATTGTGCGATTCAGATTTTCGCTCGATTTTTCCATATTTGTCACTGATCCGATTAAATAGTGTTATTTTTATAATAAATATGGTCCAGCTAGTTTGGTGGGACGTTTTTTTAATCAAAATAATCAGAAAGATTCGGATTTTGATAAATAAGGCCTGAAGAGTCAAAGTGCAAATACCATCACAGTCCCAGAATTTTAGGGGGTTATTTATTAAAGTCTGAATTCCAAAAACCTGAAAAATTCATGCTTTTTATTATAAAATCCGAATTTTCAAGTGAAAAATAAACTCGAATTTTTCGGGATTTAGTATACCCAAAGGATGGAAAGATTCAGAAAATCTGGCATTTTACAACTGCTGAGGTTGCATATAAGTCAATGGGAAAAGTCCCGAAGATCTCTTGATCTGCGCTGGGTTTTAGATTTAGTGGTTTTCCACTAAATCAGAAAATCCAAAAGAGTTTTCATGCAGAAAATCCTAAAGATTTGTACAATCCGAATTTTTCCGTTTTTTTCCCGCACAGGAAATTTTCCGGAAAAATGTATTGATAAATAAGGGGAAAAACCCGTGTGGATGTGGTCGGAGTCGTTTTCGTAAAATAATAAGATAAATTCAGACTTTGATAAATCGGCTTCCCCGTGTCATTGGGGCAGTAACCCAGTATAACCCATAGCAACCAATCAGTGATTGTTTTTGTCCAGTCAGCTGCAGGTACAACAATGCATGCAGCGATTTGATTGGTTGGACAAATGATGGAAATTGAGTCTGATGCATAATCCTGCACACAATACTAAGGTGCCGATATAGAAGCAAATCTTGTGTCAATGTGTTACATCTGCATCACAATCCCAGTCTATCTCTATCTTGCCTAAACTGAGGGGGGGGGGAGGGTGCAGCTTGGATATTCCTCATGTGCATTATTTTTTTCCCTTCCAAAAGGCCCTTTTTGCCCCACCCCAAAACCCAGCCCCTGCATTTGGCTGTCGGCTAAAAAGCTGACAGTTGCAGTGATATAAATGCCCATAAATACATTGAGTACAGGCGCATCTGTCCTCGGCTCGGATGTATGTACATAATCCATCTCTTCTTCCCATGTTGAAAGAAATTAGAAAACAGGATTTTCTTCCCCTGGAAAAATCTATAGCATAGTGTGAGTTAAATGGCAATTTCAGAGCGCCGTGTGATCCGAGTGAAATTGCTTTATCTTCAGCCACTTCTCCGTCTCCGGCACAAATCCCGGGATAGTGAAGTCTCTGAGGCCGCTGCCTGGACAGAAAGCTACAGGGATCAACCTTTCAATAAAGGCAAATTGACTTCTTTAGTTTCTGGCCCTTTTTACAATGTCCAATTTCCTCTCTAAGGTTCTGGGCTGGGATATGGATCAAGAGTGTTACCAAAGAGTGTTACAGGTCAACCCTTTTGAAATAAAAAATAAAGTGGCATAAAGGTGATACCAAATCTGTCATTCCTCAGCTTGTATATATATAATAGCAGACACAGCTCATAGGCCCAAAAAGGCACTGCCCTCCCCTCCATATGATCAGGTTAATTTGGCTCAGTCATGTGCCCTATAGGGCCATGTCCGCTTCACCGCACGTCGCCAGGCGTATTTTTGCCAGCGCTACGCAAATTCACTAAAATCTGAAGTTGCGTTCAGGGGAAGCGTAAGGTTGCGCTAGTGTTAATTCGCAAAGCGAAGTTACGCTAGCGATGCTTAATTTGCATATGGTGCCAAATCGAAGTTACAATGGAGGTATATGTAGCATCACTACACAAGCCTGGGAAACCTTCAAAACTGCAAAAAAAAATTTTATTTTGCCCTACACATGTGCCCACTGTATAGTTAAGTTGCCATGAGTTAGGAAATGTAGGGGGGAAGGAGGGGAGCCCCAAAATTTTTTTCGATCTTTTTCAGCCTCTCACCCATAAAAAAAGAAAAAACGCCAGCGTTTTTTGGGACTTAGAAAAATGTTTAACTTTTTTTGAAGCAATCCCTATCTACTCTATTGCGCTTCGCCTGGTCTGAGGTGGCAAAGGAAGTCTGGCGTAAAAGGTAGCGTTCAGAATAATTTGCGCGTCAGTGAATTTGCGAAGTTACGTCCGTTGCGCAAATTCGCCAGGCGTAAGGGTGCGAAGTAACACTAGCGAATTTACTCCAGCGTCCGTTAGTGAATCGGCGAATTAACAAAAATGCGCTACGCTAGCGAATTAACTTCGTCCTTTAGTGCATTTCCCCCTAAAGAACCATCGGTTTAGCCTGCCCTGTCAAGTCTTTGGCTTTAAGTCTTTAAAGGGAAAATAACCCCCAGGTATTTTATAATGCCTGGGGGGTTATAATATATTCTAATATAACATGACAGCCCTCCCCCAACCCCCATAATCCAGCTGTTACCCCTGTCTCTCATTTACAGATAAGGGAAAGTTCATTACAAGGAGCATAATTGAGAATATAATATGAGTAGCTGCCATCTTTATCTCAATGGATACATTTGCTTTTTTTTACTGTCCCTTTAAACTATTAACAATCCCTTTAAACCTCTTATTAAATATATATCACACCTCCCAACTGTCCCCTTTTAGAAGGACAGTCCCTCTTTTGACAGCTCAACCCCCAGTCCCTCTTTTGTAGTGGAGAAGTCTCGATTTTCTCTGCACTGAACAGCCAGAAGAAGAAAACAATGTTTCTAACTTAATTGGCTTTTGGCAGAGAGCCCAGAACAGCAACAGCTGCAGATAAGATACTTTTGTAACAATTGTAAAATCAGCAAATAAGTAATTGTGACAATTTAAAATCAGCAGGTCTCTTGGGAGAAGTTAGACTCAGAGCTTAAAAGTCAATTCACCTTCATTAGCAAAACTGTAATAACTGGAAAAAAAAAACACAGAAATATGTTCAAACTTTCATAACCTGCCAAATTTTGTAAAATGAACATGGTAATTAGGGGGTGTGGCCACAAAATGGGTGTGGTCATCAAAAATTTGCTGCATTGCCCGCAGCAACTTTTTTGTCCCTCTTTTTTTTCCCAAAATGTTGGGAGGTATGATATATATATACAAAATACACAAAAGCCATGAATATCTTGTAAATTATAACCTTATATATGGTGACTATGGTGTCATCAGTTATAAACAGTGACTAGTATAAACGGTGAGTACTGATGTAATTTTTGTCACATGACTCACTAAAACGTGTGTATTATAATAAATAAAGTATCCTTTTTGGAAAATATAAGGATATTAGAAGTCACCTCGGAGTTCCATGACCTGTATAAAAACACTCGGCCTTTGGAACTCCTCGGTGACCTATAATATCCTTATATTTTACAATAGGGGGTACTTTATTGTGTTTATTTGTCATTTTGCTTGTGAACAAAGTGTTTTTATTGATAACACAGCATTATATACGACGTTTCGGTCCCACCTGGGGACCTTTCTCAAGGATCCTTCATCATTCTATATTATACATATCGATCATGCACATCTGCTTCATAAATGTGGACACCCTGAACACACACACACATATATATATATATATAAGCCCCCTTTTGTTATTCTATATTATGCCCCCTGGATTGAGGCTGCAGCTGGAGGCAGAATAAAGTGAGTGACAGTGCCGGTAAGCAGAAGCACCCGCTCGCTGTTAATAATGTTTGGGGGAATGATGGCGGCATAAAAGTGAAACATATCTCCCCCTCACACAGGCAATGAGAGAGTTATATCAGTCAGCACAACAGAAGGCACAATCCGCCTTAAAATTGCAATAATAAAACTTTATGACGTCTGTAAAGAAGGTATTTGTTGATACAGTTGTCCTCCAACTGCTCGGCATTCTGGAAGCAAATTCACACGCTCGCTCACATTACAAGTTTGGTGAAATCAAACCGACGCAAGTCACCGCAAAGAGTTAAACTGGATGCAAAACTGAGCTGTTACAAAGCGACACTATTTACAAAGGGACTAAAAGGAGAAGGAAAGCTACAGAGGCAGTTTATTGCCAATAGATTAGCTGCAATAGTGCAAGCTATAAGACTATATTTATTCTGTAGAATGTTTTACCATACCTGAGTAAAAAGTAGAAGCGCTCTCTGTTTGTTTAGGATAGCAGCTGCCATATTAGCCTGGTGTGACATCAATTCATGTCTGAGTCTCTCCCTGCTCACCCGTAGCTCTGGGCTCAGATTACAGCAGAGAAGGGAGGGAAAGAGGAGCAAACTGAGCATGCTCAAGCCCTAGCCCTGGAGGTTTAAGCTGAAAACAGGAAGTCTGATACAGAAGCCCATGAGTACACAATAGAAGGAAAGAAATGTGCTGTTTCTTTTGACAGAGGACTCAGAGCAGCATTACTTTGAGCGTTTACTGGTGTATTTATATAGACGTTTCTAATAAGGCTTACTTAGTTTTAACCTTTACTACTCCTTTACAAGGGACAGTGTAAATCCCCCTATCAACTTGAGCTGAATGAATAGAGCATGTGCTGAACATACCTTTTGCCTATTGTTTTAAATAAAAAATATCCATGGTTTCTGTTATTTCTGGAACTAAACAAGAATATGAAGCCATTTGTCACTTGCTGATCCTGAAGGAACAGATAAAATGAATTACCAGTCCACTGAGAAGCCCCTTGATAATGAGCTGCTCAAAGGCTGTGGCTTAGAGAAGGGAGGGGGTTGGTTTATTGAAAGGCAGATAACGAGTGCCAAAACAAATTGCCCCAATTATAAAGAAATGGGGAGACAAGGTCAGTGAAAATAGCTCAACTTTCAATTTGTGCTTTATTCTGGCAAAAAAAATTAGGAAAATATGGATTTTTTGTAAATTGAAACAATAGGCAGAATTTAAATTCGAAACAAGTCTTAATTAATGTGCTAATTTTCAGCACAGGTGTTTTTAGCTGCATACTCTCCCTTTAAAGGCCCCCACTTTCACTGACCAGCCTGAATGTCAATAACATCACCGACCCCACCAACAATATCCACCCTGCTGCACACACACACCTTTCCCACCCCACATACCCTTGCACCCTTCTGTGATGGGATCTGAAACGACTGGGCACACTGGGCAGGACCCATCAGGTTTTTTTTATAATACAACTGGTTGGTGTCTTTACAAGTAAAGGGGTGGTTCACCTTTAAGTTAAGTTTAGTATGTTATAGAATGAGGAATTCTAAGCAACTTCTTATTTTTTTTATTTTTTATTTTTTCATTTTTGAATGATTTGCTTTCTTCTTTCCAGCTTTCAAATGGGGGCCACTGACCCATATAAAAATCAAATACTCTGTAGGGCTACAAATATATTGTTGTTGCTCATCCTTTTTATGACTAATCTTTCTATTCAGGCCTCTCCTATTCATATTCCAGTCTCTTATTCAAACCAGTGTATGGTTGCTAGGGTCATTTGGACCCTAGCAACCAGATGGCTGAAATTGCAAACTGGAGAGCTGCTGAATAAAAAGCTAAATAACTCAAAAACCACCAATAATAAAAAATGAAAACCAAATGCAAATTGACTCAGAATATCACTCTCTACATCATACTAACAATGACATTAAAGGTGAACAACCCCATTTAACCAAAGTTATTTCCCACTTTGCCGGTTTCCCTTTAAAATTGGTTACCTGCTTTGTGTTGCAACATTTTGTCCTATACTGTCATATTTCGGGAGAGGTTTTTTTTTGCAGGAAGGCAAATTCTAGGTAGCTGTAGTACCCCCAAACTCATCCCTTTAATTGCGCCTTTAAAATATGTGTGGGTCTTGGAGATATCTCCCCTATTAAAAGCTACAGCAAGGAGTGGATCAGCCTGCAGAGAGGTGTCAGCCGTGTTTGTGTGTTTATATATATATATAGATATATATATATATATATATATATAGATATAGATATATAGATATATATGTATATATATATATATATATACACATATATAAATATATATACACGATACAGGTATGGGATCCATTTTCCAGAAACCGTTATTCAGAAAGTTCCAGGTTCCAGAAAGGCTGCCTCCTATAGACTTAATTTTATCCAAATAATCCAAATTTTTAAAAAGTATTCCCTTGTTCTGTGTAATAATAAAACAGTAGCTTGTACTTGATCCCAACTAAGACATAATTAATCCTTATTGGAGGCAAAACCAGCCTATTGGGTTTATTAAAAGTTTACATTTTCTAGTAGACTTAAGGTATGAAGATCCAAATTATGGAAAGATTCTTTATCCGGAAAACGCCAAGTCCCGAGCACTCTGGATAACAGATCCCTTACCTGTATATATGACTGTGCCAGACACAAACCTCTATAAAGCATAAAGGAAAAAAACAAGCATAAACTGTATAGCCTCCTTTTGGCTAGCCCTGCCTCTGTGTTGGGCATATAAATATATATCAGATCTACTTTCAAAAATAAAAATAGCAGATCAAGCTGTAGCCCATAAATATTAATGTTATTAATACAATTTCACAGTAGCCCTGTGCGTGCCTAATTATCTCTTGTGATGCCGGTGCATTAATTAGGAGGGACCCAGCACTCCGCTCATGTTCATGGGTCAGAGCTGAAAACACATCAGCGTTGTCTGAAGTGCCACTTCCATCAGTCCATGGGGGAATTATTATTATTCAGAATCACTCTCATCATTTCCCTTACACTTGAGTGTACAGAGAGACGCCGGCCAAGCAAAGAATTCTATCTGCATTGATCTGATGTGTGTGTGTGTGTGAATGCATTTGTCTTACAGCGTCTGTGCTAAACTTTATTGCTTACACTATAATAAGCCTCCTGCCCTATGTGCCACCAATATTGCCCTCCCCCCCAAATTCTAATCCATGGTACTTGTCAGAGAGCACCTTATACCAATTGACCTTAGATGTGGATAAACCTCATAACAAAAGAGTTTCAGCCATAGGAAAACAAGTCATGCAAAGACACAATGGAGATTTTGACCAGATTAAGGGCTGGGACACACTGGGCGATTTGGGGAGATTTAGTCGCCTGGCGACTAATCGCCGTGACTTTCCACGACCAATCTTCCCAGAATGCCTCCCCTCGCTCTGCGTCTGGCTAAAATGAAAAATCGCCTGCGCTAATCACACGCGGCGATCCGTTTTCCGAAGTCGCCCGAAGTTTCCTCGTGAGGCAACTTCGGGCGACTTCGGAAAACGAATCGCCGCGTGTGATTAGCACAGGCGATTTTTCATTTTAGCCAGGCGCAGAGCGAGGGGAGGCATTCGGGGAGAAAAGTCGATGCCAGGCGACTAAATCTCCCCAAATCGCCCAGTGTGTCCCAGCCCTAAAGGACCAGTACCAAAAAGAAATGGAAAATAAATTAGTTTCTACTTAACGAAAAAAAAACACACCAAGACAGTTTTAACTTTAAATTCGCAAAGTCTTTATTAAGAAATTACTTACCGATTCTCTGCTTGCGCTTCTCTTCAGAAACGGCGACAGGACGACGATCCATCGTGCAACGCAGAATTTCTCCTCCCTGGCTATCTCCTATAGAAGGCAGAGAGGAGAAATGGAGTGCCGCATAATGGATCGTCGCCCTATCGCCGTTTCTGAAGAGGAGCGCAAGCAGAAAAGCGGTAAGTAATTTCTTAATAAATTACTTTGCGAATTCAAAGTTAAAACTGTCTTGGTGGTTTTTCCTTTAAGCAGAAATTAATTTTTTTTTTTAAAGAAATTTATGTTACTGGTCTTTTACATTATATGGTATAGAAAGTGTTTAATGGATACTGTCATGGGAAAAAAAAAATTTTCAAAATGCATCTGTTAATAGTGCTGTTCTAGCAGAATTCTGCACTCAATCCATTTCTTAAAAGAGCAAAAAGATTTTTTTATATTTAATTTTCAAATCTGACATGGGGCTAGGCATATTGGCAGTTTCCCAGCTGCCCCCAGTCATGTGACTTGTGCTTTGATAAACTTCAGTCACTCTTTACTGCTGTACTGCAAGTTGGAGTGATATCATCCCCCCCAGCAGCCAAACAACAGAACAATGGGAAGGTAACCAGATAGCAGCTCCCTAACACAAGATAGCAGCTGCCTGGTAGATCTAAGAACAGCACTCAATAGTAAAACTCAGGTCCCACTGAGAAACATTCAGTTACATTGAGTAGGAGAAACAACAGCCTGCCAGAAAGCAGTTCCATCCTAAAGTGCTGGCTCTTTCTGAAAGCACATGACCACAGGCCCGGATTTGCGGCAAGGCCGCATAGGCCCGGGCCTAGGACGGAAAAAAATAGGGGCGGCATGCCACCCTGCCGCATTATGGGGATCTTTGCTTCCCTGTTGAACTACACCAGCGGCGCCGGCGTTTTTTTGCCGGCGCGCTGGGAAGGCAGGCGCTAGGACCACGCGGTCGCCTTGTCGGACCGCGCGGCCTAGGGGCGGCCGGAGAAGAAATCCGGCGCTGCATGACCAGGCAAAATGACCTGAGATGCACCTACACACCAATATTACAACTAAATACACTTGCTGGTTCAGGAATCCCTTTAACTAGGAGCAAGGGGAGGAGACATTTATAGTACAATACATCAAAGAGAAATTGATTGGATATTTACCTTGAAAACACGTTTTCCTCAGGGGTTAAATAGTGATCGGGAGATATCTTGCTTTTACATATTGATATGGAACTCCCCTCATCTTCTAATAGTGTTGAATATTATTACGGTGCTTGATTGAAATGACATGATTTGTAGCATGTAAAAAATTAGATTTTTAAACAAATTGATGTTCTTAATTGATGTTACTATATAAGATACTGGCCTCATCTCTGACAAAGTGCCAGAATGAGGCATGAAGCGCGTCAGATGACTCATTGGAGTCATTTTTGGACCTATCCCCACCTCGTTTCAAGGGCGGAATATGGTCTATGGCTATGGTTTGAACGTGGGTAGTCTGTGGCTCATTTCAAGAAAATGTTTTGCAACAGGTTTATTGGTTACCCCATCTCTAAATGCTGTGCTCATGGCTATATATAGCTTCTAGTTTGTCACTGCCTGTGTTTGCTGTGATTTAAACCTCTGTAATGCTACATGTGAATACAGAAAAGATCCTTGCAGAGAGTGTTCGGCATTGTTACGTTACTAGAATGGTGCTGCCACACTGCCACCTCATGGAACATATGAAACATTGCATCAGAATACCATTATTATACTGAGACCAACGAAACCATTTGGCAGGATTACAGATGAGTTACAACCCCAAAGCATATAAATGTATACTCCAGTTTTGTACATACACACACCCGACCAGCCTCAGATTTCATTAGAGACTTAGTTAAATGTTAAAGAAAGGAAGAACCTTGGGGCAGAGACAAGGGGAAAATGATGGAAGGGTTACTGTCTGCTTTGCTCTCATTTCCTTGCAGAAATAGGGATTGGTAACACTAGATAGGTAACTAATATATAGGGACAGAGACAAAAGGAAAGTGTTGGAAGCGTGACATAACATCAGCAAATCAAAAAATGCAACAAACCCACCCATACACCCTCCCACCCACAGAGTCCATCCCTCTGTCCATAGGCAACAGTCCAAAACCCTCCACCAATCTACCAATTCACAAGGTCAAACTTGCAAAGTCTTGTATTTGTCCATATGGCCGTTATAACCACCCCAGCACAAAAACAATATCCAAATACCCCCACCCTCTTCCAGAATTGCATGAGTAACAAAGAAAGCATTTGTAGGACATATCTCTCCTTGTACTCTTTGCTGTGCAATATCTCTGCCATCACCCTGAGGAGAGCAGTATCAGAGGGTGGGAGATGATATTAATACCGATACAACAGTTTCCATATACTATATAACAAGATGCCAAGTTTAAGTTTAAAGAGGGAGGTGCACCCATCGCCATCGCTTTCCATTAACCACAGATCTTCTCACATTTTCCTTCAGGAAACTCAACTGAGCCAGAGTTGCCCTAACAATGTTACCAGGAGTAGCACCAGAATAGCCAAAGGATCTCCTGCACCTATGCTGCCAGATCTGGTACCGTGTGTAGGCAATGATTATATAGAGGGTCTTGTGGTCCAGTAGATGTTGCCTGGCAGAAACCCCATAGGCTGACTCTGCATAGGTCAAGTTGTTTAAAACGGGAACTTTAAGAGCTGCTGCGAACTGACCATACACATCTCTAGTCAAAAGCCTTGGCCTGGTCCAAAGAGACAATGAAGCAGTCCTTGTGGCCCATAGATATTAATAAGGCGCATCTTCCTGCCTCTGGCTGTGATTTCACACCTGCCTACCTGGATTTCCACAAGTTGATGTACAACAACATTCAATTCAGTTCTGAATAGCACCCTCGCACGGCTCAGCTGCTATTGACCAGAATGAGGGCCCATGGTGCCAATCTGAAGCTGCCCTCTGAAGGTCAGCCCTTGTGGTCAGTCGAGTCTCCTGAAGGAAAAATATGTCTCCATCAGATGATGAGAGACTAGAAAAAGCTAAAAACCTTGCCTTTGGCGAACGAATGCTTCAAACATTAGATGTATAAATCCTTATTGGTTGTGTAGCCATTATACTTCCAATATCTCACTTACACAGGCGCTGATCGAAGAGTGGAGACTCCAATAATATCAATATCGCTTTATTGTAAGTACACACATGTTCAATTACAGCAGTGGGGTGCTCAAAAACTATGCGTTTCGTGTCTATCGACACTTCCTCAGAGTTGTGCAAAAAACTCACACGTGAGCGTGTTATAAAGTGTCATCACAAGTGTATATCATTAATCACTTATTAGTGTTTAAAGGTAAAATCACTTTTATATAATAATAATGTGAAATTTATATACAAATATCATATTGAAATCCTCTTAGTTAATCATGCTGAAAATATGTGCTAAGAAAACGTGTGGAATATAGAAGCAATAAAATTCATCAAATAATGTCAATGAATTCCCATTTCCTAAAAATCTTTGTATATATCTCATATACTGTATGTGCTTAAAAATGTCTATGGGATTTTAATATCATTCCAATATCAATAAAAACACTAGATTATTATATCGAATACCCTGTCTTGTTAATTGCGATGTTCAATCTAAACACGCCATATTATCTTTAAATATTCTTATACGGGATTGCTGGACGTTCATAATATATTTTTTATGTAATGTTTTCTTAAATATGTCATTATTGATCGAACCCCTACTTTTAATGATTTCATACAATATTTAATCTGTAATATATTCATTTACATAATTGTATTCATAAATTAGTATTAAATATAAATAAAGGTATTTTGCCCTATATTGTATTCTGTTTGATTTCTGTGTTCTTATTATTTCTTATTAGTCTATTTGGTAATGAATCAGAAATATATTTGGTCAAATAATCGGATAATAGGACGAGATTTATTACTACGTATACTTCTGAGGCACAAATTATAGATGGGATCATCATGAAACATTGGGGCATACTTCAAACAGATCCAATATTGGCACAGTTGAATTTGGGGAAGCCACAATTTGTCTATAGACGCGGCTACAACTTGAGGGATAGAATCTCACCAAGCTTGTTATCCGATAAGAAAGGAAATACTAATTGGCTAACTACTACGGGTGCAAACGTGTGCAAATGCTGTAGTTTTATAAAAACATCTAAGGAGATACGGAGTACAGTAACTAACAAAATACATAAATGTACAACGTGTGTGAACTGTCGTACAATTAATGTAATCTACCTAGCAACTTGTAGGTGTGGCATGCAATATGTTGGCAGAACCCTAAGAAAATTCAAAGATCGGGTTCTGGAACATATAGCTTGCATAAATAGATTGGACAAGTCTTCTGCCATAGCGGAACATATAATTGAAACACATGACACTAATGAACACTTTGGGGCAGATTCACTAAGGGTCGAATTTCGAAGTTAAAAATACTTCGAAATTCGACCCTCGAATTGAAATCCTTCGACTTCGAATATCGAAGTCGAAGGATTTAGCGCTAAACGTTCGATCGAACGATCAAAGGATTTTTCGTTCGATCGAACGATTAAATCCTTCGAATCGAACGATTCGAAGGATTTTAATCCAACGATCGAATGAATATCCTTCGATCAAAAAAAGCTTAGCAAGCCTATGGGGACCTTCCCCATAGGCTAACATTGACTTCGGTAGGTTTTATCTGCCGAAGTAGGGGGTCGAAGTTTTTTTTAAAGGGAAAGTACTTCGACTATCGAATGGTCGAATAGTCGAACGATTTTTACTTCGAATCGTTCGATTTCGTTCGATTTCGATCGAATTCGAACGAATTTAACCAAAAGTACCCAAAAAAAACTTCGAAATTCGAAGTTTTTTTCATTCGAATCCTTCACTCGAAGTTAGTGAATCTGCCCCTTTGTGTCATTTCAGGGGATTGAAACAGTGAAATTGGATAAATCGAAAAGGAAATATATTACCACTAATATCCAAAAAGGAGATAAAGTGGATGACTATGTTGGATACAGTTGCCCCTAAAGGGTTGAATAAAGAGTGTGATATAAAATATTTCATAGAATAATCAGATTTAACTGGAAGGGTAAGGAAGGATAGATATGTATTTAATCTGTGATTCTGATTGATTATTTGACCAAATATATTTCTGATTCATTACCAAATAGACTAATAAGAAATAATAAGAACACAGAAATCAAACAGAATACAATATAGGGCAAAATACCTTTATTTATATTTAATACTAATTTATGAATACAATTATGTAAATAAATATATTACAGATTAAATATTGTATGAAATCATTAAAAGTAGGGGTTCGATCAATAATGACATATTTAAGAAAACATTACATAAAAAATATATTATGAACGTCCAGCAATCCCGTATAAGAATGTTTAAAGATAAATATGGCGTGTTTAGATTGAACATCACAATTAACAAGACAGGGTATTCGATATAATAATCTAGTGTTTTTATTGATATTGGAATGATATTAAAATCCCATAGACATTTTTAAGCAAAGATTTTTAGGAAATGGGAATTCATTAACATTATTTGATGAATTTTATTGCTTCTATATTCCACACGTTTTCTTAGCACATATTTTCAGCATGATTAACTAAGAGGATTTTAATATGATGTTTGTATATAAATTTCACATTATTATTACATAAAAGTGATTTTACCTTTTAACACTAATAAGTGATTAATGACATACACTTGTGACACTTTAAAGCACGATCACGTGTGAGTTTTTTGCACAACTCTGAGGAAGTGTTGATAGACACAAAACGCATTAGTTTTTGAGCACCCCACTGCTGTAATTGAACATGTGTGTACTTACAATAAAGCGATATTGATATTATTGGAGTCTCCACTCTTGGATCAGTGCCTGTGTAAGCGAGATATTGGAAGTGCAGTGTAAGCCGGCAAGGAGATACTGGGATCTTGCGTGAGCTGCGACCAGAGAGGAGCCGTCAACTAGGGTGAGCTCCGCCATTAACACGCCAGTATCTGTGTTATGTGTAGCCATTATGTTGTTTTTCTTCCCTTCACTTTCACCATCAAATATCCCTTTTCCAAATCTTTTAACTTGGACCCCTACAGGTATAGGATCCTCAACTCCAAGATGGACTGTCTCTTCATCTATAGCCAGGTCTACACTAGGAACAAGTCCAGTCCTATTTGGTTTGTCAGCCAAAGAGGCTGAAATGGGCTCAACCACAGAGATGACTCCACTACCTTTTGGGGTTATCTCCTGGTCTCTAGCGTCTGACTGCTGTACCTCCATCTGCTCCAGAGAGATCTCCCATTCTATTCTCTGAAATTCTTCCCTCTCCATCTTTGGCCCCCAAGAGTCATCTGAATCCGAATCATCGTTTTGTAGTTGGGAATAGCGATTGGAGGTCTCTGGACTAAAGCACATGACTCAAGGGTTTTTTTTTTTTTTGCTCTACTAGAGCCCAGCGCCGTTTCTGGAGTCGGCTCCTGCAATGCCGCCCCCCGCACCGACTTACCTGTCGGCGAGGGGAGGCAGGAACACGATTGCGGAGAGCGCAATTGCGCTCTCTCGCAATAGCGCAGCCGAATTTCCGGTTTAAAAACTGGAAATTCGGCTCTTAAAGGTGCAGGAGCGGCTTTTTGCCGCCCCTGGAATCCTGTCTGGCGCTGCCGCCTGAGGTGAGCGGCTCAGCTCGCCTCATTGGCGGAGCGCCCCTGCTAGAGCCACTAACTACTTGCCAGTTTTCTTTGCTTGGGGTCTGTGATTCTTGCAGAGTAGGTTTAAGTTTCTCTTTCTTTTTCTTCTTTTTGTAAGGGAATTCCTCTGACATGGATACAGGAGTCTCACTGATATATTGGGTAGGTTTAGGACTTACTGTACCCAGAGGGGCGCCTGATGGGCATGGCTGTGGAAATGATCTCTGATCTACCTCCCTGTTAGTAGAAGTCTGCCCTCTCTGATGTTGTACATTCCTTCCTGTACCATCCTGATCCTCTCTCTCTCTCTCTCTGTTGGAGTTGGTTAGGTTTTGTGCCCTTGTGCCTTTGCTGCTTTTCCTCTCTCTGCTGTTTTTCTATCTCATAAACAGCCTCTATCAACAGTTGGTCTTCTTTTTGTTCTACCTGATTTTCCACTACAAGACTATTCCTATTTTTATTATGAGAGACTATAGGGCACAAGCGGTGAGGATGTCCCATATTACCACACAGGTTACACTTTATGTCCTTACAGAATCTCTTTGTAGGGCTGATTTTCCCACAGAGGATACACTTCTCTACAGCACACGAACTGGCCAGGTGATTAAGTGACCCACATTTAAAGCATCTTTTGGCCTGGCCAGCATAGAAGCAGATGCACTTTTCTTTGCCTATGAAAAATGTGTTGGGCTGATGTTGGGGGACGTTATTAACCACCCTGAGCTTGACCTCAGTTTTCCAACCCCCTGTCCACACATCATCTTCAAGTACACGGCCTAATGGGAAGAGGACTGTGCACTGACGCTTCAGCCACGTGAGCACATCATCCACAGGGACCCCTTCATTTTTAACAATGAAAGTGATGTTCTTTATCTCTGGCTTAGATATTGGCATGGCACCAAAAGTCTGCCACTCTGGTTGTGTTTTTCAGGTTTTAAAAAGCCACCAAAAAGCATCTAACCCCTGTGGGATTTTGAAGCTCACATCCCATTCTATAGCAGATTGCACAATACAGGCCACCAGCTTTAATTTTAGCTGAGCCTTCTAGCAGTTTCTAGCATGACATAGTTTTTCCTTCAGAATGCCTGACCACCAAAGGAAGGCCCTTCATCTGCAGGGAATAATCTCCTTCTCTCCCAGAACTTTCCTGATGCTTTGGGCTCCACCCCAGAAGATAAAGCCCTAGAGTCCACCCCAGAAAATGAAGCTCTAGGGTCCCCAGAAGATGTAGCTTGCTCAGTAGATTTTAGGCTCTCAGTACCATGTGCCTGCTGTGATTTTTTAGGCCCAGTATTCCCAGACTCTTTATTACCCACCACCAAAACCTCTTGTGTGATCATAATCACTGGGTCACTGTGAGCACTTGCTTCTCCAAGCTCCGCTACAGACACGCCTGCATTCACTAATTGTCTGTTGCAGCACCTCCCTTCCTCTCCTATGATTCTCCTGTCTGGTGGTGTCCTGCAGCGGGTCGGGTACCCGAGGGGTTAACCTGCAAAAACCTTCGGTGTGCAGAGAGAAGTTCTGGGTGCGGGTAAAGACGCGGGTCTGCGGTTATTCCGCGGGTCTTCTCAATAGCGATATTTACTCCTTTTTTCTGGTCACGTCTACTTCCGATGATGTCACTTATGGTTTACAATGACAGCACTTCCTGATTCTTGATTGTCAGCGGGTCGCGGGTCCGGGCTGCGGATAAGGTTCCTGCGGGTAGGGTGGGGTAGCAAATTTACTTATGATCAAATATCGAGGGTTAATTAACCCTCGATATTCGACTGCCGAATGGAAATCCTCCGACTTCGAATATCGAAGTCGAAGGATTTACCGCAAATAGTTTGATCTAATGATTAAATCCTTCGAATCGTTCGATTCGAAGGATTGTAATCCATCGATCGAACGATTTTTCTTTGACCCAAAAAAGCTTAGAAAGTCTATGGGGACCTTCCCCATAGGCTAACATTGACTTCGGTAGCTTTTACGTGGTGAACTAGGGGGTCGACAGTACATCGACTATCGAATGGTCTAATAGTCGTACGATTTTTAGTTTGAATCGTTCGATTCGAAGTCGTAGTCGAAGTAGCCAAAAAAAAACATTTGAAAGTCGAAGTTTTTTTACTTCGAATCCTTCACTGGAGCTAAGTAAATGGGCCCCACAATGTGTAATTAACTGGTGGGACCACAAAACAAGTGGCAGAAAAACGTAAAATGAGTTAAAGTGAGGTTTCAGTGTAACTATCCCAGTGCTTTATTTTCTTGCACAAGGTTTATAGTGACAGTGGTGAGGGTGAATCCCAGCAGAGTGTAAGCTCTAGAGACAGCAATGAAAACACACCGCCCCTCCCCCAGTGCTGTCAGTATCTGAGACCCAGAGCAGCACTTCCGGCCACTGATCAATGATGAAATTCCCAGCATCACCCGGGAGCTGTCAGGCGCCACAAACTGTTTGGAGTCAGCTGACATCCTTATCTAAAACCAGAGAACCAGCGGAATAGCTGTGACGTCACACGAGCGGAGCGGTTAGCCAATGATGTCACTGGTTCTAATGTATCAGCTGCCTGGGGGCGTGCCGGAAGTGAGTGACAGGAAGTAAACAAACAAAGAGCGGTGGGGTAGATAGCGGGATATGGACGGGGTGCCAATAGGCCCCCGGGCCACTGTTCCCCAGCGCTGCCTGGCACCTGCCCTACTACAGGGATTCGCTATCACTTCCCTCTGCACTGCTATTGCCGACCCCAGCTGGCTCCTAGTGCATGCCGGGAACGGCTCTTATGTCTACGGGGTGTCGTACGTCCTGCACCAGGGACTCAACGTGACCGCCGGCGGTGAGATACAAAGGGACGGGGAGTGAATGGACTAATGACACGATGGGATGGACGAGGGAAGGAGGGGGCGCTCATAGGAGAGGGATGGACGTGCAAGGGCCGGATATGTACAGCTGAGGAGTGGGGAACTGACAGATAGGGGGAATGAGATCTGACTGACTGGAGGGGAGTGGGAGACTGATAGTAGGGGCTGGTGGATAAGGGGGTATTAAAGGAGAAGGAAAGGTTAAAAACTAAGTAATCTTTATTAGAAAGGTCTATATAAATACATCAGTAAACCCTCAAAGTAATGTTGCTCTGAGTCCTCTGTCAAAAGAAACAGCACATTTCTTTCCTTCTATTGTGTACTCATGGGCTTCTGTATCAGACTAACTGTTTTCAGCTTAAACCTCCAGGGCTAGGGCTTGAGCATGCTCAGTTTGCTCCTCTCTCCCTCCCTTCTCTGCTGTAATCTAAGCCCAGAGCTATGATTAAAGAGGGAGAGACTCAGGCAGGAAGTTATGTCACACCAAGCTAATATGGCAGCTGCTATCCTAAACAAACAAGAGAACTTCTAGAGCTGTTTACTCCTGTATGGTAAAACATTCTGCAGAATAAATTTAGTGTTATAGCTTGCACGATTGTGGCTAATCTATAGGCAATAAACTGCTTTGGTAGCTTTCCTTCTCCTTTAACAGCAGAGGGGAAAGCAGAGAAAGAAGAAGACGGTATTGGTCACTTTCCTGGTGAGACTGATTTGCTTCCTATTATGACAGCAGGATTAATAGCAGAAAAGTTGGGACTGAAAAGTAATTTTACTCAATAAGTATCCAGAAGTATCAGATGTGCCCTGTGTATTAGGTCTATATATAATTGTGCTTATAAGTCCTATTGCTGAGCAAGTGGCAGTCAGAGTTGCTGTACATTCTAGTGACAGAGCAGCATCACGTGAGCAAAACATTTATATTTTTCCATTAATATCCAATTTTTATTATTTTAATGAGGCAGATAAAGTGATGCATGGGACCTGGCTGTACCTCCTCCTTATCATGGCGCTCTGCTGCTACCTGAGCATTCTGCTTGGATCCATCGTCTTTCTGCTGGACTTCCTAGATGGCAGGAAAGCTCGGCCAGTCTTAGTGAAGGTAGCTGTCCTGCTGCATACATCCACAGGTGAGTGTATTCACACATGCTGGCACTTGCTATAGCAAACTGTCATACTTGTCACTAGGCAGCTGATGATGACAACTCTCAGAATTCAATGATGTTTGATAGTAACTGGGGAATAATGGGAGTTGTAGTTCTCAACAACATTATTAGTAAGACACACTGATAATATCGTAGAAAACTAATTGTCATGCGATATTTGGTGTGTGTATGGCGGGAGACGAGCCGCCCATTATCAGCAGAAGAATTGGATATCGGTCGACTCGTTGATTGGTCTGGAAAATTTTGATCAGCCGCTTTTGTAGTGCAGGCACTCCAAAAAAATAAATAAAAATGACAGCATTGATGCAAATTACCCATAGCAGCACCACTATGAAACATTTCCAATATTAAGGGCAATGAAGTTAAAGAGAAGAAATATACTCACAGTTCACCCCAGTCCATGGGTGCGTAAAAATGTAACCAAACCAAAAAAGTTGTGAGTTTTTCTTCAAAAAAATAATAACCAGCAAAAACATAATTAAAAGTTCAAACCATTTATTAGGACATACAAGTGAACGCCTGCCGCATTTCGTGCCTATTCAGCAAGTGCCCCAATAGGCACAAAACGCATCAGGCCTTCACCTGTATGTCCTCATAAATGGTTTAAACTATTTTTTGGTATATTTTTTTTTAAGAAAATCTCAACTTTTTTGGTTCAGTTACTCAAAAAGGCAATCTTCCACCGGGCAGTAAAAATAAGTAAAATGTTTATTATGTCAAATCAGCATAGCCTTACGCGTTTTGTGTTAGACACATTTAGTCATAGGCTAACTACAAACTGTTAGAGGCATTGTATTTAAACATACATACACCAGTCAGTTAACACTTCTAATTAATCAATTAACAAATCACAACATTTATCTCTATTAGAGCTGTGGCCCATCCCATAAGGGTGCCATCTTGGTACACCTTTCTGTTACAACATGTTCAAAACAAGAAAAACTTTATTTACAAATAACAAACGACAAAAATAGAAATAATTAGACCAGCATCACTCTGTTAGTAAAGACCCATCTGTATAGAAAGGACTCTCTTTAGCAATAACACAAGACGTCATATTCACTGTTTAATTCTTTTTGGGGAGTCTGGTGGCTAACACAAAAATCCACTTAGTCTCTAAGTGTAACAACATTTGAGCTTATTCCCTCCTCTTTGATCTGATATTAGTCTTTGTATTCTGAAAAAATCTAAATTTCCTGAAACACAACGGCCATTGTTAGTGCTGAATCATCAGATACAGGTAGAATTCTATTGTTTCCATATGTATATCTGATGATTCACAGTTTGTCTTTTTCACACCAGATGGCAGTATATTTCATATCATGTAAGCTGGAGGTTGAATTGAAATAAACTATACGCTTTTCCGAGACAAATATGTTCATCTTACATTTGAGTTTCTACACTAAAATAATTATAACTCCTAGTTCATTTCACCTTCATTTGTGCCATTTGTTAACTGACATTAATTGTCCTTTTGAGATATTTCGGCAAAGAGACCTAATTTTTAACATCTCATTATTATCATCCTTTATTTATATAACGTACATAGTAATTTATTGGATTTATTATACTTGCACTAGTCACTTTATATTTAATTAATTGTTGCAATGCATTGATGTGGGATATGAAGTAAGATAAATGTAAGTAATGAATTAAAAAGCACTGGGCACTTAATAAGGAATTTCACAGAAATCTATTTTTAACTTTTTAAGTGAATTGATTAATTGGGTGCGCTGAGTTTGAGGATTTTAATTAATGTCACAGAAACACCAAATTTATTTTTTAAGTCGTTGGTTAAGTTAAAGGACATGTAAACCCCCCATGCAAAAATTAAATCACTGAAGAGCCTCTTTGAAATCTCTAAATACCTGCCACTCTGGTTGCTCAAAGGTTAACAGTAAGACAGCAGCATCCCCTTAATCACTTAGGATTCCTTCTGCTCCTTTAACCCACTCTGCCCCCTCCCTTAGGAATTTCCTTTGGCTGATGGCTCATGAGCATGCTCAGTTCTTCTCAACTCAGATTAACACACACCCTCCAGTCTAATAGCCAATAAAGAGATAGCATTGCTTGTTCCCATAGAAACTCTGTTGTAGTTGTCTGCTCCTATTTTTAACTCCTAACCCCCTCCCCTGATTTCAGAGTAACCATTAAAGTGCTCAATCCAAGCAGGATGTGTCATCATAGTAAATTCTGCCTGTATTAGCCTGCATTCTGCAACTGCATGAACTTTACTTTGCATACGTGCTGTTTGCTGATATTAATGCACTGATGAGAGAAAATGGCCCCCGGGTGAAAGCTGATATTTGTTTTAGGGAAATGTAATGTCGCTGGCTAACGGAGTGGGTATATGCTAGCGTCCTTAGCGGAACCAATTTGTTAAACTTGACCCTTGACCCACAAATCAGGACCCGCAACCCACATACCGCTTGAACCTGCTACCCAACCCGCAAGTACCTTATCTGCAACCCACTGACCATCAAGAAATAGGAGGTGCTGTCATTGTAAACCGGAAGTGACATCATTGGAAGTTGGCGTGATCAGAAAAAAAGCAGTAAAACAGGAAGTGCTGTCTTTTTAAACCGGAAGTGACATCAATGGAAGTAGGCATGATCAGAAAAAAATAGTGAAACTCGCTATTGAGAAGACCCGCAAACCCAGAGAACCCGCCGACCCGGGTCTATACCTGCTCCCGAAACTTCTGCCTGCAAACCGCAGGCTACCGCAGGTTTTTGCGGGTAACCCACGGGTACCCGACCAGCTGGAGGACTCTAGTATATGCAGTACAAATAATGCCATTTGGGTGGGGAGATGTGTCCAACTTATATACATGGTAGGAATTAGGGATGCACCGAATCCACTATTTTGGATTCGGCCGAACCCCCGAATCCTTCGAGAAAGATTCGGCCGAATACCGAACCCGAATTTGCATATGCAAATTAGGGGTTGGAAGGGGAAAACATTTTTTACTTCCTTGTTTTGTGACAAAAAGTCACGCGATTGCCCTCCCCGCCCCTAATTTGCATATGCAAATTAGGATTCGGATTCAGTTCAGCCGGGCAGAAGGATTTGGCCGAATCCGAATCCTGCTGAAAAAGGCCGAATCCCGAACCAAATCCTGGATTCAGACATGTCTTTTAATTACCTAATCAGGTGTATAAAGTCCATCAAGTGGTGATTAATAATCCATATTTAATCAATTATTAGTTCATTAATTGGTCTCAAATATAGGGAGATGAATTCATCAAAGTTTTTGAAAAAAGAAAACCCCTGTCTTTAAGTGGGTACAGGTAGTAAGGAGATTTCATACAGCCATAAGCAAGGTTTCTTTATCTTTCTTAATTGCAACTCGTTTTAATATTCCTTGCATGTCTGAGGAGTTTAAGTGAAAAGGGTAAGGGCAGATTCGGGAGATATAGTCACTCGGCAACAAAGAGCCACCCCGCTGGCGATTTTAGCTGGCGGGAAGGCAGTTCGGGGAGATTAGTCGCCGAAAAAGAGGTGATTTGTTGCCGGGCGACTAAATCTCTCCAAATCTTTGCGTGTGTCTCTGCCCTTAGGGCCTCTTTTTCTTATAAATTATTTGTCCTTTTGTGATTTACAGTTTTGTCGACGTCTGCAGCTGTGGCTTTGTGTTCCTACCTCTACCGGCTGCTCATCCTGGAGATTCAATCCCACGCCACGGTGACAGTGAAGGACTCTGTAGAATTCGGGGAGAGTTACATTTTTGCAGTCATTGCTGGGGCGATGTCTCTGGCTGCTGCCTCTATAAGTTTTGTTTATGCCCGAAATTACGGGCGCAATACTTTTGTGACAAGCTCCAGGTCACTCACAGTTGAGGCATCTCCTTTATTGTCAGAGTCTGCAGACCTGGATACTCTTGGGGATTATGGATAAGCCCAGAAGAAAGTCGCTGTGCCTCCAATTGCACTGAAATGCCTCACTAATGAAGGTGACCAAAAAGTATGAATGCAGTAGAGAATCTGCCCTTATTTAAGTTGTTGTGTAATGTACTGATTATTGTAGTTCAGTGACCTTTAAGGGGCAAATTTTATTAAGGGTTGAATTCGACTAGGGAATTATCCAAACTCGGTCCGAGTTTTTTTTTTTTTTGTTTTTTTTAAAAAATGTAATTACATTTTTGACATTTATCATACTCTGGCCCTTTTTTATACAATTCAAATCAAGTTCGATTCAAGTTTTTCAAATTCAATCGAATTTAAGGAAGTTAAAAGAAATTCGACCCTTGATAAATGTGCCTCTAAATGTCTACTCAGTATTATAGTCTTTTGTTTGTGTTGTGACTGTTCTGTAATGTTACTTCTGTCATGATTTTTATGATGTAGTTTTTTTTATTTCTAAATGACACTGTTTACACTGCAAATAATTCACTCTACAATATAAAATTTCATTCCTGAACCAACAAGTGTATTTTTTAATTGTAATATTGGTGTGTAGGTGCATCTCAGGTCATTTTGCCTGGTCATGTGCTTTCAGAAAGAGCCAGCACTTTAGGATGGAACTGCTTTCTGGCAGGCTGTTGTTTCTCCTACTCAATGTAACTGAATGTGTCCCAGTGGGACCTGGATTTTACTATTGAGTGTTGTTCTTAGATCTACCAGGCAGCTGTTATCTTGTGTTAGGGAGCTGCTATCTGGTTACCTTCCCATTGTTCTTTTGTTTGGCTGCTGGGGGGAAAGGGAGGGGGTGATATCACTCCAACTTGCAGTACAGCAGAGTCACTGAAGTTTATCAGAACACAAGTCACATGAATTGGGGCAGCTGTGAAACTGACAATATGTCTAGCCCCATGTCAGATTTCAAAATTAAATATAAAAAAATCTGTTGCTCTTGCTGTTTGCTGGAGCAGCACTATTAACTGATGTGTTTTGGAAAAAACATTTTTTTCCCATGACCGTATCCTTTTAAACTATACAGGGATGTATTGAAGGCGGAAAGCAAAAAATAGAACCCCTTGTCTATCTAGCAAGTTTACCTATGTACCATACGGCTTTATTCAGTAGAGGGTTTCTTCATAGACTAATACAAGCACAGCTTATTGTCATCAATATACCTCTAATCTAAATGATATGTATGAATGCAAATCTACAGAGAAGGAATGCCCTGTGCTTGCCCTTGTCATATATTTTTTCACCTTATATATTTCATATATAAGGTGAAAATAAAGCTGCTTTATGCATTTTAAATGGGACCTGCCATTCCAATAAAATCAGGTTCACGAATGTTATTAATTATTTTTTATGGTTCATAAGTGAATCTTCTCTGCAGACATTTCTTTCTAACGCAGACAGTTGAGCTGTGAGTCCTGGGGCAGATTTACTAAAGTGCAAAGTCGCTTGCGAAAATTCACCAAAAATCTAATCCACAGGGACATCGCCAATTTAACAGGCGTAGAGGACAATTCCCTAGTACAGTTTCTCGCCCCATCGCCAGGTGAATTTTCGCTCAGACAAACGATCGTTACTCCACAAATTCACTAAAGTGCAAATTTTACAGAACGTTACTTCTTTCACCAGAGTTTCCTAAGCCCTGGCGAACTGATAGGATGAAGCTACATCCTCCTCAATCTTATATCAGTGACATCATATCCTGAAACACCCCTTCAGTGTTTTAGAATCTTGGCCATTAAAGGAGAACTAAACCGCCCATTAATCAAAAATCCCCTTTACTCCATTGCCCACCTCCCTGCTCTCTCCCTCTATAGTACCTTAATTGAAAAAGTGTCCCTGCCATTAAGCTTGGCATATTCATCCAGAGTTTTCTGGTCTTTTTTCCCCGAGGGCTTGCCTATGACCAAGTGCTGGGTAAGCATGAAACGTGTTAGGCTCCATGTGGGGTTTTTGTGATTTTTAAAGGATAAGTAAACCTGCTGCTTGGGGAAGATGTGAGAAAGGTTTCTAATTGTATTCCTAAGCAGAAGAACATCAGAGCAGCCTCTTTCTTTCTCCTGACAACTTCCTTGACTACTTGCTGGTCAGACTGGTGGGAAAATGACCAGCAGGTGGTGCTGTTGTAACAAAAAGGATAAGTAAAATGATGTAATAATTTTTTTTAAACTAAAAAGCATGGTTATAGAGAATTTTTGAATTTGTAGCTTTTTTCCCGAATCAGCCCAAAATCCCTAAAAAGTCAAATTTTTAGGCTAAACCCAGCACAGGCCACTCTAACTTAAAAGTGAGATAGGTGCCTCTCCCGTTGACTTATACTGAGATGGCAGATTTTCAAATTTTGTCTTTTTGCAGCATCGGAGTATAATTAATCTAGAAAAATTCAAGTTTTGTTTTTTCTCTGAAAATTCGAAAAGCCAGACCAGATAAATTTGAGGTTTAGTAAATAACCCCCTTATTGTTATTGCTACTTTTTATTACTGATCTTACTATGCAGGCCTCTCCTGTTCATATTCCAGTCTCTTATTCAAATCAATGCATGGTTGCTAGGGGAATGTGGATCCTAGTAACCAGATAGCTGAAATTGCAAACAGGAGAGCTGCTGAGTAAAAAGCTAAATAATTCAAAAACCACAAATAATAAAAAATGAAAACCAATTGCAAATTGTCTCCGAATATCCCTCTCTACATCATACTAACAGTTTAAGCATGACAGAACTCCTGACTTCTAAGTATATTGATGGAGACAAATACTAAATCCCCTCTAAAGGGAAATAACTGTATGTTGCTAATAAATAAGAACTGGAATGTCTGGGAAGTCTTTAATATGAGACTTGTCTCTGGGATCATGCAGTACGTGCAGCTATTTTAATATTGGCATTATTAAGAGCTAATTAGGAAGTACTAATAAGCGTGACATCACCATCTGATTTGTACATGCCAGGAATCCGCGTACGCGTCGGGCACTCTTGCACGACGAATTGGCCAATTACAAGTTGCTGTTCATGGATTAAAACTCTGCAGTGACTTCCAGTAAAACCATTGTAACTAAGCAGATGTATTGTGATGCTAATGTGGCCCATTTACACAGCGTAACTGCCGTCATTGATAGACAAGAACGCAATGTTCCCTTACCCACGTCCTCCAACGTCAACTCCCCCACAGCCGAACGCTGCAGGTAACATTAAATAGATACTGACGGATTATCCAAACAGCTGGAGTCGTAAATAGGGGCCCCACGCTTACAAAGTTTAACAATTAGGGATATTGTACCGATATGGGCACAAACCCAATACCTGGAATCATTAAAGGGGAACTATCGAGAAAATGAAAATTTAATATAAGCTTCAGCATACTGAAATAAGAAGTTTTCTAAATATAATCTAGTAAACATTCTGCATTGAATCTGAAATAATCAAGTTTATCTTCACTATTCCTCTCTCAGCATCTGTTTCTCTTCATTCTGTCTTCATGCAGCAGTTGGGTGTCAGATGAATGATCCAATAGATCTTATAGGGGGGCTCCTTTTGCCTAGAAGATGTATAAGAGGTCACTCTATTAAACTCACCAGACATCATGTCTCTCTACATGCAGGATTTGTGCAAAAACAGTTATTTTGTTTGTACTGGAATCAGTTATTTGAGTGAGCTCTAATTCATCCGCTAGGAAAGGAGCCCCCTATAAGATATATTGGATCTAACTGTCAATGAATATCTGACACCCAACTGCTGCATGAAGACAGAATGAAGAGAAACAGATGCTGAGAGAGGATTAGTGAAGATAAACTTGATTATTTCAGAAAAGGTACAGAATATTTAATTGATCGTATTTACAAAGGCTCTAATTTTAATATGATGAAGCTTATATTATATTTTCGGTGCAGTTCCTCTTTAAAGAGATACTGACTGATTTTCAAAGCAGCTGGAGTCATAAACAGGGGCCTAATGCTTATAAATGTTTAATAATTGGGGCTTAGCCCACGGGATATAATACAGCTATGGGCACAAACCCAATACCTGGAATCATTAACAACTAAAGGTGGCCATAGACCCACCGATAATATTGTACAAAACTAATTTCCGTACGATATTCGGTGCGTGTATGGTGGGAAAAGAGCCGACCAATATCAGCAGAAGACTTGGATATCGGTCGGCTCGTCAATCAGGCTGGCCGTCAAATTTTGATTGGGCGCCTTTGAAGGCACTCAAACATCGGCCATTGTTAGTGCTGAATGGTCAGATACAGGTAGAATTCTATTGTTTCTTTATGTATATATGACCATTCAGCTGTACACGTGGGTATTGAAATGAACAATCTTTTTTTGGAAACATCTCTTCCAGGAAAGATCATAATTGTAATATTTACGGCCACCTTAATTCTCATATAGATTTTATGGGCCAAAGAAAGGCTAACTACTTCCCTTATGGAAATGGTGCTGAAACAAGGGACAGGGAAGGTTCAAGCAAAGAAAGAACAGTGGGATGAGAACAGCCCTCAGGGGTAGATGGGGAGGCATGAGCCTGGAATGACGGCTGGCTGGCTATTTAGCAGAAGGCTAATTCCTACATGTAGTTGCTGAAGAGTCAGAGGAAACTATTAGATACCCATAGAACAATGCTGCAGTTTAGTTGGACAACCCAAATGGTCACTGACCTTGTTCCTTCACATTGATATCTGATGGAGAAGGTTATTCCCAAAGCAGGGAGCTCATTAGTTTCCAGCATTGAATCTGCGCAGCAAACTGTCACTTATTGCACCTGAGCCACGGTCGCCATAGTAATGGTTATTACCACTGCTTGGCCGAGGAGGAGGATGGTACGTAACTGCCAGTTTCTATTTTCAGCAGCGCGCATCCCTGGCTAAAGCTTTGCTGGAAAGGCTAATAGCATTCGGAATGCACTGTGAGGGGGGGCATCATTTTAACTCTGATTCTAAATTAAAGCAGCCTGTGGTCTCCTGCTGGCTTAGGATGTTGTGGAATGGCTGAGAGTTATAATTCAGCACATTGTGTGGCAGATGTAACAATTTCTCCATCCTCAGAAATCCCTAGCAGCCAATCAGGTAATCAGGTGTTTGCTTTTGCTATTCTTTTGCAGTAGACCTGTAAATGCTCCCTGCTGGTTGGTCAATAGGGGTTAATAGACCCAAAATTCAAAATGGAGACCCACTATAAGTGAAGCAGTAGTCCAAGTATTAATAAAGTTAAAAAGACTTTATTAGGACATACATAAGCCTAACGCGTTTTATGCCTGAGTGTGTATTTTTACAGCCTACGAGTAAGTGCCCACTCAGGCATGAAACGCATTAGGCTTATGTATGTCCTAATAAAGTCTTTTTAACTTTATTAATACTTGGACTACTGCTTCACTTATAGTGGGTCTCTTCCCATTTTGAATTTTGGTTCTATTAACCCCTATTGACCAACCAGCAGGGAGCATTTACATGTCCGGTGCAGTTAGAATAGCAAAAGCAAACACCTGATTGGCTGCTATGGAGAAAATGTTACATGTCCCCAGAGGTAAATTTTCTGTATAATCCAAAAAATGATTGACAACCCTTGGACTGGGGGTTTTCCCGGGGAGAGACCACCATATCACTTTTTTAATTTGTGATTTATGATTTTTTGTACAAAGAACAGAGCCAACCACCATTGTTTATGAGTTTATTAATAGACCCAAAGCCAAACACAACAGGGAGAGTAGGGTCAAAAGATTGTATTCCAAAAATGTTCTTTTAGGTGAAATTTTTGTAAATTCTTGAAATGCTTTTGGTTCACAGGGTGTTATGGTTCAGCTGGGCATACTTGGTAAAATCCACTCACAAACAAGCAGATCTTTACCCGAGTTGACCACCAACACATTGGGCCAAATTATAATGATCTGATCAGTTGGCTCAGTGGTCAGGGACTACTAAAACCTGTCAGGGAGGACCGCACCAACCATGAAGGATTTTGAAACCTGCCCAATCTATATTAATCGGGCAGGACCTCCTGAGGGCAACATACATGGGCCTATCCATTGTTTTGTTGAAGGGCTTTGCCTGTCTGGCTTTGGAACTGTTCAGATACCACCAAGTTTTATGAGGAACCCCAATGGCATATATGAGATGGCAACGTTACATTGGGAATTGATGATAATGTATAAGTTGTGTATGATAAATCCCTGGTGGCAGCAGCTCTCGTCCCAGCACTTCTGATGTATTCTGCACGGCCGGCACCACGAAAAACATCTATGAAATAAAGTTGTGAAGGACGGAGAGGTAGCGGCACACGGAAGCTTAGGTGACATATCTGGGACAGTGTGTAGCTGCGACGGCGTATATATCAGCCTGCAGGAGAACACTGCTCGCTTCTGAGTTATTTTATTTGGGATATTTCCCATACAGACTGAGCATCTCTTCTACACGCCTCTATGAAACATGAAGTGACCTCCACAAGGCACAGAACTGCTACACGCCAAACGCAGGGATATAGAGCCACCAAAGCCTAGACTCTTAAAGAAACAGTTCAGTGTAAAAATAAAAACTGTATAAATAGATAGGCTGTGCAAAATAAAAAATGTTTCTACTATAGTTAGTTAGCCAAAAATGTAATGTATAAAAGCTGGAGTGACTGGAGGTGTAACATAATAGTCAGAACACTACTTCCTGCTTTTCAGCTCTCTAACTCTGAGTTAGTCAGTGACTATAAGGGGGGCCACATGGGACATAACTGTTCAGTGAGTTTTTAATCGATCCTCAGCATTCAGCTCAGATTCAAAAGCAACAGTTATGGCCCATGTGGCCCATCCTCAAGTCACTCATTGGTTACTGCCCAATCAGTGGAAACCAAGAAAACTGGAAAGCAAGTAGTGTTCTGGCTATTATGTTAGACATCCAGTCACTCCAGCCTTTATACATTACATTTTTGCCTAACTAGCTATATGAGAAATATTTTTTATTTTGCGCAGCCTATCTATTTACCCAGTTTTTATTTTTATACTGAACTGTTCCTTTAAAGAAACAGCAAGTGAAATAAACATTCGGCCAACCTAGTGACAGACATTTAAATGTTGGCTAAGTACAACCAGCCTCATTATGATTATTCTTTATTATCGATATGTTTTACAGAAATCAAATAACATTGTGCAACGTCTGCAACAGTGGAGCTTACAATCTAAGGTCCTTATGACGTACACTGGAAGGTCCGTAACACTCCAGTTTTCATCAGGATCCAGCTAACCTTCCTGTTTGCTTTTGGAATACAGGAGGAAACCCACAAAGAATTAAGGGCTAATTTACTAGGGTCAGTTGTGGATGCGCAAATATTGCCGTAGTCATTGCGCAAACTGATGTCATATCAGTGGCGTAACTAGATATTTCTGGGCCCCACAGCAGATTGTTTTTCAGGCCTCCAAAATGTCTAGAGGTTTGACCTTTTTTACCATTATTGATTGAAATTTGATATGAATTAGGTCTTTTGGAGTCCTGCATTGGGGCAGAATACCCGCAAAGTGGTCGGGTTTCAGGCAAAAAGTTGCAGAGTCCAAGAGTAACCTGGCTGGATAGCCAACAAAGGTGGGGGGTTGATCCCTCCCACCCTTGTGATTCTTCCAGTTTTTCATTTTTTTTTTGGGAGGATTTAGCACCCTAGTGACTTCACTTCCGGGCAAATGTGGTCACTTCCGGTTTCGCGTGTTCCCAGAGTCCAAAGATTAGTTGGCCTATTGTGGGTCGCCATGGAAATCTGGTGTGTATGTACAGTATGTATGTGTATATATAGATATAGATTCGTACATTAAGGTGCACCGCAGGGAACGCTCATAAAAAATTCAAGATGAAATACAGACAGTTCAGTCAATGAATAAAAATAGCATCTTGCTCCCCTGTGTTTGACACCTTAACGATAATGAATGAAACTTTTGGCAGTTATAAATATCATGATGTGGGGTTGATCCCTCCCACCCTTGTGATTCTTCCAGTTTTTCATTTTTTTTTTGGGAGGATTTAGCACCCTAGTGACTTCACTTCCGGGCAAATGTGGTCACTTCCGGTTTCGCGTGTTCCCAGAGTCCAAAGATTAGTTGGCCTATTGTGGGTCGCGTCGGGTATCGGGAACATGCGGGTCAAATTGAGGGTTTGGGTTGCGGGTTTTGGGTTGCCGGTATGGGTCAGATACGGGTTTCAAAAAAATGGACCCATGCAGGACTCTACTGTCTGGGCTTCGTTGCTACCTCTATAGTTACGTCTCTGCCTCATATTATGAAAGCTGCTTATGTCTAAAGACACCAATCCCTCTGTTTGGATAAATCTGTTGACCCTGGGTAACCCTGGAGCCTCGTGGCGGATCTCCCAGGTGTGTTCTGCGCCAATACATGCAAACAACAAGAATCCAGAGCGCATGTCCTTATGGTCCCAAATGCATGGCTCCATCCAGGCTCCGCTCATTCACAAACCGTGTTTTAATTGGACATAATTGCACCAGGTGCATGTCTAGTCCTCCTTGCAGCCAGAACTACACTGGAATTGTGAGAAAAAAACATGGCAACTTGTACCCGAAATTGCACCATACACTTGTAGATGAGTTCTATAGAGAGAAGATAGAGTGGGCTTGGCTGGAATTGAACCCAGGACCCATGTTGTTCATCTGCTGCCCATCACTTACCATTTGGTGCGAGCCAACCCACTAGGGAGTCTCACACAAGGTGTAGTCGCCCCCACTCATGCTGTTGACCTTTAATGAATCTAATAACCCTCTAATGCATCTAATCAACACTTTGCTTTTCTATGGCTAATGTAGTGAGACAAATGAAAGGAGAAAACGCTGATTGGCTGGTCGGTGTGAATGACTGCACTGTCTGAGTCAGGGGCAACTTCTACCCCTTTTTTGTACCAGGCACCCATTGATAACCACCCCCTGCATGATGTTGTAACTCGTGATATTGTAACTCGTGGTATTGTAACTCGTCAGACAATCATCGTGGGAAGTAAGACGGGGGGAATGTGCATTTTTTTTATGCCTATTAACTTAAGTAATATCCCCCCTATACAGACAAATTAGGGCAAGAGCTGTTGCCATGGTAACATGTTCCGCCACATGAGATCAGAAGTCCTTAGGATAAATCAAGATCCTGTTTCCTTCTTACTAAAAATAGCAGCAATATCCCCAGAATATGTATCCCCATGGAAATCTGGTGTGTATGTACAGTATGTATGTGTATATATAGATATAGATTCGTACATTAAGGTGCACCGCAGGGAACGCTCATAAAAAATTCAAGATGAAATACAGACAGTTCAGTCAATGAATAAAAATAGCATCTTGCTCCCCTGTGTTTGACACCTTAACGATAATGAATGAAACTTTTGGCAGCTATAAATATCTTCTTCCTGAATCCACATTCTGATCTCGTTTGTTAATGAGGAGTCGGCAGTCACTCACTCGATATTCGCTCTATTAACCCTTGCCGGCACAGAACAGCGGAGTAGAGAACCGTATTTTATAAATGAGTTCAGAAGCTGCTGTAAGAGTTTTCAAGCAGAGCTCATTGATGTTTTTTTCCCCATTCCGAAGCTCTGTGTTATGAAATGCTGGGGCCCCTGTGTTATAAATGGCTCTGAATCATATAATGCTGGGGTCACAGTGTCATGAAATTATATTTTCACTAATTCATGAAATGCTGGGAGCTACCGGCACACAGAGGAACCAGGACTTGTTGGGCTGAACTACACGGTGCGGCTTCTTCCGATCCGATGCGCTGAAAGGAAACGCAAGACGGATGCGGCAAATATAATGTAAGTAATAGAAATGTCAGACCTACAAGCTGCGTGTATCGGACACGACTGTCAGATGAAGACGCAACATGCGGCGTTCGCATCCGACAATCTAGTTGCTAGGGTCCAGATTATCCTAGTAACCTAGTAGTGGTGTGATTGAAACATTGGACTATGAACTGGAGAGGCCTGAATAGAAAGATAAGTAAAAAAAAAAAATATAACAACAAAACTATAGCTTCGCAGGGCAAGAGTTTTTTTTTCCAGGCTCAGTGAACCCCACTAGAAAGAGTCAGAAGAACAAAAATGAAGACCAACTGAAAGGAATGGCTTCATCTATAACATACTAAACTGTAATTTGAAGGTGAACTACTCCTTCATGCCAAGATTTATGGTGAGGCCACAAAGGCCTGGACCTAGAGAGGCAAGATTTCAGGGGGGGCAGGCAGCCCAGCCACATTCACTGAGCACTGGGGATGCGCAGCTCTCGCACGATCGCTCACTATAGGGGCGCTAGGACCATGCAGCCTAGGGGAGCTGCAAAATGAAATCCGGGCCTGTACCCCTTTAAGTTCTGTACCCTTGGGTAATTCTACCCAAAAATGACCTTTTCTCTTCATAGCCCCATTATATGATCTCCCTAGCTCTTTGCGTCCCTGTCAGGAACCTCCCCCTTTTTCTCTCTCTCCCTGATGGCCAGTAATTACTTAATGCAAAACGATTCCTACTTTCCCCAGACTCTTCTTGGTTTACGCCCAATTTTTGGAAAAGAGGTCGGCACCTCTCCAATGTATTCAATGCAAAAAAGTTACCAAACACACAAGGGCAAGTATAGCGGGCGAACCCCTGCGTGTTTATTCACGTCAGCGATGTAACGTTTCGGGGGCGGACCTCTTCGTCAGATGTGTGTTTGGTAACTTCTTTGCAGTAATTACTGAAAGCATGCTTGTGTGGCCCCCCACATGAAAGTCTACCTGCTGTGTCTGTTTACCATATGTAAGATTTATAAGGTATCACTACAGAGATTAACTGGCCCCTGCATTGTTTAAATCTCAAATTCAGACTAATCCTCTGTATTGTTCACACCTGTGACACCTCTATTGTTTATATCCTAAAGGCCTGTACTGTTCTACCTGAGATCCAGACTGAAACTGCCCCCATTGTTCACCTGTTCACTCCTTATACAAAATGCTAATGGGTAGGTCTGTGTCACTGTATGTAGTACATATTAGACTGATAGCTTTCCCTCCCTGTGTGTGTCATACTTTCCTTTCCCTTTACTCCCTATTTGTGCCTTAGCCTGATATTAGCTGGGGGGGCGGTATGCTGTATTATCCACAGGGGAGGAGGTGACATATGGATTCATGGGTATGTCTTAATATGACTTACTGAAGTCATATTGATGGGTGAGATCCCTGCAGCTTGTTGTGAACTATAATAGTACTTATCTGTTATCTACTGTGTATCCTGTGCTTGAATGGCTGCCCCCATGGCTACGAAGCAGCTTGGGTACAAATACTCTTCTGAGTTGATATAGAAGAGGCCTAATGTGGGGTATTTACTACACGAGCAGATCCCACTGCACTGACACTACACACGGAAGGATGGGACAATTTTCAGTGCAAATCTGCTGCAAGGAGACATTCCAGCCCTGCCCCCACCATCTCCACGTTCCCCTCATTTATTTGCTCCTGATACACGGCCTCGTGCTCCGCAGAGACATTCTACGACCGTGATCGGTTGTCATGGCAACCGCCATTAGGGCCTCATGTCAGGTACTAAATGTGTATCTATTCTCTTTCCCAGCCGATCGTTTCAGCATATGATAAACACCGGGGCACTGGTCATGGCATCGTGTGATCCTTTATTTATTTATAGCACCAACACAGACTGCTCACCATTCCCATCAGTCCTTGACTCAGAGGAGCTTACAATCTAAGGTCCGTATCCCATTCACACACACACACTATGGGGCAGATTAATCAAGCGTCGAATTGAAAATTCGAATTTTCGATTTTTTTTATGGCTAAAACTGTCAAATTCGACTAGGGAGTTATTCAAATTCGATTAGAGTTTTTTAAAAAAAATTCGAATTTGATTTTTGAGATTGATCCTACTCTGGGCCTTTAAGAACTCAAATTTGACTATTCGCCACCTAAAACCTGCCGAATTGCCGTTTAAATCAATGGGAGACGTCCAGATATCAATTTGGAGATGTTTGCAGCCTTCCTGACATTCAAGTGTTTTTCTGAAAAAAAACTAGAATCTAGTTTTTTAAATTCAAATCGAATTGGA